>JAMPIV010000770.1:0-600000 GCA_024509875.1 Oreohelix idahoensis
ATGTAGCATTCTTAAGTTCAACACCAAGACAATCCCAAGAAGCAATAAATAATTTGTGTCATCTCTCGGTTAAAATAGGTCTCCAAATAAATGCCTCTAAAACTAAAGCTATGAACTTTTCTAACGAGACCTTTGATATCATCTTGAACGGGGAAAAACTACAGAAAGTTGAAAGTTTCAATTATTTAGGCAGTAAAATGACTCAGGATGGTGACACAACAAGAGAAATCCATACTAGAATTGCTTTGGCAGCTAGCGCCTTCAATAGATTATCTAACATTTGGAAATTACGATCATTGAATATACATACCAAACTTCGTCTGTTTAATTCAAATGTTATCTCAGTGTTAACATACGGCTGTGAGAGTTGGAAAATAACAAAATCATTGGAGAACAAGCTGAATACATTCGAGAACAAATGTCTTAGAAAACTCATGAACATCAGTTGGAAAGAATTCAAGACTAATCGACAAATAAGAGAAGACTCTAGGCAGAAATATGTCTCCGACTATATAAGGAAAAGACGATGGTCATATATCGGTCATGTCCTACGAATGCAAAACAACAGAATACCACTACAGGCGCTCACTTGGGTTCCTGAGGGTAAGAGGAAAAAAGGAAGACCAAAAGAAACACTCAGAAGAACAATAATAAGAGAAGGAAGAACGTTGGGCCTAAATAATGTGCAAGAGCTAAGAGGAGTGGCGTCACAACGAACAACCTGGAGAGCACTGGTTTCTGCCTTATGCGCCGTGTTTGGTGCTTAAAGAATTTATTATTATTATTATTATTTATGTGGATTTAGAATGTCTCACGACACTAAGTTACGTTTGCTTCTAAAACAACCCAGTATCCTGAGTCAGGTTTGCTTGTAAAACAACCCAGTATCCTGTAGTGGGTTTGATGGTATTGTATGATGGTGATATTACTAAATGTAATGTATGAGGCCAGCTGTGAAGGCTCCTGAGATAAAATGTAGTTGTGAATTGTCAGAAGGCCTTTCTTGCTACCACTACGACCTCACACTCAATTTTTTTTTTCTTAATGAATGTGGCTATGTAAAATGTCTAGGGTAATGATATGTAATGTGGTGTGATAGTTATAGATACACCCACAGATATTTAAGCAGACTAATAATATTTAACAAATATTATAATACACTGAACTAACTCAAGAGTGTAAAATTTTTGATAGAATTATATTACATTTATTTGTTCTGGATCAAGTTTTATGTTGACCAGAACTTTTTTTTAAAAAAAAGGATTTAAAATTTATGAAAGAAATGCATGGAATGTTACATAATAAATGCAAGAGTGTACATATATAAGTACTAGACTAGTTAGTTTTATTAAAATGTTCTAGTAGTCATCTACTTGGGAGGATAGTTAATGCTTGTGCTGTTGGGGTGGCCTCATCACACCTGTCTATATTGACTACACAGTGTCCAGTAAATTGCAGGAATTTTATGGGGTATTAGTAACTAAAAGGCGTTGGTGAACTTCCAGCAGACCAGAGGCTCACTCATCTTGCATATGTAGCTCTGGTGCTGAAATCTGGTGGTCCCACCTCTCCGTGCTGGCGGGCAATAATAGTGGTCTCTGTCACAACGTACTGCACAGATACACTCGAGTAAAATCACCAACTGAATGGACACCGCCTTGTTGACAACTGAAACTCACAGCTCTGCAATCAAAGTATTGGCTATGTGTCAAAATTCTATTCTCTACCCACGTCTGGACACAACACGGACACAACAACCACATCATACAGACAGGTCAGATCTCTCTGACCAAACAGCACATTTACCATGGTGGTTTTACATCAGATAGGTCCTCCCAGACTATAGATTCTGAAAAATATTTATTAGTTTCCTTCCCTAAAAGTGGATAGGTAATATGTTTCATTATTCTCAACACTTGATCTGTCTTTCCTAACCCTTGCTGGAGTTTATGTATATTGTTGGTCCCTAGACCCTGACTTGGGCGGGGGGTCTAGAGCAAATCCCTACTTGTTTGTAAGGCTAGATTATGATATGGCAGTATCAAATCACTCGAACATTAAACAATATTCAAAATATACAAAGAAATAATTTCAATCTTACCAGATTATGAATAAAGAACACAGAAATGCTAGCAAAACTCAGCTGAGCTGCTGGCTATAGTATGGCGTCCCTGAACTTATTTCACTTTCTTTCATTTGGAAATCACCACACTTTAAAATACTGTGTCTATCATCGAACAACTATTGAGGAATGGCCCCACTTGCGCGTCTGAGCGCCGATAAAATGATTGTCTGTGGCCAATCACTGCCTAGGTTTATTTCAAATTCAAATTTCCTACCCTAAAGTCATTTCAGTCATGCTTCAGTCAAGTATGGATGTTTATCTGTTAGTCTGTCCGTCTCTACTTGTTTTTTTTTCAAAACGTACTTGATTTTTGAACCAACCTTTCTCTCCCCTCCAAAATTTTGTCGTTAAAAGTTATATTTAGACACAGCTCCCACCAATGTCCCTTCGCTTCCCTACTAAGTAGATTTGAACACCTGCGTCTCGAGGTCGTGTTTTTTTGTGCAAATAGCGACACTTTTTATTCCATACAGTCTGTCTTGATGTGAACAACACTGTCTTTTGTCATTATCTTCAATATTATCTATCCGTCTGTAAAATTAAGAACATATTAGTTCACTGCTCAGAATGGGCCATCCGGCCAGCTAATTTTTATATTCCTAACATTAATATTACGAAAAAGTTACTTTTTAATTTTTGTAATATTCCAAACATCTGCGTTCTGCCGCTGAATTCAAATCAAAGGCTTGGTATCGCAAAAGCGACCAATAAATGACTGTGGCGTAACATATCCAAGGTCCCTTCTGTCGAGTTCCTTACTTTATGTCAACTTGGGAAACGTGACTTTTCTCCGTTTCCCCCCCAATTGCGTCTCCTTAGCCTTTCTAGTCTCACGCAATCTTTCCAGTCATATTTTTTCCTTTTTATCCGCCGTTCCCCTCCTGTCTAGCAAGTCAATTTTTATGGAGGGTGATGACCCGCGGTCTGGGCGATCATGTACTATCAGCAGCCTACGCATTATGTTTTTATCCTTACATGTTATCTTTGGAGGTATTTTACCGTTGTATCTCTGTCAATTTCACTACACATCTCCCCACTTGAAAACATGCCTATGGCAAGTTCCAAAACCAGCGATACACATAGGTAAAATTACTCCTCACGTCTGCCACTACTCTAATTTTGATCACAGGGGTGCCGACTGAGGAAATCTGCACCGACATTCAATTTACGGCTTGCATAAGCGACTGGTTTCAGTTCCCCATCAGGTGAAGATGATCTTTGCAACAAAGCCCCTCCTAGTCCTACATTACTTGCATCGGTTCTTAAGACAAAGTCCTGTGTCAAATCAGGCAGTTTGAGAATAGGCTTGCTAGTGAGTTTTTCCTTTAACTCTTGGAACGCTAGTTCACATTGTGCAGTCCAAATAATTTTATCTGGAAGTCCCTTGCGAGTCAGATCAGTCAGAGGAGCACAAATAGCGTTAAAATTCTTGATGTATTTCTGATAAAATCCGCATAACGACACAAATGATCGCACGTCCTTTTTTGTTTGCGGCCTAGGTGCTCTCTGCAGTTTTTCCAAGTTCTTAGGATCAGGGGTCATATTACCCTGATATACAGTGTGTCCCAAGAATTCCAACTCTTTGCATCCAATACAACATTTTGTTGGCCTAGCAGTTAAGTTCGCCTCCCGAAGTCTATCAAACAACATCTCCAGAGCTTCAATGTGTTCTTCAAATGTCTCTGTGGCGACGAGAATATCATCCATGAAATTCGTGATACATGGGTTATTCAGGGGATCCAACAATTTGCGCATCATCCTTGAAAACACACTCGGAGCATTTTTCAGTCCGAATGGTAGCATATTGAATTCATAATGTCCATCCGAAGTGCTAAAAGCCAAATAAGGTCTCACTTCAGGCTTCACTGGGATCTGGTAATAGCCTTTACTAAGATCCACCTTTGAAAAGTATTTTGCCTTGTTCAGTCTGGCAAATAACTGTTTTGTGTCTGGTAATGGATCCACTTGTCCTTCTGTGACAGCATTCAGTTTCCTGTAATCTATGCACAGTCTGTGTTCCCCAGACGGTTTTCTCAACAAAACGACACTAGAACTAAAAGATGATTCACTGTGCGAAATAATCCCCTCCTTCAACAAATACTCTATTTCTTCCTTCAATGCCTTCTCCTTCGCGAACGGAATAGAATAGGCTCTCATACAGATTGGGTTTGAGTCTACCAGTTTCATGTCATACTGTAGCAAATTTGTATGGCCTGGTTTATCTGTTAATACATCTGTATGTTCCTCCAGAACCTGTTGAACTCTCTCCCTCTGGTTTTTAGTCAGGTGCTTACTGACTTTTACCTGTGCTGCGGTTTCACAAGGATGTAATGGGTATTCATGTGAGGTGAGTGGTTCTTTTTGCATCTGGGTTGCAATAGCCAAGGTCAATAAGGGGGTGCTTTCCTGGAGTGGTCTGTCCAGATACTTCTTTAACAGGTTTACATGATAAACTTTCTCCTTCCCCTTTTTGTCAATTTTATAGTTTGTTCTAGACACCTTCTCTAGAACCGTATATGGACCTTGCCAACCAATTTGTAATTTATTCTGGCTTCCGGGTAGTAGAAGCAGCACCTTCTCTCCGACTGCCAGTTCCCTGTCCTTTGCCTTCCTATTAAAATATGCTGCATGTTTCTTCCTGGCTTGCTTCAAATTATCATTTGCCAGTTTCCATCCAGCTTTCAAACGAGTGGTCAGTTCGTTCACGTATTGATACGATGAGGTAACAGTCTCTTCCGCCTTCTCATCTGTCCAGGTCCTTAATAGAGCTTCTAATGGACCTTTTATTGGCCTCCCAAATAGCAGAGTTGCGGGAGCCATCCCGGTTGAACTATGTGGTACCTCCCGGTACGCAAACAATGCGGCGGGCAGGAATTGATCCCACAGATCCGGTTTTTCGTGTGCCAGCTTTCTCAGGATAGAAATGAGAGTCCCGTTGAACCTCTCTACCTGGCCGTTCCCTTGTGGATGGTACGGACTACAATGAAAGTGTCTGGCTTGAAATAGCTTAAAAACTTCTTCCGTTAGTTTCCCCTTGAACTGAGAACCATTATCCGTCAAGATTTGATGCGGGAATCCTAATCGGGTAAATATTGTAAGTAGTGCCTCTGCTACATGTTTTGAATCAATTGATGGCAGGGCTACCGCCTCTCCCCACATAGAACAAGTGTCCACCAGAGTAAGGATGTAACTGTTCCTCCTCTTGGTCCGAGTGAGAGGTCCTACAATATCCACTGCAACCCTCTCAAAAGGTGTTCCCACTATGGGCATTTCCCCTAGAGTTGCAGGAGCAGTCCAGTGCTTTGGAGCTACCCTTTGACATTCTGGGCAGGATTTGACATATCTTTTTATATCCTCCGTTATCCCTGGCCAGAAGTAATGACAAGCTATACGCTGTCCTGTGGCGCTGATCCCCATGTGACCACTGAAGGGAATCGCATGCCCGAGTTCCATCACTTTATCTCTATATGAAGTGGGAAGAACCAGCTGGTTGTGACCATTTGTTCCAGTTCCGGCCTTCCTGTATAAGAGTTTGTTCTTCATGAAATATTCCCCCTTGCTCGGAGGTGTGTGGCATTTGGGCAATTTTTTAAAACAGGGCTTGAGTGTCCTATCCTCAGCCTGCGCCTTCCTCATCTCCTCTGGATGAGCATTTATAGGTTCACCTTCTTCCTCCTTCTTCTGTGACCTGGTCTGCACTGTCGCCATGATCACAGGTTTCTCGGGATTCCCCAAGAAGACGTATCTACACCCCAATATCAGAGGGTAGATTGGTTCATCTATCACTGCTGCTCTGATTTCTCCTTCCACATAGCGAGTTTTCACCGTTATCCTTGCGATGGGAAGTGTCATGAGTGGTATGTCCTTAGTCGCCCCTTGTATTTCCACTGTTTCTGTGGTATACTGACTTGGGTCCACTAGGCTAGACTTCACAACTGAATCATAATCCAAACCTGTATCATAAAGGCACCTTATGGTGACCCCATTACAAATAACATCCTCACAAACTGGGGGGTGATAAGGTTCCTGTTGTCCATTAGGATTAACCTTTAATCTTTGCGTCCCCGACTTCATTGCAGCAATGTTTGAAGGTTTCCTTCTACAAAATTCGGTGTTATGGTTATCCTTCTTGCACCATTTACACCATCTTTTTCCTTGGTTCAACGGTTTTCTTTCATTGAACTTTTGGTCATTGAACTGTGAGTTTCTGTCGCGATAGTCATTTCTTGGCCGCTCAAAGTTTGTCCTACCTTTATTTCCCTGCTCTCTATTATCAAATTTATTAAATTGCTGTGGAGCTTTAAAATTGTCTATGTGCTTCTTTTTAGCACCACTTACCTCTGCCTGAGCTGCCTGATACCTCTCAGCAACATTTAAAATTTCCCCCAACTTCTCTGCACCTTGTTCCATGAGAAATTTTCTCATGTCTGGAGCCATGGACTCTCTCAATTGCTCAATCATGATCATTTCTTTAAGATCTTGGGTCTTCCCCAGAGCCGTCCATTTCTCCAAATAGGTTTCTAGTCTAGCAGAGAATTGGTGGTATGTCTCCCCAGACAACAGTTTGGCATTTCTAAATTTCTTACGATAAAATTCACCATTCTTCTCGTACCTTAATAACAAAGCCTGCTTTAACATGTCATAATTGTCTTGGTCTTCCCTGTTCATTTTGGCAAATACTTCATAAGAAGTACCTCTCAATCCCTGTGATAGCTTTAAACTCCACCTCTCTCTCTCTAACCCATATGTAGTAGCTAATAACTCAAAACGTCCTAGGTACCCCTCTATGTCATCGTCTTTTTCAACAAAATGGTCTAAATGAAACCCCATAGCTGAGTTTGAGGCTCCCAGACTGGGCGTAGCATCTGAGGCAAAAGGGCTGGCACCATTTTCAGGAGCCGGGCCTTGTAATTCCAGCTCCCTTAGTCGTAATTCGTGCTCCCTTTGCAACCTTCTATCTTCTGCCTCCCTTTCGGCAGTCAACCTTTTTTCTTCTGCCTCCCTTTGCTGTCGTTTTTCTTCTGCCTCAATCTGCAGCCTCTTAATTTCTCTATCAGCCTCAATTTGTAACCTCTTCTCTTCAGCTACCTTTCTATCTTCCCTTTCAATATATTTATCACATTCAGCCGTTACATATTGAATTAAAATTTGACCATCCATTCCCATCTCCTTTGCGGTCAGCACAGCAGCTGATCGGAATTTTGCTAGCTCCGCCATACTTTTCAGACAATATAATAATATACAAGCTAAATCTCTAACCAGTAAATACACTAAGTACTTCTTATGACTATAGTCTAACTAATTCTAACTAACCAGTTAACTAATTAATTATCACTGGCTGTGAAGATTCACCAACTTTTATCTGCAGGGACACTTTTAATTTTAAAGGGAATTTCACAATTTTTTTCCCCTAATTTTATTTCTCCAACCAGGAGATCCTAATATTACTGTTGGGCTAATTATCCCTGGACAAGACCCCAATGTATGTAGTGGGTTTGATGGTATTGTATGATGGTGATATTACTAAATGTAATGTATGAGGCCAGCTGTGAAGGCTCCTGAGATAAAATGTAGTTGTGAATTGTCAGAAGGCCTTTCTTGCTACCACTACGACCTCACACTCAATTTTTTTTTTCTTAATGAATGTGGCTATGTAAAATGTCTAGGGTAATGATATGTAATGTGGTGTGATAGTTATAGATACACCCACAGATATTTAAGCAGACTAATAATATTAACAAATATTATAATACACTGAACTAACTCAAGAGTGTAAAATTTTTGATAGAATTATATTACATTTATTTGTTCTGGATCAAGTTTTATGTTGACCAGAACTTTTTTTAAAAAAAAGGATTTAAAATTATGAAAGAAATGCATGGAATGTTACATAATAAATGCAAGAGTGTACATATATAAGTACTAGACTAGTTAGTTTTATTAAAATGTTCTAGTAGTCATCTACTTGGGAGGATAGTTAATGCTTGTGCTGTTGGGGTGGCCTCATCACACCTGTCTATATTGACTACACAGTGTCCAGTAAATTGCAGGAATTTTATGGGGTATTAGTAACTAAAAGGCGTTGGTGAACTTCCAGCAGACCAGAGGCTCACTCATCTTGCATATGTAGCTCTGGTGCTGAAATCTGGTGGTCCCACCTCTCCGTGCTGGCGGGCAATAATAGTGGTCTCTGTCACAACGTACTGCACAGATACACTCGAGTAAAATCACCAACTGAATGGACACCGCCTTGTTGACAACTGAAACTCACAGCTCTGCAATCAAAGTATTGGCTATGTGTCAAAATTCTATTCTCTACCCACGTCTGGACACAACACGGACACAACAACCACATCATACAGACAGGTCAGATCTCTCTGACCAAACAGCACATTTACCATGGTGGTTTTACATCAGATAGGTCCTCCCAGACTATAGATTCTGAAAAATATTTATTAGTTTCCTTCCCTAAAAGTGGATAGGTAATATGTTTCATTATTCTCAACACTTGATCTGTCTTTCCTAACCCTTGCTGGAGTTTATGTATATTGTTGGTCCCTAGACCCTGACTTGGGCGGGGGGTCTAGAGCAAATCCCTACTTGTTTGTAAGGCTAGATTATGATATGGCAGTATCAAATCACTCGAACATTAAACAATATTCAAAATATACAAAGAAATAATTTCAATCTTACCAGATTATGAATAAAGAACACAGAAATGCTAGCAAAACTCAGCTGAGCTGCTGGCTATAGTATGGCGTCCCTGAACTTATTTCACTTTCTTTCATTTGGAAATCACCACACTTTAAAATACTGTGTCTATCATCGAACAACTATTGAGGAATGGCCCCACTTGCGCGTCTGAGCGCCGATAAAATGATTGTCTGTGGCCAATCACTGCCTAGGTTTATTTCAAATTCAAATTTCCTACCCTAAAGTCATTTCAGTCATGCTTCAGTCAAGTATGGATGTTTATCTGTTAGTCTGTCCGTCTCTACTTGTTTTTTTTTTCAAAACGTACTTGATTTTTGAACCAACCTTTCTCTCCCCTCCAAAATTTTGTCGTTAAAAGTTATATTTAGACACAGCTCCCACCAATGTCCCTTCGCTTCCCTACTAAGTAGATTTGAACACCTGCGTCTCGAGGTCGTGTTTTTTTGTGCAAATAGCGACACTTTTTATTCCATACAGTCTGTCTTTTGTCATTATCTTCAATATTATCTATCCGTCTGTAAAATTAAGAACATATTAGTTCACTGCTCAGAATGGGCCATCCGGCCAGCTAATTTTTATATTCCTAACATTAATATTACGAAAAAGTTACTTTTTAATTTTTGTAATATTCCAAACATCTGCGTTCTGCCGCTGAATTCAAATCAAAGGCTTGGTATCGCAAAAGCGACCAATAAATGACTGTGGCGTAACATATCCAAGGTCCCTTCTGTCGAGTTCCTTACTTTATGTCAACTTGGGAAACGTGACTTTTCTCCGTTTCCCCCCCAATTGCGTCTCCTTAGCCTTTCTAGTCTCACGCAATCTTTCCAGTCATATTTTTTCCTTTTTATCCGCCGTTCCCTTCCTGTCTAGCAAGTCAATTTTTATGGAGGGTGATGACCCGCGGTCTGGGCGATCATGTACTATCAGCAGCCTACGCATTATGTTTTTATCCTTACATGTTATCTTTGGAGGTATTTTACCGTTGTATCTCTGTCAATTTCACTACATATCCCAAGATTATATATATATATATATATATATATATATATATATATATATATATATATATATATATATATATATATATATATATATATATATAGTGAAAGGGGGGAGGGAGGGAGAGACAAATGTAGGTCACATGCTGCAATGTGCTTAAGTCAGTACTTTAGATAGCCGAGCTGAGACACAACTTTTTCATTAGCTGCTCCGGTGAGAATCAATTCTTGAACATTTTCTCAACCCTCGAAGAAAGTTACGCTTGCAAAGAAACTAAGACAGTGAATTTATATACAAACAATCCTTTGTTTACGCGATATATGTCTTCCCAAGAACCTCCCGTAAACAGAAATCGCGTAAATGGAACATGATTTTCTCATTGAAATACAAGTAAAGTAAGGCGGGTGCGTTCCACCATTACCGTGCATAATAATAAAAATAAATACATGGAATAGTAAAAAGTTTAAATAAACGCAAACATTTTATGTGAAGTACATGTGCCGAAAACAACACTGACGAATTATTCAACATTGCCAGGGGCAGGACCATTACCTTCATCATACAAGGTATTTATCAGCTTTTAATTCTATATAGGATGGAGTGTTGAGTCATCTGAATAAGAAGCAGGCGATGCAGCAATGAAATGTTTCCTGAAGAAGGTGTCCAGAGCTGTTTGAGTTTGTGACTTTCACTGCTCACGGAGGATTTCTTGGTAGGAAGCAGCTCATTCTTTCATTTTTCTGCCTGACCATAAAGCTCATGTCCATGTAAGAATCATCTTCTTCAAAGATCATGGCAGTATTCAAGAAGCTGGAAGGTCTCCTTTATTTGTTTCACTTTAGGTTGGCAGCCTGATTGTTGTTGCTGGCTGGTACAAGTTGCTGCGTCCTCTTTTTCCGTGATGATCTTCTCCAGCGACAAAATCTCTTCATTTCTCGGTTATACTTTCTGAGATTCAAGCAAATTTACAATTCTATTTTCGTCAGCTCCGTTTAAGATAGCTCTTGATGCCATTTTATCACCATTCTTAATAGCTGTGATACTTTGGTCGTCAACGCAAAAGCTTTCAAAGTCATAAGTGTACACGTTTTTTCCACACAGTGTTCTGCGTCGCCTCGGAACTTTATTCCGTGCAGTCCTGATTAGTGAAGGTGCATCTGTAATAGTGAATGCCTTGCAAATGTTTGTCAAATAAAAATTTAAATCGTTATCATCTTTCTCTCGCTCTACCATTGGCGTTCATATAAAATACTGTACAAATGTCTAAATATCGGGTCGCGTCACTTCGAGCTTGGCGCGTAAATATTTGTTTTATTTAATGTATAATATAATGCCTACAAACTGATACGAGCATGTTCGAACTTGCGTAAATGAAACACGCGTAAACAGAGAAATACCTATATATATATATATATATATATATATATATATATATATATTATTTATTTATTTATTTATTTATTTATTATACAGTAATTGCCCCTTCAGTCATAACTGACTATGGGAATGCGTCCCTGAGTTGATAACCCAAAGCTGCTTATTTTCCTGGTGTTCCTTTCGACGTTTTCTCCTCTCTTCTGCTTGCTGTGAGAGCTTATTTTCGCCCAATATGAGGTGGCGCCGTAGATAGCATCGCCACTTGGTGCGATCGGCAGCTTCATCCTCCCAGGTTGCTGGATTTATGTCCAGTGCCCTCATGTCTCTCTTGCACATATCTTTGAATCTCAGCTGCGGTCGCCTAACTGTTCTTTTGCCATCTGTCAGCTGTCCGTAGATGATATATCTCGGGATGTGACCATCTTCCATGCGGCGGACATGGCCAAGCCAGCCTAGTCTGCGCTGTCTAAGCAGTTTATATATGCTTTAACTCTTTGACTCCGCAATTATGTTTCACCCTGTGCCGTAATTTTAATTCGTGGTAGACTAAAAACAACGCTCAGAAAGTTCTTGGCATGGGTGTCAAACTGACCAACGATCTGAGCGTTGTTCCGGAGTCAAAGAGTTAAAGGACAGCACGTGACAACAACTCGATATTTGTCACTTTGTCTTTCCACAAAATACCGAGGATGTAGCGTAGACACCGTAGATGGAAGTCATTAAGTCTTGCTTAGTATAAGTTGTCCATGTCTTGCTGTCATTTAGAAGTGTTGTGCTCGTGACGCAGGCGTTATATACCACAGCTTTGGTCTTCGTTGCGAATTTGAAGTTTCCCCAAACACGAGATGTGAGGGGGCAAAGGTAGATGCAGCTTTGCCAATACGGCTGTCAATATCTATGTCCAGAGAGAGTTTGTCATTGATGGTAGACCCCACTTATGTGAAGTGGTGCACCACTGCCAATTCATAGTTATCGATAGTAATAATTGAGACATAATCCACATACAGCTCGGGCGTTGGCGTAGCTGGCGAGTCCTTTTTAGGGCTTTATGCTAGCAGATAGATAATGTTGGTCCTTATCAGGACTTAGTATCTATCAACGCTGATCTGGTTAGCAGTCAACAAAGTTGACTTTTTTCGATGGTAAATGCGCTCTGATATAACCAAATAGGTTGAAAGGTACGCGCCTCGCCAGAAGAAGGCAAAAACCGAACCAAAATAAAAAAATAATAATAATCCACATCCTTACTTGTTTTCTTTAGACTAACTGTGAGGCCAACGTTCTTGCATGCTTGGGTGAAACGATTCATCACGCTCTGAAGCTCCTGTTGGCTTTGTGTGACGACTGCAACGTCATCAGCGAATAACAAGTCTCTTATAGTAACCCTTCTGATTGTAGTTTTTCATATATATATATATATATATATATATATATATATATATATATATATATATATATATATATATATATATATATATATATATATATATAGAGAGAGAGAGGGAAAGAGAGAGAGAGAGAGAGAGAGAGAGAGAGAGAGAGAGAGAGGGAGGGAGAGAGAGGGAGAGAGAGAGAGAGAGAGAGAGAGAGAGAGAGAGAGAGAGAGAGAGAGAGAGGGTGGGGTCAGAGACAAGCAGATAGGGAAAGAGAATGAAGAGTAAAAGGTGAGTTGAAATTACCAGTTACATAAGTTGAAGTGAAAAGCTATGCCCAGTCATGTAGAGCTAACATTGTTATTTCGAAAAAACTTTTCTTTTACTTCGGTTATATTGGCAGATAGAGTGATGAACAAGTGGCCCACGAAGTGGATGGGGATGTTAAAGACTTTACTTGCTGATAGGGAACTTGTTGAAGGTGCACGCTAATAGAATTAGAATATAATCATTGATCTCAGAGGCGTCACTAGGAGGGTGCGGGGGGTGCGGATTGCACCCGCGTGACACCATCAGAGGGGGTGATCAGCTGAGGGGGTGACACCAAAATGACTGTCTATACAATTTGCGTGCAGTCTTTCAGCAGAAATTTATTATTTTTTATAAAACTATCCCTGTAGTTAGTTATAACCACAAAAAAATTTTTCGTAAGCCCAGCTTACATGTACTGTATCAATATACCTACAAGACTAAAACTCTATGCTAGTTTACTTTTTGAACATTCAAATGCGCATTATGATTGAGTCGAGATGTTCACTAAGTGCTGAAATGCTTGTGTATTTGTTCCTGTTTATTTTTTGGTATTATTTCATTTATGAGTATATTTCCATATGCAATTACCTGTAACATTAGTACAAAAAACATTACTAATGATTCTGTATGGTCTGGTACGGGAGGAGGTCCATGGGGGTGACACCATGATTTACCGCACCGGGTGACACTGTGACGAAACGGGGCGACCTCTATCGATCTTTGGTTCTCTCCGGCAGTATCGGTACATTTGTGGTACTGATTTTTATTAGGTGCTGTCATATAACGCACTTTTCTTTCTTTCTTTATTTGTCTGCTAAGTAGCAGATATGTGATTTTATCAAAACACCCTGTAGGTGATAACTATCAAAGTTGTGACACTCCTTGCAGATATGTCACCGGTTTGTTACCTGGTCATCCCAGCCTACGAAGAGCTGAGATAAGATAGTCGCTGACGCGTTTAGATTGAACCGCTGATAAGACGACATTACCGTCAGTGTGACAAATGTGGGCACACAAATGTGATGTAATTGCTTCCTGTCCTTGGTTAAAAAGTAATCATGGATTTATTACATTGTAGACAATATGAGTCTATGTGTTTAGACAATGTGTTTGCAAGAGTGTATGCAAGGCATCAGATGTCCATATATGGTAATACGTGACCTTTGCAGGCACGCACCTTATTTCACGTGGGACTATTTTGAAATATCACAGCCTATCCTGCATGATTTGAAATGATTGAATCTCTCTGATTAGATCCATAACATCATTGGAGGGAATATAGGTTGACCACTTTCGCAGTTTTATTTCTCTGTGATTTGCACGCTCGCCAAGACACCAGACCTTCGCCAGAGTGAAGAACTAGATTCATAATTCCTAATTGTTATCCTGACCTTTTATTGGAGAACCACATAAGACTTGTACAGCACAGGAAATCTCTTTCAAATTTAAATAAGGAACAACAGGGACTAAGAAATTGAAGAAACACGGAGTCAGAAGGGGCAATCTATGTTAAAGAAGGTTAATTGCTTATCCTTTACAGGACGTGGCAATCAACCCCAGCTTTTATTGGCTGTTTGTTATTTTTCTAGGCAATTTTTTTCATTCAGTAGTTTGCCATTGTTTTCTAAACAATACGGCGCTTATACCATTGTTAAAAATCCACACAAAGCGATCTGCTACCAAACCGCCTGCAGCAGGTTTCGAACCTGGTATATCTGGATTATGAAACTGCGTTCGTATCCATTAGGCTACAGACGCCGACAATCTATGTTACAATTAAAAGAAATCCCAGACACGTGTTGTAAGAGAACGATTCGTCTCTTGTATTCATCTGTGCGACAAGTCTGTAGCCAGGATTGGCGTAAGGTGGATTTACATTTCAAATTTTATTACTAACATGTGAACTAACATATATATGTATATATTACCATGTGAATTTTATTGTATGAAACTCGCCATTGGATGTCAAAGTCATTTGAGCCTGGCAACCTCAACGTATAGAATGATGATTCATGAACCACCACTGCACGAGTTGGTGATTGATTTATTGATAGTTTCGTAAAGAGAATTAACAGCATAAAGTAATTCCAGGTTTCCTTTTGAGCAGGGAGGGAAAAATGAAAGACATGATGTACATTCTAAGCGTAAGACTTACATTTTCAAAGCAGGGTAAATGTCCCTATAAACATATTCACTTTAAAAATAATGTAAGGTTTCACGCTTTAAACCAGTGTAAATGTCAATGAGAAAATATTCATTTTAATTAACAGAAGTTTCAAACTTTTCCACATGTGTAAATATAAAGAAAACGTAAATAAATTTATATTGTGAACAGTTTTCAAACAGTGGAGATGTAAATGTAAAACATATTATATCTGTACGTTTAACCTTTTTTATTGAAATGCAATGTAAAGCTAAAGCTATTCCGTTTAAATGTAAAGGAAATTTTATCCCGATGGATTAAATTTAATTCTCATCGAGGGTAAACTCTGAGTTAAGTGGGATGGTCAAATAGAAGAGGGGGGACACATAACTATGTGTCAGAGAACGCCATACTCAGAAGAGCGTTCTTTTGTATTCTTCTATCACAGTTATTGGTGGTACCAGCAGAACGTACTATTTCTGGAACAAGACGGGATCAGTGGCCTACGCTTTAAGAAACAGGACACACTGTGTAGACTTTCCTTGAAGATTCTTGGAGACGAGCTACACCCGACAACCTTGACCAGAGACGAGTGATCAGTGTGAAAAGACAGAACCGTCATTGGCAGCTAAGTTCAAATATGTGCTGCCATCTGAACTTTCTTACCCTTTTCGCAATCCAAAATACGAGGATGATAGCTTGTCTTTATCCATAACTATTCAAATTATTTTCAAACTGTTAATACCAAAGTGATTATTAAATTTTGTTATTTGTAATGTTACAAATTTAACTTCGATTTGATAATTTTAAAGTTACTGCATGTTTGTCTCAGTCAATTACTACACACATTCTACAGAGCTATACTTGAATAAGAGAATTCCACAGAGTAAATCAAGCTGATAAATAAGTGCTTGAAATCTTCACAAAAGTGGTCGGCAGGTTACAGAATTAACTGCCAGCATTGTTTTCGCTTACCTGAATTTCTTGTGAAGACCCCCATGTAATAGAAGCTTTACTACTCTTCTATCTACATTTCTGCCAAGAGTAATCTTATGTTCAAATAGACTCCATTGAAACCTATATTAGATACTCTTGAGTTTGGTCACTGTTGGACCACTACTGCAATGCAGGGGAGGCAATACCGTCACAGACACCAACCCTAGTGACGCATCTGATTGATCTCAAATCAAGAGAATTAAAAAATATATATCCAAGAAAGACACAATAAATAAGAAATGGAGCCAGATTGTGTAAGAATAAAAAAGACATGAAGAGTACTAGAAGAAATGATGCACTACGTAATGGCTAGGTATGAACTAATTGAAGTCACGTGCTCCTAAGAGAGTTGTAGCAAATTTCTTATTTAAGCTGCTCATAACACTCAGATATAAACTCTACAAAAACACGCCTTACATTCTACTAACAACAGTTGCCATACGAAAGAAAACACGATACTCCGTGTCTTAGTGCGTACAAATAATAGTAATTAAATACGCAAGCACTGAGTTTTTCCGAAATGTTCCCCTTTTCTAACGTAATTTATTTGAAATGCTCAAAAGTCTACTGGCTGGCAGTCAGCAAGTGTACAGCGTCGTAGAGCAGAAGACGTCGATAGCTGTAGAGTGCTACAACCTAGAGAACTCGACACGGGCAGAATACATCTTGGAATCGACGATTTTCAGGGGAAGCGATTACTGACATCAAAGAACTTTGTAAATTATTGGAAGTCAGTCTGCAAGCGGCATCGAAGTCTTATTGAAAACTCAAAGAAGTCGATATGTTTTATGGGGGAAAAAAAGAAAATAAAAACACTTTTCATAATCTGTCTGCATTCTTCTTTGATGTCTGAGATTGTCATTTCTAATTTTTAATCAATAATATTGCACTGTGAACAGAATGGTGAAGTTTCGGGAAGCCATGAGTACAACGTTCATGTCTGCCGGTCGGTTATACTGTAGCAGAAAACATGATTGATATGTGATGGGGATGATGATGAACATACGCGTTCAGCTTCAGTCTTCTATATAGAGACGAGAGGACTCAATATATACCAGATCTGCTTCTTTAGTCCATGGGAAGTTAGGTCATGTCTATTTAGGTTAGTTGTAATATCTCTGATAAAATAACACTTTCCATTAAAATACATTCGTTAGGTCGTCGTTTTCGACGTATTACCGGATTCAGCCAGAGAGCTTTGCTCAAATACAAACACTTTTCTTTAAAATACTTTTTTTTTTTGTCTGTGATCGCCTCCAGAAAATGGTCATATCGTTTTTCTTAATTTATTCATAGATTATCTTTTTCTTCTTTAATCCTTAGCCGCCGACCGTCAAAGCAGTCACTGGCCATCACGCCTAGTGGCGTCTTGTAGGGCAACAACAAATTGATTCCACTTTGCTCGGTCGGCGGCCATCCTTCGTACAGTGCCCCAACTCTGGTTCATTCTTTACATCTCAGCCTCCACAGTCCTTCGCCAGGTTGTTTTTGGTCGGCCTCTCTTTCGTTTTCCTTCAGGGGTCCAAAGCATAACCATCACCGGTGTCAATACCTTGTCGATGTATGGCGGCTTGCGTACCCTGATTTACCCCCAGAGCTATGCCAGCGGGAGTTTTACTCCTGGAAGGTTCTACCAAGCTGGACAGGTTTGCGCGGGCAGGGGTCAGACTAAAGCAGACACCCTGGTCCTCCAGGTTGGGGGTTTTAGCATAATGCTGACACCCCTGTCTACGTAAAAAAGAATTGAAGTTACGGAAACAACAACGAAATAATAGATTATGCTCGTATATTTTTGACATCTTTACCAAATGCAATCTACTATTACGTTCATTTTAACCAATTATTTGGGACTAGCAACTTCATCATGTAACACACATTTCTACAGAAACCATCACTGCAAAAGCATTAGAAGACTTGATGCTGACTTCCTACAATGGGATTAGCTATAGGTGGTAGCTCCATGGGATTAGCTATAGGTGGTAGCTGCATGGGATTCGCTATAGGTGGTAGCTGCATGGGATTAGCTATAGGTGGTAGCTCCATGGAATATGCTATAGGTGGTAGCTCCATGGGATTAGCTATAGGTGGTAGCTCCATGGGATTAGCTATAGGTGGTAGCTCCATGGGATTAGCTATAGGTGGTAGCTGCATGGGATTAGCTATAGGTGGTAGCTCCATGGGATTAGCTATAGGTGGTAGCTCCATGGGATTAGCTATAGGTGGTAGCTGCATGGTCCACAGGAGAGGAAGGGGCAATAATGACGGCGATCATGATGACACAACATTTCTGTCTGGGTTTCCAATTGTTCTCAGCTCTTGTTGACAAATAAATCACCTCTCGAGAGGAGAACTGGTGACACAAATTAAAAGGATGAGGAAAACACGGAAAGACTGAGTTTCTAGCGCGGGTCAGGAGGGATTGTGTTACGTACTTAGATGTGACGAATACAAATACGACAGTCGATCTTGTAGAGTACATCGTGCTATTTAACGCAAATGATAATGGGCAGTTATTCAGGACAAATCTGATAGGTACAACATGAGCCGGCAAGTGACAGGTCCACAGCAAACATGGTAAAAGTTAATTCTCATAAAAACTGGTGCCATCATGTAATAATACATGTGGCATGGAAGAATCTATCAACAATGTAGTTCTTCATAATCAGTCTTCTGTCCATAAATCTCAATCATAGACATCTTATAATAAGTGGCAATGAAATATAATACAATCCTCTCCTCTCCTTAATTCTGGCCGTTGTGTCTAAAGGTTCGTGTTGACCACGAGGACCCAAGCAATGCGGCAGAAATATTCGTGACAAAATCTTAGATGCATTATTCGAAAAAATACTCCCTGGATATGGTAATAATTTCTGGGTAAGTTAATGTACCATTCTGCATAATATCAATTAAGTGGCGGCCACCGAAATAACAATGACACTGAACATCAGAATACAAGTCTCCACAATCTTAGGGACTTTGAAAAAACAGTACGTCTACTCCGGACGACTGAAAAATACGAAAGGCAAATACGGCTGACCGCTAGAATGCAAATGCGCGTGATATACTACGTCATTAGTGACCGGTGACGTAGCAAGTTATGCGGCGTTCAATATAAGTGAAATATCGTACACAAAAACTGACTTTACTACAGACAGCTATATCTCCTTAAATCAATGGAAATATGCCTGCGTGTAGCAACATATTATAACATATTAATTTTAACCTTAACAGGTTGGCATGAGTTTTTTAAAGGCCAATGCTCCTTGTTGAGCTGAAGGATATTGAACGATTGGATCTCCTCAAGACTTCTCTCAGGAGGATCTAGAAGTTGGTACATAAACCACGATATTAATAAACCAACTACATACCACTAGAGCAAACAGTAGCAGCGATCAGTAGCATCATCTAACCGGAAAAAAAAGTAACTCAAACACAATGTAAAGACCACAATGATAGCTGCTTCGAAGATTTCAGCCAACGCAATTCTTGTCGGCAATATCATTTCGCCACAGGAAGAAAATAAAGTTCAATAGTCACAGAACCAATCTGCATCCTTTGGAATATAATGGTTTCCATCCATGTCCTCAAACATCGTTTTTTTGTACTATAGCCAAAGCAGTCAGTCACTCATATCAGTGTAATATGGGATGTTATGTTTCTATTACGAGAAGCAGTTGCTAGTCTAGACGAATTTTCCATTTCCCTAAATTTTTGTGTTTTCTTTCACATTTTGACTAGTATGTTGTATTATTGATTTAATCAAGATGTTTATTTGTAACAGTAGAATATCATTTAGTCTTTACATTTATATAAAGAATATCATGTAGGAAATTAGTCTGATAAAGAAATCCACTTTAAAAAATATCGTGAATATTTTGTTTTGCACGCGAAGGATTTGTCCCGTATGTGGATATGTTCTTGCACCGATGAAAATGTTGCTCTCTGAGGCATTGTTTCTGTAAAAAATTGACTACATCGTCTGCTAAAAAATGAAAATTTACATTATGTGTAGTATACAGTATTTCATAGCATAATATTGTTTTTTTTTTTAAAATCTTTGCTTAAACACTGAAGGTTGACGGAAGTGTTGAAACTTCCCTGCAGAAAACCTAAAACCATGGCAAGTTCATTTCTCAAAGTTTCGAAAACAAGATCTCCACAACATCATCATGTGAAATGAACATAAAATAATGACACAGAAAGACACACACACAGATATATATATATATATATATATATATATATATATATATATATATATATATATATATATATATATAGAAAGAGAGACAAAGAGAAAGAGAGAGAGAGAGAGAGAGAGAGAGAGAGAGAGAGAGAGAGAGGAGACAAGAGATAGACTTTGTGTCGAAGAAAACATGTGTACGAATTGAAATGAAATTAGTAAAGAAAAAGAATTCAGCTAGCGAGAGAAGGTTAAAGAGAAAACAACCATAGGAAAAATAAATGTAAAAATACTTTAATAAATACGAGATAACGCGACCCCATTTCTTAAAAATTAATTATTTTTCCTGCATGATCTTATATTTTTTGTTTATTTCCCTGAAGGTCGTACATTTACCAAAGACCCTGTGCTCTCAAAAAAAAAGCTCTTGTATTTTTTCCAGATCTCATGTGTGCCAGAGATAGCATGCTTTTAACAGACTTATAACACCCATCTCTACTTTCCCTAGGGCGACGTTAAGACGTTATTAAACATTGAATATACATGTATAGCAAAACGTTACGAACCAGCATATAAAAAATGAAGATTTCTCAAGTACATGACAGTCTGTTTGCCCCATGGCAGTGTTCGGAAAATAAACGCTTTAATATGTAATTTGTCTATAGTAAGAAAGCATCAGCCATAAAATTGATCGCGTCCAGAAAATGGAGTCGAATTCAAATCATTAACAAACCCGGTGCTTGTGGCTGCCTTTTAGATGAAAGTTGTGCGATAGCAATATGAATTCCCATCAATACCATATAGAGATTATGTAGATTGACACGAGTGATTTTATAGTTCGATCTTTGTTCGTATATTTCATATTTTTGTCCTACTTTCGTCTGCCACACGAAATTATGTAGATTGAAACGACCGGTATTCCAGTTTAGTTCTTGTCCACATTTGCGTATTCTGTACTCAGTTTCTGCTACTGTTCCGGTTGTGAAACGTTGCTTACATAGCAGTAACATGTTCTGATTCAGCTATGACCTGCGGCTTGACGAGGTGTTATCTTGTTCATCTGTAAGGTTTATATTCCATTCGTAATCTTCTGAGTCATCTTCCTTTCCTGATCATCTCTGTTCTAATGTTATATGTTATTGTTTCTGCTTGATCACGATTCAGCATCATGTCGTCTTATTCTTTATCCTTTGGTGTTATTCTTGTTTCGTCCAACAATACATTCGTTGTATTCTCCAACAATATATCCATTGTGTCCTCCAGCAATACACCTGTTGTATCCTCTAACAATACATATGTTGCATCCTCCAACAATACATTTGCTTTTTTTTTCGAATAATACATTTGTTGTGTCCTCCAACAGTACATCTGCTGTATACTATCCAACAATATATTTGTTGTTTCTTCCAGCTATCCATCCGTTGTTTCTCCCCAACAATGCATCTGTTGTTTCTTCTCCAACAATACAGCCACTGTTACTTCCAACAATATATCTGTTGCATATTCTACAACAATATATTTATTGTTTTTTTCCAACAATACATCTGTTGTTTCATCCCAAAATATATATGTTGTATCCTCCAACAGCAATAACACTAATTGCCCCTTCAGTCATAACTGACTATGGGAATGCGCCGTGAGGTGACAGCCCTCAGCTGTTTTTTACCAGGTGTTCCCTTCGACGTTTTCTCCTCTCTTCTACTTGCTGTGAGAGCCTCTCTTCGCCCAGTCTGAGGTGGCGCCGTAGATAGCATCGCCACTTGGTGCGATCGGCAGCTTCACCCTCCCAGGTAGCCGGATCCATGTCCAGTGTCCTCATGTCTTTCTTGCACACATCTTTGAATCTCAGCTGCGGTCGCCCAACTTTTCTTTTGCCATCTGCCAGTTGTCCGTAGATATCTTTCGGGATGTGACCATCTTCCATGCGGCAGACACGGCCAAGCCAGCCTAGTCTGCGCTGTCTAAGCAGTGTATACATACTTTGAAGGCCAGCACGTGACAACACCTCGACATTTGTCACTTTGTCTTTCCACGAAATACCGAGGATGTGGTGTAGATGGAAGATATTGAGCCGTCTTTCTTGCTTAAGATAGGTTGCCCATGTCTCGCTGCCATATAGATGTCTGCTGGTGACGCAGGAGTTATATACTGCAACTTTTGTCTTCACTGTGAGTCTGGAGTTTCCCCAAGCACGCGTTGTGAGGCGGGCAAAGGTAGCTGCAGCTTTGCCAATGCAGCTGTCGATTTCAGTGTCTAGAGCGAGTTTGTCATTGACGATAGACCCCAGGTATGTGAACTGGTGCACCACTGCCAATATTTCCTCCAACAATGCCACTGTTGTTTCCTCCAACAATACATCTGTTGTTTAATCTACTACAATACTTCTGTTGTTTCCTCCAACAATACATATGTTGTTTCCTCCAACAATAACAATACATCTGTTGTGTATTCTCCAACAGTACATCTGTTGTTTCTTCCAACAATACATCCGTTGTTTCCTCCAACAATACTTCTGTTGTTTATTCCCTAACAGTACATTTATTATTTTCTCCAACAGTGCATTTTATCTTCCAGCACTAATATCTGTTATTTCTTCCAACAATTCATTCGTTGCCTCCTCCAACAGTACATCAGCTATTTTCCCCAACAATACATTTGCTATTGCACACAACAATACATATGTTGTTTCCTCCAACAGGATATCATATATTTTTTCTCATGAGTTCTCTTTGGATCTGATTAGCATCTTCCTTTAAACTTTGCTCACATGTTCACCTTTCTTTGTAGATATTTACTAGACGTCCAAAACCTATTTCAAGCATTTCATTTCACAAGTGTCCATCATTCACACTAGCTCATATCTCAACATCCAGATTATTATCTCATTATCTCATTTCACAAGTGTCCATAATTCATTCTAGCTCCTTTCTCAATATCCAGTATATTATCTCAATATCGCATTTCACAAGTGTCCATCATTCACCATAACACATTTCTGAACATCGAGGTTATTATATCATTTCATAAGTGTCCATCATTCATTCTATGAATTTCTCAACATCCAGTATATTATTTCGTAATTTCATTTCACAAGTGTCCATCATTTTCTTTACATTTTTGTTTCTAAATGTCCAGTCCCGTATCTTAAACATCTCATTTTACAAATGTTATATTTCTTACTACATCTTTGCTTAATGTTGAGGTTTCGCATTGGTAAGACATGTTTACATTGTTTTACTGACTCTTTTCATAAAATTTACAGTAACTAATAAAGAACAAAAGGCCAGTATTCGGGGCCGATTTTTCCAGGTCCTTGTGACTGGAGTCCAGCTTTTGGGGCCACTATATTTGGCATAATTTTGTTTTGTTTTGTCCCAATTTATGGTTTTAATCTTCATTTATTTTTCTTTACAACTGTATATAATATTGCCACTCTGTAAGCAATAACAATATGGACAGAACCGACCCTTAAACTTTATAACTCTATGATAACTCAAAGCGATAGAACATGCCTTGCGTTATATATGGTAAAC
This sequence comes from Oreohelix idahoensis, assembly GCA_024509875.1. NCBI lineage: Eukaryota > Metazoa > Mollusca > Gastropoda > Stylommatophora > Oreohelicidae > Oreohelix > Oreohelix idahoensis. Next base: position 23,759 of record JAMPIV010000770.1, read on the forward strand.
CTACCACGTCTTTTTTGAGTTATTAAGCATAGCTTCCGGTTGAAGGAGTAGTTACAGAGGTGCTTCTATCTTGCGGCAAAATCACCTGTACTTACTTACTTAGTCATTCTTCTTCTATCCTGGGCGTAGAGTTTACCAGACAGAGCGCCATTCTATCCTATCAGCTGTCTACCGTCTGGCCTGGTTCCAATCTAGGACTCTGTTCTTTAGAGATTGTCTAATGTTTTCCTCCCAGCGAGCTCTGGTCCGTACTGGATGTTTAGATCCCTGGCTCTCTCTTAGTTTCCCATATCTGTCAATGTAGCTGATCTTAATCAGATAGGTAATAGCTGTTTATAGCCATGTCTAAACACAGGTGACAGTGTTGACAATGTGAAAGTAAGGGTTAAGAAATAGTTTTATCACGAGGTGATCGTGTAAGAGAAAGGACAGTCTCTGGATAGAATAATTTATCTAATCCAGCCTATCTGGACGACTAACTTTAAATCAGACGTACTTTCTCTCCCTGTAAGAAATACAAGTTACACTGCACTCACATGCGCACAATTCTGTGACAAATACGCACGAACGTGAAAACAAACTATGAATAACATATAATGAATAGGGATTGACCGACACTATAACTAAAGGTTAATTAAGTTTATTATCAATAGAAAATCACAACATAAATCAAATACATAAATAGATCATGGTTTACAGACAAATGACAATTAATCAAATAGGTTCTCTCCTTTGGTAAAGGAAAAGAAAGAAGATCCCAACAGAGGTTAATTAACCCAAAAGATCAAAAAGTTAACATCAAGTTATGAGATAGTCAGTATGGGAAAAGAACAGGTTCTAAATGTAAGTTATCCTGTGACTACTCAGATTAGTGAGACAAAACAAGAAGTAACCATATAAGTATACTGATGGTAATCAAAGACATAAGTTTCTTTCTCCGTTCATCCAATTCACATTCATTCAGTGGCCACTTTCAGATTTATGCTTACACCAGTAGTTGTTGCAGACATTCCAAGGAAATACACTAATAAGTAATAAGACTATGTATTGTCAAAATTTAGTTGTGCCGAATCAAGCCCCAGATTCGCCGTAATTGCTGACTGCAAATTTCACGGGAATTGCTAGAGTTGGTGATTTAATTTTTTCCTGGATACAATAAGTTTTCTCTGCCTTCAGTTGGTGGGAATAAGGTTCATATGTGGTGATCGCCGATGTAGGATGAATAGAACATAGATAGTTCCTAGGTGCCTAGCTTCAGGTGGCTGGGACACTATGGTAAGTTATACAATGTTGCTGACGATATATTTCGCCCAGCTGGCTGATGAGATTGATCTAATTAAATCTGGTAATAGTTCTGTTCCAGTTAACATTATAATTTTGTCCTGGTTGAGTTAGAGTGTAGAGTATTTGTCGAGTTGGACAATAGCAGTGAAATCGACAAGGGATAGTGGACTGACAGAGTTATAGATTACACATAGATAAAGTGTAATAGGAGATGGACTTGAGACAAACCTAGAGAAGATTTATTAAAGTTATCACTCTCTCCAAGCCCTCAACTCACTTATACTGTCTAAGCACGTCCTGCTCTCACTCTTTTCTCTTAATCATACACAGAGAGTATAGCAAAGAGCTGAAAAATGTAAATTATGGATGGAAGGGTCGTGAACAGCGCATTAATAAATGTGTAAACTTTATTAAATGAAGAAGCATGTATGAAAATAATGCATTTCATCACCAACAACATAAATTACATCCAAAAATCATCAATAATCACAAATATGCAAATACACACCCACAAACACACACACCACCAGTCATAAAAACTGTAGAACACAGAGAAATGAATAAACTGAGTGTCAGTCCGTCCGCTTTCGTGGGACCAAATGTAATAGTTCCAGAAAGTGTCTTTACGTAAATGTATACTCCATGGGTGATAGAATTGACCTGTAAAACTTTCCTGTAGGTGCTATCATTGGTGACCCCTAATTGCGCGAGGTGGGCTGGAAGACGCTGTTTATCTCCTGCTGACCAAATAAACAAACTGAGCGACAGCCTGTCCGCTTTCGTGGGACCAAATGTGCCAGCTCCAGAAAGTGTCTTTACGTAAATATATACTCCATGGGTGATGGAATTGACCTGTAAAACTTTCCTTGTTGGTGCTAACTTTGGTGACCTCTAATTGCGCGAGGTGGGCTGGAGCTCGGTCTATCGTTGGCTGGCCGCTCCTAAGTGCGAGGTTTTACATAACCCAGGATTACACCAGACGAAGCTATTTGGGGACAAAGCGTCCCAGGCGCTCTTATTCGGTGCTATTGCTTGCTTGGCATTAAATCTAGTTTGGGCTTGCTTGAATGTGGCTTGACTGAGTGCCCCGTTTAGGCACACAAAGGCTGGTGATTGAAATTCTACTATAGACATGCTAGGCTGATTGATAGGCTGGAAGCCGCATTGCTCTGACTGGTAATCCAATAGGCGAGTAGGAAACTACTACTGCAATAGATGATTTCAGATTTAGCGTTGGCTCGTTGCACTTCGTGAGCTTAACTTGGCGTTGACAAAGGGTTTTGGTTCAGGTATTTGGGGTTGACAACTCGTGAATGCTAGGTGTTACTCAGAAACCCTCTAGAACAAAGAGAATGGGACGTTCTTCGCCTGACTGGAATCTTGCTCTAGCGATTCGGTATCCCTGAAACTGAGACCCAAAAGAGACACCCTTTACATTAGGCAACAACAAAATCACACTAATGTTATATAACATAGTTATGCTCCGCTCCTTCCACTCTATCAATTATCAGCATGTGCCCGCATAGGCTTAATATATTTTGTACACCCAGGTACCTGTCAGTAAATGTTCTGACAGCAAAACTACTCCTCTTCTTCCAACTAAACATACAGGAAACCTAACCTTGTAGTTACAGTTGAATGGATTCTATTCATCTTACAACATTAAGTGAATTTACATAAACAGATTACAGCATTTGACATTACAAAAATAAGTCGTATGTCCCTTTGGTGAAAAATTAACATTCCACAAATGAATACATAGAAAATGCAATGTTCTAGCTATAATAATACAGTTGTGACTGAATCATAGGATAAAATGTTTTCTATGGCTGGTGACTGCTTTCTGTGAAAGTTATAGACTAGTGCCTAGCTACACAAATAAGCATATCATGATTCCACCCTGCCACTAGAAGATTCTATAAAAAAGGAATAAGCGACTATCTCCTATAATTCAGTGTTTAAGTGCCTGTATCTCACTATTCAGTTTTAAGTGAATAATCCACACCTCTGACATTATCTTACAGAAATGACAGTTAATTAGCCTATTCTTAACCCATGATAAGCATCTGTGGACTGATTCTACGCCTAGTGAGTGTCTGTTATTGTAAGTCTATCATTTAACCCATTATAAACCTTCTGTTTAAGCACCACTTAACTAAGGCCGTAGACAGCGCTACATTATCACTGAATAAAATTACTAGGAGAAGTCCTCAGAAATGAATTCACGTCACATTCCTATCAGATATATAAAAAGCTAACATGAATATTTATATATTAATAAGATATGTCAACTCACCCCGAGAAAATGCCAAGAAATAGGCAAAAACATTTAGTTCTGTGTTAATGTTTGCCTTATTTCCATAAGAGTCTATCTCGGGCAGGAAACGTTTACGAGTGTGTTTGACGTATTAAAATTCTCAAGTCTTATAGTTACAAACAACGCTACCCGGGACACCTGCATAACCTGATTCTACAGATGTATCGGCATAATACGTAATAAAGAGTAAGACAGAGGTTTCTCTGGAGACTACATCAAAGACAACAGACCCCGTGCGAAAGTTCCCCAGATCGGCGATGCATAATATTATGGTCAGAGACCACAACAAATCTCTCCTGAATTGAAGATCAAACTCGTTTACCGACCTCAGAAGATTGGTCCCTGCTAACGAGCCGTTTCTTTCACAGAAACTCCTTTCGCTCGTTCAAACACTCTAAGCGTAACAGAAATGTTTCTCTGGTCAAACGTACCACAGGTGCGTTTAGATAACATTACCGTTCGCTGACCGCTGTAGGAATTTATTACTGAAGGTCAGCCAGAACGTAAACAAACCTCGGGTGGAATTTGCGAAGGTGAAGAATGAAAGAAAAGAAGAATACAAATGACGAGGAAACCAGGACATTAAAAAAGTAATAACATATGGAACGGAATGGTAAAATAAATTATCAGTCATTGTGACAAGTTGCCCCTCCTTTTAAAGTTCGTGGAGTACGGACTACATGACAGTAATTTATCTTTTCCACAGACGTCCGTTACATGGCCTTAGAACATCCTATAATCATAACCAAAATCGTATCCAACTTCTGTCAGTACTTAGCTATAGAGAGGATTGGTTACTATCATCCGAATGAACACCCGCCCTTGGTACAAATGCAAGCTAGTAACTGACTATCTGTAGCTTCTTATCTCAGGTTAAAGAGCTACTCCTGAAAAAAATTTAACCCTTAAAAAAAATTTTCTGACTGTTTCAACAATAGTCGTCAGATTTACCAACCCAAAAAAACTCAGCAGTGATACCAGCAACCTTTACCAGCTGTCTCATGTGTAGCATGAACAATAAATGTAACTTAATATTTATGATTGCTGTGGAGAAAAGCGCTGTTCAGACTTCCTCCAAAAGAAATAGTTCTTTTTGTCTAGGGGATCGAAATTCCTATAATCTGCAGAACACTAAACTCTAAGAATCAGAATAGAATCTTGTGAGAGATTCATCCTCGGAACGAGCCCACATTAAATGTGTGCATCAAATGTAGCTCCAAAATATCCCGGACGAGCCCCCATTAATGTAGTGGTTGAGTTAGAGTGTAGAGTATTTGTCGAGTTGGACAATAGTAGTGAAATCGACAAGGGATAGTGGACTGACAGAGTTATAGATTACACATAGATAAAGTGTAATAGGAGATGGACTTGAGACAAACCTAGAGAAGATTTATTAAAATTATCACTCTCTCCAAGCCCTCAACTCACTTATACTGTCTAAGCACGTCCTGCTCTCACTCTTTTCTCTTAATCATACACAGAGAGTATAGCAAAGAGCTGAAAAATGTAAATTATGGATGGAAGGGTCGTGAACAGCGCATTAATAAATGTGTAAACTTTATTAAATGAAGAAGCATGTATGAAAATAATGCATTTCATCACCAACAACATAAATTACATCCAAAAATCATCAATAACCACATATATGTAAATGCACACCCACAAACACACACACCACCAGTCATAAAAACTGTAGAACACAGAGAAATGAATAAACTGAGTGTCAGTCCGTCCGCTTTCGTGGGACCAAATGTAATAGTTCCAGAAAGTGTCTTTACGTAAATGTATACTCCATGGGTGATAGAATTGACCTGTAAAACTTTCCTGTAGGTGCTATCATTGGTGACCCCTAATTGCGCGAGGTGGGCTGGAAGACTCTATTTACCTCTGGTTTACCAAATGAATAAACTGCGTGTCAGTGTGCCCGCTTTCGTGGGACCAAATGTGCCAGCTCCAGAAAGTGTCTTTACGTAAATATATACTCCATGGGGGATGGATTTGACCTGTAAAACTTTCCTGTAGGTGCTATCATTGGTGACCTCTAATTGCGCGAGGTGGGCTGGAAGACGCTGTTTATCTCCTGCTGACCAAATAAACAAACTGAGCGACAGCCTGTCCGCTTTCGTGGGACCAAATGTGCCAGCTCCAGAAAGTGTCTTTACGTAAATATATACTCCATGGGTGATGGAATTGACCTGTAAAACTTTCCTTGTTGGTGCTAACTTTGGTGACCTCTAATTGCGCGAGGTGGGCTGGAGCTCGGTCTATCGTTGGCTGGCCGCTCCTAAGTGCGAGGTTTTACATAACCCAGGATTACACCAGACGAAGCTATTTGGGGACAAAGCGTCCCAGGCGCTCTTATTCGGTGCTATTGCTTGCTTGGCATTAAATCTAGTTTGAGCTTGCTTGAATGTGGCTTGACTGAGTGCCCCGTTTAGGCACACAAAGGCTGGTGATTGAAATTCTACTATAGACATGCTAGGCTGATTGATAGGCTGGAAGCCGCATTGCTCTGACTGGTAATCCAATAGGCGAGTAGGAAACTACTACTGCAATAGATGATTTCAGATTTAGCGTTGGCTCGTTGCACTTCGTGAGCTTAACTTGGCGTTGACAAAGGGTTTTGGTTCAGGTATTTGGGGTTGACAACTCGTGAATGCTAGGTGTTACTCAGAAACCCTCTAGAACGAAGAGAATGGGACGTTCTTCGCCTGACTGGAATCTTGCTCTAGCGATTCGGTATCCCTGAAACTGAGACCCAAAAGAGACACCCTTTACATTAGGCAACAACAAAATCACACTAATGTTATATAACATAGTTATGCTCCGCTCCTTCCACTCTATCAATTATCAGCATGTGCCCGCATAGGCTTAATATATTTTGTACACCCAGGTACCTGTCAGTAAATGTTCTGACAGCAAAACTACTTCTCTTCTTCCAACTAAACATACAGGAAACCTAAACTTGTAGTTACAGTTGAATGGATTCTATTCATCTTACAACATTAAGTGAATTTACATAAACAGATTACAGCATTTGACATTACAAAAATAAGTCGTATGTCCCTTTGGTGAAAAATTAACATTCCACAAATGAATACATAGAAAATGCAATGTTCTAGCTATAATAATACAGTTGTGACTGAATCATAGGATAAAATGTTTTCTATGGCTGGTGACTGCTTTCTGTGAAAGTTATAGACTAGTGCCTAGCTACACAAATAAGCATATCATGATTCCACCCTGCCACTAGAAGATTCTATCAAAAAGGAATAAGCGACTATCTCCTATAATTCAGTGTTTAAGTGCCTGTATCTCACTATTCAGTTTTAAGTGAATAATCCACACCTCTGACATTATCTTACAGAAATGACAGTTAATTAGCCTATTCTTAACTCATGATAAGCATCTGTGGACTGATTCTACGCCTAGTGAGTGTCTGTTATTGTAAGTCTATCATTTAACCCATTATAAACCTTCTGTTTAAGCACCACTTAACTAAGGCCGTAGACAGCGCTACATTATCACTGAATAAAATTACTAGGAGAAGTCCTCAGAAATGAATTCACGTCACATTCCTATCAGATATATAAAAAGCTAACATGAATATTTATATATTAATAAGATATGTCAACTCACCCCGAGAAAATGCCAAGAAATAGGCAAAAACATTTAGTTCTGTGTTAATGTTTGCCTTATTTCCATAAGGGTCTATCTCGGGCAGGAAACGTTTACGAGTGTGTTTGACGTATTAAAATTCTCAAGTCTTATAGTTACAAACAACGCTACCCGGGACACCTGCATAACCTGATTCTACAGATGTATCGGCATAATACGTAATAAAGAGTAAGACAGAGGTTTCTCTGGAGACTACATCAAAGACAACAGACCCCGTGCGAAAGTTCCCCAGATCGGCGATGCATAATATTATGGTCAGGGACCACAACAAATCTCTCCTGAATTGAAGATCAAACTCGTTTACCGACCTCAGAAGATTGGTCCCTGCTAACGAGCCGTTTCTTTCACAGAAACTCCTTTCGCTCGTTCAAACACTCTAAGCGTAACAGAAATGTTTCTCTGGTCAAACGTACCACAGGTGCGTTTAGATAACATTACCGTTCGCTGACCGCTGTAGGAATTTATTACTGAAGGTCAGCCAGAACGTAAACAAACCTCGGGTGGGGTTTGCGAAGGTGAAGAATGAAAGAAAAGAAGAATACAAATGACGAGGAAACCAGGACATTAAAAAAGTAATAACATATGGAACGGAATGGTAAAATAAATTATCAGTCATTGTGACAAGTTGCCCCTCCTTTTAAAGTTCGTGGAGTACGGACTACATGACAGTAATTTATCTTTTCCATAGACGTCCGTTACATGTCCTTAGAACATCCTATAATCATAACCAAAATCGTATCCAACTTCTGTCAGTACTTAGCTATAGAGAGGATTGGTTACTATCATCCGAATGAACACCCTCCCTTGGTACAAATGCAAGCTAGTAACTGACTCTCTGTAGCTTCTTATCTCAGGTTAAAGAGCTACTCCTGAAAAAAATTTAACCCTTAAAAAAATTTCTAAATTTTTCAACAATAGTCGTCAGATTTACCAACCCAAAAAACTCAGCAGTGATACCAGCAACCTTTACCAGCTGTCTCATGTGTAGCATGAACAATAAATGTAACTTAATATTTATGATTGCTGTGGAGAAAAGCGCTGTTCAGACTTCCTCCAAAAGAAATAGTTCTTTTTGTCTAGGGGATCGAAATTCCTATAATCTGCAGAACACTAAACTCTAAGAATCAGAATAGAATCTTGTGAGAGATTCATCCTCGGAACGAGCCCACATTAAATGTGTGCATCAAATGTAGCTCCAAAATATCCCGGACGAGCCCCCATTAATGTAGTGGTTGAGTTAGAGTGTAGAGTATTTGTCGAGTTGGACAATAGTAGTGAAATCGACAAGGGATAGTGGACTGACAGAGTTATAGATTACACATAGATAAAGTGTAATAGGAGATGGACTTGAGACAAACCTAGAGAAGATTTATTAAAATTATCACTCTCTCCAAGCCCTCAACTCACTTATACTGTCTAAGCACGTCCTGCTCTCACTCTTTTCTCTTAATCATACACAGAGAGTATAGCAAAGAGCTGAAAAATGTAAATTATGGATGGAAGGGTCGTGAACAGCGCATTAATAAATGTGTAAACTTTATTAAATGAAGAAGCATGTATGAAAATAATGCATTTCATCACCAACAACATAAATTACATCCAAAAATCATCAATAACCACATATATGTAAATGCACACCCACAAACACACACACCACCAGTCATAAAAACTGTAGAACACAGAGAAATGAATAAACTGAGTGTCAGTCCGTCCGCTTTCGTGGGACCAAATGTAATAGTTCCAGAAAGTGTCTTTACGTAAATGTATACTCCATGGGTGATAGAATTGACCTGTAAAACTTTCCTGTAGGTGCTATCATTGGTGACCCCTAATTGCGCGAGGTGGGCTGGAAGACTCTATTTACCTCTGGTTTACCAAATGAATAAACTGCGTGTCAGTGTGCCCGCTTTCGTGGGACCAAATGTGCCAGCTCCAGAAAGTGTCTTTACGTAAATATATACTCCATGGGGGATGGATTTGACCTGTAAAACTTTCCTGTAGGTGCTATCATTGGTGACCTCTAATTGCGCGAGGTGGGCTGGAAGACGCTGTTTATCTCCTGCTGACCAAATAAACAAACTGAGCGACAGCCTGTCCGCTTTCGTGGGACCAAATGTGCCAGCTCCAGAAAGTGTCTTTACGTAAATATATACTCCATGGGTGATGGAATTGACCTGTAAAACTTTCCTTGTTGGTGCTAACTTTGGTGACCTCTAATTGCGCGAGGTGGGCTGGAGCTCGGTCTATCGTTGGCTGGCCGCTCCTAAGTGCGAGGTTTTACATAACCCAGGATTACACCAGACGAAGCTATTTGGGGACAAAGCGTCCCAGGCGCTCTTATTCGGTGCTATTGCTTGCTTGGCATTAAATCTAGTTTGAGCTTGCTTGAATGTGGCTTGACTGAGTGCCCCGTTTAGGCACACAAAGGCTGGTGATTGAAATTCTACTATAGACATGCTAGGCTGATTGATAGGCTGGAAGCCGCATTGCTCTGACTGGTAATCCAATAGGCGAGTAGGAAACTACTACTGCAATAGATGATTTCAGATTTAGCGTTGGCTCGTTGCACTTCGTGAGCTTAACTTGGCGTTGACAAAGGGTTTTGGTTCAGGTATTTGGGGTTGACAACTCGTGAATGCTAGGTGTTACTCAGAAACCCTCTAGAACGAAGAGAATGGGACGTTCTTCGCCTGACTGGAATCTTGCTCTAGCGATTCGGTATCCCTGAAACTGAGACCCAAAAGAGACACCCTTTACATTAGGCAACAACAAAATCACACTAATGTTATATAACATAGTTATGCTCCGCTCCTTCCACTCTATCAATTATCAGCATGTGCCCGCATAGGCTTAATATATTTTGTACACCCAGGTACCTGTCAGTAAATGTTCTGACAGCAAAACTACTCCTCTTCTTCCAACTAAACATACAGGAAACCTAACCTTGTAGTTACAGTTGAATGGATTCTATTCATCTTACAACATTAAGTGAATTTACATAAACAGATTACAGCATTTGACATTACAAAAATAAGTCGTATGTCCCTTTGGTGAAAAATTAACATTCCACAAATGAATACATAGAAAATGCAATGTTCTAGCTATAATAATACAGTTGTGACTGAATCATAGGATAAAATGTTTTCTATGGCTGGTGACTGCTTTCTGTGAAAGTTATAGACTAGTGCCTAGCTACACAAATAAGCATATCATGATTCCACCCTGCCACTAGAAGATTCTATCAAAAAGGAATAAGCGACTATCTCCTATAATTCAGTGTTTAAGTGCCTGTATCTCACTATTCAGTTTTAAGTGAATAATCCACACCTCTGACATTATCTTACAGAAATGACAGTTAATTAGCCTATTCTTAACTCATGATAAGCATCTGTGGACTGATTCTACGCCTAGTGAGTGTCTGTTATTGTAAGTCTATCATTTAACCCATTATAAACCTTCTGTTTAAGCACCACTTAACTAAGGCCGTAGACAGCGCTACATTATCACTGAATAAAATTACTAGGAGAAGTCCTCAGAAATGAATTCACGTCACATTCCTATCAGATATATAAAAAGCTAACATGAATATTTATATATTAATAAGATATGTCAACTCACCCCGAGAAAATGCCAAGAAATAGGCAAAAACATTTAGTTCTGTGTTAATGTTTGCCTTATTTCCATAAGGGTCTATCTCGGGCAGGAAACGTTTACGAGTGTGTTTGACGTATTAAAATTCTCAAGTCTTATAGTTACAAACAACGCTACCCGGGACATCTGCATAACCTGATTCTACAGATGTATCGGCATAATACGTAATAAAGAGTAAGACAGAGGTTTCTCTGGAGACTACATCAAAGACAACAGACCCCGTGCGAAAGTTCCCCAGATCGGCGATGCATAATATTATGGTCAGGGACCACAACAAATCTCTCCTGAATTGAAGATCAAACTCGTTTACCGACCTCAGAAGATTGGTCCCTGCTAACGAGCCGTTTCTTTCACAGAAACTCCTTTCGCTCGTTCAAACACTCTAAGCGTAACAGAAATGTTTCTCTGGTCAAACGTACCACAGGTGCGTTTAGATAACATTACCGTTCGCTGACCGCTGTAGGAATTTATTACTGAAGGTCAGCCAGAACGTAAACAAACCTCGGGTGGGGTTTGCGACGGTGAAGAATGAAAGAAAAGAAGAATACAAATGACGAGGAAACCAGGACATTAAAAAAGTAATAACATATGGAACGGAATGGTAAAATAAATTATCAGTCATTGTGACAAGTTGCCCCTCCTTTTAAAGTTCGTGGAGTACGGACTACATGACAGTAATTTATCTTTTCCACAGACGTCCGTTACATGGCCTTAGAACATCCTATAATCATAACCAAAATCGTATCCAACTTCTGTCAGTACATAGCTATAGAGAGGATTGGTTACTATCATCCGAATGAACACCCGCCCTTGGTACAAATGCAAGCTAGTAACTGACTATCTGTAGCTTCTTATCTCAGGTTAAAGAGCTACTCCTGAAAAAAATTTAACCCTTAAAAAAAATTTTCTGACTGTTTCAACAATAGTCGTCAGATTTACCAACCCAAAAAAAACTCAGCAGTGATACCAGCAACCTTTACCAGCTGTCTCATGTGTAGCATGAACAATAAATGTAACTTAATATTTATGATTGCTGTGGAGAAAAGCGCTGTTCAGACTTCCTCCAAAAGAAATAGTTCTTTTTGTCTAGGGGATCGAAATTCCTATAATCTGCAGAACACTAAACTCTAAGAATCAGAATAGAATCTTGTGAGAGATTCATCCTCGGAACGAGCCCACATTAAATGTGTGCATCAAATGTAGCTCCAAAATATCCCGGACGAGCCCCCATTAATGTAGTGGTTGAGTTAGAGTGTAGAGTATTTGTCGAGTTGGACAATAGTAGTGAAATCGACAAGGGATAGTGGACTGACAGAGTTATAGATTACACATAGATAAAGTGTAATAGGAGATGGACTTGAGACAAACCTAGAGAAGATTTATTAAAGTTATCACTCTCTCCAAGCCCTCAACTCACTTATACTGTCTAAGCACGTCCTGCTCTCACTCTTTTCTCTTAATCATACACAGAGAGTATAGCAAAGAGCTGAAAAATGTAAATTATGGATGGAAGGGTCGTGAACAGCGCATTAATAAATGTGTAAACTTTATTAAATGAAGAAGCATGTATGAAAATAATGCATTTCATCACCAACAACATAAATTACATCCAAAAATCATCAATAACCACAAATATGCAAATACACACCCACAAACACACACACCACCAGTCATAAAAACTGTAGAACACAGAGAAATGAATAAACTGAGTGTCAGTCCGTCCGCTTTCGTGGGACCAAATGTAATAGTTCCAGAAAGTGTCTTTACGTAAATGTATACTCCATGGGTGATAGAATTGACCTGTAAAACTTTCCTGTAGGTGCTATCATTGGTGACCCCTAATTGCGCGAGGTGGGCTGGAAGACTCTATTTACCTCTGGTTTACCAAATGAATAAACTGCGTGTCAGTGTGTCCGCTTTCGTGGGACCAAATGTGCCAGCTCCAGAAAGTGTCTTTACGTAAATATATACTCCATGGGGGATGGAATTGACCTGTAAAACTTTCCTTGTTGGTGCTAACTTTGGTGACCTCGAATTGCGCGAGGTGGGCTGGAACTCGGTCTATCTTTGGCTGGCCGCTCCTAAGTGCGAGGTTTTACATAACCCAGGGTTACACCAGACGAAGCTATTTGGGGACAAAGCTTCCCAAGCGCTCTTATCCGGCGCTATTGCTTGCTTGGCATTAAATCCAGTTTGGTCTTGCTTGACTGTGGATTGACCGAGTGCCCCGTTTAGGCACACAAAGGCTGGTGATTGAAATTCTACTATAGACATGCTAGGCTGATTGATAGGCTGGAAGCCGCATTGCTCTGATTGGTAATCCAATAGGCGAGTAGGAAACTACTACTGCAATAGATGATTTCAGATTTAGTGTTGGCTCGTTGCACTGCATGAGCTTAACTTGGCGTTGACAAAGGGTTTTGGTTCAGGTATTTGGGTTGACAACTCGTGAATGCTAGGTGTTACTCAGAAACCCTCTAGAACAAAGAGAATGGGACGTTCTTCGCCTGACTGGAATCTTGCTCTAGCGATTCGGTATCCCTGAAACTGAGACCCAAAAGAGACACCCTTTACATTAAGCAACAACAAAATCACACTAATGTTATATAACATAGTTATGCTCCGCTCCTTCCACTCTATCAATTATCAGCATGTGCCCGCATAGGCTTAATATATTTTGTACACCCAGGTACCTGTCAGTAAATGTTCTGACAGCAAAACTACTCCTCTTCTTCCAACTAAACATACAGGAAACCTAACCTTGTAGTTACAGTTGAATGGATTCTATTCATCTTACAACATTAAGTGAATTTATATAAACAGATTACGGCATTTGACATTACAAAAATAAGTCGTATGTCCCATTGGTGAAAAATTAACATTCCACAAATGAATACATAGAAAATGCAATGTTCTAGCTATAATAATACAGTTGTGACTGAATCATGGGATAAAATGTTTTCTACGGCTGGTGACTGCTTTCTGTGAAAGTTATAGACTAGTGCCTAGCTACACAAATAAGCATATCATGATTCCACCCTGCCACTAGAAGTTTCTATCAAAAAGGAATAAGCGACTATCTCCTATAATTCAGTGTTTAAGTGCCTGTATCTCACTATTCAGTTTTAAGTGAATAATCCACACCTCTGACATTATCTTATAAAAATGACATTTAATTAGCCTATTCGTAACCCATGATAAGCATCTGTGGACTGATTCTACGCCTAGTGAGTGTCTGTTTATGTAAGTCTATCATTTAACCCATTATAAACCTTCTGTTTAAGCACCACTTAACTAAGGCCGTAGACAGCGCTACATTATCACTGAATAAAATTACTAGGAGAAGTCCTCAGAAATGAATTCACGTCACATTCCTATCAGATATATAAAAAGCTAACATGAATATTTATATATTAATAAGATATGTCAACTCACCCCGAGAAAATGCCAAGAAATAGGCAAAAACATTTAGTTCTGTGTTAATGTTTGCCTTATTTCCATAAGGGTCTATCTCGGGCAGGAAACGTTTACGAGTGTGTTTGACGTATTAAAATTCTCAAGTCTTATAGTTACAAACAACGCTACCCGGGACATCTGCATAACCTGATTCTACAGATGTATCGGCATAATACGTAATAAAGAGTAAGACAGAGGTTTCTCTGGAGACTACATCAAAGACAACAGACCCCGTGCGAAAGTTCCCCAGATCGGCGATGCATAATATTATGGTCAGGGACCACAACAAATCTCTCCTGAATTGAAGATCAAACTCGTTTACCGACCTCAGAAGATTGGTCCCTGCTAACGAGACGTTTCTTTCACAGAAACTCCTTTCGCTCGTTAAACACTCTAAGCGTAACAGAAATGTTTCTCTGGTCAAACGTACCACAGGTGCGTTTAGATAACATTACGGTTCGCTGACCGCTGTAGGAATTTATTACTGAAGGTCAGCCAGAACGTAAACAAACCTCGGGTGGAATTTGCGAAGGTGAAGAATGAAAGAAAAGAAGAATACAAATGACGAGGAAACCAGGACATTAAAAAAGTAATAACATATGGAACGGAATGGTAAAATAAATTATCAGTCACTGTGACTAATTTAATGTTTCTGTTCTGGTTTTCTCTCGTGACAAAATGAAGTAAAAGGACCGCACAGGTCACAGCAAGAAGCTCATTAAATATATCTGGATGCTTATATGATATTATAAGTTCATGTTTGTCGTGATTTGGTCTGTCTTACAACACGGTCATACCGTAAGCCATACTGTGGGAAACTGTCTGATACAATAGCCAATGAAAACGCTCCTTTCTTGATGTGTATAATGGAACATTTTATGTTTAACATTTAGGCCCATTTTGTGCAACTGATAGTACGAAGATATTTAATTTTTTAAGGACTAAAGAAGTTTAAACGGAAAGGAGTATATATTTCAACAACGGGAATGTTACTTTAGAGGTAGGTGCAAAGACTTCCTCGAATAGTAGCTTATTTAGAGAGAAAGATCGTGTAAAATGACTTCTATTCATCAGGGTAGTCCCCAATTTAGTTAGTGTCGTAGATTTTATTGAGATAGGTTGAAGATGTTTAAGGTCCCGTCTGAGCAGAGGTGATAATGGTAAACTATGTGAGAATAAGGGGTAACAAATAGCTTTACTTTTCACCACAAGGTGAGAGTGTAAGAGAAAGGACAGTCCCTGGATTGAGTAATTGCTCTAATCCAGCCTATCTCACGACAATATTTAACTAGACGCACTTTCTCTCCTGGTACATACATATATATATATATATATATATATATATATATATATATATATATATATATATATATATGTATATATCAGTTACACTTCACTTACATATACACAATTCTGTGACATAATACATACAGACGTGAAAACGAACTATGGTTAACATATAATCGGCGGGGTTTTTTACCAACACGATAACTTAAGGTTTATTATGTTTATTATCTTTAAAAAAAACACAACATCAATATTATCTATCAGAACGTATAGTTTACAGACATAAAAATGCAAGAAAATGTATTAACACAATAGGCCCTCCTCTATTGTAAAGGTATCCCAAAGTAGATCCCGACAGAGGTAATTAACCCAAAAGATTACAGTTAATAATAGTATATTAAGGGATAGACGATAAACTAAAAGAACCAAGTCTCTAGTTAATCTATCATGAAACAAAGAAGACAAGAAATGATAAAACAGTATTTGCGAACCCGAAAAGACTGAAGTGGGTATAATGATTATACAAAATATGAAATATTCATTTCTCTTTCTTACAATCTGTCAGTCTGTGGCCACAAGCACTCACACTTACCTACTACTCTTGAACATATCTGTGTATCTTTGACATATTTCGGGGGTGGTGCTATCCAAGGGACCCCAGTTCCTCCAAGAATGATTAATTTTTCCTAATGGGGAACGTCCGCTTAAATAGTGCTAATTTTATGTGTCAAAAGTTCACGTCAGGTAGTGCAGGTAAATATATATATTGCGATCAAAATGTTCACTATGGGCAGCACACAGAAGTCCGATATTTAAGGAAAATGAGCCTCTCTTTAATCCCTCAGTCCCCCCTTTCTCTCTTACAACTAAAACAACTCGAGTGGAATTCCCACGCTTCCTGGTTGGTATGCAATAAGTTATCGTGCCAGCAGCCACGACATTCGCCCTTTGTTGTCTTCTCTCTCTCGAGCTATTAAAATACAACTATTTCGGTATCTCTTACTAACATTCCGTCAGGAGGCGGGGCACCGGCGATCAGGTCACGATGTCAGAGCCGAGATCTGAAACCTCTGATTAACACCTGATAATAGAATGGACGAAGAATTCGCTCGAGGTGCGATTTTGCCAGACATGGGGACATCGGGCCGATTCAGTATATATGTGGAGTCTTCTAAAACTCATTATCAGTCTGCCCCAGGAATTGCGATATCTGCTAGCGCGAATCTTGGAGTTTTTTAAATAGAGATAATTTCTTAGATTCGCAGAGAGTGTCATTTTCCTTGCGTGGCGGTAATCATAATATATATTAGAATTTGAGTGTCTTAACGTGTTAAAGTTTTTCACTGGGATTTTTGTGTTTTTTTTTAATAAGCATATTAAATAGTTCCAGCTGTAATAAGTAAATTTAATTTCTTCTTATTCCCCCAGTAAGAGACGCTTTAAATTAATTAATATACACTAGGTGACTGATAATTAGAGATAAATATACTTTTATTCATCATGAGTAATTTTTTGAATTACTAGAGTTTTGTGGGTTTTAAATGTAATTTAATATCAAGAGGTCTTACCTAACGAGTTTAGAATACAATAATGATATCATTGTTAAAAATTTGTTTTTTCTACATCTAGGCAATCAACCCTGCGATCTAGCGGTCTGAATAGCTCCAGAAACATTCTTAAAATATTATTGGGTCTTAGATTTGGACCTGTGCGGTTCTCTTGTTTTCTTACAGAGAGAGAGTCCCCACATATAAACATTTAAAGAATAAAACATCAGAACTGGACAAGAAATTACCCAGATTGTTTACAGCAAATCTGATCCGCCTGTGGTGGCCAAATATCTATATATATATATAAACATTTGTTCCAGAATATTGTCTATCGTAGTTTTTTTCTTTTCTGAAGTGGATTTATCCAGAAAAAGGAATACTTGGGTCCATAACCGGCACCCAACCTTTGCTTATCCTTATTGGTTTTCTAACCACAGAGGCATATCCCTTCTCAGTGTCCCTGGTAAAATCTACTCTAGAATCCTAGAGCAGAGACTCCGATGCCTAGCTGAGCCACAATTGGATGAAGCCCAGTGCAGATTCCGAGCAAACCGAAGTACTCAAGACCTAATCTTCACACTCAGACAGCTGAGTGAAAAGGCCCTTGAGTACAAGAGTGAGATCCATCTTTGTTTCATAGATCTGGAAAAGGCGTTTGACAGGGTCCCTGTCATGAAATATTCTAATCCACATATATAAATTATTAGGTAAATATGAAGCCTAACAAATAAAATTAATAAAGAGAAGAGCAATGGAAAAATAACAGTGCTGTCACAAAGAAGGTACTCGAAATTCCCCTTGTTTTCTGCTTCGTCTGCAAATTGTAACGCTTTCACGTTGATAGTAAAAGCTTAATGTATTATACCCGCTTTCTTCAATGAAACGTGTGCTGTATTTCTTGGAAAAACATTGAGAGGCAGACTGCGTAATGACCTAAATTAATCCTAACATTAATTACACTGCGTTACCAAAACGAACGAACAGATGGACAAAAGGATAAAGAGAGAGGGGAGGGCTGAAAATCAGGAACGCATGCAACACGCGTCGCGCGATACACAAATGCTGCCATCACGCGTGTAAGTCTACATGCACTAATTTTTTTTCAGACGGACAGTGATAAAATACACTACCCTTTCCCAGAGTTAGGTTTATAAATCATGACAGACTCTTATTAGAAAAGATAACAATAGATGGGTTTACGTTTGAACACATAACAGTACCCAGACAGCACATCTTCGAAACAGGAGGTAGAAGAAATTGCATATTTTGAACGCAGCCACGTAGCTCCTTTAAATTTGTATTTTTGGGTTCCTTAGGGCTTGCTGACAAATAATATGTAAAACGTTACGCAAATAGTCCAGGAATTAATAAATTATAACCAAAATAAAATATTGGGGGTGCCTGACAGCATAAAATCATTTCTGCTCATAAGATTTTTTTTTAACGTGTTTGAAAAAAATTTACGTTACAGAAATAGCCTACCATGTAAACTCCAAATTGATTGGAGCGCAACAAATGAAAGCCTAACCACGATTGGTCGGACTATAAATACTATCTTTCGTTGTTAGGGGAAACGGGGAAAGGTAACATTTTTTCAAACACTTGTCGAAACGGGGCTCATTGGTCAGACTCGCTGATATACACACTTGGGAGCGTTAGTTCGAAACCACTTGTTTAAATAAGCTTGATAAAGCATCAGTGCGTTGAAGCCAGCTTATATTTTGCTAAATAAAAGTCTGGAACATAAGCAGATGGGAATTTGTGCCAGTAATTGTGCCAGAATTCATTGCTAATCAACGTATCTGTGTTATTCTATGAATTGTGGTAAGCTTGAACCATTCAATATCTTTTAATGAAAATTGAATGTGAATTGTTGATTTATGCCTGTATATATATGTGTAGTTCAGTGGCAAACGTGAGGTAAAGCCTATAATGCTCCAGCCTGAACAGAGGGTGTCGGAGAGAAGTAAAACGGCATGGAATGGCCAAACAGTACACTGACACCTGGATGATTGACTAGACAGAAATAATGCTGGAAGTGCAGAGGCGTAGTAACCATTAAGAAGGGTAATACTGGAATAAAGTATTTCAAATGAAGCTGACAGTTGGCCTAATGCTCTGAACTCAATGTTTGTGCTGTGTTGTGATCAGTGTAACAAGAGAGTTTAAGTTAGTTATGAAGTAGAAGGTACATCCTTCTTGATTTCAGGGACCGTGGTCTTGATGGTAGTGAGCAGCACCTGGTCAGAGCTTTGCTGAATCCAGAGTCGGACAGCATACTCCTTGGTCTTTTTAGCTATCAGTGAGGTGTCTCCTGAGCCCAGAGGAGAATTCGAGCAGAGGAGTCCTTTCCTGCCGCCATCACGCCAGATAAGCGAATTGGCCAGCTGAGCTCAACATTATGTCCCCTCATCTTGAAATGACTTTGTAAAAATAACATTCAGAGGGGAATTTAATTGTCTTAATATCAGGAACTGAGAACATCTCCAATACTAGTTTCCTTAAGACAAACTATTGAAGTCATGATGACAAATACCAACAGAGCTTGAACAAAACAAAACCAGTATTACCTCATATTACTACTACACAACTGACACACATAGGATATTTGTAATAATATATGTCACTACAATATTCATATTAATACATTCTGTACATAACTTGTAATTAAAATTGATTGTGATTCCTGGTTCCTTTGTATTTGAATCAGGACACATATTCATTTATGACAGCACTGAATACCTATGGGTATTTGAAAGTCCATCAGTGACTCCTTTAAGATATTCTCATAGAGTGTTATATGTATGTGAGTGTCACAGTGTTGTTAAGAGTAGTGGATTAAATTAAATTGTTTATCTGTCTGTTGTTGTGACTTACACTTCACCATACACATACCCTAGACACATAACGTAGCATCACACTATTCCAGAATAATTCTGACTGAGATATATAGATATGTGGTAGCAAGTAAGGTTATCTATAATACACTACTCTTAATAGATATAGATACCTTCACAGCTGATCTCAGTCAGTACACTAAGTTCCCTATAAATATTTATAACATCCCACTTCACCACATATATTGGGGTCTCGCTCTTGGGATTTTGAATCTTTCCCTATTAAAAATATTGGGGGTAATTCACTTCAGGGAATATAAGAATTAAAAGGTATCCTTGGGTGGAATTAAATAAGGTTGAGCTCACGGTGCCTGTGTTGTCCATTATATATATTTAGAATTTGAATTGTTGGTTAGACATTGTAGAAATTTACCTGATAGACAATGGCGGACCTGGCCAAGTTTCGATCTGCTGCTGTTCAGACTGCAAAAGAGTTAGGATTAGATGGGCAAGTTATGGTTGCCTATGTCACGACGGAATGTGACAAATTTATTGAACGCGAAGAAAGAAGATTAGAAAAAGAGGCCGAAAGAAAGTTAGAGGCTGAGACTAAGAGGTTGCAAGCTGAGGCTGAGACTAAGAGGTTGCAGATTGAGGCTGACAAAGAGGCTAAGAAATTGGAAGCAGAAGAGAAGAAATTAGCTGCAGAAGAAAGAAGATTGACTGCAGAGAGGGAAGCAGAAAAGGAGGAGAAAAGATTACAAAGGGAACATGAGTTACGACTAAGGGAGTTTGAGTTTCAAGGCCATGCTCCTGAAAATGGTGCCAGTCCCTTTGCCTCTGATGCTACGGTTACTCAAGGAGCCTCAACCTCAGCTATGAACTTTCATTTAGATCATTTTGTTGAGAAAGACGATGATATTGAGAGCTATATAAATAGGTATGAACTATTAGCTACCACGTATGGGTTAGAGAGAGAAAGGTGGAGCTTAAAGTTATCTCAGGGACTTCGTGGGGCAGCTTATGAAGTTTTTGCAAAAATGAGCAGAGGTGATCAGGAAAATTATGACATGCTAAAGCAGGCTCTTTTGTTAAGGTATGAAAAGAATGCAGAATTTTATAGGAAAAAATTTAGGAATGCTAAACTACTGTCAGGTGAAACCTATCACCAGTTCTCTGCACGAATAGAGACATACTTGGAGAAATGGACTTCTCTGGGGAAAACCCAAGATCTTAAGGAAATGGTCCTTATAGAGCAACTAAGAGAGTCCATGGCTCCAGACCTGAGAAAGTTTCTCATGGAACAAGGTGCAGAGAGGCTGGGTGAGTTGCTAAATGTTGCTGAAAGGTATCAAGCAGCTCAAGCAGAGGTAACAGGTAATAAAAAGAAACAAGTGGATAACTTTAGGGCACCACAGAACTTTAATAAATTTGATCCTAGGGATCAAAATAAAGGTAAGCACCAATTTGATAGGCCACGGTATGAAAATAAAAATAAATTCCCACAATTCGATGAAAGGAAATATGATGAAAGAAAATCTTTCAACCAAGGAAAAAGGTGGTGTAAGAATTGTCAGATGGACAATCATGACACTGACCGTTGCAGAAGGAAACCTGTGTATATGGCAACCCTTCAGGTCAGGTCGACCTCAAGACAGGAGGAGGATATTATGTTAGATACCACCCAGAAGAGATGAGGAAGGCACAGGCTGGGGATAAAACACTCAAGCCTTGTTTCAGAAAATTGTCAACTTGTCATACAACTCCAGGCAAGGGAGATTTTTACATGAAAAACAAGTTGATGTATAGGAAGACTGGAGCTAGATCCAAGGGTCAGGGACAGCTGGTACTTCCTAAAAGATATAGGGCAGACTTAATAAGGAGCCTACATGTGAAACCAGATGGGGACCATGAGAAGATAGGTACCATCATTCAAAAGGTGGCTCACAATTATTATTGGCCCAAAGCAAGATGGGACATTGAGAATTTTGTAGAAAGGTGTAGCATAGCACATGAGGGAACACCCACAAGTGGGAACATGGATCAGGACCTGGACACGCCCCGGGGCAAAATTAGGCCTGATAATAAAAAGAGAAATAGATTTGATAAAGTGGACCAAATGGAATGGGAAGCCCCTTTTCACGGACAAGCTTCACTTAACTGTTTTACAATGGCCACTATGCGGAGAGTGCAAAAAGATGTCTTACCCCAGGATAAGCCGAAAATCCCTCAATCGGACTTAAACAAACTGGAGGAAGAGGATGTAGAGAGGAAATCTCTCATCAAGAATTTTAAGTGGGGAGAAAGCCCCAAAAGAAAAATTGGTAGCGGTCGTTTTGTGAATGATAATTCTGGGAGGAAAAATCATCACTATAAAGCTTCGAGTGGAAGAGACCATACCGGTGCATGGACAAATAGGTCCACACAATTAAAGGTCCATATGTAGCTTTGTTAAGAACGTGGACTGATGAAAAGGCAGAGGAAAACATTACATCTTCATACCAATATGTGAATGAGCTGACCACTCGGTTAAAAACTGGCTGGAAACTTGCCAATGAAAATTTGAAACAAGCCAGGAAGAAACATGCTGCCTATTATAACAGGAAGGCGAAAGACAGAAATTTGGCTGTGGGAGAGAAAGTACTGCTTCTTTTGCCCGGGAGTCAGAATAAGTTACAAATTGGATGGCAGGGTCCATATACAGTTTTAGAGAAGGTGTCTAGAACAAATTATAAGATAGATAAGAAGGGGAAAGAAAAAATCTATCATGTGAATCTCCTGAAGAAATATTTGGAAAGAGAACATCAGGAAGAGACACACTTGTTGACCTTGTCCATCGCCATGGAGATGAAAAAGGAACCACTTTCATCATTTGAATATCCATTACACCCCTGTGAGACAGCAGCACAGGTGAAAATCAGTACACATTTAACGAAAACTCAGAAAGAGAGAGTGCAACAGGTTCTAAATAATCATGCAGAGGTGTTAACAGACCGACCAGGGCATACAAACCTATTGGAATATGATATGAAACTGATAGACTCCACACCTGTCTGTATGAAACCATATTCGATTCCGTTTGCTAAGGAGAAAGCTTTGAAGGAAGAGATAGACTATCTATTGAAGGAAGGAATTATTTCGCACAGTGAGTCTTCGTATAGTTCCGGTGTTGTACTCTTAAGGAAGCCCTCTGGAGAACATAGACTCTGTATAGATTACAGGAGACTGAATGCTATTACAGAAGGACAGGTGGATCCATTGCCGGATACAAATCAGCTGTTTGCCAGACTAAATAAAGCTAAATATTTCTCAAAAGTGGATCTGAGTAAAGGATACTATCAGATTCCAGTAAAACCTGAGATCAGACAAAATTGTTGGATGTAAACATTTCGGAGGAACGTAATGAATCCCTGAGTTGCCTCTTTGATTGAGGATATTCCGAATGTTTCATACAGGATAATAAGAAGATTATGGGATCCACTACGAAAACTCTGCTATCACCAGGTATATGTTATCTCCTCATAACTTACATTTTGAGGGAAATATAATGTTCTCTGGACATGTCATTGCGCAGACTCAGAGAAGAGAAATGGTGAATACGGGTTGCGAAGCAGCATTAAGACAAGCACTCACACTTGCAGCTGTTCAGTAACATAACCGAAATATATTATTGGATGTAGAAGTCTGAGGCAGATTTCATGAGTAGTGCCTACTCTGAATGGACCCAACTACATAAAACCATGATAGCACCATAGCAGAGTAAAGTCAAGTTGACTTACATTTATCTATGTGTATATAGAATAAAGGACTGACATATAATGTCTGTTTTAAGAGGGGAGGTGTCATGAAATATTCTAATCCACATATATAAATTATTAGGTAAATATGAAGCCTAACAAATAAAATTAATAAAGAGAAGAGCAATGGTAAAATAACAGTGCTGTCACAAAGAATGTACTCGAAATCCCCCCTGTTTTCTGCTTCGTCTGCAAATTGTAACGCTTTCACGTTGATAGTAAAAGCTTACTGTATTATACCCGCTTTCTTCAATGAAACGTGTGCTGTATTTCTTGGAAAAACATTGAGAGGCAGACTGCGTAATGACCTAAATTAATCCTAACATTAATTATACTGCGTTACCAAAACGAACGAACAGATGGACAAAAGGATAAAGAGAGAGGGGAGGGCTGAAAATCAGGAACGCATGCAACACGCGTCGCGCGATACACAAATGCTGCCATCACGCGTGTAAGTCTACATGCACTAATTTTTTTTCAGACGGACAGTGATAAAATACACTACCCTTTCCCAGAGTTAGGTTTATAAATCATAAAAACTCTTATTAGGAAAGATAACAATAGATGGGTTTACGTTTGAAAACATAACAGTACCCAGACAGCACATCTTCGAAACAGGAGGTAGAAGAAATTGCATATTTTGAACGCAGCCACGTAGCTCCTTTAAATTTGTATTTTTGGGTTCCTTAGGGCTTGCTGACAAATAATATGTAAAACGTTACGCAAATAGTCCAGGAATTAATAAATTATACCCAAAATAAAATATTGGGGGTGCCTGACAGCATAAAATCATTTCTGCTCATAAGATTTTTTTTTAACGTGTTTGAAAAAAATTTACGTTACAGAAATAGCCTACCATGTAAACTCCAAATTGATTGGAGCGCAACAAATGAAAGCCTAACCACGATTGGTCGGGCTATAAATACTATCTTGGTTGTTAGGGGAAACGGGGAAAGGTAACATTTTTTCAAACACTTGTCGAAACGGGGCTCATTGGTCAGACTCGCTGATATACACACTTGGGAGCGTTAGTTCGAAACCACTTGTTTAAATAAGCTTGATAAAGCATCAGTGCGTTGAAGCCAGCTTATATTTTGCTAAATAAAAGCCTGGAACATAGGCAGATGGGAATTTGTGCCAGTTTGTGCCAGAATTCATTGCTAATCAACGTATCTGTGTTATTCGTATGAATTGTGGTAAGCTTGAACCATTCAATATCTTTTAATGAAAATTGAATGTGAATTGTTGATTTATGCCTGTATATATATGTGTAGTTCAGTGGCAAACGTGAGGTAAAGCCTATAATGCTCCAGCCTGAACAGAGGGTGTCGGAGAGAAGTAAAACGGCATGGAATGGCCAAACAGTACACTGACACCTGGATGATTGACTAGAAAGAAATAATGCTGGAAGTGCAGAGGCGTAGTAACCATTAAGAAGGGTAATACTGGAATAAAGTATTTCAAATGAAGCTGACAGTTGGCCTAATGCTCTGAACTCAATGTTTGTGCTGTGTTGTGATCAGTGTAACAAGAGAGTTTAAGTTAGTTATGAAGTAGAAGGTACATCCTTCTTGATTTCAGGGACCGTGGTCTTGATGGTACTGAGCAGCACCTGGTCAGAGCTTTGCTGAATCCAGAGTCGGACAGCATACTCCTTGGTCTTTTTAGCTATCAGTGAGGTGTCTCCAGAGCCCAGGGGAGAATTCGAGCAGAGGAGTCCTTTCCTGCCGCCATCACGCCAGATAAGCGAATTGGCCAGCTGAGCTCAACATTATGTCCCCTCATCTTGAAATGACTTTGTAAAATTAACATTAAGAGGGGAATTTAATTGTCTTAATATCAGGAACTGAGAACATCTCCAATACTAGTTTCCTTAAGACAAACTATTGAAGTCATGATGACAAATACCAACAGAGCTTGAACAAAACAAAACCAGTATTACCTCATTTTACTACTACACAACTGACACACATAGAACATTTGTAATAATATATGTCACTACAATATTCATATTAAATACATTCTGTACACACCTTGTACTTCATGTTGATTGTGAGTCCTGGTTCCCTTGTACTTAAATCATGACAGAGATTCATCCATCACAGTAATTAATACATATTGTTATTTGAAAAGTTACGAGTGACTCCTTTAAGATATTCTCATAGAGTGTTATATGTATGTGAGTGTCACAGTGTTGTCAAGAGTAGTGGATTAAATTAAATTGTTTATCTGTCTGTTGTTGTGACTTACACTTCACCATACTCATACCCTAGACACATAACGTAGCATCACACTATTCCAGAATAATTCTGACTGAGATATATAGATATGTGGTAGCAAGTAAGGTTATCTATAATACACTACTCTTAATAGATATAGATACCTTCACAGCTGATCTCAGTCAGTACACTAAGTTCCCTATAAGTATTTATAACATCCCACTTCACCACAGTCCCCTGGAGCAAACTTTGGGACTGTTTGGCAAGGAAGAACATTCCAGCACCTCTGATTCATGCTATACAGAGCTTCTACAAGTCTTGTAGAAATTATGTGAGGACAGCAAACTATAAGTCAGAAGAGTTCAGGACCACCACTGGTGTAAGACAAGGTGATATCCTGTCACCTTATCTTTTCATACTCCTCATGGACGATGTCATCAAGGCATGTAAGGAGAGAACAAGAAAGTATTCAGTGGGGTACTGAAAGATGAGACAGGTCTGCATTTCAGAGCTAGCATTTGCTGATGATGTTGTCCTGATTGCTAAATCAGAGACACATCTCCAATCCAACCTGCAAGTCTGGAAGGAAGAGCTGGAGAAGAGAGGTATGGTCATAAGCAGCTCTAAAACAAAATCCATGGTGATATCACGAGAAGAAAGAAAACATCAGATTAAGTTGGGAGAATAGGTCCTGGACAAGGTCGACCACTTTAAATATCTCGGAGCTATTATAGACCGAAAGGGGGGCATCAAAGAAGAGTTGGCCACTCGAATAGCAGCGGCTGGGAGACTTTATCAGGCCATAAATCGAGGATTCCTCAGCAAGAAAGAGGTTGGTAAGAAAACGAAGATGGCTGTATACCGCTCCACCTATGTCCCAGTCTTGACATATGGATGCGAGTCATGGGCAATGACTACAACCCACAAAAGCCAGATTCAAACCTCAGAAATGAGGTATCTGAGGAAGGTGGTTGAAGTAACAAGAAGAGACATGGTCCGCAACCAGACGATACGTCAAGGCCTAAAATCCCACCCGCTGCAGACCCAAATAGAACAGTCCCAACTAAGATGGTTTGGCCATGTCTGCAGAATGGGAGAAGATCGGCTACCACGACAAGCATGGGAAACAAAGAGCCAGGGATCCAGACCTCCAGGACGACCCAGAGTCCGCTGGGAGGACAACATTAGACAATCTTTGAATTACCGAGGACTAGAATGGAACCAGGCCAGGAAGAAGACAGCTGATAGAATAGTCTGGCGCTCTCTCTTCCAAACCTCTACACCTCACGGTAGAAGAGGAACGACTAAGTAAATAAGTAAGGTTTTCTAACAGTTCGTTTGTCACTTGTGGAAATATTAATACTAGGCACAGTTTTCTTTAATATCACTTTCTAGTCTTTTAAGTTCTTTTAAGTTGAGCTGCCAGGTGCCGAACAAGAACTTATATTCTTTTATTCACTTAACCATATATAGAGTTCTGGAATATTTTCATGCAGTATTCACAATAAAGTATCCATCTCCCCTTCAATTCCGCCCCAACAGATCTGTCAGCCCATTTCAACTACTGAATATAAATTTCGCTCTGCTCTTGCCTGTCATCACTCATTCATCATAGTTTAGCTTCCTGTGGAATATAAGCCTCTAATCAGCTGACATCAAGACACCCCCCCCCTGTCTTGAGCCATCTATTCATATTATTTCCATGTCGTCTTTATCCTTTTTCCTAAAGTTTCCCTCTAATTTACCTTCTCTGTGAGTTTTTAAATATCTCTATTTTCTGTTGCACAAGTAATTTCAGAACAGAGACTGCATTAAAAGACTATCTGTTGCCTTCCTCGGTGCGCATACTATCTAACGCCAATGTCGAGACATAGCATCTTCTTTCACCAACATTATTTGTCTGGTTCTTTTCATCAATCCCACACTAGATTTCTATCATACCACTTTAATCCTTCTATTATACTCAAGTACCAACTTAAGAAAGATCACAATTTCTTGCCAGTTGTTTTTGTTATTGTCTTTGAGTCAGAGTCAAGCATTAAGGTTGCCTTGACATTTGAGCTAAAAATTCTTATTTTTTGTGTTGTCCTTGAATTTGTTTGTTAAAACATGCCATGTATTTTCAAATGAAATGAAAGCTCTTGCGTTCTGTAGTCTTCTTTTGATGTCCATTAATTTTAATTTGCTTATGTTGCCATACACAAAAAAGCAAGAGCAGCTTTCATTGGTTTAGAAAACATATGGAGATCAAGGGAAATGAAAAGAAGTCCAACACAAAAATAAGAATGTTCAACTTATATATCACGTCAGTCTTATTGTATGGCACTCAAACATGAATAACAAAATAAAGAACGAAACAACCAGCTTAAAAAACTACAGACTTTTAACGAAAGGATGCTTGCGTAGAGCAGAAGGATTGAAATGGTATGACAAGGTCACCAATGTGGAACTGATGACAAGAACCAGACAAGTGCTAGTGGAACAAGAGATGAGAAGAGGACGCTGGCGATTGATAGGACACACACTGAGCCAACATATTGCTATCATAGCAAGGCAGTCCTTGTTCTGCAATCCCAATGCTAAAAGAAACAGTGTGTACCAAATGCACATGGATGTCGTAGATTTTGATAGGTATTTAAGATAGATTCTGGTCCCGTCTGAAATTGGTTTAATCAGACAATTCTCCTTCCCATATATATTAACATATATATATATATATATATATATATATATATATATATATATATATATATATATATATATATATATATATATATTTTTGTGATAGGGTGGGCGAGATGATGATGATGCTGTTGTGATATGTGATCACCTTCTTGCACACTCGCAACCGATCCGATGAAAAATAAAACTCTGATTCTTAAGGCAGGGGCTGTATTTATTCATATAACCCAGTCAGTGACCAAGCGCATGAAGCAAACATTAAACAAATATAACAAAGCAAACAAAACAAAACACCCAGCCAGTGCTCAGATGCTAATCGTGCTCAAGGCATCTACAGAACGACTCTGGTTTCTTACTCTAGGTGTCTGACGAAGTAAGAGGCCTCTGCTGGCCAGGCACTTCTTCTCTCTGCGTCTAGCGTTGAAATCACCGAAGATTTCAACCGGCCAAACTCAGGCGTGGTCAGTCTGAGCGCTTCTCTTCTCTGATTGGCTGTTGCTCTGTCAGCTGGCATGACTAATGTTCTTATTTTAGATCTTGACTGAGTAATGCTAAAATGGCTTCCAAATCGCAATGTAAAAAAGTAGAGAACGACAGACAAAATGGCAATGACAAGATGGCGCTGTCACATATTCCCCGCCTGATTTTGTTGTCGTCCCAACAACAGCACTACCTCTGGCGCTTCAGTCGTAATCTCTTAGATCGTTGGTGCTGTGCATGATTCTTTCTGAGCGGCGATGCTTTTGGCTCAGATTCTGTAATAGGTACAACCCGGCTGGGGACCCTCTTGGTCGTCATGTTCATAGTCGTATGTTGTCGGGCTGACAGTTGCTGTGGTCTAGAAGATTCGTCTACTTGTGCAGCGTCGCTGCCTGCTTGAAACTTCTTCTTGTCAGTGCATGCAGCTGTCGACTTTGTAGGGGGATTACTAATGACGTGTTTTAAACTCGTTTTGTGTGGACGGTGGTTTACATTCCCCACAATCTGCTTTAGATGAGTTTCCTCTTCTGAACATCGACGTGCATTCCCTCCTATCTGCTTAGGACGAGTTTCCTCCTCTAAACGTCGACCAATTTTCTCGGCGCCCTTAGGATGACAGTTGTCAAGGCCATCTCTTGGCTTGTACCCTAAAGGCCGCCTAGTTGTGGCAGTACGCTTAGGGAAGGAGATTCTTGAGGGACAGGCGGATATCAAATGTTCTCTGGACTTGCACCCAAAGCATCGTTTTGGAAGAGGGCCTTGAGGGCATTTGGCTGCCATGTGGCCTGAGAACTCTCCACAATTGTAGCACCTCAACTCTGTAGGCTTTCTCTGTGCCATGGGTCATCTCCTACTACCCTTACATTCTTGACCGCCAATGCCGCATACATAGACTGCTTCCATGCCCTGGACAGATGGTTTGCTATCGAACTCTACTTTCTCGTTCCTTGCCAGATCCCTAAATCCCTTTCTGAAGATCTTGGTCTGATGTACGAATACATCAATACGTCCATCCTCTGGCGTGATAAACCCCCATCCCCTGTGGACACTATACCACTTGTAAACCACTTGTCGCCTTGTCAGTGCAACGGCGTTTGTTGGTACTGTCAGCTCACAGCTTTCCTTGACAACAGCCTGACTTTCACATACAAGAAGGTCTAGTTGAGGTTCCTGCTTACACACCTCCTCGTCTTGCTTTGGCTGTTTCCACGGTTGGCATGGTGCTTTCTTTCTCTGCACCTCCTCTTCTGAGAACTTATCTGGTCTGTGACAGCTGTGCTAGCTGGGACTTTAGGAGAGATACATCTGCATCGAGTGCGTCCTTTTCAGTGTGAACTTCTACACTGGCTACCTGCACCAGTGTATCAGGCTTTTTGCCTTCACCGAAGACAGCATATTCCCTAGGGCCCTGACTCACGGCCTGGAAATTCCTAGTCATCTCTTTGACTAGCTGTCGCTCACTGTACGCTTCTTCCACTATTTTGAGTAACTTCTCAGGGCTGGCCTTGGCTCCGCCATGTATCCGTAATTCTCTAGATACCACTGGTGTAACGTTGTTCTAGATAACGTCTACCTTATCTTCTGCAGTAAAGGGCGCTACCTTCCACATAGCCTCTACGTCTTCCACAAACTCTTGCCAAGTGGGACTTGCCTTTCCACCAAATCGCCTTACCTCCGGCACCTTCACGTATACTACCTTCACAGGCGCAATGCTCTGGCCCTCACTTTGCACTACTGGTGTTGGATCTGCATCCTCGCACTCCCCTCTGCTCGGAACACGTGTGCTCCTTGAAGCCATCTTGGTGCAAGACCGCACTGCTGGGTGTTTACAATATTTTATTTGCTCGTTAGCTGTTTGCTCAGTGTCACTGTCTGTCTGATCCTGTCGACGACGCCAATTGTGATAGGGTTGGCAAAATGATGATGATGCTGTTGTGATATGTGATCACCTTCTTGCACACTCGCAACCGACCCGATCAACAATAAAACTCGGATTCTTAAGGCAGGGGCTGTATTTATTCCTACAACCCAGTCAGTGACCAAGCGCATGAAGCAAACATTAAACAAATAAAACAAAGCAAACAAAACAAACAAAACAAAACACCCAGCCAGTGCTCAGATGCTAATCGTCATCAAGGCATCTACAGATCGACTCTGGTTTCTTACTCTGGGTGTCTGACGAAGAAAGAGGCTTCTGCTGGCCACGCACTTCTTCTCTCTGCGTCTAGCGTTGAAATCACCGAAGATTTCAACCGGCCAAACTCAGGCGCGGTCAGTCTGAGCGCTTCTCTTCTCTGATTGGCTGTTGCTCTGTCAGCTGGCATGACTAATGTTCTTATTTTAGATCTTGACTGAGTAACGCTAAAATGGCTTCCAAATCGCAATGTAAAAAGGTAGAGAACGACAAACAAAATGGCGATGACAAGATGTCGCTGTCACATATTTAACCACTCACATACACACACACAGATAAGTGATGAAAACCAGACGCACAAACGTGAAAACTACAGTAAATGGGGTATGGATATTGGGCTGAGCTGACCAACACAGGTAATTAAAGTTTTGTTAAAGTTTATTATCATAAAGAAAACTTCACAACAGCAAATATCAAATAGCAATACAAAATCATAGTTTACATAAATTAAAAGAATAAACCCATAAGTGCAATCCCCTCTGTTGAGACAAGATCCCACAAGAAGAAGTTAATTAACCCCAAAAGGTCAAAAGATTTGCGCTATGGTATAGCATTTTGACTATACTGTAAAGAACAGAGTTCCTAATTATTCTATCCTGTAAATAACAGTATTAGCAAACAAAAGGTAGAAAGGAACAAAGTGAGTATAATGATTATACTAGAGAAGAATTATTCACTCTTTCTTTCTCTCGCTTCTGACAACCCTGTGGCCACATTCAGTCATGCTTACCTACTCGTTGTGTTAACAACATCTTGACATATATCCGTGATACAAGTCACAAATCCAGTTTCTGGTTTGGGGCAAAACAAGCCCCAGTTCCTCCAAGACTGATTAATCCTCCTGTTGGGGAACGCTTATTTTGGTAATAATAAGTGGATCTGTGTATGACACATCAATTAGTCCAGGTAGGAAAATAATTACGAGACCTAGTGTTCACAGTGTACAGTAGCTGGTAATTCCGATTAATTAAAGAGAAATGTCAGGTAGGTAAATCTTGCTGGATAAATCTTCGCCACAACACAATGGTTGGTATTCGGGTAGTGTTAATTTTGATGGTTTCTTTCGCCACAACGGGCTGAATGTAAATTGGAAAAATGAAAAAGAAATCTGGGTATATGTATGTCCAGTTATCGTTATTCTTATTTGTCAAATGTTCTCTCTCTCTCTTTCTCTCTCTCTCTCTCTCTCTGGGTAAAACTAGAGGGCAAACAGGTCAACCTCTAAGACCCGTTATACATAAGAGTGTTTTTCTTGGTACTATTTGACTTAGACTTAGACCCCTTTTTTTCTCAGATTAAGACCGCTGGTAGGTTTGGGTTTGTGATCCGTACTAGATTTAGGAAGAAAATTCAAAACATTGAACAATAATATGAACTTCCTAATCTACCACGCGTTTAGGTAAGACCTTTTTAATCACTCCGGTATTTAAATTAGATTTTAAACCACAGGTGTCTAGCGTAACTTATCGTTTTTAACACGTGAAATAAGCGCTAGTTATTTATAAAATTATTCATAATGAATTAGAAATAAATATATTTCGTCAGTACCCATAATGAATAGTGCATGCGTTTACTAGTCAATTAAATATCTCTTTCTGGGTAATAGCAATTAATCAAATTTTCGTTACAGCTAGAAAACTTAGCTAGATGTTATTTAATCTGTTAGCCAATTAACACAGAAAACCTAGTGAAATTTTATTGACGAGCTTTAACAATTAAATCACTCAAAATGCTTGAATAGATATTTACCGCAACATAGAAATTGAAATTATCTCCAACGAAAATACTGAGAAATCCACTTTAACAATGGTCTAGGCTTCGAAGCTAGATATTCCGATAAAATCGCTGGCCAGTGCGATTTATAGCGCCTCCGCTCGTATTTTGGGGAAATGTGCGGTCGATTCGTGAATGAAAGTTTTATTTCCCACTTATGCCGACTGCGGATTCTTCGCTAGCGAACGGACTTGCTTTTGATCTGCCGTCTCTACCTGTAGCTAATTAAGTTCCCTGAGACCGCGAACAAACGAATGTGGGGGGTGGGGGTGGGGGGAAGGGTGGTAACTGTGCTTATCTCTCCTTTCCTCAGATTAATTCCCCCTGACCAATGTACTACCGAAAATCCGCCTTTTGACTTATCGCCCTTGATTTCACCATTTAGACGACTCATTCTCTCTATGCGCGTTAATTGTCTGATCTGTCACTATTCAACGATTTGCCCCAATCGCTCGCGTGATAATACAATTAACTGCTCTACTCGCTGGCTGTTTACCTGTCCCGTCCTGGACTAGGTAACAGGTCTGTTTGTAAACATTCCTAGTGCCTGTAAGACATAGAGAAAAGAGAAATAGGCGTGGCTAGAATTATGAGTTAGACAGATATCGAAGTGTAGGGGTTCTGCGTTTAACCCAACGTGAATATTAATAAGGAAGCAAAGGTGGGAAATCATGTAATCTATTTCCATAATCTGTGCCTGTCACAATGGAGAAGGGAACTGGAGAAAGAAGTAAAAATGATGAGGAAGGTGTGGACAGAGCTTGAGCTTATTATTATCAAACCACCAATAGATTCTGGCGTCTGTATTATTATTATCAAACCACCTCTGGTGAAGGAGCTGTCATGCCCTTTTCAGGGCAGCTCAGCCACCTTTGGTCCAAACCTGGCATCCAGTTCTCACCTGTGGCTCCTCGTAGCTGTCAGCATGCGACAGCGGCCACCCCCGGACAACGGCTTTGACAGGCCGGCTAAACTAGGTGAGGGTAGCCGAATGGTTATAAACCTTCGGTGAGTTAGGGTCTGCCTACCCATGCATGCGAAGACTGGATTCGATAGACTGCGCGGAAGAAACCACCTGTTGGTTCAACGGGCATGACGGCGATTACCAGCAACGCGCTGTGGAGCGTAAGGAGCACGGCGAGGCACGTAGAAAGCCCTGGTCATCCACTGCACCTGACTTCATCTCCAGTCGTCTTGACTTGTCTTGCCACTGGATTGAGATGGACCCAGGCGAGAGAGTGAGGTCGACAAATTGCGCAGCTCTTCCTCACTTTAATCCAAATCACCGCGCAAGTCACTCTTTCATCCATTCATCCATTCATCCATCCACTCACAACAAGTCCTGTGGCGATGGGCGAGCGGCGAAGTGGCAGGCGTGGGTACGCTGGCAGTCGTAGTCGCAGACCTACACACAGGCGGCTCAGGCCATATGGTCGTCTTCCACTGATCGGAGCAGCAGTGGGATTCGGCAGCCCCCTGAGTGTCTGAGCAGCCCTCTTTAGGAAAGCACTGCTCACCTCCATGGCATGAGGAAGGGGCTAGAAAAGGTGCCCTAAACATTGCCTGCTTCACCATTACCTAACCATCTTACCGCGGTTGGTGGGTACCCTACTTCGGCGGTCGACATATAAGAAAAAGAAAGGACAGATTTTTCCCCCTCATTCTAGGCGCATGGAATGTGCGCACTTTACTTGACAAAGACTTTAACGCAAACAGACCCGAGAGACGAACTGCCCTGATTGGGAGAGAACTGGCCAGGTACAACATTGACATAGCAGCACTGAGTGAAACTCGACTTGCAGGCGAGGGCCAACTTTGCGAAAAGGGTGCAGGTTATACATTCTTTTGGAGCGGAAGAGGAACTGAAGAAAGACGAGAAGCAGGGGTTGGATTTGCAATCAAAACAGCAATTGTCAGCAAGTTAGCGGGGGCCCCAAAGGGAATAAATGACCGACTCATGACGGTCAAGATCCCTCTGTTCTATGGAAGAAAACATGCCACCATCATTAGCGCGTATGCACCAACTATGACAAACCAGGATGATGTCAAGGATAAGTTTTACGAAGAACTACATGCAGTCATTGCATCAGTTCCTAAAGCAGATAAGCTCATCATTCTTGGTGACTTTAATGCAAGAGTAGGCTCAGATAACATCTCCTGGAATGGCACTATTGGTAGGTACGGCGTGGGTCGCTGTAACAGTAATGGACTTCGTCTCCTCCAGACTTGCGCAGAACATGACCTCCTTGTCACCAACACCATTTTTCGACTTCCTACCCGCAACAGGACCTCCTGGATGCACCCTCGCTCAAAGCATTGGCACCTAATTGACTATGTAATTGTTAGGAAGAAGGACAGGCAAGATGTCCGGGTGACCAAGTCCGTGTGTGGTGCCGAATGCTGGACTGATCATCGCCTCATTGTATCTAAACTTAAAATTCGTATCCAACCAGCCAGGCGCCCTCAGGGGAAGAAAACTCAAAAGAGGCTGGATGTCACCAAACTAAAGAAGACAAAAATCAAACAGTCATTTACTGACACCTTAGAAGACCGTCTCAAATCTATCTCGCTAGACGGCCAAAGTGTGGAAACAAATTGGGCAGCCCTAAGTGAGCAGATCTACAACACTGCTACAGAGGTCCTGGGTCCTTCCATCAAGAAACAAAATGACTGGTTTGATGAGAACTCAGATGATATAAAGCAGATGTTGGCTGAGAAACACCATCTCCATAAAGCATATTTAAATGATCCAAAATCTACATCCAAGAAAGACGCTTTCAACAACATGCGTAGAATCGTCCAACATAAACTACGCCAGATGCGGGATTCATGGCTGAGTAATAAAGCAGATGAGCTCCAAGGCTTTGCTGACAGCCATGACTTGAAAAACTTTTACCTTGCACTCAAAGCGGTCTATGGTCCAACATCATCAGGATCATTTCCCCTCCTTAATGCAGATGGAAAAACACTAATTACAGACAAGGAAAAAATGCTCCAACGCTGGGCTGAACATTTTAATAATATCTTGAACCAGCCATCATCTATTAACGACGAAGTCATCCTCCGCCTGCCCCAAATTCCTATAAATGAAGCATTAGATGATGTACCAACTCTGGAGGAAACTAAAAAAGCGATTCTGATAGAGAAACTTCATATGATCTTCCAGCAAATGTGGCAGAGTGAAACCATCCCACACGATCTTAAAGATGCCTCAATTATACATCTATATAAACGTAAAGGTAATCGCCAAGACTGCAACAATCATCGAGGCATCTCTCTTTTATCAATCGCTGGGAAGATATTCGCCAGAATTCTTTTGAATCGCCTTACGGCTCATCTTGACAAAGGTCTTTTACCTGAAAGTCAGTGTGGATTCCGGAAAGAACGTGGAACCACAGATATGGTGTTCGCTGCAAGACAGCTACAAGAAAAATGCCAAGAACAGCACTGTGACCTGTACACAGCTTTCATCGACTTGACAAAGGCGTTCGACACGGTCAGTAGAGAGGGTCTATGGAAGATCATGGCAAAATACGGCTGCCCAAAGAAATTTATCACAATAGTGCAGCAACTGCATGATGGAATGCAGGCTAGAGTTCAGGAAAACGGTGAGCTATCAGAGCCTTTCCCCGTCTCAAATGGAGTTAAACAAGGGTGCGTACTTGCACCGACTCTGTTCAGTATCATGTTTTCTGCTATGCTGACTGATGCATTTAGAGACGGGGACACAGGAATCGACATTAGTTATCGTATTGATGGAAAATTGTTTAACCTTAGGAGGCTTCAAGCAAAAACCAAGGTCAAATCACACAACATCAGAGATCTTCTGTTTGCTGATGATTGTGCCCTCAATGCTGGCTCAGAGGCTGATCTGCAGCATAGTGTGGATAGATTCTCCGAAGCCTGCGCCAACTTTGGGCTTACCATCAACACGAAGAAAACAGAAATCATGTACCAACCAGCTCCTGGCACAGTTTATACTGAGCCAGTCATCAAGGTTAATGGTGAGAAACTGAATGTTGTGAACAGATTCACATACCTTGGTAGCACACTATCCCAGAACATTGTCATTGATGATGAGGTGAACACCAGGATCTCCAAAGCCAGCAGCACATTTGGCAGACTATACACCAACGTTTGGCATCGAAGTGGCATTAGTCTACAGACAAAGCTGAAGGTGTACAGAGCTGCGGTGCTTCCAGTGCTGCTATATGCATGTGAAACATGGACTGTATACAGGCGCCACGTAAAGAAGCTAAACCACTTCCATACAGTCTGTCTCAGGAAAATAATGAACATCAAATGGCAAGACAAGATCCCGGATACCGCCGTTCTTGACAGAGCCGGTATCCCTAGTATTGATACTATTCTGATGAAGTCACAAATTCGCTGGGCAGGTCATGTAGTCCGCATGCCAGACCATCGACTGCCAAAGATACTCTTTTATGGTGAGATACAGAAGGGTAAACGCTCCCATGGTGGCCAAAAGAAGCGCTTCAAAGACACGTTAAAGACGTCATTGAAAACCTTTGACATAAACCCAGACACATGGGAAGCTGCTGCGCAAGACCGAACTGCTTGGCGCACATCTCTTCGTAAAGGTGCAGCAGCATGCGAATCATCCAGAAGAGCAGCAGCAGAACAGCAGAGACAAGCTAGAAAGGACCATGAAATAAAACCTTCACATGAAGCAAACATTCCCTGCCCACACTGTCCAAGATCTTTCCAGGCCCGCATCGGGCTCTTCAGTCACCTTCGTACCCATAGACTAACCTAACATATTCTTAAATAATTGGATGAACAGAGTGGTCTTCATCACCCGTGATGGACGAACAACAACAACAACAACATCAAACCACCAATAGATTCTGGCGTCTGTATTATTATTATCAAACCACCAATAGGGACCCCAAGATGCAGCAATAGTGAATGCAGTCAGCGACCCATAGCTGTACTGCTTGCATCAGGACCAGCGAACAAGAGCTGGTCAAGACCGCACTCCACCTCCACGTGGTGGTCCTGGAAACAGTCTGCAGCAGTGCAGTCTGGCTGAGCGAGTGCGGATCGCAATGGGAAGGCAAACCCGGTCCCTAAAAAATGCCGTGCTGAAGTCGGATGTGTCGACCGAAAGGTGCAGATATCACAGCTTAGGCGTAAACAGACACAACGCAACCACCGTCCTTTTCAGGACGAACGAGGAAGAAGAAGAAGAAGAAAACCACCAATAGATTCTGGTGTCTTTATTATTATCAAAACACCAACTAATAGATTCTGGCGTCTGTATTATTATTATCAAACCACCAATAGATTCTGGTGTCTTTATTATTATCAAACCACCAACTAATAGATTCTGGCGTCTGTATTATTATTATCAAACCACCAATAGATTCTGGTGTCTTTATTATTATCAAACCACCAACTAATAGATTCTGGCGTCTGTATTATTATTATCAAACCACCAATAGATTCTGGTGTCTTTATTATTATCAAACCACCAACTAATAGATTCTGGCGTCTGTATTATTATTATCAAACCACCAATAGATTCTGGTGTCTTTATTATTATCAAACCACCAACTAATAGATTCTGGCGTCTGTATTATTATTATCAAACCACCAATAGATTCTGGTGTCTTTATTATTATCAAACCACCAACTAATAGATTCTGGCGTCTGTATTATTATTACCAAACCACCAATAGATTCTGGTGTCTTTATTATTATCAAACCACCAACTAATAGATTCTGGCGTCTGTATTATTATTATCAAACCACCAATAGATTCTGGTGTCTTTATTATTATCAAACCACCAACTAATAGATTCTGGCGTCTGTATTATTATTATCAAACCACCAATAGATTCTGGTGTCTTCATTATTATCAAAACACCAACTAATAGATTCTGGTGTATGTATTATTATTATCAAACCACCAATAGATTCTGGTGTCTTTATTATTATCACAACATTAACTAATAGATTCTGATTTAATATCAAAAACAGAAACTACTAAATTGTAGTTTATTATTATCAAGCAGGAGCTAATAACTTCAAATTTCTTTATTATTATTATTATTATTATCATCAAACCAGCAAACTTATAACGTCTGGTTTCTTTATTATTATCATCAAACCAGCAAAGTAATAACTTCTAATTTCTTTATTATTGTTATCAAACCAGCAAAGTAATAACTTCTAATTTCTTTATTACTGTTATCAAACCAGCAAATTAATAACTTGCAGTGTCTTTATTATTTGTATCAAACCAGCAAACTAATAACGTCTAGTTTCTTTATTATTGTTATCAAACCAGTAAACTAACAACTTAAGAGTCTTTATTATTTTAAACCAGCAAAGTGAAATACCCTGCTACCGGCTGTACTGTCAAGTCAGCAATTAACAAGTACTGCCTGCATCTGTTTTGTACGCTCATTCTAGTTCTTCTTTATGTCGTCTCTAGCCTGTCCATTCAATTTATTCTGCCCCAGGACACGGTGGAACTTTATGTTTATCCATTAATTTCTTCATTATAAACTTTTGTTTACTCTTGTGTCAAACTGATGTTTCTCATAATCCGATTTCTATTGAAGCAGAACAGTCAAAGACAAGCCATAATTGCGGAACTTTTCTGTTTCTATACGTTCTCAGTTCGTATTCAGCTCAGCCGTTATTCTGTTCTCATTCGAGACTGAAGTTATATGTTGATGGAAAGAGGTTATTGTTGGGACGAAAAATAATCAATAGCAACGGACGCCTTAAAGGAGGGAACCATTAAATAAAAGACTGACTGGAAATAAAGACAGATTTTCTGACAAACTAAACGCAGGAAAATATTACACAGATTGAGAAGGTACATGAAGAAAGAAATGAGGATGATGGAATCCTTGGACAACTAGACTTCATCACAAAAATGTATTGATTCAAGTTCATTTCTGATATGATTTCTGTCGTCTTTTTACCCCAGAAATTGTTCATCAACCTTTTCTTTTGTTTTATTTTTTTTATTTTGTCTGCCAATATCTAACACTCTTTCTGCATAACAAATCATGCACTTTATCAATTGGCTGTTCCTTTCCTTCAGTATGCTTCTCTTTCTCTAAGGTTCTATGTTCGTGTACGCCACGTAAGTCTGATGACATACGAGAGCAATAAATCGGACAGCCTGACACAAAATTTGAGCCTTGTAATTTTGAAAGCATTCAAACGCTGATGAACTTAAGGATTAAACGACAAGAGTGCAGCGTCTTTATAATAATTATACGTCTCTTTCAAGAAAAGATAACAGATGCCAGCTCTCTTCAGGCACTTGTTTTCTTCCACTGCTTATGCCATGCAAAGTGGCAGATAGAAAGGATAAACGGTTTCTAACCCAGCACGCGCAAAATGGTGTGGGATAATGTCATGTTGTTTTAAGATGTCTGGCACTCCCCCCGATTCATCTTCTTCTGCGTCATCACCTAATTCTGATTTTACATTGCAATTAATTGTCACCGCTGCAGGTTGATGGGAATTCATATTGTCAAGGACAAACTTGTTTGAGATGTTTCTCGTTACAGTCCTTCACTTGTGCTGTTCAAATGTGTCGCGGGGTGTCTCCCTTGCTCTGCTGTAGTGGTCCACAAATGACCAAAAGTTAGAGCAAAAGGGTGAGTTTTTCGAAGATAACAACCTTCGCTCAAGATTACTCTTGGCAGATGCGTAGGATGTTTTATGCTCTATTTAACGGAGTCTCACAGGGATTTTAGTATGACAAGTATAACAACTATGTCTTCTAAGTAGATTGTAAACTTTTCTCCGCCCAATTATATGAGAAATATATTTTTGACTCGTTTTTAATGAGCCCCCAGCTGAAGGTAATTCGGTAAATTATTAAGTGTATATTTAGCTTTGAGTATAAGTATTTTTTTAAATAAATCATACGGGTTCAACCATCAAATTCACTCAACTAAGTTATAAACTTCAACTATTGATTTATATATTTACATAGACAACAAGATATTTATTTCTGATAATGTTGTTGAAACAAGAGTAAAGAATGAAAATGGTTACATTTTAGAAAACAGTTTTGTATATGGTCTCTAAAAAAAATATGATGGTTATTTCGTCATCGAAAATGTAAAGTGTGGAAAACTTTTATTGTCCTAAATCTGAGTTGCTCAGATAACGACTGCCAATTTCCAGCAACGGGTTGTTGCTGTAGACTGGTGTAGTTGAAGCTGGTTCTCTATTGACTTCTTGACTGTTCCCTCTCTCCTCATGAGTCTAATGGCTAGGTAGGAGCACGTTCCTTGCGTTGCAGGAGTGACTGCCTCAAACTTCGCCACTTTAAGTGTCCTCAAGAACCGTCTGTTGTAGATGGCGTATATTGTTGATTACCAGTGAGTAGTACCAGAAACTGAGAGAAAATAGAAAATCTATGAATTTATGTAGTCAAAATTATTATGACCGGCGGGCAATGGTCAATGCCCACTAAATAACTGGTACGCCTGCGTGCTCTTTTAGCTGGGTGTTCAATTTAGTTTCCACAGTACAATATGCGCCTTTTCCCCATTTTCCCAAAAAACTGCGAGGGAATTTTTTACATTGTTCGTTATAGGACGCTTTACTTACATGCATAGTAATACTGAAATTTGTGGCTGTTTGTCCTGAATTTATGTTGTCAAATTTCCAGGTGGTGAAAGTTTCTATTCAGATCTTTACTTTTTCTATTGTTAAGTGTTCGAAATGCATGTGACTGTCGCGCAAAGATACATAATCAGCATTAAGATTTTACACAGGCCACATCAGTACACTGTAATCTGCTTTTGCAAATGCTTCGTTATTCTTTATAATCGAGAATGCACTTTCCGGTATCCTTTTTTCGTTGCACCATCATTATCGCTGTCTGTCTGTATCTCATCTTCACGTCTCACTTCTAAATTTTAATGTTAAAGCATATTTACATTTCTGTTATTTAATATATGAATCCACACGTATCAGTAATACACACAGGGGTGCCCTTAAATACATAAACACAAGGACAACATCACACACGTACACTTAAGTCTTCATACACATAAACACATGCTACAACACTAAAGAACAATAGTAAAACTGGAGAAGATGACACCAATCCCAACCGAGAAGAATAAAGTAGAAGTTGGTCTGATAACTCTCATATTCAACCAGTAATACCCACTCACCACCAAGTCCCCTTCTCAACCCATTTTATTATTTACAAGTAGCACACATGGTACAACCCAACGTCTTTGTATTTCAACAATTAATATCAAACAAAGTAGAGCCATGAAAATTGCAAATTTAATTCGCACAAAATTAAATAAGACTGTATGAAGAAACACTTTCGAAAGTTTCTTTTTTTTTCTTTAAATAATTCAATAGAATTACTGAATTTTTAGTTAAATTTTTCATTTGTTTTGCATTATATGCTATGGTGAGAGCATCCAGATCGCAGCGCAAACAGGCAACATTAGACAAATGTATGACGGTATAAAGAAAGCACTTGGCCCCCATAAAAGTAAGACGGCACCGCTAAAAACCATCAGCGGAGAGAAGCTAACCGATAAGGGTGAGCAAATGGAGAGGTGTGTCGAGCACTACTCTGAGCTTTGCGCTGGAGACAATACCGTTACGCCTGCAGCCCTTGATGCTGTCAATAGTCTGCCAACTATGGAGGAGCTGGATGCCGAACCAACATTAGAGGAACTCAGTAAGGCCATTGATAGCTTGGCCTCTGGCAAAGCACCAGGCAGTGATGGGATTCCTCCTGATTTAATCAAATGCTGTAAGAGCACGCTATTACATCCCCTGCATAGGATGCTGTGCCAGTGCTGGGAAGAGACAACTATTCCTCAAGACATGCGAGATGGCAAGATTGTAACACTGCATAAAAATAAAGGAGACAGAAGTGATTGCAATAACTACAGAGGCATCTCTCTTCTTAGTATTGTTGGTAAGGTTTTTGCCAAAGTCATCTTAATGCGACTACACAAGTTAGCTGAGCGCATATATCCAGAGGCACAGTGTGGATTCCGAGCTGGCAGATCAACAACAGACATGATCTTCTCTCTCCGCCAGCTTCAGGAAAAATCAAGAGAGCAGAAAAGACCATTATATATCGCCTTTATAGACCTCACAAAAGCATTCGACCTGGTTAGTAGGGATGGACTCTTTAAAATCCTCCTGAAAATAGGCTGCCCTTCTAAAATGCTGGAAATGATAAAGTCATCCCATGACGACATGAAGGGAACAGTCCAATATGCTGGAAGCACGTCACAGCCCTTTGATATACGAAGTGGCGTTAAACAAGGCTGTGTTCTGGCTCCGACCCTCTTCGGAATCTTCTTTGCCTTACTCTTGAAACATGCATTCAGAGATGCAACTGAAGGAATATGCCTTCACACTAGGTCAGATGGCCGTCTGTTTAATCTTTCAAGGCTGAAGGCAAAAACAAAAATCAGAAGGGTCACTATAAGAGACTTGTTGTTCGCTGATGATGCTGCAGTCGTCACTCAAAGCCAACAGGAGCTTCAGAGCTTGATGAATCGCTTCACTAAAGCATGCAAGGACTTTGGCCTCACAATAAGTCTAAAGAAAACGAATGTGCTCAGTCAGGATGTGGGTGCTGCACCAGTTATCACTATCGATAACTATGAATTGGCAGTGGTGCACCACTTCACATACATAGGGTCTACCATCAATGACAAACTCTCACTGGATACAGAAATCGACAGCCGCATTGGCAAAGCTGCAGCTACCTTTGCCCGCCTCACATCGCGTGTTTGGGGAAACTCTAAACTCACAATGAAGACCAAAGCTGCGGTATATAATGCCTGCGTCACCAGCACACTCCTATATGGCAGCGAGACCTGGACGACCTATGCTAAGCACGAAAGAAGGCTCAATACCTTCCATTTGCGGTGTCTACGCCGCATCCTCAGCATCTCGTGGAAAGATAAAGTGACAAATGTCGAGGTGTTGTCACGTGCTGGCCTTCAAAGTATGTATACGCTGCTTAGACAGCGCAGACTTCGCTGGCTTGGCCATGTTCGCCGCATGGAAGATGGTCGCATCCCAAAAGATATCTTCTACGGACAATTAGCAGATGGCAAGAGAACAGTTGGGCGACCACAGCTGAGGTTCAAAGATGTGTGCAAGAGAGATATGAGGGCACTGGACATGGATCCAGCAACATGGGAGGATGAAGCTGCCGATCGCAATAAGTGGCGATGCTATTTACGGCACCACCTCAGATTGGGCGAAGAGAGGCTCACACAAGAAGCAGAGGTGAGGAGAAAACGTCGAAAGGAGCACCAGGAAAATAAGCAACTGAGGGCTGTCACCTCAGGGGCGCATTCCCATAGTCAGTTATGACTGAAGGGGCTATTATTATTATATGCTATGGAAACTAGTAGCCGAAGAACAGAAAAACAGTAGGTTTTTTTCCGTTGCACATAATTAACCGTGTGCCAAAGCAACGTTTTGTTTCGTGACAAAAGAACAGCGGAACCTTTGTCTTTCTTTCTTAATCGGAACCTCTTCTACCCCGTAAACAGAGTGTAGAGGTGACCCAACGAGCACAAGGCTCTCCGGCAAAACATGCAATCAAAGTGTTTGACGAACAGGTGATTAGCCCATTGCGAACCTACTTTACATAGATCT
The DNA here is from genome assembly GCA_024509875.1 of Oreohelix idahoensis. NCBI lineage: Eukaryota > Metazoa > Mollusca > Gastropoda > Stylommatophora > Oreohelicidae > Oreohelix > Oreohelix idahoensis. The sequence goes on from JAMPIV010000770.1 coordinate 68,625, forward strand.
AAGCAAGTGATTTTTAGAATTCGTTTTTTTTTTCCTTTAACGTAAAAATATTAAATGAGCTTCTGAATGGCAGAGTGTCAGATCGTTTGTTTCTCGAGGTAAAGGGACCTGGTTGGAAACAAGTCACACTCAAATCTACCTAATTGTTAAAATGGATACCTCTTGAGTTGGGGAAGGCAAAAGCACCAAGAAAGGGCACCGATCATCATACCTCATAATGCTGAGACCAATATATATGAAGTCTCTCACACTTCACTCCCCTACATCAAATCTGCTAAGTCACTATAATTTTTAATTACTAATGTGTTTTAGAGTCTTATGGAACGTGTAAGAATGAACTACTGTGATATACATATTTCTAGAGACTTTGGAAATGAACTGAGCACACCAATTTGTCTTTGAGTCAAAGCAGATGAAAAGATAAAATAAAAGAGCCACATATAACAGAAGGATACATCTTTCAGCCTGTATTCACTGACAGTATACATAACGTATCACAATACAACACATGCGTCCAAGACGAAACTGAGCTGGTGCTGAAAGACTACAAAGATGACTGTAGGTGGGGTTGGGGCTTCTTCAAAATAGTTGTATGACGCAACTGTAGTCCTAGTGTAGCATAGAGGCCTACTGTATCACACTTTGACGTCATCAGACTCTGAATATAAAACATAAACAACAGACAAAAACCCTTCTCAAAACAAGCTTAAAAAGATACAATTTGAAGAAAAAAAACTATAGTTCATTGAAAACTTGGCAAATGCAACTCTTTTTGATTTTTTTATACCTCGGCTCGCTGACCTTCAGAGAAGAGTTAACCTGACCTTAGTTTGTAGCTGGACTATACTAAAACAACAGATTATCTGGTGCAACGAACATGAACCAGGTGAAAAATTAGACGTGTCATAAGTTTTCTTAGAGTACGATTGTTGTCCTTGTTTAGGCAATGGGTGCACCCCCGTTCAACCTAGATACAAAATCTGTCGGTTATTTATGAGTGCAAGTCAAAAAAATTTGACAGACCTCGTTGTTAGTTACTGGTTTTTGATCATGCCACGAGCGCTGTGTAAAAGGTCAAGGTAGTCCCTAGCAGATACTGCCGTTGGGGAGTGAAGTGTTAGACTATACCAAGTCCAGCTTTATGATGTGGGTGATTAGTTCCCTCCATCGTTGCCTTTGCCTTCTCCAATAGAAGAGCAGAGTCAGGTACCCGATTGGTACCTAGATATATTCGAGCGTGACGCTACCATGTTGTGCACTCAGAACCCGGTAATTTTGTCGCGAAAGGCATACGCATTAACCACTCTGCCAGCGTTCTATACGCGGTGAACATCGTCTCGGACAAGATAGCAGATAAAAGATAAAATAAAAGAGCCACATTTTTTTTTTTTAACCAGCGGCACTTGGGCTTTCAGCCCTTCGGCCCAATGACATGTCATTGCGAGGCTGGGGAGTCTGTGGACTTTCCTTCCAACCCGGTCAGGAGCTTCGCTCCTTCCCATCCACAGAGGGTTTATCTCAGAAGCCGTTCAGGTTATTCAGTCAAAATCCCAGTCGATGACACTTCTACAAATGCCCACGCCCGGGCTTGAACCTTGAACACTTGATCGCTAGCACAATGTGGAAACCATTACACCAGCGCGGCTCCCCAGAGCCACATATAACAGAAGCATACATCTTTCAGCCTGTATTCGCCGATAGCATGTTGCTGCATAGCTATTATGTAATACCATCTGTTAAAATCGAGCGAGTGCCAACACAGTAGAAAAAAAAGTAGCCAGTCTAACCCGATATATTAAAAATGCTGACCTGATGACGTCAAGATAGACATGAGGTCCAATTGCAAACACGGTACGTCATTAGTAACTTAAGTTGCATCAGGTGCTGTTACTTTGAACTCCACATTTTGCGTGTCGCAAGTTAAGAGCAAAACATGTTTTTTTTTTTTTTTAATTAATAGGGGGAAAAAAACAAGCAAACAACAAAAAATTGACGCAAGAAACAATACACAAAACAAACAACACACCCAATTCATTTTGCAACTCTGAAATCCAGCGGAAGCTGGATAAATCGCCTGTCCGTTATCGGATTTGTTAAAATCGTTCGGAATTCAAAGGCAGAATTCCCATTAGACTTCGCATTTCCTCATATTTCTATACAAAAACATTCATTGTCATTTTTATTTTTAAAGATAGAATCAATATGCAGCACTGCTTACGCCACGACCAAAAAGGTCATCATCGGAAAATGAGATCCACGAGAACTACAAAATGACAGAAAAAAAATAACTTTACGTAAAATAAAAATTACAAAGTATTAAAACACTTATCCAGTACGTGAGCGAGGTGGCACTCCCAATAAAGTAAATAAATAAAATGTGAACACGATAATCCGTGAACGACACATAAGTTTATACGGTACTACAACAGGCAGACAAATTTGACAGACTTACACAATGAATGACTGAGTGAAAGTATGTGGGGCTGTCAGCTCCATTGATGTCATTACCCAACAGCTCCCGAAGGAACATTGACCTTCAGCTAACGTACGCCAAGTCTTCCTGTCACGTGCCTTCAGCGCCATGTCTCTTTCATCATTATCATGTCTGTCTCTAGTTATCTTTATTGTGTGTTTTTCGACCTACTTCGACTTCCCTCAACCTGGGAACTTCCGAAAGAGAATTTCTTGGTAATGCTGTCAGCAGGTTTTCTCACTGTTTGTACTGTGCATCTATCTGCAGCATCTTCTTCTCACCTTGTTTCACTTGTCTGGTTCAGTTCCCCATAGTCGTGACATTTCAACTCTTTTATTCTACGTAAGCACTCATATAACTCTGTAACTTCGTGGTTGTTGTTCTGTTGTTCTTCATGTTTGAGAGCCATACAGTAGCACTGACGTGACATTTTTGTTTAGGATTCTTATGTTGGACTTATATAGCTTTTGTTTCCTTGTGTTTCCCAATGCAGTGAAATCTCCTCTTGCCATTTCAATCCTTATTTTGATAGCTGTACTTGTCCCTCCAACTCAGTCTATATTGCTCCAAAGATATGTGCATGATTCTACATCTTATGGCGGTGCAATGTTATCATTTCTTGCTTTCATTCTCATTATTTTTGTCTTTTCCCTGTGTATTTTCAGACCTGCTTGCTGTGACCTCTGATCAAGCACTTCATTCTTTTTTCTTGCATCTTGTTATGCTTTTGGGACAGAAAAGGAACTCCACAATGCCTCCTCAGTTTTCAAAGTGATTTCCTGGCAACGCTGTCAAGTACTTTTTCAAATTCCACAAATCCAATGTACGTAGCTGAGTTTAATTATTCACTTTGTTTAACTATTATTCACAGTGTGGCTATTTGGTCTGTACAGGGTATGTTTTATTACAAACCTGCTTATTCGTCTCCCAGTTGTCTATCTATCGACCATTTTAATCTCTTCAGATAAGGTACTTTGCTCTATAAAAAAAAAGGACAGGACTCCTGTCCTAATTCTACGAGACATTACGCATATAAAGACGGAGCCCAAAATGGTACGCAGCACATTCACTCTACGGGGCAGAAGACAATGTATAGACGTGATGAAAATAGGCAGCCAAAATCACTTTTAAAATGTACCCATCAGTGTTGTTGGTTACTGACACTCTAACATACAGACAGCATGGTATGGATGCACATTTTGTTTCACCTATTGGACACCCCGCGCGCTCCCTTCCTTCACAAGGTGCGTGGCTCTATGTAAGCACATACTGTCATTCATTTGTCTTTTCGCTGCTTATGACGCACGGAGCCACATCTACAACTGGTCCCCTAGCAGGAAATCTGCTCCATACATTCTAATTCTCATGGAGCGGTGGTTTATGTAGCAATATGTTGTACTTTATGGGAGTGCCAGTCGCCAGGCATAATCTCATATAGCTCGTCATGTACGACATGGTTAAGGGAACCATAGTTTTATTCTTTCTTTGTCTCACCAGAGACCTTCGGGAACTGCGCGGAACTAAACACATACATCCTTACATCTGCCCTTGGTTAAGGTATGCGAAGAGAGAGAGAGAGAGAGAGAGAGAGAGAGAGAGAGAGAGAGAGAGAGAGAGAGAGAGAGAGAGAGAGAGAGCGCGAACGAAATGTATTTTCAAAGGGTTAAGAATTGGGCACGCTGGCTCGTCTGAGATTCTGCATGATGAGAGAGAGAGAGAGAGCGAGAGAGAGTGAGGGAGAGAGAGAGAGATCTAGCTCGTCGGAAACAAAACGAGATAACGAAATATAATGTTTCTGTCAACAGTGTTCCTGTATTAGCAGCACCAACTAATATTCCGCTCAGAGATTACAATGCGTTGATAATGAGGCTGTCTGATTAAGCCGTGCTGACACAACTCATAACTGAGTTATCGTTACGTTGGTGTCCTTGGTTGTCGTAATTCACATTACAGGCATTGTAAACGGAGGACATAATCTCAGACAGATAGAAGTGTGTTCTTGTCAGTCACAGTTAGAAGTGGCATCGTGTCTTAAATTACAGAAGTGGTTTCTTGGACAGAAACGTTTTGTGGTGGCTTGTTGTCAAACAAACAAGTGGAGAGTGCGTTCTCATCAGACGTGCATAGAAAGAAGGGCGATTTTCGATAGAAACAATAAATGTATTATATCTTCAGACAGAGCCAATCAAAATTAACAGCAGTTAGTAGAAGTCAGTCAATTCACAATCTAAGATCAAAGACAGCTAATGCTGTTCTGCTGTGCTGATCTTGTCAGTGCTGACATAAACACCCCCCAAAGACAGTACTGACACTAGGAGTCGAGTGTAGACCAGGCGAATTAATTATACATCAGTGGTTAATTAATCCGCTCGCCAAATCACTTGGTAGTGCTCACGATGTTTCGTATATGTTAATAAATGGGAAGGCTGCTGTAAAACTGGTAAGGAAACAAATATATAAATGAAAAAATAAAATGGTATGGAATCAATTTTACAAACTAGCGGTACCTGCGTTCCCAGTGTACCTTTAATTCGTAAAACTGATTCCACACCATTTTATTTTTTAATTTATTTATTTATCATGATGTTTCATAATTTCACCTTTAGTTCCTTTATCTAATTATCAAATTTCTTTCTCTTGCAAAAACATTAAATTTTCTTCGAGTGTTTTACACACAAGACTGGAGTAGGAAAAAAAAGATAAGTAATAACAAAATATGTAACAAAGCCATGGTTCTAATTTATGCACTCATTTACATACGTGTTGACACGTTCATAAAGTGTCTTTCTGCATCATCAAACCATACTCTTTAGATTTTGCAAGCATCTCTGGAGATTTACTACAGCGTTAACATCTAACAGTATAATACTGCACGAGTCAAAAAATTCCTGAGATTCTCATTTGACAATGACAATTTCATGTTTCTGCTCGAAATGCGGTATTTCTGAAGTATTATTTTTCTACAGAAGTGAAAAACTTGGCGGCGTAAGTATAAAATCTGTTAACTGTAATCAGCACTCAAATTACCTGCAGTATCAACAGAATTAAACGAAGCATATCGTCCTAAAGAAACAAAAACGTTAGAGCAGTGAAAATATAAACTACGAAAACAAATAAATATAAATTTTGTCAATGCGTGTGCATCAGGAAATTACTCATTTCTTATTTTCAAACACATAATTCTTCTCATACATTTAATTCTGCTCTTAATCTAATTCTTCCCCTACATCTAATCCTTCTCTTACATCTAATTCTTCTCCTGTCTCATACTAATTTTATTTTCCTCTTTTTTCACAATTACTTCTTGGAATGTAAGAAAGCTGTTGCAAGCAAATTTTATTGCGCTATGCTCCGTATGGAATGAACAGGAAGGACGATAATTATATTCATTCAATGCAACACTAAAACAAGAGCAGTTGTGAAACAATAGTTGTGAAAACACAACAAAAGTGAAGTTATGAGTTGTTGAAGAAATCCCAAATATAAATAACAGAAATATAAAGGAACTCATTTTAACAGAAAAACCATGGAAACCCATATATATATATATAATTCTCTTAGGCGTCCTTCTGTAAACTTTACCTCGTTGATCTACCGTGGGAGGTTCTCTCCGGGCTGCTTACATCTTTGACTTAGAAATCCCCAAAAAGAAGAGTTAGGATCAATAAGCAGAGACAGTTGTCAGCAGATTTACAACCAGTCCAAAGACCCCAGCGATAAATAATTTTCGATTCACTAGCTTCGGAAACATCTCTCTAATCGCCTTCGAAATTGACTTCTAAATTCTTTAATAAGCTATAACTGAGTGCAGTGTAATTCTAATCTAAAGATTCGCCTTAAAATAGAACTGTCACTATCAAATTGAGGAAATGCCCCAGTTAGTTTCCGGAGGTCTTTGACGGGACAAACATAAAATTAGCTACTACATCCTCAGACACGTCGTAAGCAACGACTAATATGAGAGTATACACGAGATTAGCTGCCTGGTCTTGTAAAATAAATTCCCACAGTGACCACTACTGCAACAGCGTTTGACTTAACGTAGATTCCTCAAAGCGGTCATCTACAGTGCAGGATTTATGATGAATTGAGGAAGCAGCTACTTATAATGAATTGGTTTCCTCCACTATATTTCTTTTATTATCGTGCTCACACGGTAAACTTCAAACAGCGTGAAAAACAAAACTAATGAGCTGTGGCAGCAGAATGGCATGACAACTCATTTTTGAGGCACATTATTTTAGGAATGTGTCAACGAAACATTCCGCTCACTGGTTTTCGTGGCAGTGTGAGGTGTTCCACGCTGGATTTCCCAATAGAAGAGATCAGAGTTTCAATGGTCTGTTGTCGTTCCGGTGATGTTGATGCCTTTGTCTAGACTAATACATTTTGAGTTGAATTTCCTTCAGACATTCCCGTTTAAGGATGGTTGTTCACGAGGTTAGCCACAGAATTGTGCAAATGATAACAATAATGTCCCCCTAACCAAAAATCATACAAACATAAATTGTCCCTGGCCTAATTGGTACGTGGTAGTTAATTATATTTATACTTAAATGCAGTATAGGTGTAAGCTATTAAATATGTTATACCTAACTTTGTTTTATTTATTGTCTGAAATTTAAAACGGTATCCCCCCGGAGAGCAAGTACAATTAATTTATAGAATTAAAAATGTATGTATGTACCGACCTAACCTTCAAATGTGATCATCTGGTGTATGTACTTTTACCTCTCTCAAGAATATATCAAGAATTTTTTTTCTTTTCTTTTCTGAGACTTTGCAAAAATAGTTTGGTCTAATTCTCAATATTGTCATGATAGGAACGTCCAACTTTTCAGTGGGTTCTTAAGTCAAACTGTTCTCCTATATTGTAAAAGTAATCTTTTTCTGCATTTAACTATTACTAACGAAAAAAAAAGTACTGACAACATCTGAAAATATAATATACCTTAACTGAAAATAGTTTACCAAACTTGTGAGTGTCAGTTTCGAAAATAAAAAAAAATCACAAAGCTCAAGAAAGTTAAGTACTAGACAGAATAAAGGCAACAAACGTATATGATAGCAGAAAGATGAGAAGCAAAAGAGACATGTGAAGTTTCAGTTAAAAGCCAAGACCTAAACGAACAGACCTCAAGTCTTACACAACGCAAATATTCATACATACATTACTCTTCTGCTGACAATGGAACACTGACCCTCAACAAATACAAGCCAATCTTTCATGTACTGTGCCATCCATTCAATGTTTTTCCATGTTCTCATTATTACCTTCAAGCCTGTGTCTTTTTTCAATTCATCATATATGTGTTGTTCTCCCTCTACGTCTGTTACTCTGATGATTCCACATCAAAGGTCTTCTTCTCACATCATGTTCTATTGTTTTTTTTTTCTAGTTCTTTCCATCACTTCCACTCTATCATCATAATCGTTTAAATCCATCTTTTTTTTTAAACGCAGTCAACCGCCAGTTTATGACAGTATGTATTTTTCTGGTTGACCTTTTTATCAAAGTTGCAGTAGAAATGACTTGACATTTGAGTTGAAGAGTTGACTATTCTTTTTGTATTGGACTGTGTGTCTTTTTATTTCCATGTACTCGTATTTCCCCAAGTGCATTTAAAGCTCCTCTATCCTTTTGAATTCTTATGTCTATGTAATTGTCTGTGTTTACAACTGTACCTATATTGCTACCTAGGTACGCGTATTATTCTACATCCTGTAGGGTTGTATCTTATAGTGCATTCTTGCTATCGTTTGTCATATTCGTTCTCATTATCTTTCTCTTTTCTCGATGTTTTTTCAAACGCTATTGCTGTGAACCCTCATCAAGTATCCTAATTTTATCTTGTATATAGCTAAGTTATGGCACACAACTGCCAGGTCAGAATCGACAAGCTGTTCCATCAGAGCTCATTGAACTCCATTTTTGTTCGATGATGTTATTGTATTTTATAAGTCAATCACGACCAGTACTTATTCTTCTTCTGCGTTCGTCCTAAAAAGGACGTTTGTTACGTTGTGTCGCCGTTTACAGCTAAGCTGCGATATCTGCGCCTTTCGGCCCGACACATCCATTTTCGGCATGGCATTTTTGGGGCCGGGTTAACCTTCCCTCTTCCATCCCTACTCTCTCAGCCAGACTGCAGTGATGCAGCCTGTTTCCAGGACCACCACTTGGAGGTGGAGTAGGGTCTTGGTCAGCTCTGGGTCGCTGACTGCATTCATCACTTTTGATGCGTCTTCGGTCCCATGACCAGTACATACGAAGGGGAATAGTGACAAGATGCAGCCTTGTTGCAACCAATTCTTATTTCAAAGTGTTCCGTTAAGGTAATCGTCTTGAGAATTATACATGTCACCTTCTTCTGATGTTTTATTTATTAGGCTAAGGAACTTAAAGCGGGCTTCATAATGCCGCATCAGTTTTCAGAGTGATCACCTGTCAAAATTGTAGAATGCCTTTTCATAGTCCACAACTCAGATATTAAGTGGTGAGTTCGCTCCATCGGCTCCATGCCTTCTTACTTACTTACTTAACTTACTTAGTCGTTCCTCGTTTATCCTTAGGTATAGAGTTTTGCCAGAGACAGCGCCATACTGTCCTGTCGGCTGTCTTCCTCCTGACCTGGTTCCAATCTAGTCCTCGGTTCTTCAGGGATTCCCTGATGTTGTTCTCCCAGCGAACTCGGGGGTCGTCCGTTAGGTCTGGATCCCTGGCTTTTAGTTTCCCGTACTTGTCGTGGTAGCCGATCTTTTTCATGCTCGGTTTCATTTTATAAGCAATGTGGTTATATGGTCTGTATAATTTTTTTTTTGGGTCGAAAATCTGTGTTTTTTTTTTTCTCACCTGTCTATGACGTCTTTTACTCTTAGACTTTGTCTTTGATCCACCATCAGTGAGCGTTAGCTCCTGGTGACTATTTTATTCTTAAGGATGATCCATTTTAATATTTTTTTCCTGGCAAGCATAATAATGCCATTATTTCTCTGTAACTGGTGCACTCTCGAAAATGTCCTCTCTTTGGCAACTTGACCATACATCTTTCTTTCTAATAGAGGATATACAGGACGTCGAAAGAGAATTAGGAATCAATATAGCCCACATTCTACGTTAAAGTGACAGGCGGTAAAGAGAAGAAATAATCTTGCCAAACAACATGGAAGATAGGAATCACAGACTTAACGACCAGAAACAGTGGTTGAAAAAACATGACGCTGACCAGGGTGAGCTGTGTGTATATCAGCTGCCTCTATGTCACGAGCACCAATACAATTAATACCACAGAGCATGCTGGGTAACTGAACGACCTGACGACTTGTCCCATATCACGTGGTTACTGGGGTCTCCGCAAACAACAAGGGCTTGATTAGTTAGAACCATTTTCGTTTATTGATCGTTAGTCTCTTTAGTTCTGCAACAGGTAGATTTCCTTCTTTTTTTTTTAAACGTTGTTAGTCCATGTTTCGGTCTGGCCTGGCTTCTATTGCAGATAATGTTCCTTGCAAGTGCTATAGGTATTGCTGTTGTCGTTGTTGTTGACCAGAATCAGCAACATTGCATTCCAGGCAAACCCGAAGATGCCCAGTTTCGCTCGGGTAATATCTAAGGGTGTGAATGCTACACGTTCCTGTAATACAAAGGGCAAAATATAGAAGATCATGTAGGTTTTTCTAATCAATAACAGAAAGCCGCACACACTGAATGACCCAACAGATGATGAAACTAAAGCAATTCTTGCTAGATTTAAAAACTGAGCTGCTGCGCAAAGCACAAAAACAAGCTATACATGTCTGCAAGAACTCTAAAGAAGCGAGTACTGAGATTCTCGTCATTCAGTCTCCTGACCTGAACCAATCAAGATGATGATGATAGCACCTACTTTCTTACTTAATCTTTCCTCTTCTACATTGGGATGTAGAGGTTTACCAGAGGGAGCGCCATGCTATCCCATCAGCTGTCTTCCTTTTGTCCTGGTTCCAGTCTAGTTCTCCGTCACGATGATAACGAAGACGATAATAGTGATTGATGTCATGATGATGTTAGAAGTTATGACAACGATGAGAGCGGAACCTGTTTGTGTTTTTCTCATGTAAATCCATTCCATTATCTTCAGAGGGAGTTGAGATGGCCTTTACTTCGCATTTTCTTTATTGTTCTGGTAACTTGTCTCCTACATTTCTGCTGTCAACACTCTTCCGTTCCATGATTTTTACATGTCCAGTATGTTCTCTACCTTCATGAATTTTTCCTGCGATTTTACTTTTTCTCAAATGTGTACCACATTTAATCTGCCTAGAAATTACCTTATAAAGACGGAATGTTTCACTCAAATTTGATGTTGCGTTCATTCTTCTTTGCTCTTTAGCTTGTAATACAAGTTAGTTTTTTTAACTGCCCACATGATTCCATAAAATGTTTTATTATAGCGGCATTTCTGTGACCTGAAGTATCTGCTTGCCTGTTTATATTCACGCCCACGATATCAGTTTAGTCCAGGATGCTCGTGTATTATATTTATAATATTTCCCTTCTAAAAGAATATCAAAACGCATCAAAAGTGATGAATGCAGTCAGCGACTTTCATTATAAAGAGAGAAAAGGTCAACAGATGAAGCATAACTATGTCTAACTAACTGTTTTATCTGTTAACAAATGCTCTGCAGGTTCCGTGCATACTCCTACTGACGATGTTTGTTGTCAACCCACTGGCATAATTATTGCCAAATGTAAGCGTCGATATTTATGTTTTTTTTTTCTTTTTCTGACGGTTTTTATTCTCCATTACTTAATGTTTTTCTTTATGTTTTCAGAAAGCCTGAGGCTGTGTGTGCTCTTCTACCAGCTTGCTCATTTATTTCCTTGCTCGTATATAAAATAAATAATTCTAGTTCATTAAACGTCTTACACAGTTTTGGGTTTATTTTCATGTTAAATCTTTCCCAATTTTAACAATTTTATTTGTAACAATCTGATTTGCCCAGACAGCTCTTCTTATTGTGTGTGTGTGTGTGTGTGTGGGGGGGGGGGGGGGGGGGGGGGGAATGAAAACATTTTAATGCAGATCGTTTTTTTTTAATGCCAATCATAATTTTTACTGTTTTTACTGGTTTCATTTCCTATGTTTTATATTTCTTCCTCTCTTGGCATTTTCAAATGATTTCTTTACTCTGAACTTTCACTTTCTGTTGTGAATGGTCTTTTTTTTTATTTTGTACATTACACGTCTTACTTTTTAGTTATTTAAGAAAGACTGCCATGTTCTTTGAAAGGTCTGCATACTTTGTGTTGTTGCGATCTCTTTAATTTAATCTTTTGATTATCTCTTTTAGCATTTCTATTTTCGGTAAAACTCGCGGTCTTCCCCTGATATCCTAGGGTGGAAACGTGTCATCTGTCACTTCTTAAAGTGCGATGTCTGTATCCTATTTATAGATTCTAGTGGGAAAAGTTGCATCTTTCTTTTCGTAAAGTCCGGTTTCTGTATTAGTTTTGTAGGTTATAGTGGGAAAGTGTCATCTTCCGTCATGTTGTTCGTAATGTCGATGTGTCAAATACTGAAATCAATGTTTATGGATCCCCAAAATCTTCTCTCATTGTTGTTCGTAATGTCGATGTGTCAAATACTGAAAGCAATGTTTATGGATGCCCAACATCTTCTCTCATTGTTGTTCTCCGTCGCATCTGAAGCTTTCTTCCATAACAAGATTGCCCTTGAATGTGGACGACCCTAATTGGAATCTGTGGAGCGCTCATTATGCTAATAACCTTTCACTCCATGCGGAACATACGTTGTCACCAGGTTCACAACAATCCCTCCTACCCTTTGACATCTGTTCAGGATCTGTCCTCGCTTACTTTATCCCTTTTAAGTGTAGCTTACATTCCCTTATCCATTATTTACTCGATCTTCTTCTATATCTGTTACCCTGGATATTCCAGAACAGGTACTGTCTTATAATACCTGTCACAGAGAGTTTTATGATCATTAAATTTTCTATATTATTCTTTCTTTCTTCCACCCGTATCCTCTATTTTATTATCACTCTCTATCCTTTTCCGGTATTTTTCGCATTCGTTCGTTTGCGAGAAATATTTTCTTTCCCATTTTCACTTTGCCGGTTTCGTTTTCTCATTTAGGAACGCAGTAGATTACCTAACGCGTCAGTCCCTTGCACGAGATAATTTTAGGTGGGATTTCAGTCCATCAGACATGATGAGCAGACAAATTGTCTACATTTGCACCTGTCACGCGAGTTTCCTTGGCTGAGTTGCTCGGGGAAGGTGTGAATCGCGCCATACAGGCTCGCTCAGAGCAGACATTTGTCTGGAGATTTCCATCTGACAAATAGTTTTACGGCTAAGTTGCTCGGTGAAGTGTGGTAACTGCCACCTAAGGGGACGTACCGTCTACATTTTCACCGGACACAGCGTTTCTTCAGGCTAGTCGCTCGGAGTGAAGTGTGATATGACACTCATGCAGCGTGCGGGAATGAGAAAAAAGTCTGGGTTTTTCCATGACACTCACGCATTCGCTCAGAAGGGCCATTTTCTTGACGTAGGTGTCAAAGACGCACTGCTGGCAGTTACGGCATGCGTCTAAGGTACGTAGGTGTTAATGAGAAGGAGAGATTATTTCGTTTTGCGAAATAAGTTGGGACCCCTTTGTCCTGGTTTAAGATATTAACCGGAGTTTGAAACTAGATTTTCATTCATTCTCCAAATTCGCAGTAGACAGGTTGTTCGTGAATAGAATAAGCTGTATAGCGAAGCTCCTAGTTTGTTCGGAAATTTGCCGAGCTCTAGACTTCTAATAAATATATCAGCGTATAATTCTAAAGTGTGCGATTACCTGTAGTTCCGTGTTGAGGTAAATATATTATATTAAGTATCTAATATTTTGTGAAGTGTTTCAAGTGATAATCGCTTATTTTATATTTCACTAGTTAGATTTGGTGCAGAGTGCTTAATTTATATAGTCTGTATTATTTTATAGTGACGAGTTACAGTGGAAAACAGAAATTATAATTTCTAGCTTAAACTCAGTCGGCTATTAAGGAATTTAATTTTACTGCTAAATAATCAGACGAGAATATATTTTAAAATTAACTTATAACTGAAATGCTACATCAGTGAGTATTGACGGGATACGTAAGTATTCCTAATTCATGATGATTGATTTTATGTATATAACTTATTTTACCGGAAGTTTTAAATGATAAGTCAAGTTTAAAAATGTAAGTTATAACGAGTACCTAGTATGTATAACTATTTTATGAGTTTTTCCTTTATTCAGTGAATACTGGGGTTAACCCAAATCTTTGCCAGCGTTAAGTACTGAAGAGTGATATCTGTGAAGAACTAAAACATTTTCCTTAAAAGCCTTGGTGCAGAATCTTTACAAGTTATTTAAAATGTAAATGAAGTAAGCGGCCTATCGCGCCATATTTAAATTCTTCCTGAGAAACAACTCAAGTACATTTTTAGCCTGTGTGGCAAGTAACATATTAACGTCAGTAACATTCCGACGGAGTTTTGACTAGTGGTGTGGTGACCAAATAGAGTCCTTTCCTGAAAATAGACACCGATCTGGCATTCCTCAATTCTAGAAACCTAAGCTATTGACACTGTGCTCGTTGTTAATGTTCGTGCCTGGACAATTTTAATGTGACCTAAACAGACATCCGAAAAATAAGAACACCCAAGGAATCGTTCCCTGAAGCAGAGAATTCACCCCGTCTTTTTGGAACTGGGGATTTCTTGGTCAAAGACTGCCATTGACGATTCTGTATGTGAATGTCCTAAAAATTGTGTTTCCAGAAGTGGCTATCAAAGCTGTGAGTATGAACAAATGCACGTGATCACTGCTGAATGAATAGAGTGAATGCAGGACGGAGTGATTTCTTTATTGTTGTAATTTGGCACCCATTTTGCTGTCTTAACTTTATGTATGCAAGTACTGCTAATCATATTTCCCTTAAAATAGAGCAGAGATATCAAGTCTGTCCATACCTTAAAAGGGGAAAATATTAGACCAAATCATATGTATCTGTGACTCTTTGGGCTATCATCTTTCTCCTAACGGGACTGTGGGCTATATATCGAGGAAAAGGATCAGACTGTGGGTCTATCATTCTTGTAGCACTTTTATTGACTTCATAGGAGCCGCGCTAGCGTAGTGGTTACAACACCGCTCTGGCGACCGGGTGATTCAGGATCAAACCCGGGCGACGGCATTTGAGGATTTTTCGTCGACCGGGAATTGGACTGGATTAACTCGAGACCTGGCGAGGACATTTGAAGGAGTGTCGTCGACCAGGGATTGGCGGCTCCTGAGCCGACCCAGCTCTAATGGGTACCTCCGAAATCGGAGAGTATCTGCCTGAATGGCGAGGGACCCCTGTCTCTGTACAAGAAAAAGGGATACTCACGTAAAATCAATGTCAGGTTAGACATTAACAATAACCTGAGATTTCGCCTCGAGTATTAGCGGGCGTACGAAAAAAAAATTGACTTTATAACTATTTTTATATGTTTTGATGTAATTTTATATGTTGTGAGAGAAGTTTGTTATGATAATTAAACTACTCAATAATTATTCCAGCGTGTCGGTCAGTTTCGTTCCAAAATATCTATATAATCATTGTTATAGTTTTCCCACGTCTGTGTGTCTCACTGTCGTCAATTGTGTGTGTACGTGAGTGTAATATATATATTAATATATGTATAGGTGTTAGACTGTCCGACTACTCTAAATCTGACGTAGAAGATAGGTTAGAGAGAGAGAAGATTTCTCGATCTCAGAGACAGCCTCTATCACATTCTACCATCTCACTCGTGGAAATCTATTTCTACCATCATCTCTCACTGTGGCTATCACTCATTCTAATCTATTCAGAAGGGACCAACCCAAGTCTTAATTTCCTATCAAAAATCTACGACAATACCGTCAGCTGGTGTGCTTAGTCTGTATCCTATCCAAAGCCAGGGTCTTTTCCTCGTCTCTTAATCCATTTGTATTTGTCTAGTTCTATATATCAGTTCATAATCTCTGATCTTGCCATACTATTTGTGATGAAGTGGACTGAGATTCTGTCTTTCAAATGGCCCATGTCTTTTCCTCCTTGCATTTTGTTCACTTTTCTAGGAGGGATTACAGGTAATCCATCCCCATGTTTCTTCTCCTTCTATTATTTACGTTTTTCAGAGTGAGATCACGATGGAGTTTTATCTCATCTGCTTTATGTTTCTTCTTTATAGAGTTTAGAGTTGGTGTGTAGAGAATTGTTGCAGGGTTATTCTAGAAGAAAGATTATAGAGCCTAGATCAGAGTTGCACCAGTTTTAGTCTTTTTAAAGATTGGCGTGGCCATAGACGTATTTTTCGGGAATTGAATATATATTTCGGCCATTTTTGCTTTATTAGACAGTAGAGGGCAGAGCTTAATCCCGTTTCTTTGTCTAAAGCAGTACCGGTTGCATCAGAATTGTTTACGACGATTGATTGGCCGAGAGCTAACGGCATTGGGGGAGAATCCAAGCCACGCATATGACGTCACGAGGTCAGTGTGCTTATCTCAGAGGATAAATAGGCCGTAATTTAATTCTCGTTCTCTCCAATGATAATTGCCAGCCGCGTGCCAGAATCAAATTGTCCATTGCCTTTCAGTGGGACATTCGAATTTGGTAAGCATAATTTTTGCGTGGTTCTTTATTATTTAATTTTTCTAGTCCTTGGCCGAGCAGTTAAGTTTCTTGGGAAGTTACTTTTAAATTAATTCGTAACTTCAGAGCCATCAAATACTATCTTAGTGACAGACTTGAGAAACTTAAGAGGTTCATAATAATTCCTTATTGAAGGAATAGCGGGGTCTAGATGGTTTACAAGTGAGACGTTACGGGCGTGCTTTGGATTATTTCAAAGTAGGTCAGTGGAGAAACCCGCATCTCTGATTTATGTAAATTTACAGAATAGTCGGGAGCGCGTGTACCGTATTTTATTGTGAGTTTATTTGATAAGTACATACTTATACACGGGAGTACAGTTGTGGAATGGTGACCACGCGGGTGCGTTAATTATTGAATATTATTCAGGACGATATTCAGAGGTGTGAGAAGGTGGGAGCACGTGGTGTATCATTTGTGGCAGTATGTAGAGGCTCGCATGTAATGATATACATTATTTATTGTGCATAATTGTTCGCTGTACTCAGAAGACGTGAGATGTAATTTTAAAGATAATTATTCTGTATTACATTTTATGTGACCTATTTTTACTGAACGGGAATCTAATTCCTAGAGATATTTTATTTTGTGTCAATCATTTGCTGCATGTAGTGTCAGCGTAAGAAGTGGGCCAAAGTATTTTTGGACAGGTAGATAGGCCTCAGTAGAATACTGTTGTGAATTGTAACCAGCCAGGCAGAACCCTAGGTCAGACGGTCTGCGTGATTGTTGTGGTGAAATTACAGTGATGCAACGTTAAAATTCCTCCATTTATAAAGATAACAGGTAAAATAACATGTAGGGATAAAAATAAAGGTAAGATATGCCGCTGCTTCTTCACCTACGCCAGCGTTTTCTAGGGTCATTGAAAACTAACTAGTTAGAACATGCAGACTAACAGCCTATCCTTTTAGACGGGGTAGAAACGGAGATAAAAGAAAAAAAATGTGACGGTTTGAACACGTGTTTTGAATCTAAAGTCTAAAAGACGCAATTTGTAGTTTTTAAAGAAAAAATTACGCCACTAGTTGACACAATGTAAGAAAGTGGACGAAAAAAACGACCTTAGCTCTTGTCAGAAACAGACGTATCTTGGACGTTCTACGGTAATTAGTCGTTTTAGTTTGAATATAGCGGCAAACGCCGTGAACGAAGGTACAAAAACAAATTTCAAAACTAACCTTGAAAAAAGTAGGTACGGAAGCTTTGATATTAGAAAGAAAGACGCCCGCTAGGCCATTTTTTAAAAACTTTATATATATTATCAGTGGGACGCCATAATCTAGCCAGCAGCTCAGCTGAGTTTTGCTAGTACAACGTAACTGTGTTTTCAATTTTGAATTGTGGTGAGGGAAAAAGTATTTACTTTTTTATTTTAATATTTTGAGTGATTGATACTGCCATGTCATGAAAAATGACTACGACAAGTGAGTGCTTATTCTAGGTCCCCAGCGACAGTCCAGGGCCTAGAGGCAAACAAATAATATAGGAAAACATATCTAAGACTATAGAAGACAGATCTATATTTGAGATCAGTGGGAACATATCACCCACCTTATTGGATGGAAGAAGGGACTATTGAACATATTTCGGATGCAATGCAGTCATGCGAAAATGGTGCTATTTGATACCACCTTGGTGAGATGTGCTGAGTTGGTCAGAGAGATCTGACCCGATCTTTGTAATTTTTTTTTTTTTGCTTTGTTGTGTGTAAAAATGGTGCAGTAGGCAGTGTGTTGACACATGGCACAAATTTTGGTTTCAGAGTTTCTGGTCTGGCACTACGCTAGTGCCAGATGCTTTGTAGAGGTCCAAGAGTGGATGCCTAAGAAGCCTACCATTTTACTCCAGCAACTGGGAGGAGTGGGCCACTTGAATTCTTTACTGCATCGTCACAGGCCAGATAAGTTGAAAACCTGGCCTGCTGTGGATTCATCAAACTTTTCCACATTAAACTAAATAAACAAAATCCTGGTGTATAAAAAACTATACCTCAATTCCATATTTCAAAGACAATGACTATTGTACACATAGATCGGGAATGATGACACCACCCCGACTAGACATCCAGTGCTAGTTTTCCAAAGACACTGTAGTTAGTGTTAATATTAACCAATGTAACAATATATCTATGTACAAAATTTTCATTTTGATTATTCAATATATATATATATATGCACTTTTATTGATAAATACATATTGCTTCATACGTCCCGACCAGAAGAAAATTTGGTTCAGGACTAAATAAATTCAAAAAAATTGTCAAATTTAAATTCTAAAGCCAGTGTTAGTTGATTTGATCATAGAGCTTATTATTATTATTATTAGACTTAGTATTTACATGTGTGTGTCTGTGTATTTTATTACCTACACATCACATTTCATTACCCTAGACATTAAACGTAGCTAACATACATAATAGCAGAATAAGTCTGTTTGAGGTCATAAGTGGTAGCAGAAAGGCATTCTGTAACTCACATAAACTGTTATCTTCAGGAGCCTTCACAGCTGACCTCATCCAGTACACTAGGTAACATAGCAACCACGCAATAACATCAAAATCCACTACAATTGTATTGCCGGGTAATAGTTACTTTTGGGCTCAGGTAGAGAAGGGAGTTGAGTGGAGGAGCGGACTTTGTTGGCCCGATTATTTGTATGGTGGTGCATAACGGGAAGAGAGTCAGGGAGTTATTTTAGGAATGTCTTATTTACATGTTGTTTAGCTGTTGCAATTTTTTCTCTCTAACAGCAGGTATCGCGACTCTGAGGGAGAGAGCGAAAGTTTCCAAAAACTTGTCCCCGGCAAGAGTTGGCAATCTCACACAGAGAAGGGTTGAGATTTTAGCCAGAGGCGGACGAAGTATAGAGAACCCGTTTTTCCCAGGCAGATGAAGACATTTCTCAAGTGGAATAGGATTTGTTGGATAAATCCTGAGCGCTGAGCTCGTTCTGTTACACACGCAGATTTGGCATTCTGCCAGCGTTGTTGTAATTTATTTCGCTTCGTCCCTGCCATAATAACGCCGAAGGCCTGAACCCAGAGGGGAGCGGGCAGGTAAATCCAGAGTGGTAGCAGCAAAACCAGCTACCTATTCCAGTTTTTCCAGAATCCAGTGTTTAAACCTTAGTCATCAATTTCAGAATTCTGGAGGGAAACAGGGTTACCATACCCTCTACAGATGTTAGAGCAGAAGACAGCTGCTGAAGTTTAGTCTACTGGTGGTAGAACAGAAAGATAGAACTGAGCGCAAAGTTTAATGAAAAGCATAGCAGAGGTCAGCTGCTGAAGTTTTAGGCGAGTTAGTTGTGTAGCAGTGTTCAGGAGATTTCAGGATAGGCTGTGTAGAAACGAAGTCTGTGCAGAGTTAATGTAGACACTTCGTAGTCGTTCCAGCTGACTGTGTACGTAGAGTTACAGTTAGAATTTAGAACAGCTAGTTTGGAGTGGAGGCTCGACATCCGAGACCCCACCAAGTGCAGTGTGATTCATTTCATTTAATCTTACCTTCTTTCTCCATACAGGTGAAACTTGTGGGTGAAGGGTTGGGTTTGATGATACCTCAGTTGTAGTTTTTGCCTGAATTTGTTTTCCAGGTGTGCTTACACTGCATTTTTATCCTTTTGACATGTATTTGATTACTTGTTTGTGTGTATAATAAAACTTGTACATTTATAGTCTGGACCAGTCATTTTAATTACGTACAGTAGCTATCTGTTATCTGTATCGTGGTGTATGTGAATCTTAATTGAACCTTATCCCCTTAGGGTAGTTAGAGGTGGTCGAGGCCATAGCAATTTAGACGTCCTGAGTGGCGAGGAAGAGTCAACTTCGGTTCTCAACCTCGGATCCAATGGTCTCAACTTTCACATTTGCACTATCATTTTCATCTGAATCTATCCTTTCAGTCTTTCTTCTCACTAGTGTCTTGTCACTATATGTAGACAGCCTGTAGTCTTAAATCCATTTCGTGACACTATTGTGATCTTTTTATTCAGTGCATCCGCCCATTTATGAAAGTCTGAAACTTTGTGGATTTCATTTTTGTTTTTCTCCATACAGCCTTGATATTTTAGTCTAATATTCTTCTTTTTTATAGATGATTTAATTTGATTTCCACATTTCTCACATTGCAAGAAAATCTCACATTGCGAGAAAATCTCACTATGCAAGAAAATCTCGACTTTTATTATTTTTTAATATTTTTTTAAATTGGTATTCCTATTTTAACATCTTTGTCTGTTCCTCCAACTATGCCCATATTGCTACCAGGATTTATGTATGAGTCCACATCTTAGTGGGATGCTTTTTTTCTTTTTCAAAGTGCAATCTGGTTATCCTTAGCTGCATGTATTCTCATAATCTTTCTCTTTTTTCTATATATTTGAAAAATTTATTATTGTTAATCTCCTCAATTATTTTTATTTTGTCTTACTTTTGATTGCGGTTATGGTTAACAGCTAGCTCGACGTCATCATCTACATCGTCAGGTTGTTTTTTAAGAGTCAACTGAATCCCAACTCTCCTTAATCGCTCTTTACGACATGCTTTTGGGGGTTATAATATTACTATTTGTTGCCCCCGTAAATAGACACACTATACCAGTAACTATAACCAGTGTGGAACTAACGGAGTATTCGTCTTCTAGAATAACAGAAGATATCAGCTCATAATTACTAGACTATTATAACAATAGAAGAGAATCAAGTGTATGATTATGACTAACATGCTTATTAATCTTGCATTTAAGTACAGGGTGTTTATAAAGTCGCTGTGCAGTGAATTTGAAAAATATTTTAGAAATTACGTCACGAATGATGCAAATTTACGTCATGATATTCTGTGTTCCAATGCTGTGTTCCACAATCCCGTGTGCAGCATTACACAACAAGCCCCAATTGAAAACCACATTTCTGGTGACGTAGTCTCGCCCGGGCGTAAATTTCACTGCACAGCGACTTTATAAACACCCTGTATTATATGTCAAAGGTATCGAACATATGCTGGCAGACTTAGAAAGTTGAACTTAAAACAAGTTGACACTTTTTTTTTAATGGCAGGCGTGCTGTGTGTGTTTTGCGAGGTCAATCTGAAGATGTTTGAAATTTAAAAAAAAACTGCTTGCTACATTGTGGTTGTAGCGGCATATTGTTGAACAGTGGTGTGCAGAGGTTGTTACATGACATAGGAAGTAACATTAATTAAGAGAAGGAAACACAAAGGGAGTTCTATTAATTTTTTTTCAAATATATAAGAAAACAATATCCAATATCATCCAGCTAATAATTGTCTGGAGGACATCAATGACCGGACGTCAGACAAAAGAAAATCTCATTTCCTGCGATATTTATACTCTCTAATACAGCACAGCGATAGTGTATAATGTTGGTCTGGAAACTAAAATGTATCAGTATATTAGAGAGATTTACTACATATGTATCTTCTTCAGACACTGAACTTCTTTTTTCTTTCACCTTTCAACTTCCCAAGGAGCATCGGGCTTAAACAAACCAATGCCAGGTCATTTTGTTCCGTGCCATCAGCTCACGTTCTTTCTTCTTCATCCTCCTCATGTCTGTCTCAAGTTCTCTTCTTTGTTCTTTGTTCTTTGTTCTTCTTGTATTCTTGTACCTCTCTTACCCTGGGGATTCCAAAACACGGATGTCACGGATTGCCTACCCTGCTTTGCAGTAGTGGTCCAACAATGGCCAAAACTCAAGAGTATCTAAACTGGGTCGTCAAAGATGTTTACCTTCGCACAAGATTACTCTTGGCAGAGATGTAGATAGAAGTGCAATGACGCTTCTATCCGAAGGTAGCTTTCATAAGATAATTCAGAAGTCAAGAACCATGCGGCATAGCGCTGAGCAATGGTTAACTTATATCTGTCCGTCGCCTTTTGTGAAGGATTTAAGCAATAGTTGTTAGCCCGTTCAAGCCCCCAGCTGAGTTAATTCAGCGAATTCCTCTTATAATGGTATAGCTCTGTTTAGAGGTAAATATATAAAAATTGTTCTGGCTCATACGTTTGCTTTCATACATATAAAAAACTGATCGACTATGATTGTTTAGTTTTAAAACAACAGGTAACAAATTTAATAATCAATTAATATTAACAGTTTAAAATAAATAATCTGCTTGTGACTTTTATATTGGAATCAAATTTTCTCTTCACAAAGATTTAGGGTGAGGATACAGTTCAGAAAAATGATAACCTTTTTGCTGGTGCCTTTTTATAAGCACTTAACTTTTAGGTGAGTCTTGCAGCTGTGATTTTCGTCACTGCTTGGTGATGAAGGCACTTCTTCACACAACGTGTCCGATTTAGGCGGTTGGTGTTGGTTCCCTGCGTTTCACTCACAACTAGCTTCGTTCCACGAACTATTGGACAAAATAGAAAACAAATGCCTCTCTGCTAAGTACATTTGTTTGAAGCACACTGACAGGCTCACTCTTCCGTTGTCAACCCAACAATGTTAATCTCTCAGAAGAATTAAATTCTTGAGCACATAACGTAGCTCAATGAATATGATTAAAATTCATCAATATTCTTTTGTGTATTAACTGGGAAATGTGTATGGACAGCGTGAATTATGATTTGTGCCTGAATTAACATTAACAAGTTACATACATCTCACAAAATGATATGCTACACTTGAGGCACATATGATGTAGTCATCACTCATCACTGCTCCAGCCGGAGTCTTGGGATCACCTTTGCTGTCGGGTTTCCTCGCACGACTAGCAAGAAACAATCACTAGCAGTTGCTGTAGGGGTTCATGAATACACTCTTTTCATATGTTGAGGTTGCCATCCTCATTTATAACCACTAAGCAAGAAACCTGTAACATTTACATTAGTACATAAATTGTTTACACAGCCCAAAATTTTGGGAATACACAATCTCCTTGCACAGATTTAGACTGACACAGCTCTGTATTAGATGCTTCGAATCACTTAGGTCTGGAAATTAATTCCTCTGACGGCGGGTGTTCTGCGAAATCACTGGCCAGGGAAAACTTTTATTTAATTCCTCTATGACTTGGTCTGGGAAATTAGAGTTAATTCCTCTGACGGCGGATGTTCTGCGAAATCACTGGGCCTGGGAAAACGTTTGTTTAATTCCTCTAGGATCTGTGATCAAATTCCTAAGTTTGTAGTCTTGTATTAAAAATGTGGGTTTACTTGTAAATTCCTAAGTTGCCCAATACTCGATCTGTTTCTTATAGTTGTGGAATTTCTAAGTACAATTTCTCCTTGTTCTTTCTGGCTTTTAGGAGTTGCTAGTCTGGCGTTTGCGCTGCAGTGTGTGTACTGACTCCGATTTTGTTACATTATATTTCATGTTTCCAAGTTCCAATTCCAGCTGTGTTTCCGCCTAATTTTCCAATGAGATACATTGTATATTCCGGCCGCTCACATCAACCAATCCAATCGAATCTTGCTCAGCACTACGTGGGTAGAAGTGTTTCAAATTCAAAAAATACCCTCACGTTTTCAAAATATTAAATTTAATATCCACGCGTGACCTCTTCAAATCGTTGCGTCAGACTTCCGCCGGCATCTTGTGCTATCTTCACAAACATATTTTGTGCACTGAGGCTGCCCCGAGGCTATCGTCTACAAGCCTTGAGTTTCCAGACAGATTTATCTGTAATCTCGATACAGAACGTACATTGGAAGCGATTACCTCCTTATCTCGCGTCTTGTGCAAACATAGGGATAGTCGCTATCCACCTGGGGTCAAATGTTGGACCGCCATGTTCAAAGGAGTCAGCCGGCTTATGTGATAACGTATAATCGGCTGGCCGGTCTAATTACATGGCGCAACGTGAACCCAGTCTGGGATGGTAAACAAGATAAAGACAGTCCCATAGCAGATACTTCCGTAGGGGATTAGAGTGTTAGAGACTTCTCCCTACTAGATTCAGCATAGAGAGTAAAATAATGAATGAAATGGCAAAAATTATGCAAAATAAAAGGACGATGAAAGAGAGAAATAAAGAAATGAAGCGATACTGTCAGAGTGAATGGGAGTTATAAAAAAGCACGATTGATTTCGTCACAACGGACTGCCAGGTAATGATATCAATAAGTTTTCTCAATGTGTGTCCTATCTATCTTCAGCATTTTCTTCTCATATTTTGTTCCACTAACGCTTGTCTGGTTCTTGTCATCAAAATCAGATCTAAAGGTCTTTTATATTTGGAGATGCGCCCTAATATAACCGACTAGGTTGAACGGGACGCGCCTAGCCAAAACGAGGCAAAACTTTATTATTTTTTTTTAAATTCCACATTTGGGATTTGTCATACCAAGTTAATCCTTCTATTCTGCACAGCACAACGACCCATTTATGAAAATCTGTAGCTTTGTTGTTGTTGTTTGCGTTATTTTCCAAGTGTCAGAGCCATAGAATAGGATTGACATGACATTTTAATTGAAAATTCTTATTTTTCTCTTGGACCTGATTTCTTGTTATCTCCATATATTTCCCAATGCAATGAAAATTCCTGTAGCCTTCTGTGTTCTAATTTTTAATATCATTGTCTGTCGCTCCAATTGCGTCTATATTGCTGCCAAAGTACATATGTCTATTTCTTCATCTTGTAGAGCTGTTTCTTCTAGTAAATCGTGTTTTCGTTTCCTGCATTTATTCTCATTATCTTAGGTTTCTCCCTGTGAATTTTCAGACAAACCTGTTGTAACCTTTTATCGAGTATTTTCGTTTGTACTGCATCTGATTACGGCTATGGGACAGAAGTGCCAGGTCATCGGCAAGCTCTAGATCAACAAGCTGATGAGTCATAGTCCACTGGATTCCATTTTTGTTGGCTGATGTCGAAGTGTTCATAACCCAATATGTATCCAATAGGAAGAGAAATGGTGACAAGAGGCATTCCAACCGAACTCCATTTCGTATCCCAAACGGTTCTTTAAGCTGACCTTCTAGAAGAACTCTGCATGTCACGCCTTCACACGTTTTCTTCGGTTAGTTAATGATCTTTAAGTCGATTTCATAATGCCTCATCAATTTTCAAAGTGATTCTTTGTCTACACCGTCAAATGCCTTTTTTATAGCCCTCAATCATTGTAAAGAGGTAAGTTCCAATCTAGAGTTTGTTCCACTATTATTCTCAATGTGGCTATTTGATCTCTACAGGATTTGATTTGCTTAAAAACCTGCTTGTTCATCTCTCAGTTTCCCAGATTACCTTCCCCTGCATTGGATGGCTGAGTTTTAATTTCTTTAGTTCACTTGCCTATGTGTTTGTTGAAGTTTTTGCGGTTTCAAATTTCTACAGGATGAGGTAACCAACCCTCCCTAGTCGCGTTTTACGAAATGCACGGTTGGTCACTATTCTTTGCTCCCCTCTCGGGCCTCGATAACACATGGGAGAAATTGAACTAATGAACAAAAAAACTTGATTTCCCGTGTGTTACGCACAAATAATTACTTTTTCCAAAGCCTTTGTATGATCATTTTTCGTATGTATGATCATTTTTTGACTGAAGTGTGTATTATGTTTTTTACAGTCAAAGGGACATAACCCGAGTTATCGAGACTACAATTTTTTAGGAGTTTGCCTTCTCTTGTATAGAGACACGTTCGGTCTATAATTTCTTGAACGAAGCGTGACCATATCTCCTTATTTGGTAGTATCAGTCAACTGTTGTAGATGTCTGAAACCTGTCTTAACGCTTCTGTTCATGACCATAAAAGGCGCGACTGTGTAAGACTTTTATCTCGAATGTTCTTAGAATCGCTTTGTGTGAATTGAGTTCTGCGTAGATGAGTTCTGCGCATGTCAAAAAAACTGGGAGTTCGTTCTGTGTGTTCCGCCCAGCTGGGCAGTTTAGAAATGGTCTGAGTAGCGAGCGGACGCAACCTGCGTCTTGTGATTTTCTGAGGGAAATACGTTGTCTTTGTGAGTTAGTTAACTAACTAGACTATTTCCCAGTATTATTCAAGCCTGCCTGGAGGCATATGTTCATGGTTGAATTCCGAAGAAAGGTAATTCCTCTTGTATCGAACTTTTTGCTATCATCTAGAAGTTCGTCATCTTGTCGCTCCTTGCTCGCCTGTGTGATTCAATATGGAGAGGTACTTTGACTAGGATTTTCGCCACCGGTATCTTTATACCTGAACTAGTTATATATATATGGGTCGCTCTAGACCAACAAGACTATTGTCTGTGTTCCAGGATTCGTTATATCAGAGATCACGTCCAAGTCAGATGGTTAGACTTAGAAACGTTATAAAGGTCGGTATGACCTGTATGCCCAGTATGCTATTCACGTGCAGACAGTAAACGGACGTATTGTATACATCTGATCTGCTAGCATCAGAAAGGGAGCATTTATTATTGTCTATGAACATTGAAGATCTGCAGCTGACACTGTTGCAGAAGTTATATATATTATTTATACAGCTTCACGAACCAGAACTTTATGATATCTGTTTACAATACAACTATTGAGTATTGAATCCTACATGACTATCAGTTAATATGATTTTGAATGCTGCATTCGTTATACTATGCTGGTGATGACATAAATATCATGACTGTTTTGTGGCGTGCAATAAATGGTATAAAACTAAAGCGAAGTTACCATTTCTATGACTCTACACGTCATGTTGCCTGTGGTGTACCCTGTGAACTGTTCTACTGCAACACACACAGCAACATTCTAAATCAGAGAAGACACCTACATCTTGCACTTTAATACCAGGTGTCGATAGGGGTGGCAAGTTATCATTCCAGCACAAATCCACCTTTATCACCGTGTAAGGAACAAGGGATGGTTTAATAATGTCTTCAACAAACAAAACAAATAGAATAACGCACGTTTTAAATCATTTTTAAAACAAAAGTAACGTCCTATAACCGACGGACTTGAGGATGTCACTAAAAAGTCAAAGAACAGCAGTAAATATTATGTAAACTATCCGACAAGAAAATACGGGCTTAACACCGTATTCCCAATATGCCTCAATAGGCGTGTAACAGGATCCTGTCCGTCATTTCCGTGAACGAAAAATCTCCCATATTCTGCGAGCTTAACAGTGCCAGTTCAGGTAGTTCTCTGTTTACGCGAGTTTCGTTTACGCGAATCCGAATATAGGCGCATCAGTTTTTAGGCATTTTTTGTTTTATTAACGCGCCAAACTCGAGGTTACACGACTGATATGTAGACATTTTTACAGTATTTTATTTGCGAGCTAATGGAAGAGCGAGAGCAAGATAATGACAATTTGAATGTTTTTTTGAGGGAAGGCATTCACTATTAAATATACATTTTCGTTAATCAAGACTACATGGAATGAAGTTCCGCAGCGACGCATCAACGGTGTGTGAATAAAACTTTGCCCTCATTTCTGTCATGACTATGACGGCTTTAGCGTCAGAATTGCCTTAATTGGCTTAGATAAAGTTGACTAAAATGAAATTGTAAATTTGCTTGAATTTCAAAAAGTACAACTGAGCAATGGAGAATGTTGGGGATGGAGCGGATCACCACAGAAGAAGAAGCAGCAGCAGCGACTTGCACCAGCCAGCAACAACCAACAGATCGCCAACTTACAGCGAAACCATTAAAGGAGTCCTTCAAACTTCTTGCATCCTGCCTGATGACCTTTGAAGAAGATGATCCTAACATGGACAGGAGTTCTATGGTCAGGATGAAAATGGTGGTTTTTAATGCTCTCTACCAATAAATTCTACGTAAGCAGAGAAAGTCACAAACTAACAAAACTCTGGACACTTTCTTTTAAGAAGGAATTCATTGTTGCATCGCCTGCTTCTCGTTTAGATGACACGTCACCCCATCCCTCGGTGAATTAGAAGTGGACGAATATAGAGAAGGTAATGCTCCTTCTCCAGTCGATCATAAATAATCTGTCAATGTGGTTTTCTCCAAACGTACTCAGTATGAATGTTATGTATTAATTTAAACTGTTTATTATTTCATGTATTTAATTTTATATTATTATATGTGGCATTGGTGGAACGCATCCGCATACTTTACATGTACAGTATATGAATGAGAAAGTCCTGTTCCATTTACACGATTTCTGTTTATGCAACGGTCTCGGAAACGCATATATCGCGTAAACAAAGAATTACCTGTATATGAAACTTAGTTAATAGTATGTACTTACGAGCAAGTAATTCACTAAACATGACGGGAAATAATTATGTGGTGCCCTTTCTACTGCATGTCCTGATGATGTCATTAATTCTCATGCGGTTATATCATTCCTTTTCATTTCATTTCAATTTGGTTGGATGTGTGCAGTCAAACATATCATGCCTAACTGTTCATTTACTTTCAAACAAAAATTGAAAGGCCTACGTGCTCGTTTCTTCTTCTTCTTCTTCTTCGTTCGCCCTGAAAAGGACGGTGGTTGCGTTGTGTCTGTTTACAACGTAGCTGTGATATCTGCACCTTTCGGTCGACACATCCGACTTCTGCACGGCATTTTTTAGGACCGGGTTTGCCTTCCCATTGCGATCCATGCTCGCTCAGCCAGCCTGCATTGCTGCATACTGTTTCCAGGACCACCACGTGGAGGTGGAGCACGGTCTTGACCAGCTCTGATTCGCTGGTCCTGACGCAGGCAGTCAAGCTATGAGTCGCTGACTGCGGTCTCTATTGCTGCGTCTTCAATAAGGGTTCAATTCAAATTTCCCAGAGCAATTCGCGCCTTTTCCGTTTTTTCCCGAAAATTGGGTGCGATTTTTCATTGTTGGTTACAGACGTTTCAGTAAGACACTTGATTTATAAAGGATGGAGCTGATCTTTAAATAGGTTTCGAAATTAACATGAACAACATATCAATATTTGGTCAAGCCATCGATACGTTAAATAAGCTGCACAGCATATAATAAATTGCAATAGAAGATGAAAACATTTGTTAACATCAAGTACGTTCACACCAAGGTTGGAGAATGGTACATCTCAGCAATTAATAGAACTGTTAACATCAAGTACGTTCACACCAAGGTTGGAGAATGGTACATCTCAGCAATTAATAGAACTGTTAACATCAAGTACGTTCACACCAAGGTTGGAGAATGGTACATCTCAGCAATTAATAGAAGAACTAAACTCTAGATCAGTGCTCCGCAACCTTTGTTTGCTTCACGGCACACTTAAGTGTCCTTCAAAATTTCACGGCACACTATAATACTTAAGTTCGTAAAAAGGTAACTGCAAAGGAAGTCTCTTATAGATACTAATGCAGGTGAGTAAAGTGTTAGAGACTTTACTATACTACATCCAGCTTTATGAGTAGGGGTGACCAGTTATATAAGTGGGTGGATGAGGTAAATACTTTTTAATTCGCTGCAATCATGAGACAACGCTCCCTAGTTGTTTTGTGATGGATCGGTGGTTTCTGTTGTTGTTGTTGTGACTGTTTAACTAGGGCCGCTGAGCTTGTCCTTTTTTCACAGCCAACGGCCAAGTTGAAGAATGTACAGAGAGCTTTCTACTTTCTATGGAGAGTTCGGGGCAAGTAAACAGCACACGCTGAACTGTTTCGTGTGGAGCAGGTCACCTGCATATGGATGGATACAGTTGTAGAAATTAGGTTCATTGAAGAAGTTTAATTTGTTTAAGTGTTTGTTGTTTTTTGTTTTTGTTTTGTAGGTTATGATGTAAGTTGGAAGATTGAGCTCTGCTTCACACATCGTAGGTTACTGATGCTCTCATTCTTGGTGGATGAGTGGGTTCTTTATACAAGGGACGTCTTGTAGATCTTTTTCCCATCCGTGCAGCCATTCCTCGTTGACGTTGTTTTGGAGTATTAATTTAGCTGTCTGCATATTGGCTGGAATGTGTATCTGAACCAAGCTTGCTGCCAGTTTTACTAGACGGTCAGTTTTTTCTTTGATTGACATTTATGTGTATCCCGGTATCCACTGGAGAGTGACTCTGATGTTGTTAGTTCAGCCAGCTGTATGATTTCTTTATTTTCAGTTTGGAGGTATTCTTCTGAAGCCTGAATTGTTGATTTTGAATCATTGAAGATTATGATTCTGAGGTCTTATAGATTTTTAAATTTAAATTTGTTGAGTATAGCTGGAAAGTGGTGTTTATTGCTTTAATTTCTGCTTAGTGATTAGTACTGAATTCTCCACATAGTTCACATATTTCTAATGTTTTGCCATTTGGGTACTTCACGTATGCTTCAAGCCAAGCGTTTATGGTAGCATTGAAGGCGGAGTCTTCTGTGTATGCATATGTCTCTAACTACTGTTAGAGTAGTTTCTGTAGTCTCTACAGTAGCTGTCTTCAGTGCTGTTGTTGGTATCTCTAGTTGTTGTGCTATCCATGAGTGTGGTTTTTATTATGGGTAGTTTTAATTCCTTACCGGGATGGAGGCGAGGGTATACAATTTCAATTATTTCTCGTGTCCGTGGAGGTGGTGTTGTTCTTCTATAGTTGTTGCTACTGGCAGGATTGATTTTCGTTTTAATCTGCTTCTATTTTTCAACCAACTGTCTGGTTTTGTGTTCTTTTCTTATTCTGCCATAGCGTTCTGTTTCCATGACAATACGTTTACGTCGTTGTTCATAAGTTCCATTTTTGTGTTGGCGTTACAGGCAGCTATTGTCCTGGTTCTGATGCCCCACACATGAACGTATGAGCTTGGTTTTGGACTTTTTCTGATTGGGTTCTTTTGTTCATTGAACACTGCAGTCGAGTAGGTTATTATCCATGACTGATCGGACATATCCCAGACACAGCTATCTCAGATTTACTTTTCCTGCTCTCCAACTGGTGCTTGCGAAATGTTTCACAATGTTCAGGTGCCCAATTGCCTGTGATGAATTTACCGTGATGCAACTTTAAAATATCTCCAATTATAAAGATAACATGTAGGGA
This sequence comes from Oreohelix idahoensis, assembly GCA_024509875.1. NCBI lineage: Eukaryota > Metazoa > Mollusca > Gastropoda > Stylommatophora > Oreohelicidae > Oreohelix > Oreohelix idahoensis. The sequence continues at coordinate 99,723 of JAMPIV010000770.1, forward strand.
TAAAATAATGCATAAGATACTAGTAGACACGGTCGCCTATGCCCGCATTTCCCACCGCCATTTAAACTAACTAGTTAAACATGCAGACGAAACGGTTTACCCTTTTTGGACGGGAGGGAAACGGAGATATAAAAAAGGAAAAATATGACTGAACACGTGTTTGAACCTAAAGGGCAAAAAGACGCAAGTTATAGTTTAAGAAAAAAAAATTCACGCCACTAGTTGACACAATGTAAGGAAATGGACAGAAAAGACCTTAGCTCTTATTTGAAACAGTCATATCTTGGACGTTTTACGATACTTGGTTGTTTTATTTGAATTCAGCGGCAAACGCCATGGAGAAGGTTCGAAAACAAATTTAAAAAAAACTAACCTTGAGAAAAAAGTAACTTTTTCTTAATCATAATGTTATGAAAATAAAACCTAGCTAGTTTGATAGCCCATCTTAAGCAGAGAAATAATATACTTTAAATTATACAGACGGACAGAAAACATGGAAGATATTGACAAAAGACTGTATTGTTGACATCAGACTAGCGACAGTATTGTTGTGCATACTTTCACTAAAGTTTCAATATTGCGTCCTTGAGACACGGAACTGCAAAAATCTAGCGGTAATGAACGAGAGGGGGAAGGTTGGAGAATTGTGGCTAAAAATAACTTAGGAAGCAGGTTTGTGTAGGTTTTGCGTGTAGTTGGTCCAAGAAACAAGTGTGTTTTTGTGAAAAACCAAGTAGAGACAGACGGACCAACAGACAATAATACATACTTGACTGAGATCTGACTGAAATTTGACTTTTAGTTTGAAGATTTGAAAAAGTTAGAGGGGAAGTCTGTGATTGGACAAATGTATTCATATTAGCGGGATAGAGACGCGCATTTTTGCCATTTGATATAAGTCTGTCCAGGGACACAGTCAGTAATTTCCAGTGGTGTTTTCCCAGAAGATATTATATACAATTTAGTGGGACGCCATACTATAGCCAGCAGCTCAGCTGAGTTTTGCTAGTAATAACTGTGTTCTCAATTCTGAATTCTGGTAAGAATGAAAGCATTTATCTTTTATATTTTAATATTTTGAGTGATTGATACTGCCATATCATATAAAATGATTACGACAAGTAAGTGCTCGCTCTAGGTCCCCAGCCCTAGTTCAGGGTCTAGAGACAAAAAAAAATATATGGACGCCTAACTAAGACTATGGAAGGCGGATCTATTATTGAGATCAGTGGGAACATATCACCTATCTTATTGAATAAAAGAGGAAACTATTGAACATATCTCAGATGCAATGCAGTCTTGGGGAACTGGTACTATATGAAAACAACTGGGTAAGATGTGCTATGTTGGTCAGAGAGAGCTGACCCATTCTGTGTAATGTCGTTGTGTTGTGTTGTGTGTAAGAGTGGCGCAGTGGATAGAGTACTGACACATGGCACAAATTTTGTTTCAGAATTGTGAGTTTCTGTTTGGCACTAAAGGTAGTGCCAAATACTTAAGCAAGAATACACAAGCAGATGTGTGTGCCGCCTAACATGTATGTCGGTGCAGCCTAACATTGTATTCCAGCTACAGAGAGGAGTGGGCCACAGGAACCCTGTATCAGATCGTCACAAACGAGATAAGTGAATACGTGGCCTGCTGAAGATTCACCAATATTCACAACTATTCACAAATATTTCCCCATCAAATATAGACTTAATTCTTGGGAAATATAACATTTAACTACAGTCTATAAGTCAATGGACAAAGCTTGTTGTAGTCACAGAGTGGGAGTGATGACACCACCCCAACAGCACATCAAGTAATAGTTCTCCCAGAGACAGTATAGATATTATTAATATTAACCAGTCTTATAAAATACCTATGTACACAAATTCCATTTTATTATCCCATATATTCATGCATTCCATTTATAACTTCATAACATTTCATATGTTCTGACCAAAATAAAACATTGGTTCAGAACTAATAAATTTAGAAAAAATTGTTAAAATCAAAACTAAAACAGTCTGAGTTAGTTCAGTGTGTTATAGATTTTATTAATATTATTAGACTTATTAATTACCTGTGTGTGTCTGTATATTATATTACAACACATTACATTTCAGTACTCTAGACTTTTTAACGTAGCTAACATTCATGAAAGTAGAATAGCTCTGTTTGAGGTCGTAGTGGTAGTAAGAAGGGCCTTCTGTAATTCACATAAACTTTTATCTCAGGTGCCTTCACAGCTGACCTCATACAGTACACTAGGTAACATACCACCATACCATACCAACAAACCCACTACAAATATTGGGGGCTCGTCCGGGATATTAAGTTCATCAAAGATATTAGAATCTCCTGGTGGGAGAATTAAACCAGTGGGGACATATTGTATAAATTTAAAAAGTGTCCCTTAAAATAAAAAGGGGAAAATAAAAGTTGGTGAATCTTCACAGCCAGTGGTAATTAGTTAATTAATTAATTAATATATTACCTTGGTCATTTTATATAATTAGAATTACCTTAGTCATTAGATAATTGGATTCACCTTGGTCATTGTTATTTTGTATGATGGCTGACCTAGCAAAATTTAGATCGGCTGCTGTGCTGACGGCGAAGGAGATGAATATGGAGGGTCAGGTTTTAATTCAGTATGTAACTGCAGAATGTGACAAGTATATTGAAAGGGAAGATAGGAGGTTAGCTGAAGAGAAGAGGTTACAAATTGAGGCTGATAAAGAACTTAAGAGGTTGCAGATTGAGGCTGACAAAGAGGCAAAAGCATTAGAGGCAGAAGAAAAACGACAGCAAAGGGAAGCAGAAGATAGAAGGTTGCAAAGGGAGCACGAATTACGACTAAGGGAGCTGGAATTACAAGGCCATGCTCCTGAAAATAGTGCCAGCCCTTTTGCCTCAGATGCAACGCCTAGTCAGGGAGCCTCAACCTCAGCTATGGGGTTTCATTTAGACCATTTTGTTGAGAAAGACGATGACATCGAGGGGTACCTCAGTAGATTTGAATTATTAGCTACTACATATGGGTTAGAGAGAGAGAGAGGTGGAGTCTTAAGTTATCCCAGGGACTGAGAGGTACTTCTTATGAAGTCTTTGCTAAAATGAATAGAGAAGACCAAGACAATTATGACATGCTAAGGCAGGCTTTGTTATTGAGATATGAAAAGAATGGTGAATTCTACCGTAAGAAGTTTAGAAATGCAAAGCTGTTGTCTGGGGAGACATACCACCAATTCTCTGCCAGACTGGAAACCTATTTGGAGAAATGGACTGCTCTGGGGAAGACCCAAGATCTTAAAGAGATGATCATGATAGAGCAATTAAGAGAGTCCATGGCTCCAGACTTGAGAAAATTTCTCATGGAACAAGGTGCAGAGAGGTTGGGGGAGGTTTTAAATGTCGCTGAGAGGTATCAGGCAGCCCAGGCAGAGGTAAGTGGCACAAAAAAGAAGCACATAGACAATTTTAAAGCTCCACAGCAATTTAGTAGATTTGATAACAGAGAACAAGGTAATAAAGGCAGGACAAACTTTGATAGGCCACGAAATGACTATCGTGACAGAAACTCACAGTTCAATGACCAAAAATATAATGAAAGAAAACCGTTTAACCAAGGAAAAAGATGGTGTAAATGGTGTAAGAAAGACAACCATAACACCGAATTTTGTAAAAGGAAACCTTCAAACATTGCTGCAATGAAGGCGGGGACTCAAAGATTAAAGGTTAATCCTAATGGACAGCAGGAACCTTATCACCCCCCAGTTTGTGAGGATGTTATTTGTAATGGGGTCACCATAAGGTGCCTATATGATACAGGTTTGGATTATGATTCAGTTGTGAAGTCTAGCCTAGTGGACCCAAGTCAGTATACCACAGAAACAGTGGAAATACAAGGGGCGACTAAGGACATACCACTCATGACACTTCCCATCGCAAGGATAATGGTGAAAACTTGCTATGTGGAAGGAGAAATCAGAGCAGCAGTGATAGATGAACCAATCTACCCTCTGATATTGGGGTGTAGGTACGTCTTCTTGGGGAATCCCGAGAGACCTGTGATCCTGGCGACAGTGCAGACCAGGTCACAGAAAAAGGAGGAAGAAGGTGAACCTATAAATGCTCATCCAGAGGAGATGAGGAAAGCGCAGGCTGAGGATAGGACACTCAAGCCATGTTTTAAAAAATTGCCCAAATGCCACACACCTCCAAGCAAGGGAGAGTACTTTATGAAGGACAGATTGCTATACAGGAAGACAGGAACTAGATCCACTGGTCACGGACAGTTGGTTCTTCCCAAGGTATATAGGGCAAATTTAATAAGGAGCTTACATGTTGGAAAAGATGGTGACCATGAGAAAGTAGGTACCATCTGCCAAAAAGTTGCTCGAAAATACTATTGGCCCGACGTAAATGTCGATATTGAAAACTTTGTAGAAGCATGTGGCGTATTTCATGAGGGAACACCCACAAAGGGAAAATATGTGCAGGACCTAGAAACGCCACGGGGCAAACTTAGGCCTGGAAGGAAAAATAATTATAATCAGGTAGACAAAGTGGAATGGGAGCCCCCTTTTCACACCCAGTCTTCACTTGAATGGATTAACATGGCCACTATGCGACGAGTACAAAGAGTAAATTTACCCCAGAATAAGCTGACAATCCCTCGGTCAGCCTTATATCAACTGGAGGAAAATAAAAGAGAGCGAAGATCTCTCATAAGCAATCTAAAGTGGGGAGACAAACCCAAGAAAAAAATTGGTAGTGGTCGATTTGTGAGTGATGATTCTAGGAAGAAAAGTCCTCATTATAAAGCTTCCAATGGAAGGGACCCGACGGGTGCCCTGAAAAATAAGTATGGAAAATTAAAAGTCCAGATGTAGCTTTATTAAGGACCTGGACAGATGAGAAGGCAGAAGAGACTGTTACCTCATCGTATCAATATGTGAACGAACTGACCACTCGTCTGAAAGCTGGATGGAAACTGGCAAATGATAATTTGAGACAAGCCAGGAAGAAACATGCAGCGTATTTTAATAGGAAGGCAAAAGACAGAGAATTAGCTGTGGGAGAGAAGGTGCTTCTTCTACTACCCGGCAGCCAGAATAAATTACAAATTGGATGGCAAGGTCCATATACGGTTCTAGAGAAGGTGTCTAGAACAAATTATAAAATTGACAAAAAGGGGAAGGAGAAAGTTTATCATGTAAACCTTTTAAAGAAGTATCTGGACAGACCACTCCAGGAAAGCACCCCCTTACTGACCTTGGCTATCGCAACTCAAATGCAAAAGGAACCACTCACCCCACATGAATACCCATTACATCCCTGTTAGACAGCTGCACAGGTAAAAGTCAGTAAGCACCTGACTAAAAATCAGAGGGAGAGAGTTCAACAGGTTCTGGAGGAACATACAGATTTATTAACAGATAAACCAGGACATACAAATTTGCTACAGTATGACATGAAACTGGTAGACTCAAACCCAATCTGTATGAGAGCCTATTCTATTCCGTTCGCGAAGGAGAAGGCATTGAAAGAAGAAATAGATTATTTGTTGAAGGAGGGGATTATTTCACACAGTGAATCTTCTTTTAGCTCCAGTGTAGTTTTTTTGAGGAAACCGTCTGGGGAACATAGACTGTGCATAGATTACAGGAAACTGAATACTGTCACAGAAGGACAAGTGGATCCATTACCAGACACAAAACAGTTATTTGCCAGATTAAACAAGGCAAAATACTTTTCAAAGGTGGATCTTAGTAAAGGCTATTACCAGATTCCAGTGAAGCTTGAAGTTAGACCTTATTTAGCTTTTAGCACCTCGGAAGGACATTATGAATTCAACATGCTACCATTCGGATTGAAAAATGCTCCGAGTGTATTTTCAAGGATGATGCGCAAATTGTTGGATCCCCTGAATAACCCATGTATCACGAATTTCATGGATGATATTCTCGTCGCCACAGAGACATTTAAAGAACACATTAACTCCCTGAAAATGTTATTTGATAGGCTTAGGGAAGCGAACTTAACTGCTAGACCAACAAAATGTTGTATTGGATGCAAAGAGTTGGAATTCTTGGGACACACTGTATATCAGGGTAACATGACCCCTGACCCCAGGAACTTGGAAAAACTGCAGAGAGCACCTAGACTACAAACAAAAAAGGAGGTGCGATCATTCGTGTCGTTATGTGGATTTTACCAAAAATGTATCAACAATTTTAACTCTATATGTGCTCCTCTGACTGATCTGACTCGCAAGGGACATCCAGATAAAATTGTTTGGACTGCACAATGTGAATTGGCTTTCCAAGAGTTAAAGGAAAAACTCACTAGCAAGCCTATTCTCAAATTGCCTGATTTGACACAGGACTTTGTGGTGAGAACAGATGCAAGTAATGTAGGCCTGGGGGCGGCTCTGTTGCAAAGGTCATCTTCACCCAATGGGGAACTGAATCCAGTCGCTTATGCAAGCCGCAAATTGAATAAAGCGGAGCAAGGATATTCCACAAGCGAAAAAGAATGTTTAGCGTTAATCTGGGCAATAAAAAAGTTCCAAATCTATCTGTATGGTAGGACTTTTGTGGTCCAGACGGATCATCAGCCCCTAGTGTTCTTATCTCAGGCTAAGCATGAAAATGCAAGGTTGTTGAGATGGTCTTTATTGTTGCAACCTTATCAGTTTATTATCGAATACATCCCGGGGTCATTGAATGTCGGTGCAGATTTTCTCAGTCGGCACCCCTGTGATTAAAATTAGAGTAGTTGGTAGGCGTGAGGAGTAATTTTATCTATGTGTATCACTGGTTTTGGAACTTGCAGTAGTGCATGTTCTCAAGTGGGGAGATGTGTGATGAATTTATCGTGATGCAACGTTAAAATATCTCCAATTATAAAGATAACATGTAGGGATAAAATAATGCATAAGATACTATGCCCGCATTTCCCACCGCCATTTAAACTAACTAGTTAAACATGCAGACGAAACGGTTTACCCTTTTAGGACAGGAGGGAAACGGAGATATAAAAAAGGAAAAATATGACTGAACACGTGTTTGAACCTAAAGGGCAAAAAGACGCAAGTTGTAGTTTAAGAAAAAAAAATTCACGCCACCAGTTGACACAATGTAAGGAAATGGACAGAAAAGACCTTAGCTCTTATTTGAAACAGTCATATCTTGGACGTTTTACGATACTTGGTTGTTTTATTTGAATTCAGCGGCAAACGCCATGGAGAAGGTTCGAAAACAAATTTAAAAAAAACTAACCTTGAGAAAAAAGTAACTTTTTCTTAATCATAATGTTATGAAAATAAAACCTAGCTAGTTTGATAGCCCATCTTAAGCAGAGAAATAATATACTTTAAATTATACAGACGGACAGAAAACATGGAAGATATTGACAAAAGACTGTATTGTTGACATCAGACTAGCGACAGTATTGTTGTGCATACTTTCACTAAAGTTTCAATTTTGCGTCCTTGAGACACGGAACTGCAAAAATCTAGCTGTAATGAATGAGAGGGGGAAGGTTGGAGAATTGTGGCTAAAAATAACTTAGGAAGCAGGTTTGTGTAGGTTTTGCGTGTAGTTGGTCCAAGAAACAAGTGTGTTTTTGTGAAAAACCAAGTAGAGACAGACGGACCAACAGACAATAATACATACTTGACTGAGATCTGACTGAAATTTGACTTTTAGTTTGAAGATTTGAAAAAGTTAGAGGGGAAGTCTGTGATTGGACAAATGTATTCATATTAGCGGGATAGAGACGCGCATTTTTGCCATTTGATATAAGTCTGTCCAGGGACACAGTCAGTAATTTCCAGTGGTGTTTTCCCAGAAGATATTATATACAATTTAGTGGGACGCCATACTATAGCCAGCAGCTCAGCTGAGTTTTGCTAGTAATAACTGTGTTCTCAATTCTGAATTCTGGTAAGAATGAAAGCATTTATCTTGTATATTTTAATATTTTGAGTGATTGATACTGCCATATCATATAAAATGATTACGACAAGTAAGGGCTCGCTCTAGGTCCCCAGCCCTAGTTCAGGGTCTAGAGAAAACCAGAAAATATATGGACGCCTAACTAAGACTATGGACGGCGGATCTATTATTGAGATCAGTGGGAACATATCACCTATCTTATTGAATAAAAGAGGAAACTATTGAACATATCTCAGATGCAATGCAGTCTTGGGGAACTGGTACTATATGAAAACAACTGGGTAAGATGTGCTATGTTGGTCAGAGAGAGCTGACCCATTCTGTGTAATGTCGTTGTGTTGTGTTGTGTGTAAGAGTGGCGCAGTGGATAGAGTACTGACACATGGCACAAATTTTGTTTCAGAATTGTGAGTTTCTGTTTGGCACTAAAGGTAGTGCCAAATACTTAAGCAAGAATACACAAGCAGATGTGTGTGCCGCCTAACATGTGTGTCGGTGCAGCCTAACATTGTATTCCAGCTTCAGAGAGGAGTGGGCCACAGGAACCCTGTATCAGATCGTCACAGACGAGATAAGTGAATACGTGGCCTGCTGAAGATTCACCAGTATTCACAACTATTCACAAATATTTCCCCATCAAATATAGACTTAATTCTTGGGAAATATAACATTTAACTACAGTCTATAAGTCAATGGACAAAGCTTGTTGTAGTCACAGAGTGGGAGTGATGACACCACCCCAACAGCACATCCAGTAATAGTTCTCCCAGAGACAGTATAGATATTATTAATATTAACCAGTCTTATAAAATACCTATGTACACAAATTCCATTTTATTATGCCATATATTTATGCATTCCATTTATAACTCCATAACATTTCATATGTTCTGACCAAAATAAAACATTGGTTCAGAACTAATAAATTTAGAAAAATTGTTAAAATCAAAACTAAAACAGTCTGAGTTAGTTCAGTGTGTTATAGATTTTATTAATATTATTAGACTTATTAATTACCTGTGTGTGTCTGTATATTATATTACAACACATTACATTTCAGTACCCTAGACTTTTTAACGTAGCTAACATTCATGAAAGTAGAATAGCTCTGTTTGAGGTCGTAGTGGTAGTAAGAAGGGCCTTCTGTAATTCACATAAACTTTTATCTCAGGAGCCTTCACAGCTGACCTCATACAGTACACTAGGTAACATACCACCATACCATACCAACAAACCCACTACAAATATTAGGGGCTCGTCCGGGATATTAAGTTTATCAAAGATATTAGAATCTCCTGGTGGGAGAATTAAACCAGTGGGGACAGATTGTATAAATTTAAAAAGTGTCCCTTAAAATAAAAAGGGGAAAATAAAAGTTGGTGAATCTTCACAGCCAGTGGTAATTAGTTAATTAATTAATATATTACCTTGGTCATTTTATATAATTAGAATTACCTTAGTCGTTAGATAATTGGATTTACCTTGGTCATTGTTATTTTGTATGATGGCTGACCTAGCAAAATTTAGATCGGCTGCTGTGCTGACGGCGAAGGAGATGAATATGGAGGGTCAGGTTTTAATTCAGTATGTAACTGCAGAATGTGACAAGTATATTGAAATGGAAGATAGGAGGTTAGCTGAAGAGAAGAGGTTACAAATTGAGGCTGATAAAGAACTTAAGAGGTTGCAGATTGAGGCTGACAAAGAGGCAAAAGCATTAGAGGCAGAAGAAAAACGACAGCAAAGGGAAGCAGAAGATAGAAGGTTGAAAAGGGAGCACGAATTACGACTAAGGGAGCTGGAATTACAAGGCCATGCTCCTGAAAATGGTGCCAGCCCTTTTGCCTCAGATGCTACGCCTAGTCAGGGAGCCTCAACCTCAGCTATGGGGTTTCATTTAGACCATTTTGTTGAGAAAGACGATGACATCGAGGGGTACCTCAGTAGATTTGAATTATTAGCTACTACATATGGGTTAGAGAGAGAGAGAGGTGGAGTCTTAAGTTATCCCAGGGACTGAGAGGTACTTCTTATGAAGTCTTTGCTAAAATGAATAGAGAAGACCAAGACAATTATGACATGCTAAGGCAGGCTTTGTTATTGAGATATGAAAAGAATGGTGAATTCTACCGTAAGAAGTTTAGAAATGCCAAGCTGTTGTCTGGGGAGACATACCACCAATTCTCTGCCAGACTGGAAACCTATTTGGAGAAATGGACTGCTCTGGGGAAGACCCAAGATCTTAAAGAGATGATCATGATAGAGCAATTAAGAGAGTCCATGGCTCCAGACTTGAGAAAATTTCTCATGGAACAAGGTGCAGAGAGGTTGGGGGAGGTTTTAAATGTCGCTGAGAGGTATCAGGCAGCCCAGGCAGAGGTAAGTGGCACAAAAGAGAAGCACATAGACAATTTTAAAGCTCCACAGCAATTTAGTAGATTTGATAACAGAGAACAAGGTAATAAAGGCAGGACAAACTTTGATAGGCCACGAAATGACTATCGTGACAGAAACTCACAGTTCAATGACCAAAAATATAATGAAAAAAAACCGTTTAACCAAGGAAAAAGATGGTGTAAATGGTGTAAGAAAGACAACCATAACACCGAATTTTGTAAAAGGAAACCTTCAAACATTGCTGCAATGAAGGCGGGGACTCAAAGATTAAAGGTTAATCCTAATGGACAGCAGGAACCTTATCACCCCCCAGTTTGTGAGGATGTTATTTGTAATGGGGTCACCATAAGGTGCCTATATGATACAGGTTTGGATTATGATTCAGTTGTGAAGTCTAGCCTAGTGGACCCAAGTCAGTATACCACAGAAACAGTGGAAATACAAGGGGCGACTAAGGACATACCACTCATGACACTTCCCATCGCAAGGATAACGGTGAAAACTCGCTATGTGGAAGGAGAAATCAGAGCAGCAGTGATAGATCAACCAATCTACCCTCTGATATTGGGGTGTAGATACGTCTTCTTGGGGAATCCCGAGAGACCTGTGATCATGGCGACAGTGCAGACCAGGTCACAGAAGAAGGAGGAAGAAGGTGAACCTATAAATGCTCATCCAGAGGAGATGAGGAAGGCGCAGGCTGAGGATAGGACACTCAAGCCATGTTTTAAAAAATTGCCCAAATGCCACACACCTCCAAGCAAGGGAGAGTACTTTATGAAGGACAGATTGCTATACAGGAAGACAGGAACTAGATCCACTGGTCACGGACAGTTGGTTCTTCCCAAGGTATATAGGGCAAATTTAACAAGGAGCTTACATGTTGGAAAAGATGGTGACCATGAGAAAGTAGGTACCATCTGCCAAAAAGTTGCTCGAAAATACTATTGGCCCGACGTAAATGTCGATATTGAAAACTTTGTAGAAGCATGTGGCGTATTTCATGAGGGAACACCCACAAAGGGAAAATATGTGCAGGACCTAGAAACGCCACGGGGCAAACTTAGGCCTGGAAGGAAAAATAATTATAATCAGGTAGACAAAGTGGAATGGGAGCCCCCTTTTCACACCCAGTCTTCACTTGAATGGATTAACATGGCCACTATGCGACGAGTACAAAGAGTAAATTTACCCCAGAATAAGCTGACAATCCCTCGGTCAGCCTTATATCAACTGGAGGAAAATAAAAGAGAGCGAAGTTCTCTCATAAGCAATCTAAAGTGGGGAGAAAAACCCAAGAAAAAAATTGGTAGTGGTCGATTTGTGAGTGATGATTCTAGGAAGAAAAGTCCTCATTATAAAGCTTCCAATGGAAGGGACCCGACGGGTGCCCTGAAAAATAAGTATGGAAAATTAAAAGTCCAGATGTAGCTTTATTAAGGACCTGGACAGATGAGAAGGCAGAAGAGACTGTTACCTCATCGTATCAATATGTGAACGAACTGACCACTCGTCTGAAAGCTGGATGGAAACTGGCAAATGATAATTTGAGACAAGCCAGGAAGAAACATGCAGCGTATTTTAATAGGAAGGCAAAGGACAGAGAATTAGCTGTGGGAGAGAAGGTGCTTCTTCTACTACCCGGCAGCCAGAATAAATTACAAATTGGATGGCAAGGTCCATATACGGTTCTAGAGAAGGTGTCTAGAACAAATTATAAAATTGACAAAAAGGGGAAGGAGAAAGTTTATCATGTAAACCTTTTAAAGAAGTATCTGGACAGACCACTCCAGGAAAGCACCCCCTTACTGACCTTGGCTATCGCAACTCAAATGCAAAAGGAACCACTCACCTCACATGAATACCCATTACATCCCTGTGAGACAGCTGCACAGGTAAAAGTCAGTAAGCACCTGACTAAAAATCAGAGGGAGAGAGTTCAACAGGTTCTGGAGGAACATACAGATTTATTAACAGATAAACCAGGACATACAAATTTGCTACAGTATGACATGAAACTGGTAGACTCAAACCCAATCTGTATGAGAGCCTATTCTATTCCGTTCGCGAAGGAGAAGGCATTGAAAGAAGAAATAGATTATTTGTTGAAGGAGGGGATTATTTCACACAGTGAATCTTCTTTTAGCTCCAGTGTAGTTTTGTTGAGGAAACCGTCTGGGGAACATAGACTGTGCATAGATTACAGGAAACTGAATACTGTCACAGAAGGACAAGTGGATCCATTACCAGACACAAAACAGTTATTTGCCAGATTAAACAAGGCAAAATACTTTTCAAAGGTGGATCTTAGTAAAGGCTATTACCAGATTCCAGTGAAGCTTGAAGTTAGACCTTATTTAGCTTTTAGCACCTCGGAAGGACATTATGAATTCAACATGCTACCATTCGGATTGAAAAATGCTCCGAGTGTATTTTCAAGGATGATGCGCAAATTGTTGGATCCCCTGAATAACCCATGTATCACGAATTTCATGGATGATATTCTCGTCGCCACAGAGACATTTAAAGAACACATTAACTCCCTGAAAATGTTATTTGATAGGCTTAGGGAAGCGAACTTAACTGCTAGACCAACAAAATGTTGTATTGGATGCAAAGAGTTGGAATTCTTGGGACACACTGTATATCAGGGTAACATGACCCCTGACCCCAGGAACTTGGAAAAACTGCAGAGAGCACCTAGACCACAAACAAAAAAGGACGTGCGATCATTCGTGTCGTTATGTGGATTTTACCAAAAATGTATCAACAATTTTAACTCTATATGTGCTCCTCTGACTGATCTGACTCGCAAGGGACATCCAGATAAAATTGTTTGGACTGCACAATGTGAATTGGCTTTCCAAGAGTTAAAGGAAAAACTCACTAGCAAGCCTATTCTCAAATTGCCTGATTTGACACAGGACTTTGTGGTGAGAACAGATGCAAGTAATGTAGGCCTGGGGGCGGCTCTGTTGCAAAGGTCATCTTCACCCAATGGGGAACTGAATCCAGTCGCTTATGCAAGCCGCAAATTGAATAAAGCGGAGCAAGGATATTCCACAAGCGAAAAAGAATGTTTAGCGTTAATCTGGGCAATAAAAAAGTTCCAAATCTATCTGTATGGTAGGACTTTTGTGGTCCAGACGGATCATCAGCCCCTAGTGTTCTTATCTCAGGCTAAGCATGAAAATGCAAGGTTGTTGAGATGGTCTTTATTGTTGCAACCTTATCAGTTTATTATCGAATACATCCCGGGGTCATTGAATGTCGGTGCAGATTTTCTCAGTCGGCACCCCTGTGATTAAAATTAGAGTAGTTGGTAGGCGTGAGGAGTAATTTTATCTATGTGTATCACTGGTTTTGGAACTTGCAGTAGTGCATGTTCTCAAGTGGGGAGATGTGTGATGAATTTACCGTGATGCAACGTTAAAATATCTCCAATTATAAAGATAACATGTAGGGATAAAATAATGCATAAGATACTATGCCCGCATTTCCCACCGCCATTTAAACTAACTAGTTAAACATGCAGACGAAACGGTTTACCCTTTTTGGACAGGAGGGAAACGGAGATATAAAAAAGGAAAAATATGACTGAACACGTGTTTGAACCTAAAGGGCAAAAAGACGCAAGTTGTAGTTTAAGAAAAAAAAATTCACGCCACTAGTTGACACAATGTAAGGAAATGGACAGAAAAGACCTTAGCTCTTATTTGAAACAGTCATATCTTGGACGTTTTACGATACTTGGTTGTTTTATTTGAATTCAGCGGCAAACGCCATGGAGAAGGTTCGAAAACAAATTTTAAAAAACCTAACCTTGAGAAAAAAGTAACTTTTTCTTAATCATAATGTTATGAAAATAAAACCTAGCTAGTTTGATAGCCCATCTTAAGCAGAGAAATAATATACTTTAAATTATACAGACGGACAGAAAACATGGAAGATATTGACAAAAGACTGTATTGTTGACATCAGACTAGCGACAGTATTGTTGTGCATACTTTCACTAAAGTTTCAATTTTGCGTCCTTGAGACACGGAACTGCAAAAATCTAGCTGTAATGAACGAGAGGGGGAAGGTTGGAGAATTGTGGCTAAAAATAACTTGGGAAGCAGGTTTGTGTAGGTTTTGCGTGTAGTTGGTCCAAGAAACAAGTGTGTTTTTGTGAAAAACCAAGTAGAGACAGACGGACCAACAGACAATAATACATACTTGACTGAGATCTGACTGAAATTTGACTTTTAGTTTGAAGATTTGAAAAAGTTAGAGGGGAAGTCTGTGATTGGACAAATGTATTCATATTAGCGGGATAGAGACGCGCATTTTTGCCATTTGATATAAGTCTGTCCAGGGACACAGTCAGTAATTTCCAGTGGTGTTTTCCCAGAAGATATTATATACAATTTAATGGGACGCCATACTATAGCCAGCAGCTCAGCTGAGTTTTGCTAGTAATAACTGTGTTCTCAATTCTGAATTCTGGTAAGAATGAAAGCATTTATCTTGTATATTTTAATATTTTGAGTGATTGATACTGCCATATCATATAAAATGATTACGACAAGTAAGGGCTCGCTCTAGGTCCCCCCCAGCCCTAGTTCAGGGTCTAGAGAAAACCAGAAAAATATATGGACGCCTAACTAAGACTATGGACGGGCGGATCTATTATTGAGATCAGTGGGAACATATCACCTATCTTATTGAATAAAAGAGGAAACTATTGAACATATCTCAGATGCAATGCAGTCTTGGGGAACTGGTACTATATGAAAACAACTGGGTAAGATGTGCTATGTTGGTCAGAGAGAGCTGACCCATTCTGTGTAATGTCCTTGTGTTGTGTTGTGTGTAAGAGTGGCGCAGTGGATAGAGTACTGACACATGGCACAAATTTTGTTTCAGAATTGTGAGTTTGTTTGGCACTAAAGGTAGTGCCAAATACTTAAGCAAGAATACACAAGCAGATGTGTGTGCCGCCTAACATGTGTGTCGGTGCAGCCTAACATTGTATTCCAGCTTCAGAGAGGAGTGGGCCACAGGAACCCTGTATCAGATCGTCACAGATGAGATAAGTGAATACGTGGCCTGCTGAAGATTCACCAGTATTCACAACTATTCACAAATATTTCCCCATCAAATATAGACTTAATTCTTGGGAAATATAACATTTAACTACAGTCTATAAGTCAATGGACAAAGCTTGTTGTAGTCACAGAGTGGGAGTGATGACACCACCCCAACAGCACATCCAGTAATAGTTCTCCCAGAGACAGTATAGATATTATTAATATTAACCAGTCTTATAAAATACCTATGTACACAAATTCCATTTTATTATGCCATATATTTATGCATTCCATTTATAACTCCATAACATTTCATATGTTCTGACCAAAATAAAACATTGGTTCAGAACTAATAAATTTAGAAAAAATTGTTAAAATCAAAACTAAAACAGTCTGAGTTAGTTCAGTGTGTTATAGATTTTATTAATATTATTAGACTTATTAATTACCTGTGTGTGTCTGTATATTATATTACAACACATTACATTTCAGTACCCTAGACTTTTTAACGTAGCTAACATTCATGAAAGTAGAATAGCTCTGTTTGAGGTCGTAGTGGTAGTAAGAAGGGCCTTCTGTAATTCACATAAACTTTTATCTCAGGAGCCTTCACAGCTGACCTCATACAGTACACTAGGTAACATACCACCATACCATACCAACAAACCCACTACAAATATTAGAGGCTCGTCCGGGATATTAAGTTTATCAAAGATATTAGAATCTCCTGGTGGGAGAATTAAACCAGTGGGGACAGATTGTATAAATTTAAAAAGTGTCCCTTAAAATAAAAAGGGGAAAATAAAAGTTGGTGAATCTTCACAGCCAGTGGTAATTAGTTAATTAATTAATATATTACCTTGGTCATTTTATATAATTAGAATTACCTTTGTCGTTAGATAATTGGATTTACCTTGGTCATTGTTATTTTGTATGATGGCTGACCTAGCAAAATTTAGATCGGCTGCTGTGCTGACGGCAAAGGAGATGAATATGGAGGGTCAGGTTTTAATTCAGTATGTAACTGCAGAATGTGACAAGTATATTGAAATGGAAGATAGGAGGTTAGCTGAAGAGAAGAGGTTACAAATTGAGGCTGATAAAGAACTTAAGAGGTTGCAGATTGAGGCTGACAAAGAGGCAAAAGCATTAGAGGCAGAAGAAAAACGACAGCAAAGGGAAGCAGAAGATAGAAGGTTGAAAAGGGAGCACGAATTACGACTAAGGGAGCTGGAATTACAAGGCCATGCTCCTGAAAATGGTGCCAGCCCTTTTGCCTCAGATGCTACGCCTAGTCAGGGAGCCTCAACCTCAGCTATGGGGTTTCATTTAGACCATTTTGTTGAGAAAGACGATGACATCGAGGGGTACCTCAGTAGATTTGAATTATTAGCTACTACATATGGGTTAGAGAGAGAGAGGTGGAGTCTTAAGTTATCCCAGGGACTGAGAGGTACTTCTTATGAAGTCTTTGCTAAAATGAATAGAGAAGACCAAGACAATTATGACATGCTAAGGCAGGCTTTGTTATTGAGATATGAAAAGAATGGTGAATTCTACCGTAAGAAGTTTAGAAATGCCAAGCTGTTGTCTGGGGAGACATACCACCAATTCTCTGCCAGACTGGAAACCTATTTGGAGAAATGGACTGCTCTGGGGAAGACCCAAGATCTTAAAGAGATGATCATGATAGAGCAATTAAGAGAGTCCATGGCTCCAGACTTGAGAAAATTTCTCATGGAACAAGGTGCAGAGAGGTTGGGGGAGGTTTTAAATGTCGCTGAGAGGTATCAGGCAGCCCAGGCAGAGGTAAGTGGCACAAAAGAGAAGCACATAGACAATTTTTGACAGAAACTCACAGTTCAATGACCAAAAGTTCAATGAAAGAAAACCGTTGAACCAAGGAAAAAGATGGTGTAAATGGTGCAAGAAGGATAACCATAACACCGAATTTTGTAGAAGGAAACCTTCAAACATTGCTGCAATGAAGGCGGGGACGCAAAGATTAAAGGTTAATCCTAATGGACAACAGGAACCTTATCACCCCCCAGTTTGTGAGGATGTTATTTGTAATGGGGTCACCATAAGGTGCCTTTATGATACAGGTTTGGATTATGATTCAGTTGTGAAGTCTAGCCTAGTGGACCCAAGTCAGTATACCACAGAAACAGTGGAAATACAAGGGGCGACTAAGGACATACCACTCATGACACTTCCCATCGCAAGGATAATGGTGAAAACTCGCTATGTGGAAGGAGAAATCAGAGCAGCAGTGATAGATCAACCAATCTACCCTCTGATATTGGGGTGTAGATACGTCTTCTTGGGGAATCCCGAGAGACCTGTGATCCTGGCGACAGTGCAGACCAGGTCACAGAAAAAGGAGGAAGAAGGTGAACCTATAAATGCTCATCCAGAGGAGATGAGGAAGGCGCAGGCTGAGGATAGGACACTCAAGCCATGTTTTAAAAAAATTGCCCAAATGCCACACACCTCCAAGCAAGGGAGAGTACTTTATGAAGGACAGATTGCTATACAGGAAGACAGGAACTAGATCCACTGGTCACGGACAGTTGGTTCTTCCCAAGGTATATAGGGCAAATTTAACAAGGAGCTTACATGTTGGAAAAGATGGTGACCATGAGAAAGTAGGTACCATCTGCCAAAAAGTTGCTCGAAAATACTATTGGCCCGACGTAAATGTCGATATTGAAAACTTTGTAGAAGCATGTGGCGTATTTCATGAGGGAACACCCACAAAGGGAAAATATGTGCAGGACCTAGAAACGCCACGGGGCAAACTTAGGCCTGGAAGGAAAAATAATTATAATCAGGTAGACAAAGTGGAATGGGAGCCCCTTTTCACACCCAGTCTTCACTTGAATGGATTAACATGGCCACTATGCGACGAGTACAAAGAGTAAATTTACCCCAGAATAAGCTGACAATCCCTCGGTCAGCCTTATATCAACTGGAGGAAAATAAAAGAGAGCGAAGTTCTCTCATAAGCAATCTAAAGTGGGGAGACAACCCAAGAAAAAAATTGGTAGTGGTCGATTTGTGAGTGATGATTCTAGGAAGAAAAGTCCTCATTATAAAGCTTCCAATGGAAGGGACCCGACGGGTGCCATGAAAAATAAATACGGAAAATTAAAAGTCCAGATGTAGCTTTATTAAGGACCTGGACAGATGAGAAGGCAGAAGAGACTGTTACCTCATCGTATCAATATGTGAACGAACTGACCACTCGTCTGAAAGCTGGATGGAAACTGGCAAATGATAATTTGAGACAAGCCAGGAAGAAACATGCAGCGTATTTTAATAGGAAGGCAAAGGACAGAGAATTAGCTGTGGGAGAGAAGGTGCTTCTTCTACTACCCGGCAGCCAGAATAAATTACAAATTGGATGGCAAGGTCCATATACGGTTCTAGAGAAGGTGTCTAGAACAAATTATAAAATTGACAAAAAGGGGAAGGAGAAAGTTTATCATGTAAACCTTTTAAAGAAGTATCTGGACAGACCACTCCAGGAAAGCACCCCCTTACTGACCTTGGCTATCGCAACTCAAATGCAAAAGGAACCACTCACCTCACATGAATACCCATTACATCCCTGTGAGACAGCTGCACAGGTAAAAGTCAGTAAGCACCTGACTAAAAATCAGAGGGAGAGAGTTCAACAGGTTCTGGAGGAACATACAGATTTATTAACAGATAAACCAGGACATACAAATTTGCTACAGTATGACATGAAACTGGTAGACTCAAACCCAATCTGTATGAGAGCCTATTCTATTCCGTTCGCGAAGGAGAAGGCATTGAAAGAAGAAATAAATTATTTGTTGAAGGAGGGGATTATTTCACACAGTGAATCTTCTTTTAGCTCCAGTGTAGTTTTGTTGAGGAAACCGTCTGGGGAACATAGACTGTGCATAGATTACAGGAAACTGAATACTGTCACAGAAGGACAAGTGGATCCATTACCAGACACAAAACAGTTATTTGCCAGATTAAACAAGGCAAAATACTTTTCAAAGGTGGATCTTAGTAAAGGCTATAACCAGATTCCAGTGAAGCCTGAAGTTAGACCTTATTTAGCTTTTAGCACCTCGGAAGGACATTATGAATTCAACATGCTACCATTCGGATTGAAAAATGTTCCGAGTGTATTTTCAAGGATGATGCGCAAATTGTTGGATCCCCTGAATAACCCATGTATCACGAATTTCATGGATGATATTCTCGTCGCCACAGAGACATTTGAAGAACACATTAACTCTCTGAAAATATTATTTGATAGGCTAAGGGAAGCGAACTTAACTGCTAGACCAACAAAATGTTGTATTGGATGCAAAGAGTTGGAATTCTTGGGACACACTGTATATCAGGGTAACATGACCCCTGACCCCAGGAACTTGGAAAAACTGCAAAGAGCACCTAGACCACAAACAAAAAAAGGACGTGCGATCATTCGTGTCGTTATGTGGATTTTACCAAAAATATATCAAAAATTTTAACTCTATATGTGCTCCTCTGACTGATCTGATTCGCAAGGGACATCCAGATAAAATTGTTTGGACTGCACAGTGTGAATTGGCTTTCCAAGAGTTAAAGGAAAAACTCACTAGCAAGCCTATTCTCAAATTGCCTGATTTGACACAGGACTTTGTGGTGAGAACAGATGCAAGTAATGTAGGCCTGGGGGCGGCTCTGTTGCAAAGGTCATCTTCACCCAATGGGGAACTGAACCCAGTCGCTAATGCAAGCCGCAAATTGAATAAAGCGGAGCAAGGATATTCCACAAGCGAAAAAAAATGTTTAGCGTTAATCTGGGCAATAAAAAAGTTCCAAATCTATCTGTATGGTAGGACTTTTGTGGTCCAGACGGATCATCAGCCCCTAGTGTTCTTGTCTCAGGCTAAGCATGAAAATGCAAGGTTGTTGAGATGGTCTTTATTGTTGCAACCTTATCAGTTTATTATCGAATACATCCCGGGGTCATTGAATGTCGGTGCAGATTTTCTCAGTCGGCACCCCTGTGATTAAAATTAGAGTAGTTGGTAGGCGTGAGGAGTAATTTTATCTATGTGTATCACTGGTTTTGGAACTTGCAGTAGTGCATGTTCTCAAGTGGGGAGATGTGTGATGAATTTACCGTGATGCAACTTTAAAATATCTCCAATTATAAAGATAACATGTAGGTATAAAATAATGCATAAGATACTAGGAGACATGCTCGCCTATGCCCGCATTTCCCACCGCCATTTAAACTAACTAGTTAAACATGCAGACGAAACGGTTTACCCTTTTTGGACGGGAGGGAAACGGAGATATAAAAAAGGAAAAATATGACTGAACACGTGTTTGAACCTAAAGGGCAAAAAGACGCAAGTTGTAGTTTAAGAAAAAAAAAATTCACGCCACTAGTTGACACAATGTAAGGAAATGGACAGAAAAGACCTTAGCTCTTATTTGAAACAGTCATATCTTGGACGTTTTACGATACTTGGTTGTTTTATTTGAATTCAGCGGCAAACGCCATGGAGAAGGTTCGAAAACAAATTTTAAAAAACCTAACCTTGAGAAAAAAGTAACTTTTTCTTAATCATAATGTTATGAAAATAAAACCTAGCTAGTTTGATAGCCCATCTTAAGCAGAGAAATAATATACGTTTAATTATACAGACGGACAGATAACAAGGAAGATATTGACGAAAAACTGTATTGTTGACATCAGACTAGCGACAGTATTGTTGTGCATACTTTCACTAAAGTTTCAATTTTGCGTCCTTGAGACACGGAACTGCAAAAATCTAGCTGTAATGAACGAGAGGGGGAAGGTTGGAGAATTGTGGCTAAAAATAACTTGGGAAGCAGGTTTGTGTAGGTTTTGCGTGTAGTTGGTCCAAGAAACAAGTGTGTTTTTGTGAAAAACCAAGTAGAGACAGACGGACCAACAGACAATAATACATACTTGACTGAGATCTGACTGAAATTTGACTTTTAGTTTGAAGATTTGAAAAAGTTAGAGGGGAAGTCTGTGATTGGACAAATGTATTCATATTAGCGGGATAGAGACGCGCATTTTTGCCATTTGATATAAGTCTGTCCAGGGACACAGTCAGTAATTTCCAGTGGTGTTTTCCCAGAAGATATTATATACAATTTAATGGGACGCCATACTATAGCCAGCAGCTCAGCTGAGTTTTGCTAGTAATAACTGTGTTCTCAATTCTGAATTCTGGTAAGAATGAAAGCATTTATCTTTTATATTTTAATATTTTGAGTGATTGATACTGCCATATCATATAAAATGATTACGACAAGTAAGTGCTCGCTCTAGGTCCCCAGCCCTAGTTCAGGGTCTAGAGACAAACAAAAAATATATGGATGCCTAACTAAGACTATGGAAGGCGGATCTATTATTGAGATCAGTGGGAACATATCACCTATCTTATTGAATAAAAGAGGAAACTATTGAACATATCTCAGATGCAATGTAGTCTTGGGGAACTGGTACCATATGAAAACAACTGGGTAAGATGTGCTATGTTGGTCAGAGAGAGCTGACCCATTCTGTGTAATGTCCTTGTGTTGTGTTGTGTGTAAGAGTGGCGCAGTGGATAGAGTACTGACATTTGGCACAAATTTTGTTTCAGAATTGTGAGTTTGTTTGGCACTAAAGGTAGTGCCAAATACTTAAGCAAGAATACACAAGCAGATGTGTGTGCCGCCTAACATGTGTGTCGGTGCAGCCTAACATTGTATTCCAGCTACAGAGAGGAGTGGGCCACAGGAACCCTGTATCAGATCGTCACAGACGAGATAAGTGAATACGTGGCCTGCTGAAGATTCACCAATATTCACAACTATTCACAAATATTTCCCCATCAAATATAGACTTAATTCTTGGGAAATATAACATTTAACTACAGTCTATAAGTCAATGGACAAAGCTTGTTGTAGTCACAGAGTGGGAGTGATGACACCACCCCAACAGCACATCCAGTAATAGTTCTCCCAGAGACAGTATAGATATTATTAATATTAACCAGTCTTATAAAATACCTAAGTACACAAATTCCATTTTATTATGCCATATATTTATGCATTCCATTTATAACTCCATAGCATTTCATATGTTCTGACCAAAATAAAACATTGGTTCAGAACTAATAAATTTAGAAAAAATTGTTAAAATCAAAACTAAAACAGTCTGAGTTAGTTCAGTGTGTTATAGATTTTATTAATATTATTAGACTTATTAATTACCTGTGTGTGTCTGTATATTATATTACAACACATTACATTTCAGTACCCTAGACTTTTTAACGTAGCTAACATTCATGAAAGTAGAATAGCTCTGTTTGAGGTCGTAGTGGTAGTAAGAAGGGCCTTCTGTAATTCACATAAACTTTTATCTCAGGAGCCTTCACAGCTGACCTCATACAGTACACTAGGTAACATACCACCATACCATACCAACAAACCCACTACATTGCCTTATCTTCATTTTGTGCATGACGGTTGTGAGGAGTAGCTGTCTGTCAAGCTCCACTCCTAAGTAAGCTGGCTTTTCTTCTCCAAAGTAGAAGTCGTCAAGTTTTAGTTGGTACACCTTCTTGCTTTCCTGGATGCTCCAGGTGAAAAAGCTGTATACTTTTTTTTACGTGTTTATGTTTCCAGAGCTTGCAGTACATAGTTTTTGTAGCTAGGACTATTATTTTAGGTGGTGCCAGTTTTTTTTTATTTTTATGCTGTCCAAAATAGCAGGCGTGGGAGGTCAGTTATGAAAAAGAGGGAGCAACTTAACGCTGACCATTGTGATAATTCCCCCTCCAGCGTTATTTTGTTGTGTTATTTTGTGAGTGATTTAGTGCCTTCTGCTGTTTATATTGTTTCTATTATTTAGGAATGCTTAAATCCAGAGGTATATTTTTTCCGTGTATGACTATTTTTGTCATTTTTAAAGCCCATGTCTCCGCACTGTGTCATACTCTTGCTGCAGACCGATGATACAACTGTGGTGTGTTTACTTTCTTGGAATGCATCAAATATTTGTGTGTGCACAAAATGTAAGTTTTTTGTCTGTTCTGCAACCTTGTCTGAAGTCTGCCTGACTATCATTGATGGCCTTATTTCTTTCCAGCCACCAGTAAAGCCTGTGATTCACCATTATCTCACCGAGTTTTCTAATTGCTGAGACTGGTCAGTAGATTCCGGGTTCTTCAGCGGCTTCTTTTTTTTTAGACTTGGTCAAAAGCAGGGCTGATTGCAAACATCGAAGGATGAGTAGGAACAGTACAAGCCAAATAATTTATAATATTCTTAGCTTGACAGGAATAAGCCTGGAGACCGATGCCGAAAAGGGATAAACTAATATTTTTAGGTAGTTTTCTGCCTTTTTGTAGAGACCAGTTCTATAGTGAAACAATACTGCTGCCTTAAGAAAGTCATGAAAAACCAAAAGGGAGGGAAGCAGTCCCAAATAAATTCATGCTGACATCGGTTACACTGGACCGCAAGGCACAGAACATAGTGCAACGCAAACCGTCTTAAGATGACAGATACAAATATTACTCAACGAGATAGTGCTCTACCCAAGGAGATCAGCCAGGTGGGAAGAGTGCCGGACTCCTTACCTCGATGGGGTTCACCCAAAGCTACTAGTATGACAACAATTTACTTCTCTCAACGCAAAACTGTTTGGAGATGTCAGGAACCTTGAGTTGACTTCTGCCTTTATTAGTCATTAATGTAGAAGTTTGGGGGCGAACGAGGAAGAAGAACAAGAACTCACATAAATTGGTGGCTGATGTGGCTCAGCTTATCATTTGTCAAATTTTATTTGTGAAATTCTTTCGTGTGTCGCGGCACACCAGGAAGACGCTCGCGGCTCAGCGTGTGTTTACTTGCCAAGGACTCTCCAATGAGCCTAATTACCACAACTGTACCCATCCATATGCAGGTGACCTGCTCCACATGGACTCTAACCAACACTGAAGATGCTGAGGTCGGACACATGAGAAGAATGAATGCCCATGCACACCACATGTTAGATTTATTGAGTTTGAGTTAGTGCTGATAAATGCGGCACTATTTGGGATATTTATTGAAAATGAGGCGCACCGGAAAATGACGTCAGAGTTTTGTGTTGATATGTGTATGGCCAAGGTGAAGTAAAACCTTGCACTTTGTGACAGCTGTGGTTTTTGGCTGTGTTTTCTTTTTAAGTTCCAGTGTGGACCTACTATGAAGTGTGTACCTCCTGACAGGAGAGGGTTTGTACAAGAGCATGAATACTCTTGAATTAAAAGTAATATGTACGGAGAAAATTAATAAATAAGGATTAATCATGAATAACGAGTATGCATGCTACAAAGAATTTCAGTTATTAAAAGATGTCGAATTCGTTTTAAAAAGAAGACTGTTTTAGTTCCTCATTGGTCAGGTAGAGAACCTGTATGCGTGTTGTGATAGAGGGAACAAAACTATGAAAAGTGAGAGATTTTACCCGGGATGTAACGGGATAACGAGCAGTACTATGAGCGACCGCTGGAGCAATCAAATGGAATTAAACAGTGTGCAAATATACCAAAGTGACATTTTTCAGATTCTACAGGATGGTCTACAAATAGCACGTAGTCAAAATGACGACTTTTTCGAACTGTAGATGACATGTCGGCACGAAGCAACCCTGTGAAGAACATTTACTAAATCGAGTGTCGATTTTTTTCCCCTTCGGTAATATTAAAGTTGTTACTATAGTCCGTTCGGAAATTCGTGCCACAGACTTCCGGGAAAGAAGGTCCTCTCAATGAAAGGGACCAAAGTCCATTGTTTGTTCGTGGAGTAAGACTGCTATGGCAGTTTTCCCCAGTGAATCTCTGTGCGTCGGGATGACGACAGAATTCCTTGTTTAGTTCTGAGGCTTCATTTTCCAGGTAATACCGCCCTTTATGCATTATTACGCTTTTCGGTGGCAGAACATGTAAAGGATTACCTAGGGTGAACAGCAGTTCACGGATCCGCCATTTCAGAACTTATATATTTGTGCTCGAGGTAGCCATCCAAGACTGTTAGTCTTATATTGTCCAGAAATCCAGTGACGAAGATATATTGTGGGAGCCGCAGATTGGCGGAACTTCTATCTACAATAAGTATTACTGCAGGGTTGATGATAACCTATTTAACAGAGTACACGGCCGACGTCAGAACGAGGCCTGTGCTTTCGGCTATTATACTACAGCCTGATATGTGCAATTGGCGGGGAGTGCCAAGTTGCACCTATGTGTCATAGTAACTAAGGCATCTGACGCGTTTAGTCAGAGACGCCAAGGGCGACGCTACGAACTGTCATTATTGAAGAACTTTGCTATTGACCATGCACGACTATTCTGATGTTTACCTTTTTGAATGCCAAATGTATACCTATCGATGTCAGGTCAGCATGACCTTGTTACACTGACTGTTCCTGTTGATACTATGTGTGTTCCCGTCAATAAATGTCTGACTGAAAATGCAAGTGAGTCGCTACGTTCATATCACAACCGTTATCAAGATGTCTGAGAGAAAAATAAGAAAACTTTTAAAATTCTTGCACCGATAGAAAAAAGCATTAATAGAAGACAGCAATATGATTTCAGAAATAATAAGGACAATTCAAGATAAAGGTCAATATAATTAAATGGCCTCACAAAAACAGGAAGCATGCAGATGTGGTCTCCCTCTTGTGCGTGATAATCTTTAGCTGTGCGAGTGTGTGTGCCATTATCGCTTTCATGGTTAATATAAACGCTGTATTTGTTTCATTTTTAACTCGGTTTTTGCGAAAAGAAATAAGATCAGGAAGGATATTCTAACATAGAATCTCAGTGAACTACAGGTGACAGCGACTCCTGCAATTCTAGAGTCATTTTTGACATCTATAATTGCATCTGACAAGTTCTACGCCTGTCTAGACGAGATGAACATTCCTCATTAACAAACTCTTCGCGATCTTCGAAAGATTGTTACAAGAAATAATGCTTGGTGAAGGCAGAACCTTCCTGGTTCTCCATCCCATCCACCCATTTTCTGACGAAATAACAGTGCATTTGCGTTAATGCGAACAGTACCTTCTACACTGCAATTTTATATCAGAAGATAGCATGGTCAGTAATCCTGTAAATTTATAAGTCGCCCTGTACGGTTTAGCTTCCTGTTACGCGACATAAACTGTACGTGCAATAATTTCCAGCCATAATGCCGGTGCGGGCGTCACCTTTCCCCCTCCTTCATTTGTTTCAATATCTAAACGATGAAAACATAAACATGAGCTAGAGTGCCATTAAGGTAAAGCTAAAGGTAGTCCAATAGCAGATACATGTTGTAAGGGAGTGAAGTATCACATACCTCCCTATTCTAGGCCTAGCTTTATAGACCAGTTCACTTCTCTTACTTAAGAGTACAGTCAAGAACCCATTTATAGCTAGGTACACTGGAGTGTGACGCTACCAAGTTTTGAACCCCAAAGACGGTGATTTCACCACGAAAGGACAAGCACTTTAACCGCTCAGCCGATCATAGGCTTCAGCTGCAGTATCATTGCCACACGTTGGAAAACACTGCCATAACAAAAAACGTTAGAAAAAGCGAGTTCTGGACCAGGGTAAGGGTACTAACAACAAGAATGTTAGCTTGTAGCTTTCAGCGCGTGTCCTGTTCTTCCAGTCATCATTCATGGTATCGACACGCTCCAGTATTCCCAGCTGTAAATGGGTACCTGACTTTGCACGTGAGTTAAGGAAGGAAAAGGCAGTGAGGAAGGGAACTGGTCACCACACCTCTCGATGCTGGACCTAGTATAGTGAAATCTCTAACACTTCACTCCACTATGGCAGTATCTGCTATGGGACCTCACTTTAGCTTATATTTTTTATTCACTGCCCAAATTATATCCCATTACACGCACCACACCGATACCTGTTTGGAATGAACACTGAAATAATAATTTACCGCCATATATTTTAGACGAAATTTGTTTACACACTATAAAGGAATACCACATGAAGCAAACATAAAAACATCTTTACTCTTTATCTGTCCAGTCTTTTGCCCTATAAAGGAAGGAACGGTGGAAATATCTGCCTAATGGATTATAATAACTACAACGCAGTGCGATATACCTATTTATTTTTTTCAGACAAGAATTACTAAACAGTGCTTGGTGCCTGAGTTAAGTGCCTATTACCTAGGCAGGAATCACTTTTCCAGTGTTCCCTACCTGACGGTAGCATGCACTGTACAGTGCGTATTGCCGGTTCAGTACTTCCGGCCTCCTACACCGGCATTGTAGGAGGCACTTTTGCAAGATTAGGAAATTTTTCTTTAATGTCTTCATACATTGCTAATGCTTTCTCTTTATTTGTGAGAAAGCTTGCCCCCAGTCCCTTTTTTTCCTTTGTCTTCGATCCACACACTCAACAAGTTTCTTTCACTTTCGCAGTGTTGTCTCTGGTGGTGTGCAATGTGGATTCCTTCTGGCTTTTTGCTCTCACGATATCATATGTTCTCTCGTCCCTTTCAAAAACGATATATTATTTTAAGCATAAGCGTAATTGTTTTATTATTTACTTAATTATTTTATTTTATTTTATGTATTTATTTATGTTTTGCTTTGGGAGGTGATAAAATAGAGGTTTAATAAAAACTTTAATAAAATGAGGACTAATTCGCCAGAAACAGAAAAAATAGCAAAAATGTGAAGAGGAATGAAAATAACAGAGTAATGGAGGCACGAGAGCCTTGCAACACTAGCTTCCAGTATCAAAATACTTGAAGAGAATACTCTTTTTTTAATGGAATGTTTAGTATTCTTTATTTCTGAGACATAGGTTCCTTCTGATGTAGCAAGTGAACAGCATAAGTCATGAATATGGACTCGACATTAATATTGAGAAAACAAAAACTATGATAATTAGCAAAACAAACGATAAACCCACATTAAAGATAAGCGTAAATGGGAAAATCCTGGAACAAGTCAAGAGCTACGTATATCTTGGTCATATAATAACAGAAGATGGCAGATGTGAAACAGAAATCAAGAAGAGAATAGGAATGGCCAAAGCTACATTCAACAACATGAAACATATACTGACATCCAAACAGTTATCTCACAAATTAAAACTGAGAATCATAAAGTGTTATATATATTCTGCATTTCTGTATGGTGCAGAAACATGGACGATGAATAAGCATTTGGCAGAAAGAATTGAGGCTCTTGAAATGTGGATATATAGAAGAATGGGGCGTATCTCATGGAAAGAGATGAAAACAAATAAGGAGGTCCTAGAAAATCTAGGTATGAAAAGAGAACAAATGAGGGAGGTCAAAGTTTGGCAGTTAAAATACTTTGGCCACATAAAAAGGCATAACACCTTGCAGAAGACCATAACAGAAGGGAGAGTTGAAGGCAAACGTGCAAGGGGAAGACAACGCTATAAGTGGGAAGATAACATCAAGAGATGGACAGGAAAGAGTCTATCAGAGTGCACCACCAAGACAAGAGACAGAAGACGTTGGAGATCCATTACAGCCAACCTTCGTTGTGGAGATGGCAACTGATGATGATGATGATATTTACTTGAATCTATGTTATCAGTTCAACTCTGGCCCATTTACTAATGTATTCTGAAGAGTTTCCTTTCTTTAAGATGACCATACGATTTTGCCAATTAAGTTACGTCTTTTATCGTGAACTCTCCGTCACTTTCTGTAGAGCGTTTTCACTTTTTCATTAAGACCGTATCATCAGCGAATCGCAAGTTGTTTAAATTGTGTTCACCAGCTGGAACATCACTGTAGATTTCGATGTTTTCACTGAACCGAAATAAATTTCTGCCTAACGTCCCATTTTGTCTGCCTGAACTTTTCATGCTTACTTATTCTCACACCTACTCTTTGTTGTTTATAAATAGTTTTTTTTTTTCAAATAAGCGTCAAGCTCTAGTCTACCAAGCTGTAAATTGATACCTGGTTTTGTTCGTGAGTTAGGGAACGCAAAGGCAGCAAGGAAACCCCACTTCATAAACCTGAGATCTAGTATAGTGAAAATTCTAACATTTCACGGCAGTAACTTCTATGCGTCTATCTTTACCTTTGTTTCTTAAACTGTTTATTTTATAGCTCTTTTTTCTAAACCTTTGACAGTTTTCTAACGTTCTAGAAATTTCATCTTGTGTCACTTTATAGAATACCCTTGGTCGGGCCATGCAGCTGACATATAGATCTGTCTTTACTTCTATAACGTTTTCTTCTAATACTCTTGTGATATAAATGTAATTATAACCTACTTTGCCTTCCATATGTTCGTCATCAGTGTTGTTACTGTCTGTATTATGATCTTAACGCACGAATAATGATATTTAAACTAAAGTGATACGCTTATCTAAACAAAAAATAAATAAATAAATACAAGAAACTTTTACAAGTATGCTTATATAAAGAAATAATTACGTTTACACTGATATTAACTTCGAACTTCGAAAAGTCATAAAAGGAGATGTTCTTTTGACGAAAATTTGAATAACAATTTATTCATATAGTGAGTTATTTTACTGTTGTGTTTCCTGGGGTATTTTTAATGACCTCTTAAATAGAAACCCTAAATAAAAGTTAATGAATCAATTTAAACCAAGAAACGGTGTAAGAGATATATGTTATTTGGTAATGTTCCATAAAGAGGGATCTGGAAATCGTTCCGCCTATAGAAGTAGGTCTCTTATTGTGAACTTGTTGTTGTTGCTGTTGTTGTTGTTTATTAACTAGTGCTGCTGAGCTTCACGCTCTTTTGCTGCCAATACCAAGTTGAATACCGTGGTATTATGCACACTGTAGATCTAGGATTTTCATGTGGCTTTTCTGCCATTTCTAAACGTGTTAGGTTGAAGTCATGAGTTCCAGTTTCCCCAGCTTCTACTGGTATTTAAGAGATCATCACATCTAGTCCCAAGCTAGGCGAAAGAAACGTGTGGCATACTGTGCATTCCCCGCCATCCAAGGGGGTTCTGCAAATATGCAGAGCTAAAATACTGTGATCTGGTTCTGGTCTGTCCCAAGGAATTGTCACGTCCTTCACAGAGCCACTTCTTAGCTCGCGCTGCACATCATGGGCCCATAGTGAGATCATCCTGCATGCAGCAAACCAGGAAAATAAAATAAGAAGGTAGCAGAAGGTAGATACCTTTGAAGCCCATATTAGATACCCTTGAGTTTTGGCCACTGTTGGGCCACTACTGCAAAGCAGGGGAGGCTATACCGTCACAGAGATTTGGATCACAGTTGAAAAGAATTAGCAAAGTGTTGCGTGATAAATTCTCGCAACATCGTTTTATTTCAATATCTGTTTTATAACGCAAGGGCAACAACTGCTTGAAATTTATAGTCACTTTTCTGGGTAAGCATTTGTCTTCTCGCGTTGGTATCGAATGCAGTTAAGTTTGAGCTGTGGTCATTTTGCGCTGGACTGCGCATGACTTGTCTTGCTTCTTTGTCGATCGGTTTCCGCCCACCACTAGTGGGAGTGAGCGATTTGGAATGGCGAAAGAGATGCCTCGTTGAAGAGGGGATCTCCGCTATTTTTTGTTCTTTCAGGGATGTGTAGTCCTCTTAATGGATATTTCGTTTATTCGAGATAATACCTCTAGTGTTTCCCAATAGAAAAGGATGGAGTTTTTCACCTGACTACATTTACAGCACTATGAAATATAACATGCATCTGACTCATCATTGGAATGCTGTCTACCGTCTATTGCTGTAATCATGTTGTTGATAATAAAAACTACTTTGAGTTGTGGTCACCCACTTCCCGCTCTTCCTGCTGCTGTTGCGCATGACGGGAGGGGTTCTTTAATTCTACATAAGGGTCTTGTTAATGATACTCCGGTCTCACTACTTTTCGATTCCGGATGCACCACTATTGGTGTTAGACAATCGCTTGTAGATCCATCTTGTGCTACAGGAAGGGTTATTAAATGTGTCACATTTGGCGGCACTCTAGAAAAATATCCTACTGCTGTAATTCGCATTGCCACTCCTTTCTTTACTGGAGATGTGCATGCTTGTCTCTTACCTAATCCTATTGCGGACCTTATTATTGGTCGTATTCACGGAGTTAGGGAGTGTACCCCACAGCAGATTGCTGCTTGGGAAGATAATAACATGCAAGCTTGATAGCCAAGATAGTCACTTAGTAATCACTCGTGACTCTTTCATAAAATTGCAAGAAGAAGATCCTTCTTTAAAAAAATTCTTCGTTCTTGCGAAGAAAGGTGATCCGAATCAGGATACAAATAGAAAATCTTGGATTGCAATGAGAAACGGCGTACTTGTACGTATGGTACAAGATTCGGCTACGTCGGCACATTCGCAAATTCTTGTTCCCAAGAGCATGAGAGTCCAAATATTGCAACATGCTCATGACTCGCAATGTGCTGGACATATGGGTTTTGCCCGTACGAAGTCGAGAGTCCTTGCGGCTTTCTTTTGGCCTTTTGTCAATAAGGACATTCGTATTTACTGCCGATCATGCAAGGTATGTCAGGAGGTCAAATCTAGAGGACCACGACATGCTGCGCCTATCCAGGCTGCTGACATTCCTATTCGGCCGTTTCAGAAAATGGCCATAGATATTATTGGCCCTTTTAAGGTCAAGTCGGCCAGAGGACATCAGTTTATCCTTACATGTGTCGATATGTGCACACGTTGGCCAGAGGCTATTCCTCTTAAGAGCATATCTACTACAGATATCGCAGATGCTCTTTGGTTGATATTTTCTCGCTTGGGGTTCCCCAGAGAAATATTGTCAGACCATGGCACTCAACTCATATCTGACACTATGTCACAGGTAATGTCTACCTTACATATTGAACGATCTCTCAGTAGTATCTACCATCCTATGTCTAATGGGTTAGTTGAGCGTCTGAATAGAACGCTCAAGACTTTGCTTGGTAAGATAACTGAAGATCATCCTCAAGATTGGGACAGGGTTTTACCCGCGGCTCTCTTTGCCTATAGAGAAGTCCCTAATGAACACACAGGATTTTCTCCCTTCGAACTTGTCTTTGGCGCGCGTCCACGCGGCCCTATGTCTTTATTACACGATCTCATCACTGCCGATGATATTAGCGATGAAACTCAATCCTCATATGAGTATGTCATTGCTCTTAGACAAAAGATCATTGAGGCATGTAAGCTAGCAACTGCTTCATCAGAAATTGCTAAAGAGAAGGCAAGGCAGTTTGCTAACAAGAATAGATGTCTACGACAACTTTGTCCAGGTGACAAAGCATTCGTCCTACTCCCCAGTAGGGAAAATAGACTTCTTATTGCATGGAAAGGTCCGTATGCAATAGTCTCTCGGATTTCCGATGTTGACTATGTGGTCGATATTGATGGAAAGCATAAAACTTTCCACATAAACATGCTTTCGGAATTTCACGAACGTCCGGACTATTTGCTGCCTATTTTCCAGGCAACGGATGATGCTCCTGCACCTCACGGTCATTATTCATCCCTGTCTGTCATTCAGGATGAGGAAGCTACCTTCTCTGATGTCAACCTTCCCCTTCCAGTGGTTCCATTACATTCCACGGAATCTTGGAAAAACGTTTCTGTTTCTCCTAATCTTTCTGGTGACGAACATCGACAAGTCTCGTCGATGTTACAAACATTTCAGGATGTTCTCACTGACATTCCTGGACACACAGATGTCATAGAACATGACATAATTCTTACCGACAATAATCCAATTAGGGTTAGGCCGTATCCTATTCCTATACACTTTCAGTCGCAAGTGGAAAAGGAATTGGATGAAATGATTCAATTAAATATAATTGAACCATCGACTTCACCATATTCTTCTTCCATGGTTATTCTCCGGAAGAAGGATAAGAACATACGAATTTGCGTTGATTATCGCAAATTGAATCAGGTCACAAAGTTCGACGCTGAACCGATGCCTTTGTTAGAAGATCTACTGATTAGACTTTCTAATTCTAGATTCTTCACTAACTTGACTTGTCTAAAGGTTATTGGCAAGTGCCTTTAGCAGAGCATGCCAAACCTCTTACTGCTTTTTCTACACCTAGGGGTCTATTTCAATGGAATGTTATGCCTTTTGGTCTCATGAACGCCCCTGCCACTTTCGTTCGCATGATGCGTCGAATTCTGTCACATCGTTCGGATGTCATCGCATACTTAGATGACATCTGTCTCTTCAGTGATACCTGGGAAGATCACTATTTAGGGTTATATGACTTACTGTCCACTCTACGTGAGAATAATTTGACAGCAAAACCTTCTAAAGCTTTTGTTGGTTTTGGTGAGATCTCTTTCCTGGGTCATCGTGTTGGTCATGGTCTCTTGAAGACAGAAGACCACAATACTTCCAAAATACTGAACATCTCTGTTCCTAAAACGAAGAAACAAGTTAGGAGTCTCTTAGGTTTAATTCAATTTTATGGGAGATTTATTCCAAATTTATCTTCGATCATGGCACCTCTATCAACATTGTTGAAGAAAGGTTCGCCTAATCTGGTCCGTTGGTCTGAAGAATGCCAATCTTCACTAGACCAAATCAAGAATATATTTTCTTCTCCTCCCATCTTAAGATTACCTACTCTTGATAGGACTTTTGTTCTTCGGAGTGATGCTTCATCCACTGGGATTGGAGCAGCACTGATGCAAGAATATGCAAATACTCTGCATCCTGTTATGTACATTTCTAGAAAAAAACTAAATGCGGCAGAGAGGAACTACTCGGTTTTAGACCGTGAGTTGTTAGCGATGGTTTGGTCAATTCTAAAGCTACAAAGATTCCTCCTGGGCGCACATTTCATTCTAGAGACTGATCAGAAAGCTCTTACAGCTATTCAGACTAAGAATTTGAAGAGTTCGAGATCCACTCGATATGCTATAGCTCTTCAACCTTTTCACTTCACGGTACGAGCTATCCGTGGCGCGGATAATGTGATGGCTGACATTTTGTCTAGATGCCCACATGACTCCAACTAATACTTCTGTCCTATATTTCTATATATTACAGAGTCATAACACACCTATATTTCTACAATAGATTAGCACATCTGTACTTACTTTATATGTACACACTATCGTGCTTTGTTGTCATCTTCTTCTGTTCGTTTTTTAAAATGATAGAGGAGGACTGAGTAGTTAATATAAGGGCCGTTAGTTTACTAAACAGCCACAATTATTAATAATGTATTGTACCTTATGAAGCATATTAGTTATTAATTAGCATTATATTGCTTGTACTTTCTCAGAATGTCATTGTTGAGCTGAGGACTTAACTTACGAGTTCTAGATTGTGTACTTACCCTCGGAATACCAGAGCATATGTCCTGGATCGTCATGTAGTTTAACTTTACTATGTACTTATGTCATTACATGTCAAAGAATGTACTATTTAAATTTTCCTATCAGATTTGTACATCCATTTTTAAAGACAATATTAGAGTATGCTGTTTAATGATGATTATAGTAACTTGCATACGTATATTGTGTTTACATGCTAACGTGATGTGTGTTGGTGACACCTCCCCGATGTGAATATTTTTTGAGACATATTTATTTTTCTGTTGAGGTATATCCTCACCAGACACTCTATAATTAGCCTATTGTTTGGCAATTTAGTTAATTATCAGCGCATAATTCGTGCGTTTTGAGCCGCTTATCGCTTGCTCTTTGATATTGAAAAAAAAATATGTTCCACATTTTTTTTTTATCGGGAGGAGGTGGTGATATGTTGCGTGATAAATTCTCGCAACATCGTTTTATTTCAATATCTGTTTTATAACGCAAGGGCAGCAACTGCTTGGAATTTGTGGTCGCTTTTCTCGGTGGGCATTTGTCTTCTCGCGTTGGTGTCGAGTGCAGTTGGGTTTGGGCTGCGGTCGTTTTGCGCTGGGCTGCGCATGACTTGTCTTGCTTCTTTGTCGATCGGTTTCCGCCCACCGCTAGTGGGAGTGAGCGATTTGGAATGGCGAAAGAGATGCCTCGTTGAAGAGGGGATCTCCGCTGTTTTTGTTCTGTCAGGGATGTGTAGTCCTCTTAATGGATATTTCGTTTATTCGAGATAATACCTCTAGTGTTTCCCACATGTCGGGAGGCGTGATATTTCTGTGTATTTCATGAAAGCAAGGTAAATTGACTTTTTCATTAACTCTATTGATTTTGGGTCGTGAGCGATTTCGATTCATAGCCTGTCTGCGAAAGTCGTCGTCACGAGATGTTTTTTTCCCAGCTCACATGTCGCTGCATTGTACTGCATCGGTTGATGCAGGTACCAAGGACCATTACTTGCTACTTTGTTAAATGAACTAGGTTTGGAAAACCTTTATTATCTAGAGGATATTTTTGAGGACATTATTTATACTTCGGCAGACGTGTCTGTCTTGCTGAAGTCAAACTAAGGAGAGTGAACTGATCTCATACATCTGGTTATCTCCTGGCTGTTATAGAAAAGGATGGAGTTGTTCACCTGACTACATTTACAGCACTTTGAAATATAACATGCATCTGACTCATCATTGTAATGCTGTCTACCGTTTATTGCTGTATTGAATGTTGCTGTGATAATGACTGTTTGATGTGCCTACACATTTGCGTAACCATTTTGTCACTGTGGCGTCCACAATAAATAATGAAGGATAAATTAACTCCTGCGCCGAGTGACCTCCCTGTTTTAAGAGTTAGTGGGGAAATTGCCCATTTAGATTACCTGAGTCTAATAACAGATACTGTCAATTAATTAGTTTATGTGGTGGTAGGGAAGAAAAGGTCCAGTCTAACGTATCAATTCAGGATGACACCTTGTTATGCAGACACTGTGCTGTCTGTTAGTCAATAACCACAGCCCGTCAAATATTCAGACAAAAATAAACCTCTCAGACAGTGCCTCATTTAAAAGAAAGTTATCGCTGATCTAGGCTCGCGGATTCAATACTGTCAGAAAAGGAGTTATATTAAAATCCGTTTAGAATTAAAGAACAAACGGACAATTTTTTTTATTTTTTTTTGTTAAATGGTAATGTCATCTGAAAAATAAACATCTATTTGTGCAAACAATGTATGCTTTATTATATTACATACCTTTTGTCGTACAACTATTCAGGGTGGGACACCGCTATGGTATGGTAGGTGTATGATGAGGAGACTACAGATTATTATCAAGAAAGTCTCCAGAAATTTGCTCGTTAAAAATGAAAGAGACCTATTTGAAATAAGGACTTGAAAAATAGAAGGCGAATGCTATCCACGAGATAGTGTTTTCTAATTATTCATAAAGAGTCTTCTGTATCCCTACGACCTTTACTTCTTTCCCTAAAATCTCGAAAAAGAAAGAGCCCCAACATCCAAAATGAAGGATTTTGCCTTTCTGTAAATACTTGTCACAGACAGCACGAGTGATACACTAACTGATTAAGTAATGATCAAAACGGCTATAAATTTATTGGTTAAATATATACACAGATAGGTTTAGTAGAAATTAAAAAGGATGATTGTTAAAGACAATTCACGCATGAAAATGTAAAACTGTAGTGGTGTATGATAATAAAACTATGAGAATAATGCAGTGGTGATGGGATATACTAAGTGCTATTACACTGAAGACAAATCTACATAGTCTGTGATCCTTCCAAATTTCCTCCAATGTATGATCATACAAAGATATATATAGACAGTGCGATGTAGAAGTCTTTTTCACAGTGTTGGTTACCTCACAAATGAGGTCTTATTGTTGTAAATATCGCATGTATAATAGTGAGAAACGTGTAAGCTGTTTTTTTAAATTTTAAGGCCCATCTTCATTGCACAAGGAAAACTCCATCAGTGCTCCGATCTCCTCCCTTAGATAAGACAAGGAGGATCTCAGCTCAGTGCACGAACTCCGTAGCACTGGCGAGGGTCAAAATATGTATATACAGGAATCACACATTCTATAAATGTTTATGTAGCAGGTAGGTTTTCCTAATTTTGTAAAGTCTGCCGACACAGCGGCCGTATGGCCTACTCTTTAAGATTTCCAACTGCCGAGGGACTTTTAACGTGCGAAACTTGCACGTGGGACCTGATAATTTTTCGCCCTTATCCGAGAAGGCTAGGCATCCAATCTCACTAAACTATCCGGTAGATTAGGTGGTGTATGACATTATTAGAACCCCCCTGTTTCTGAAAAAAATGTCCATCAAATGAATTCACTGTATTGGGAACTGAACCCGGTACCTTTAGAATTAGAGACGGACTCCATACCTCTTAGCCACTCAGATCCCAACTGTGTAAGATGTAATGTCCATCAACGTTTGAAAATTTCTCCACGTAGACAAACTTGTGACATTTGTCTCAGGAAACTGACTGCTGTGTTATCTTGAAGAAGGCACTGACTTTACTGGAATTTTTCACAAAATAATCCTGTTACCGGCAGGCTTCAGGCAGTGACCTTGATTGAATGAATCTGCATCGTGCAATACACGTTTGAGTAGATGAATTCACTGTATGCACTGACGCCTTGAGTAACTGAACTTGATTCGGGCTATAAGCTTTTGAGTGATTTCAACTTGATAAATAAACCAATCAACTTGAGATTATGTGATCTTGATAAATATTGAAAAATCAGCATGTGGTTGTTTGGACTTGATAAACATATGAATAAAATGCTTTTACCACAGACGTATACAAACGCGAACGTGGGGATCTTCGTTGTAACTATCTATGTTGTCCTATCTTGCGAGTTCTGCTATCCGGACATATACTTTAAAGCGTCTCTCCGATTAGGCGCCAAATACTTTGTGTGTAGACACAGGTTTCTGCAAGGATTTTTTCCTTAACGAACTCCATACGAACACATGCATAATTTAAACTCCATTACAATAAAATTATAATCCACACTGGAATAAATAATGGAACAGACTTCCATGTAATGTCAATCAACGCTTGGAAATCTCTCTAGCGTAGACAAACATTTATTTCAGGAAAATGACTGCTGCCTGATCTTAAAGAAGACACTGATTTGACTGGAATTCTTCGCGACATGATCTTCTGGTACCAGCAGGCTTCAAACAGTGAGCTTGGCTGAATGAATTTACGTCCTGCAAAACACATTTTGAGTAGATAAATTCACTTTATGCACTGACCAACACCTACTTTCAGACAAAACCCCAGCATAAGGTGTCATGAAGACACCCACGATCCAAGCACTAGCACCAACTGGATCTGATTCTTGTCAGAATGCCACTTTTCATGTTTATGCTCTACTACTGTAGTGCAGGTTGTGATACAGATCACTCCTTGCTGCCCATGCAGCTTGTTTCCCCCTCTTCACGTAGCCGGTAGGTCCAAGGGAACGGCAGTAGCCGATACAGGCTGGTACCAGCTACGTCGCAAGAGTTGCAAGAATTGGTACCAGCAACGTCACAGGAGTTGCCAGAATAGTGGAGAATCAACATTAGACTGCGTTAGGGACTCCGGATATTTCCCCAGGGTTTACTCCCGAAGCCATCCAGTATATAAATAGTCCCGCAAGGAAGCGGTGTTTTGAAATCAGTTTTACTTTCTCCTAGATAGGCTACCCACCAAGGATCACGAGCCCTATCTGCCCGAAATATCATTGTCCACGGCTCTTTATTCAGGATTCACAGCTAACCTCTACATCTAGAGGTTCTTCAACAATCCGCAAACCGGTTGAGGTAGGACGAACATTAAAGCAACATAAAATATTAGAACATAGTCATCGTTAATTTCATTTTAATTGAATTTGCAAAAATCAATCTCCACCGAAAATCATTATCAACCGCTTTCGGGGTGGATGTAATTCTTGAAGAGGGCATAAACAATAACGAAAAACGGGAAGAATAGAACATGATGTGGTTGCTGATGACCAAGATAAAAAAAGGTGTTAACAAAAAAGCAGAAAAAAAGAAGGAAATGAGAGGATAACTACAATACTACCAACAAGACTAGAATAGGATGGGAAGATTCATGACAGCTAAAGAAGAACAAGAAGATTAAGAACACCTAACAAGAAAGAGAACATTAAGGACAGCTGATAAGGGTGGATTTAGGCTGACTTCAATTACCACCCCTATTGACACCAGTAAAATTATAGTTGTAGATGTAGGGTGTCTTATCTGGTTTTGTGTTGTTGTTGTTGCTGTGTATAGTAGTGATGTAGTTCAGAGTTACAGCACTTAGGGTACGACATGTGAAGTCATAAACGGGTAAACTGCTCTGGACGTTTTTTTATCATTTATTTTGACGTCACAGGTACAAGTACGTACATCCAGTTCACAATAGGGCAATGTCATGACATTCACGAATATCAGCATACATAGTTCATCAATGCATTTAGCATATTCTAAAGATGATGATATGGCGCCAAGGGATTATATGGTTGGCTCCAAATACAAAAGTACATCAACAAAAAATCTTCTTACTGTTCAGATGTGCTAATCGAGTCAAATCATAATTCGCACGAGGATGGCATTCCAGGAGTGCAGGTCAAACTGACCTTTACAGGCATTCCTAAATCTAACCTTGACGTAGGCATAATCGCTGACACACAGCGACGTTCATAGAACAAAGAACTGTCCTTCGGGCTGAGTATGACCCGTGTACATATAGATCTCAGGTATGAAGATACCTGGGGCGTGACATCTATTAGAAGAACCTTCCTTTCTGTAATGCATACGTGAGCAGAGATCGACCATTGTCAAACATAAGTAAAGTTACAGATTGCATGTAAATGAGGCATTACCTTCGTTCGAAAATCCACACCACAGAAAACATACGCCTCCAGGCGTTTTAGAATACTCAAGGGAAGGACCTTGTAAGCTAACTATCTCACAATAAGGCTCCTAATCCCTAACAAAATCACAGAGACGCCAAAACGCGTCTTCTCTGCTTCACAGCTTTACATCGTCTCCAAAGATAAAGAAACTTCCCAGACGCCCCGCGTCCGGACATGCGCAGAACCCATACACTTGAAATAGCGATCAAACAAGACGATCTAGGAACATTCCAGATAAGATTTAACTAGATCGAGCCTTATTTGGACATGAACAGAGACCTCAACACAGGTTTCAGACATTCCAACCACAGTTGACCGATACTACCAAATAAGGAGAATGGTCACACTTCGTTAATAAAAATATGGACCGACCGTGTCTCGACACAAGAGGAGGTAACATCATTTTAAATGATAATCTCAATTATCCAGAGTTGTGTAGCTTTGACCGTCAAAAAATTAAAGTGTACTTTCAGTCAATCTAATAATACAATGTCTTTAGCAAAAAATGATCATACAATGACTTTATTAAAAAAAAAATGATCATATTATGACTTTAGAAAAAATGAAGATCTGTGCGTAACAACAGCTAAACACGGGCAAGAAACGTAAGCACAGTTAAACAATAAAAAAATGTTCAACTTAGCTAACACGAGCAGGAAGATTCAGGCCAGCTAAACAAGAGCTTGAAGATGCAGAATAGCTAAGCAAGAATATGAAGGTTCCGTAAGCTTAAACAAAAAGTTGCCGATTCAGTTCAAGAAACCTGAACAACAACAACAAGATTAAGGACAATGTGACAAGAATAAGAACAACAACGACATCTACATAACAGCAAGAAACAAACGGACAACTCAACAAAAAAAAAAGGTAAAGGTAAAGGATCCATTTACACGCCCTTTGAGGCATATTGGGAATACGGTGTTAGGCCCATATCTTCTTGACCATCGGCACACTAGGGGTGATGTGGTCAGCATCACGCCGTCCGCCTTAACCTTCCCAGAGTTGTTCTGGTACCCAATTCATGAGGCTGGGTTGACCCCAGAGCCGTTTGCGGTCTAAAACATCCCACCTTAACTGGGGATCGAATCATGGACAACTCAACAAAAACAATAAAATTAAGGACAGTTTAAAAAGAACAACAATAATAAGGACAGAATAAGAAGATGAAAGACAATAATAATAAAAAAAACGATATTTTCAAAAGTTACACAGTAACAAAAATCACAGTTTTTGTGGTATTTGCTACGTTCCTCGTAGCTTGCCCATTTTAACCATTTACA
Organism: Oreohelix idahoensis; assembly: GCA_024509875.1. Lineage (NCBI taxonomy): Eukaryota > Metazoa > Mollusca > Gastropoda > Stylommatophora > Oreohelicidae > Oreohelix > Oreohelix idahoensis. The sequence goes on from JAMPIV010000770.1 coordinate 141,268, forward strand.
ATGACAGTAGACACATTAAGCATGCGAAGAAAAGATGAAGAAGGATACAGAAAGACGATATGAAAGTAAAGAGTTTCTCCAAAAGAATCTGTTAATGAAATCGGAAAGTGAAGTTTTGTTTCAAGATCTGCGTTCTCTTGAACTTTTCGTCTACTAAGGCAAGTTAACAAGGATTGTCACTGTATCTCATTACAATAATCTCGGTCTTAAAAAATTGACCCTCATCTTCGCAGGGGGACGACCAGAGTATGTAACCCATGCTGTGTTGACGTAATCACCAGCGACTTTCTGAAGGAATTTTCACTAGCCTCTACGCCGCCTTATTGTGGACCATTGACTCTAATTGCCCTCAAATTGACTCTCGCTTGCGGCTCGTGAAAAACTTTCAAAATGTACCATTTCCCAATTACAGGAGACGTTGTCTGCTTTGAAGGTCGATAGCTACCACCAGAAAACGAGGCAATTCTCTCTCCGTTTATCCCTTCGCCAAACAGAAAAATGAATCTTCCTCTTTCCTTCTTGTTCTTTATTATCCTCTAGTGTACAGATAATTGGCTGTACGTAACTCTTCAGCAAATACTGATTTTGGTACTCTCGTCCCAGTCTCGAGATTAATCATTTTGTAATGTTAGTCGTTAGTTTTAAAGTGTATGATGTGATTTTCCTCTTATTTTTTATATTTTAATAGTTCTCCATCAAACATTAAATGGCTGTGTTTCTAAATCATCTCTCACTGTCTGTGTTCTTTGTTTTAGTCTCTATTTCTGAACACGTGTTCGTTGTCATTGTTCTCAGAAACTGTTGATCAGCGGAGGAATTTTACTTTACAGAATTCAGTATTAGTGGTCTATCACTGATCTATCTATCTATCTATCTATCTATCTATCTATCTATCTATCTATCTATCTATCTATCTATCTATCTATCTATCTATCTATCTATCTATCTATCTATCTATCTATCTATCTATCTATCTATCAATCTATCTATCTATCTATCTATCTATCTATCTATCTATCTATCTATCTATCTATCTATCTATCTATCTATCTATCTATCTATCTATCTATCTTTCTATCTATCTAACTAATCTATCCATCTATCTATCTATACGCCGTGCGTCTTGCAGGTTGTTACTGATCAAATGTGTATATGTAAGTATGTACGCTTGTATGTCGATACGTGTGTATGTCTGTCTGTGTCTGTAAATTGGTATGAATCTTCATCATTATTTTCCTTTACGCTTCATAGGGAGCATGGAGGCACCATTGTCGCTGGTTGTCGTAGATTTTGGATAGGTGATTAAGATAGATTCTGGTCCCGTCTGAATAGAATTGGAAAAGGTGGTAACTCAGTGAGAGATAAGGTAAAGATATAGATTTCGCGAGTGAAATGGTGAAAAGGTAGAGTCTGTCCCTGGATTGAGAAGATACTCTAGTCCAGCCTATCTCTACGAATGAAATTTGTTTATCAGACAGTTTACCTTTCGGTATATATTAACATATATACTATTACCACTCACATACACACACACAGATAAGTGACGACAACTTGAAGCACAAACGTGAAAACTATAGTAAGGGTGTAGGGATATTGGGCCGAGCTGACCAACACAGGTAATTAAGTTTTGTTAAGTTTATTTATCATAAAGAAAAAAAACTTCACAACATACAGTATCAAATATAACAAAATCATAGGTTATAGAAATAATAAAGAAATACATACCTAAGTGCAATTCCCTCTGTTGAGACAAGATCCCGTTAGAAGAAGTTATTAAACCCCAAAAGGTCAAAAGATTAGCACTATGGTACAGAATTTGACTATACTGTAAAAAGAACAGAGTTTCTAATTAATCTATCCTGGAATAAACAGTATTAGCAAACATAATGAAAGTAAGAGAACCAAGTGAGTAAAATGATTATACACTAGAAGAATTATTCACTCCTTCTTTCTCTCGCTTCAGACAAACTGTGGCGACATTTTCAGTCTCTCTTTCCTAAGTTGATTTACAGCATCTGGAACATATTTCCATGGTATACGCAGCAAATCCAGTGTTGGGTTTGTTTTGGCAAAGTAAGCCCCAGCTCCTCCAAGTTGGATTAATCCTGTTATTTGGGGAACGCTTACTTTATTACTGTTACTCGGATCTGTGTAGTTCACATCAATTAGTCCAGGTAGGAAAATACTTAAGATATCTAATGTTCACAGTGTCATTAGCTTGTAATTCCAATACTTTAGGAGAATGTCAGGTATGTAAATCTCTAGGGATAAAATTCCTCCTCACAACACAGTGGTCGGTAATCGGGAACTGTTAATGTTGATATTTTGGCCACAACGGGCTGAATGTACATGAAAAAGTGGGAAAAGAATCTGGATAGCTATAGGTCCAGTTACAATTATTCTTATTCTTATATGGGTGTACTATCTCTCTCTCTCTCTCTCTCTCTCTCTCTCTCTCTCTCTCTCCCTCTCCCTCTGTGACACAAGAGGGCCAAACAGGTCAACCTTGAAGACCCGCTATTTGCATAAGAATGTTTGTTTGGCGTCTATTGGATTTACAACGGCATAATTTATTATAATCCATTCGGTTATAAATTTGATAGAAACCACAAGCGTATAGATTATCTTATCGTTAAAAAAAACCCGTGAACTAAGCCTAGTCATTTACACAATTACACATAATGGATTAGAGATAAATATATATTTCGTCAGTACGACATCGCTTAGTGCATTTACTAGTCAATTAAAATATCTCTTTTATCTGGGTGCTAGCGAGTAATTAAATTTTACATTACAGCGGGAAAATTTAGCTATAAGTTATTTAAATGCTATTTAATAAACACAGAAAATCCTAGTGAAATATAATGACGGACTTAACAATTAAATCACTCAAAATGCTAGTATAAATATTTACCGCAACACAGAAATTTTAAACTATCTCCATCGAAATCTAAAGTAATTCCATTAGTACAACGGTCTAGAATTCGAAGCTAGATGGTTCCGAAAATTCTGAGGCTACTCGATAAATGATTTTAAAAGTTGGGCTATATATATGAAATGGGTATAAAATTCGCTATTACTTGCTACATATAACGCCTTCGCCCAGATTTTGGGGAATTCTGCGGTCGAATCCTGAATCAAAGCTTATTTTGACGCTTTCGCCTACCGTATAAATCTTCGCTAGCGAGAATTGTCTTTTGATCTCGTCCGCACCACTGTAGCTGATTACTGCCCCTGGGGATGACAAACGACTGTATGTGGGGGTAACTATGATTATCTCCCCTTTCTTGCATTCGCTTAATTCCCCCTGACAACTGTACTACCGAAAGTACGATTAGACTTATCGCCCCTTGGTTCTACCATTAGACGATTCATTCTCTCTACGCGCGTTAATTGTTTACCTGTCCCGTCGTGGACTAGTTAATAAGTCTTGTATGTAAACATTCCTAGTGCTTGTAAGACATAGAGAAACGAAAAAAAAATAGGCGTGGCTATAATTATGAGTTCGACAGATATCGAAGCGCATGCCTTCTGCGTTAACAAACGTGAATATTAATAAGCAAGCAAAGATGGAAAACAGATGGAAGCAAAAACGTATAGATTCATGTAATATATTTACATAACTCTGTCACACTGGTCCCCTTGCATGAAACCTGCACCAAGCATTCACATGTTTTTCCAGCAATGTGTGACAATTTATTTCACATGATGAGGTTGCCAGCTCCATGCTCAACCATAAATTAATGACCTTGTAGGTCGCGCCTGAGAGTGCACTAGAGCTATTTTTTGTTTGTCTCTTCAGAGACCCCCGAGAACTACTCAGGGCAATTTTGTGTTTATATGTGTTCGTTTGTGTGTCTGACTGAATGTATCTGCCTCTGTGTATGTGTGTCTGTTTATGTATGTGTATATGAATGTATATATGTATGTATGTGTGTTGGCCATGTCCACAGAAGGTACCCTGACACCAGAACTGCTATGCTTTGGACCCCACAGAAGGACGGCGAAAGAGAGGCAGACAAAAGGCAACCTGGAGAATAGTGGAGGCTAAATAGGGACAGTTTGTTGCTGCCCTACAAGACGCCACTAGGCGTGATGGCCACTGACTGCATTGTCAGTCAGTGACTAAGGATCCAAAAAGAAGTGTGTGTGTAATTGTGTGTGTAAGTGTGTGTGTAAGTGTGTGTGTAAGTGTGTGGCCGCGTCCATCGTTTTGGACATTAGTGAACATATGTGACAGTGAGGCCTATTACCCCAGCATTATCAGTGCCAATGAAATAAGTTCACAGATTTTTAATAGCACCAATCAAAACCATCGACGGTGACAAGAACTCACAACACCGTCGAGCTAACTAAAAGTTAAAAATCTTAGGAGAGTTCCAGATAGCAGGCCTCGGCGAAGGTTCTGTTTATAACTGTGAGTTGTTGAGAAGCCATGTTTGAGCAGTCTCATCTACGCAGAACCACAAAGGCATTTTCTAAGTTTTAATTCTTGAAGTTTTTCAGAATGAAGTTAGGTTGTGTTAAAGTTTAATGCTATCATTCACACAACAGAATAACAGCAGTCGCTATATTCTGAACTAGGAGCAAAGACTGTGTAAGATAGTAACTCAAGTAAGTACATCTCGATTTCTTGCAGTCCCCAGCTAGAATTGATTTTATTAGGGAAAGAAAACCAAGAAACAGCTATGGATCACTTGAAAGTACAGAAGCTGAAGAAAATATCACATTTACGTATTGAAAATAAAAGGCTCAACTACTTTTACTGAAAGTTATGAAAGCGAAGGTCAAAGTAACCTAGGTCGTGAACTACATGGGATTTTATTGTATCTCACACGATTACGGAGAGAGATAAGGGAAATACGGATACATGCAGAAAACTACCTTCAAAATGAAAGAAACTGATTTGATTCCAGCTGCATTTCGTTTATTATGTATTCTGTAAATAAACTATGTTTTTTGACTCGGCTGGGTTATGCAGATTTTGTAGAGTTGAATTCAAAGTTACAACTCTGGGCACCTTATAACAACTATCGAGAGACGAACTAACCTGTCGTACCTCTACAAGAATAAACACCTCTAGCAGACGGCTAGTAAACTAACTTGCTAGATAGAAAGGAGCAGTCACACATATATGTACTATTAATTGGAGCCGTTATTATCTCACGGTCACACATATGTCCCCATTAACTCCAATCCTGTGATGGAAACAAAATCCGGACCCAAGCGAGCATATTTCCCGACTTTTTCTCAAGAGCCCGAGGTATCCATGGTCCGCACAAGGTCATGAATATTATTCGTCTCCCAGCTTGCTTACCCATCATCTAGAAACCTGAGTTCCATACTTCCGACTTTCTATCTTTATTCCGGTGCCGCTTGGAGGTTATCCGTTTGACGTCATCAGAACTCCCGCAAAATAACTATCATATTATCAGCGCGGTGGCAAGTGTATCTGTATGTGTGAGTGGGTGTGTGTGTGTGGATGGGTGGGTGGGTGGGTGCGGGGCATGGGCGTTTTATTGTGTGTGTGTGGTGTGTTGTGGTGTGTGTGTGTGTGTGTGTGTGTGTGTGTGTGTGTGTGTGTGTGTGTGTGTGTGTGTGTGTGTGTGTGTGTGTGTGTGTGTGTGTGTGTGTGTGTTTTTTATTATACTTCCGTGTCCTAACATCTATACAACAGATAACATGTCCTGCAGCGATTACCAAGTTTTTCCATCACTCGCAGCTGGAGCCTGAGATTTGCAGACATATTGAGATGATGAGCAGCGGGAAATGTCTGTCTTTTCTGTGTCATTGCTGAAATCGGGTTCTCATAGACGTGTTCTAAGTCCTGAATATGCAGAAATAAATCGTATTGTGTGGGTCTGATCAGTTTGTGCTCCATGTATGGTCAACTCCGTTTGCACATTTGAATTATGCCCCAACTAAATATGTACAATTGTGACGGTAAGCCTCCCTTGCTTTGCAGTAGTGGTCCAATAGTGGCCAAAACTCAAGAGTATCTATTATAGGCTTCAATGGAGTCTATCTTTACACAAGATTACTTTTGGCAGAAATGAAGATAGAAGAGAAGTGAAGCTTCTATCACATGGGAGTCTTCACGTGATATTCAGATAAGCGAAAACAATGCTGACTGTTGATGAGCACGTTAATTCTGTAATCTGCCGACAACTTTTGGGACGGCTTTAAGCACTTCTTAAGTTCAGCTAGTTTAAGCCCCCACCCCTGATTTACTCAGTAGAATTCTATTATTCTAGTAACTTTAAAATGATTAAATCGAAGTTAAATTTGTAACATTACAAATAACAAAATTTAATAATCACTTTATGTGATAATTAAAGACTTTTTTAGTGAAGGAGAATCCAAATGTTATATGTAATTAATTATGGTGAAGAAGGTGAGTGTGGTTTGGGACAGTCACTCACAGTAGCGCACACACCAAGTCATGGAATGGTGTAACGTCTGATGATATTTTAACCATGGTTTATTACAATTATAACATCACGTAGATCTAGACGAATACAGTTACATCGAAACATGAATCTTCATAATGTAGTTAACACACCATACGGCCCTTACACATCCTGGCCTACAAAATCTCTACTCCTCACATCAGTGCACAAAGACTGCGTCTACGGCAGTTATATAATAATCATGGCCTACAAAATCTCTACTCCACATCAGTGCACAAAGACTGCGTCTACGGCAGTTATATAATAATCATGGCCTACAAAATCTCTACTCCACATCAGTGCACAAATACTGCATCTACGGCAGTTATATAATCATCAAGGCCTACAAAATCTCTATACTTCACATCAGTGCACAAATACTGCATCTACGGCAGATATATAATAATCAAGGCCTACAAAATCTCTATACTTCACATCAGTGCACAAATACTGCATCTACGGCAGATATATAATAATCAAGGCCTAAAAAATCTCTATAGCCCTGCGCAGGCATACATTATCCAAAAACCACCTTAGGGCTGACCACCTCAGTCAAAAACCCTGCATAGACTGAACCCACGGGAACACACCCCGTTCACACAGTCACGAGAATCTACTGTTCTCTTAACACTGCTCTCAAAAATCCCTGCGGACACTAGCCGCGAGAGCTATTCACACATCACTCAAAAACAGTTCAGAAACAGTACATTATGACCAGAGTTCACCTGCTATCTGACATATTGTCTTCCACGAAACTAAGAGGAGATATCTTTAAACAAATCCATACCAATCTGTAAGCAAGTACTCTAACCCAAAATTAACTCTACTCAACACGTATTTCCCAAGATCATTTCCCTTTCATCACATCTGCATTTATCAGTTTGCCGCTCTCCCAGTGTAAAAAAAAATGATTATATCATTTTTTTTTTTGTTGTTGAAAATTAACTCCCAAAAATTTAACGGTCAATGAAGTTATATCAGATACCTCTTAAATTAATTCCCAAAAATTTTTAAAAAAATTAATGAAGTTCTATCAATTACCTACAAAAATATACCTATGACAAGAGAACATAGCACATCTACAAAAATATCATCAATAAATGTAAGATAACGACTAAATCATCCAACATAATCATTCAAGCATACCAAAATAAAAATTAATCTAATACAAAACCCAAATTAAGTATACATAGTACAAACTAAACAGAAAAATAAATTATCATACGAGAAAAGACAAAATATGAAATGGGAATATGATAAGAATCAAATAGAATCATAAGATGACAATGAAGACAACAATTCCATACATGTAAAACAAATAGAACTATAAGAACCAATTACATTATCTAAAGTCATATAATTAACTTAACACTACAAAGAATGAAAGTATAAATAGCGTAACACGAAAAAAGTATACTAGAAGTATGAATGACATCAAAGATGAAACACGGAAGCATAAACAAAATATCAGACAATACTGAAAAGACAACAGAAAAGATGTAAAGAAATGACGAATAGTCAACAAAGAGAGATGACAGTAAAGATGCAAATGTAAAGAAAGTTGGTAACAACACCTAACAATAACTATCCAAAATATAACAACGTATTGTAAAATACAAAAATGCTAAAGTATATTTATATACTAACACAAAAAAAAGAAAGCTTATGACAAGCACAGCATAATAAGTAATTTAACTAAATTATAAACTTATACATAACTAAAAATAAATTACATCAAATATCACCCAAACAAAAAATTATTAACGATAACACAAGTTCCGCATTGACGCATAGTCAAGCGCTAACAACCAAAAAATACATCCAAACATCACAACATTTTCAAAGAATTAATGTCACTACATAATAGTAACCCTAACATACAATCTAGCGCTGGCGCAGAAAAAAATAAATATCACAATGTTCAAAACACATTTTCCAAAAAATTTACAATACAAAAAATGTTTCTTCTCTTTAGGTTAAATAAAAATAGTATTTTTATTTCTAAGTAATATGTAGCTATAATTAATAACTAACAATTAAATTAGCTGAGTAACATAAAAATAATCTTATCTTTAAATAGACACACATCAAAACGTGTAAGTTTTTTTTTTCTCTTCTTTTAAAAAAAATACATCAAAGAAACGTCACATTGGGTAATAAACTGTTGAACTGCTTACAAAGTTATAAATATATAAGTGTAATATTATTTATCTTAACTATGTATTATAATCAGATATTTAAATTCTGTAAATGAACAAGAGTATCAGCCGTCGCTGTTAATTCTACCCACTTAATTTAATAGGAAATTTAAGTTAATTCTAGCTGACAAAAAAAAAAACGAATCGTTTAAATTATCAAATGTCATAATTGAGAAAAAATGGAAACCAAGTTTCAGAATACGTCCTTAACTTCAACGAAAAATCATTAATAATACATACAAGTTATGTTTAAAATTACCTTTCACTAAACAATTAATTCAAATAATCTGTATATAAATATGTTAATTAAACATGGTATCAAATCCATGATGAAAAAACAAAACAAAATTTTAAGTAGTGAATAAACACTCAGGACTATCTATGAAAATGACTATTACATTGTCTCAGTAAATAATTTTGTGCATAGAAATTATTTAATGCATAATTAAAATACAGTCATATAAGTAACAACCAACAAATAATTATGGCAATCAAATGTTACAAAGATTACATAATATTTCATTAACAACATATAAAGTTCTATACTAAAGAATACAATAACATTCAGTGTTTGTAAACAGAACAAAAAATAAACAGGACCTTTGAAAAAAAAACCAAAAAAAAATTCCTTAGAGGTCTTGCGAACATCTCATCAACACGCAAGGTGACATCATGACACGGTGGGTTAACGTACTGTCTAGGCTCGCTTGAATGGATAAATGGTACACAGTGATCTACATCTCTCCCAGGTAATGTAAAATTAGAATGGTGATTCCCCTCGCAAAGTCGCTCGCTGTGAGACAATACAAATGAAAATATCTATTTTTAATCCATGGTAAGATTATGAGGAAACACGGAAAAGTTCACTACACAATTACCCGAACTCCGTGGTGTAAGGTTGTGGCCCTCCTGCGATGTCAACAACTCTCGTCACATAGCAGACAACATAGACGTCCCAGGGACAACCTGACCTATAATTCACAGTTGTCAGTGCGGTAGGCTGAAAAAAATTTACTACCTTCACAAGACCGAGATGATCTCTCAAACCTATCAGCATGACAAGCAAAAGCATTTAAGAACCTATTACCGTTCCTATTACTCTGATTAATAATAATAATCTTGCTCTTATGTGGAGCACAGCTAACCTGGTTGCGATCTGTATAATTTCTTTTGAGAGCATTGTTATTTGCTCTATTAACACCGTTGTACTGATTTAAATCCCAGTTACAATAGTTATTCTTAATACTTCTTCCCAGATAACAATGTCCATCAGATAGAACTGACTTTTTAGCAGAAAAATTATTACTAGACTGATGAACTTTCATATAATTACTTCTGCTATAGTTTTCTAAACTTTTAGAATCACAATGTTGAGATCTGTCACATTTTTTCTTGTTTTTGGGAGAAGAAACGTTACCGTAGGATGAACTCCCTTGGTACTTTATAACCTTAGGGTTATGTCTCCTATCAAAAAATTTTTTTCTTTGCTTGTGGCAATGTGTTTAAAAAATGAGTCACACTGCCTTGACTGGGTATGACTAGAAGGTTTGACAATCTCTTTATTTTTTTTCACAACATTTGTTTCCTTCATGGAACAAGCAGTAGTATGTTTGTTACTTGTAACCAATTTATCAGATCTGTCAATAAATACGCTGTTGGTTTTTAACACACTGACTTGAGATTTAGCACTGTTTCTTTCCTTATCTACAGGACTGGATATTACTGTAGATTTTCCTTTGTTATTCTGCCGCCAGCAATCATTATCATTGGAATCATCTGTATTGCGTGAGAAGTTATATCTCCCACGGAAAGATCTATGTCCACCATTCTTGACCGTAGAATCCGCAAAAAGTGTATAAGGCTGGCTTTTTGCTTTAGTGTTCTGATGATAAGAAACTTTCTGTCTATCATCGTCAACACTGACGGAAGACCACATATTGCTATTCAAGACTACGTCAAGCAGACCATTTATTCTTCTTCTTGCTTCTACAATCTCAAAGTCCTTAAGTGCAATCTGTTCACTTAATTTCTTGTCTTAAACTCTCCGCTTTTAAGACCTTGCAGCTTTCCTCTGCTAGCAAATTTTCAATCTTAATCAATTTGTCTTTCTCCACCATTAATTCTTTCACTCTCTCTTTATCAATCCTCTCAATCTCAATATCATGACTATTCGTAAGCCTATCAACCTTCTCTAGGGATATGGTATCCTTTTCTTTAATTTGGCAACCACAAATCTCCGTCTTCTCTTGAACTTTTTGAGTCAGATTTCTAATTTCGCCATTTTTTTTTCCCAATCTGAGCTTCCATCTCTTTAATTTTGCACAATGCCGAGTCTAATTTTGCTCGAACACAAGCAAGCTCAGAATTAGATTTACATAAATCACCTGTAAGTTTAGTCACTTTTTCCTGCAGCTTATTCACTTCAGTAGTACTTTTTAAGCAACTTTCCCTTAGCTCCTGTGTACTCTGTTTTATGTCTCCTATTTGCTTCTCATCCCTTAACTCTTCTTTCTGGTCACTATGGATGCCGTCGAGCAATAACGTACGTATACTCTTCAATATGTTATCACGTTTTATACTAATATAATTGTCCAAGAACAGACGAAGGTCCAAAACCAATAACCTTGCCAGATCCTCAGCCATACTCACATGAGGAATTGACTGAAATCTCTCATTAGCAAACTCTCTTAGAGATCTCGATGCAGAGACCAAAAACTTGTCCATAACATGTGACTCAAGCTCTGGGCCTTTTAATCCCTGATAATCTGTTCCTTCCTGAAACAGATACTCTAATACAGGTCTCATATCCTCCGGATCTGTATCAGAATCCATTGTGACTTGTTTACTTAGTCAACCATATATGTCTTAATTAAACTTTCATTATACCAAATCAAGTTTAGATCTCAAATATTGTATCATCAATCCCTGTACATCATCACATTCTATAATTAATCGATATAATTATCGACAACAACAACAATAGTTATCAATAGAATAGGATAGTGCAGATTGAGGCTTGTTGACATGGACAGAAGTGGCAACATTTACACACAACAAAAGCACTTAACTGAAGGTAATCCTGACCCTTCCGCCAACACACTGGATATCACAAAGTTCTGACGTTAAAACACTCCACTGCAGAAAAGATACAAGGACTAGGCACTCTTGTCTTCAAATCCCTGCCACTGTACAGTATGTCCTCAACAATGCATCAGACGACAGGAACCGATCACAGCAACCCCGCAATCACTTGAGGTATACGTGCAGACGAACTCCCCACATTGGCCACCACTGATAATTAAAGACTTTTTTAGTGAAGGAGAATCCAAATGTTATATGTAATTAATTATGGTGAAGAAGGTGAGTGTGGTTTGGGACAGTCACTCACAGTAGCGCACACACCAAGTCATGGAATGGTGTAACGTCTGATGATATTTTAACCATGGTTTATTACAATTATAACATCACGTAGATCTAGACGAATACAGTTACATCGAAACATGAATCTTCATAATGTAGTTAACACACCATACGGCCCTTACACATCCTGGCCTACAAAATCTCTACTCCTCACATCAGTGCACAAAGACTGCGTCTACGGCAGTTATATAATAATCATGGCCTACAAAATCTCTACTCCACATCAGTGCACAAAGACTGCGTCTACGGCAGTTATATAATAATCATGGCCTACAAAATCTCTACTCCACATCAGTGCACAAAGACTGCATCTACGGCAGTTATATAATAATCATGGCCTACAAAATCTCTACTCCACATCAGTGCACAAATACTGCATCTACGGCAGTTATATAATCATCAAGGCCTACAAAATCTCTATACTTCACATCAGTGCACAAATACTGCATCTACGGCAGATATATAATAATCAAGGCCTACAAAATCTCTATACTTCACATCAGTGCACAAATACTGCATCTACGGCAGATATATAATAATCAAGGCCTACAAAATCTCTATAGCCCTGCGCAGGCATACATTATCCAAAAAAACTACCTTAGGGCTGACCACCTCAGTCAAAAACCCTGCATAGACTGAACCCACGGGAACAATGGGTTGGTTCTTTTCACTCTGCTCAAGCTCGTCTCTGATCAAGGTTGTCTGTGTTAGCTCGTTTCCAAGGAGAGTCTACCACGTGCGTCCTTCATCTTAAAGCTTAGGCCGCGGGTCCCTTCTTGTTCCAGAGATAGTACTTTCTGCTCGTACCACTAATAACTATGGTAAAGAATAGAACGAAACGCTTTTTTGAGTATGGCGTTTTCCAACCCATAGTTATGGGTTCCTATCTTCCCATACCGCCATCCCAATTACTCAGACGTTACCCTCGATGAGAATTAAATTTAATCCCCCGGGATAAAACTTTCTTTACATTTATATAGAATAGCTTTCATAGTTACTTTATATTTAAATGAAAAGGTTAATAATAGAGATAGAGTCTGTTTACATATACATCTCCACTGATTGAAAAGTGTTCACAATATAAATTGAATATGTCTTCATTTATGTTTACACTGATTGAAAAGTTTGAAACTTCCATTACTTTAAAATGAATATTTTCACATAGACATTTACACTGGTTTAAAGCTTGAAAACTTACATTAATTTTAAAGGGAATATGTTTATATTGACATTTACACTGCTTTAAAATTGTAAGTATTATACTTAGAATGTACATCATTTGGTAAGATAGGGGACGGGAAAAGCAAGAAAGCAGATCTGAACGGAGGCAAAGCCAGAGGATCCAGGGCCGGGGCTCATGAAGTGTACGTAGAGGCAAACGGAGAAGTGGGGGAAACATCAAAGGAGACAGGATGAAATATATTGATGGTTTGGCAAGGGAAGCGGGGGAAGCTGCAGCAAAAGGAAATGTGAGGGACCTGTACAATAACACAAGGAAGCTAGCAGGGAAATATAGGCAAGCAAATGGTCTCATAAAAGATAAGAGTGGACGATTGCTTGGTGATATACAGGAGCAGGTGAAAAGATGGACAGAACATTTTGAAGAACTTCTCAATAGACCATCTCCAACTAATCCCCCGGACATCCTGCCAGCAGAAGAGGAGCTACAAATCAACTGTGAACGACCAAGAAGAGAAGAAATAAAGAAAACCATAAAGCTTCTGAAAGATGGAAAAGATGCCGGTCCAGATTGCATTCCAGCAGTTCCATCAAAACAGATATTGATACCTCTACAGAGATAGTATACAAACTACTTGGCAAAGTCTGGGAGAGAGAGGAAATACAGCAGAATGGAAGGAAGGTTATCTGGTCAGGTTGCCTAAGAGGGGAAATTTACAAGAGTGCACAGATTGTGGAGGAATGGTGTTGCTATTAGTGCCAGCAAGGGTGTTAGACAGAGTCATCCTGGGGGGATTAAAGGAGTCCATGGACGGGCGGGTTTTCGACGGGATAGATCCTGTGCAGACCGGATGGCCCCGTTGAGAGTAATAGTTGAACAAAGTCTGGAATGGAATTCCCCGCTGTACATCGGAATCGTGGACTATAAGGGGGACGGGGGGGGGGGGGGGGCATTTGGCAGTGTGGACGGAGAGTCGCTTTGAAAATTGATGGGGCATTGTGGAGTCCCGATGGGGATCGTTAACTTAATAGAGAAGACCTGTGGAGACATGAAATGCGGAGTTATACATGAGGGACAGCTGCAGAGCCGTTTGGGATTAGAACGGGAGTGAGACAGTGATGCCTCTTGTCTCCATTTCTTTTCTTACTAGCAATAGATTGGGTTGTGAAGACATCGACATCATACAACGGAGATGCAATCCAGTGGAGTCTGACTGGACAGCTTGGTGATCTGGATTTTGCATATGACTTGGCTCTTCTGTCCCATAACCATAGTTAGATGAAAGGGAAAATGAAAATTCTCGATTGGAGGTCACGGCGGGTGGGCCTGAGGGTGCACAGGGAGAGGACAGGGATTGTGAGAATAGGTGCAAGAGATGATGGCAGGGTTGAGCTTGAAGAGACACCACTGGAGGATGTAGGGTTGTACACATGTCTTGGAAGTGGTATGGACAGGGTTGGAGGGACGAACGGTGATGTCAAGGCGGGAATACAAAGGGCAGGAGGAGCTTTCGTTGCATTGGGAGACATAAGGAGAACAAGAGAAATCAAGTCCAACACGAGGATAGGAATCTTCGGCTCAGGTGTGGGGTCAGTCCTGTTGTGTGGCTCTGGGACATGGGGGGCAACAGTGACGGCAGCCAAGGAGCTGCGGACTTTTATAGACTAGTGCTTGCGTGGAGTAGAGGTACTGAGGTGGTGTGGCGGGGTCACAAGTGTGGAGTTGATGACAGGGGCCAGACGGGTGCCGGTGGAGCGGGAGTTGAGAGGAGGTCGCTGGCGATGGATAGGACATGCATTGAGGAAACCTGTTGATAGCATTACAAGGCAGTCCTTGTTCTGGAATCCACAGGAAAAGAGAGGCAGAGGTAGACCAAAAAACACACGGAGAAGAGAACGAACGAACGAACGAACTTTATTTTCAAAGGGTTGAGAATTGGGCACGCAGGCCCGTCTGACATTCTGCCCTTCCTTTCTCTCACCTTTCATACTGAATTCATTTATTCCCATATGCATTTTACATATCAATGTCAAGGAATTCAACGTTGCAAAGTAAAATAAAATAGCACACTCATATTAACATTAACTACTTATAAACATGTCATAAAATATGTAGAAAAGTACAAACATCGTCATTAGAACCTACAATTGATATTATAAGAAAAGATTATCTGATTAGGGGGGCATGTAATCAAAACTAATAAAGTATTCGAAAAGTCTACGATTGTATGAATAGGGACTGAAAGAGAGCGAACGAACTTTATTTTCAAAGTGTTGAGGGAAAGGAACTTAGGCCCGTCTAAGAGAGAGAGAGAAAGAGAGAGAGAGAAAGCGAGAGAGAGAGAGAGAGAGAGAGAGAGAGAGAGAGAGCCAGCGAGAGAGCGAACGAACTTTGTTTTCAAAGTGTTGAGAAATAGGAACATAGGTTCGTCTAAGAGAGAACGAACGAACGAACTTTATTTTCAAAGGGTTGAGAACTGGAAACAGAAGTGAAAATGATGAGGAAAATATGGAAAGAACTTGAGCGGATGGCACAGGACAGGAAGACTTGGCATGTGTTTGTTGAAGGCCTATGCTCCTTGGAGAGCTAAAGGGTATTGAACTGAAAGCTTGAAAACTTACATTAATTTTAAAGTGACTATGTTTATAGGAACATTTACACTGCTTTGAAAATGTAAGTATTATATTTAGAATCTGCATCATTTCTTTCATCTTTCCCTCCCTGCGCCACAGGGAACCTGGAACTACTTTATGCTTTTACTTCTCTTTAAGAAACTATCAATAAAGCAATCACCGGCCCGTGCAGTGGTGGTTCATGAATCATCATTCTATACGCTGAGGTTGCCAGCCTCACATGACTTTGACATCCAATGGCAAATTTAAAACATTAAACTTCACATGGTAATATATACATATAGATGTTAGTTCACATGTTAGTAATAAAATATGAAATGTAAATAACAACTTACGCCAATCTTGACTATAGACTTGTTGCTCAGATGAATAAGAGAGTCGAGTCGGTCTCTTACACGCGTCTGGGGTGTCTTTAATTTGACAATAGATTCCCTCTCTGACTCCGTGTGTTTCTTCAGTTTCCTAGTCTCGTTGTTCATTATTAAAATGTAGAGATTTCCTGAGCTTTGTAAGTCCTATTTGGTTCTCCAATAAAAGGTCTGGTTAAAAAAAAAAGGAATTATGAATCTAGTCTTCACTCTTGCGAGGTCTGATGTTGTCTTGGCGAGCATGAAATTCACAGTGAAATAAAACTGCGAAATGGTCAGACCATATTTCTATCTTCCCAAGCATTGTTGTTATGAATCTAATTAGAAAGATCCAATCATTTCAAATCATGCGGATAGGGTGTGATGATTTCAAAAATATTCCGACATCGGATAATTTTGAACGTATGGCAGAGGTCAACTCTCCCATATATGGTAATATGATGTCCGATGCTCTTGTGTACAAACGTACAGACAGATCGGGGAACTCACATGACAACATGTGTAAGCTGTAATGCTCATTACTTTATTAGAAAGTAATGTTGTCATAACAAGTCGGCCCGGAAGCGTTTATGTCACACTTGTCTGCCCACATGTGTCACACAGACAGTAATCTCGTTATCTGTCGTTTGAGTACGCAAAACTCCGTGTATGCCCATCTGGGTTACCAAACAAGTCGTCTTATCAGCGGTTCAATCTAAACACGCCGGCGATTATCTTAGAAAGCTCACCGCAAGCCAGGATAACCGGGTAACAAACAGGTGACATCACAGAGAGGAGTGTCGAATGATTTGATAAAATCAAATATCGGCTACTTAGCAGAAAAATAACGACGAAAGAAAGAAAGGAAAGTGCGACAACTGAGAGCAAATAATAAAAATCAGTACCACAGATGTACCGATACTGCCGGAGAGAAACAAAGATTGATAGGGGCCGCCCCGTTTTGTCACAACAATATGAAAATTAGTATGAAACACAAACATAAAAAACAAACTCCTATTACAACATTGATTCTGATACTGATTTGGTTTCTACAAATAAATATGCCCATATTTGGGCATGTTATGAGAAGAGGAAAGCTGGAATATATCGTAACAACAGGTAAGATTGAAGGAAAAAGAGATAGGGGAAGACAAAGAGAGCAAATACTGGACAGTTTGACATCGCGGCGTGGAAAAGTGTAAACAGCAGAATTGATAAATTGTACTGTAGACAGGAAGTTGTGGAGAAACATGATCTCCTACGCCACTTAGCATGGTACTTGAAGAAGAAGAAGAAATAAATATGCTAATACCAGAATTACTGGCGCCAAGAATATGCGGGCGGGTTTGTTTATTTGTTTTGTACTGCATAAAAATGTTTGCACATGACATGTTAGTTCTATTAATTAAGCTATTGCAATATTTAGAGAGTAAACTGATCTTATTCACGAGAGACTAACTACTAAATAGATGTTTATTTTTACCACATTTACGAACTTACAGATTAAGAGCGCTAGTTTGGTTTATTAATTTTATTTTATTTTTATTTTTTTTAATAGTTTCAGGTGCATAAAAATGTTTGCATATACAATTTTAGATCTCTTAATTAACTATAACAGTGTTTGCAGAGGAAATTGATCTTACTAACTAGATACTAACTTAACGTTAACCTTGATTCTAATAATTTAGGGAATAAAAACACTGTATTCTAAGTCTGACATTGAAACTTGTTCACAGTCGAAGAAAATGTTGATTCTGATCGTACTGATAATGTCTTCAGGCTGAATTTACATAGATAAGTATCTGATTGGATAAGTTGTCTTCGTGTATTTACTGAATCTACCTTTTTTGTTCGGTACACTTATGCGTTGATCGAAACCTCAGAGCGAAACGCTCCAAGTGATAATTTTACTCTTGAGTTAGGGAACAGCGCAACAGAGAACTGGTCAACCCACGTCATAAAAAAGCAGGATCTATCATTGCGAAATCTTTAACACTTCATTTCTCTACGGCAGTTTCTGCTTGTGGCTACCTTTACTTTACCTTTTCTTAATGTGTTTGCTACGCTGCTTCACCTTTACACTTATCATTACTTTACAAGCGATTCACACCATGGCACCAAGTTCACGCATATTAGAAATCTCCAGATTTTTCTCGTTGTTGTCTTCGCAGACGCCTCCTATTTTGAACGGATTCTTTCCTTTCATTAGATCTTCTTCTTCTGAATGAGCTTCTTCTGTTACCCCGTATATCCGAATATCATCCTGTTTATTTGAGTTTAACCATGGTTTGTCGTGTTCGTTTGTGTGTCACGGGTTGCGTCCACTTGCTCTGCAGTAGTGGTCCAACAGTAGCCAAAACCTGGAGTATCTAATGTAGGTCATCAATGGCGTCTACCTTTCGCACAAGATTACTCTTGGCAGAGTTGTAGATGGAAGGATAATGACGCTTCTATCTCGAGGCAGTATCCACAAGATATTTCAGAAGTCAAGTGCTGTGCTGAATGAGACTGAGCACGTTAAATTTGTATTTGACCTGCTGCCTTTTGAGAAGATTTATATTGTATGATTTAGCTCGTTCAAGACCCTAGCTGATTTAATTTAGCGAAATTCCTCATTCCTCTAATTAGCTATATATATATATAATGAATATACACTAGAGATTCTGAGTGCACCTTTCTCTCTGTGATAATTAATTCAACTATGAATTTGTCAAAAACAGAGTATACAAATATAGTGATCAATTACTTTAACACTTGTAAAAAAATGTGAAATTATTTGGGCTCGATGAATATAGGCAAATAAAAGTTCGGTCGTGTTTGACCTGTTAAAATTCTGACTTGCCAAAATGCTGAAGAGCCGATGCTGCTTTTCTGTAGATTCGTTTCTGTGGTGAGGGCACGTTTCCAGATCAGTTCAGGAAGTAATCTCTCCTGGTCAAGACTAGAATGTTCACCACCAGTGGAATGCAGGTTTACAAGCGTCGATCCTGCGTTTGAACCACACAAAGGTAGCACAGCAAATGGTCTCTCCGGCTCATACCACAAATAGTCGGGTCGCCTCGTGCTGGTACCACAAACTTTAGAGGGAATAAAAGAACATATTCCGCTGCTAAGTCTGTGTTTTCCAGATGTTAATCGGGCGCCTTTCTAATAAGTGTAGTGTATTATAGATAACCTTACTTGCTGCCACATATATATATATATATCTCAGTCAGAATTATTCTGGAATAGTGTGATGACTACGTTGTATGTCTAGGGTATGTGTATGATGAAGTGTAAGTCATAACAACAACAGACGGATAAACAATTTAATTTATTCCACCACACTTGACAACACTGTGACACTCACATACATAAAACACTCTACAAGGATATCTTAAAGGAGTCACTGATAACTTTTCAAATAACAATATGTATTCATTGCTGGCATGAATGAATATGTGTCCTGATTCAACTACAAAGGGAACCAGGAATCACAATCAATTTAAATTACAAGTTATATGTACAGAATTTATCAATATGAATATAGTAGTGACATATATTATTAAAAGTATCCTATGTGTGTCAGTTGTGTAGTAGTAATATGAGGTAATACTGGTTTTGTTTTGTTCAAGCTCTGTTGGTATTTGTCATCATGACTTCAATAGTTTGTCTTTAGGGGAACTATTATTGGAGATGTTCTCAGTTCCTGATATTAACACAATTTAATTCCCCTCTTAATGTTATTTTTACAAGGTCATTTTAAGCTGGGGGTACATAATTTTGAGCTCAGCTGGCCACATCAGCTTATCTGGCGTGATGGCGGCAGGAACAGACTCCTCTGCTCGACTCTCCCTCGGCTCTGGAGACACCTCACTGATAGCTAAATGGACCAAGGAGTATGCTGTCCGACTCTGGATTCAGCAAAGCTCTGACCAGGTGCTGCTCAATACCATCAAGACCACGGTCCCTGAAAACAAGAAGGATGTACCTTCGACTCCATAACTAATTTATACTCTCTTTTTACACTGAGCACAATACATCACAAACATTGAGTTCAGAGCGTTAGGCCAACTGTCAGCTTCATCTGAAATACTTTATACCAGCATTAACCTCCTTAATGGTTACTACGCCTCTGCACTTCCAGCATTATTTCTGTCTAATCAATAATCTAGGTGTCAGTGTACTGTTTGGCCATTCCATGCAGTTTTACTTTCCTCCGACACCTTCTGTTCAGGCTGGAGCATTATAGGCTTTACATCATGTTTGCTACTGAACTACACATATATACAGGCATAAATTAACAATTCACATTCAATTTTCATTAAAAGATACTGAATGTTTCAAGCTTACCACAATTCATGGAAACAAACACAGATACGTTGATTAGCAATGAATTCTGGCACAATTACTGGCACAAATTCCCATCTGCTTATGTTCCAGGCTTTTATTTAGCAAAAATATGAGCTGGCTTCAACGCACTGTTGCTTTATCAAGCTTATTTGCACTAGTGGTCTCGAACTAACGCTCCTAAGTGAGTATATCAGCGAGTCTGGCCAATGGAGCCACGTTTCGACAAGTGTTTGAAAAAAATTTTAACTTCCTACGTCTCCCCTAACAACCAAGGATAGCATTTATAGCCCGACTAATCGTGTTTAGCCTTACATATCATTCCAGCCAATCAGTTCAAATGTAACTTGTGGCCCATTTCCCGTACAATGGTGGTTAAAAAAAATCTACCACTTAGGGATTCTTAGTTTGGTTGTTGTCTGACAGCACAATCATTTTATTTTGGCTATAACTTGTTAATTCCTAGACTATTTGCGTAACGTTTTACATATTCTTTGTCAGCAAGCCCTAAGGAACCCAAATATACAAATTTAAAAGAGCTAAGTGGCTGCGTTCAAAATGTGCAATTTTCTACCTAGTCGTGTACCTTGTTTTATTTTTTTTATGTGAGAACCGCCACCTGTCCTGCTGTACTGTCTGGGTACTGTAATGTTTTCGGAAACGTAAACCCATCTAATGTCAGGTTTCCCCAATAAGCGTTTTTCAGATTTTAAAACCTAACTCTGGGAAGGGTAGTGAATTTATCACTGTCCGTCTGAAAAAAAGTTAGTGCATGTAGTCTTACACGCGTGATGGCAGCATTTGTGTATCGCGCGACGCGTGTTTAGTGTTCGGCTTTCTGCCTCTCCCTTCTCGCTATCCTTTAGTCCATCTGTCTTTTGTTTTTGGTAACATAGTGTAGAAAAAGACATGAATGGAATTTAAAATTTAGGTCAACTTGCATATTTCAAGGTTTTTCTTAGAAAGGCAGCACACATTTTATTGTGTGTTTGGGAAACGCGTGTATGTTGCAGAAGGCCTTTAATATCAACGTGAAAGCGTTACAATTTGCCGACGAAGTAGAAAAGAGGGGATTTCGAGTACTGTCATTGTGACAGCACTGTTCTTTACCATTCTTCTTCCTTTATTTATTATATGTATTTATTAGGCTTTATATTTACTTGATAATTTATATATGTGGATTAGAATATTCCACGACATCTCCCCTCTTAAAACAGACATTATATGTCAGTCCTTTATTCTATATACACATAGAGAAATTTATTATTAGTTCTGGGGTTTACGGTGATTCTCATCACACGGATGGCGGCTTAAAAAATCCGCTCCCAAATTTGTTTTTCCAGATATATACTCAATGCTAAAATTATATGGAGCCAAAAGTAAAGACCATCGGAGTAACCTGGAGTTCTCATGCCTAGCCTGTGCTAGAAACGATAAAGGTTTGTGGTCTGTTTGCAACTTAAAGGCCTTCCCATACAGATAAATATTGAATTTCTTTATTGCCCATATTACTGCAAGACATTCTTTTTCGCTAGTTGAGTAATTGATTTCAGCTTTATTCAATTTTTATCTGCTAGCATATGCCACTGGGCTTAATTCCCCATCCAATGCATCTGATTTCTGTAGTAGAGTTGCACCTAACCCAATATTACTTGCATCCGTCCTTACTATGAATTCTTGACTTAAGTCAGGTAATTTCAAAATGGGTTTACTTGTGAGCTTTTCCTTCAATTCTTGGTAAGTCATTTCACATTGTGGGGTCCATGTAATGCGATCTGGATGTCCTTTACGTGTCAAATCAGTTAACGGTGCACATATGGAATTAAAGTTTTTGATATACTTCTGGTAGAAACCACATAATGAGACAAAGGATCTCACGTCCTTCTTGGTTTGTGGTCTCGGGGCTTTCTTTAGTTTCTCTAAATTCTTTGGGTCAGGGGTCATGTTTCCCTGATAAACTGTGTGTCCCAAAAATTCCAATTCTTTACATCCAACGCAACATTTGGTTGGTCGGGCTGTTAAATTTGCTCCCTAAGTCGATTAAACAGCATGTTCAGAGAGTCAATGTGTTCCTCAAATGTTTCTGTTGCTATAAGGATATCATCCATGAAATTTGTTATACATGGATTATTCAGAGGGTCCAATAATTTTCTCATCATTCTAGAGAAGACACTAGGCGCATTCTTCAATCCAAATGGCAATCTATTAAACTCATAGTGTCCTTCTGAGGTACTAAAAGCTAGGTATGGTCTAACCTCAGGCTTTACTGGAATCTGATAGTATCCTTTACTCAGATCCACTTTTGAGAAATATTTAGCTTTATTTAGTCTGGCAAACAGCTGATTTGTATCCGGCAATGGATCCACCTGTCCTTCTGTAATAGCATTCAGTCTCCTGTAATCTATACAGAGTCTATGTTCTCCAGAGGGCTTCCTTAAGAGTACAACACCGGAACTATACGAAGATTCACTGTGCGAAATAATTCCTTCCTTCAACAGATAGTCTATCTCTCCTTCAAAGCTTTCTCCTTAGCAAACGGAATCGAATATGGTTTCATACAGACAGGTGTGGGGTCTATCAGTTTCATATCATATTCCAATAGGTTTGTATGCCCTGGTCGGTCTGTTAACACCTCTGCATGATTATTTAGAACCTGTTGCACTCTCTCTTTCTGAGTTTTCGTTAAATGTGTACTGATTTTTACCTGTGCTGCTGTCTCACAGGGGTGTGATGGATATTCAAATGATGAAAGTGGTTCCTTTTTCATCTCCATGGCGATGGACAAGGTCAACAAGTGTGTCTCTTCCTGATGTTCTCTTTCCAAATATTTCTTCAGGAGATTCACATGATAGATTTTTTCTTTCCCCTTCTTATCTATCTTATAATTTGTTCTAGATACCTTCTCTAAAACTGTATATGGACCCTGCCATCCAATTTGTAACTTATTCTGACTCCCGGGCAAAAGAAGCAGTACCTTCTCTCCCACAGCCAAATTCTGTCTTTCGCCTTCCTGTTATAATAGGCAGCATGTTTCTTCCTGGCTTGTTTCAAATTTTCATTGGCAAGTTTCCAGCCAGTTTTCAAACGAGTGGTCAGCTCATTCACATATTGGTATGAAGATGTAATGTTTTCCTCTGCCTTTTCATCAGTCCACGTTCTTAACAAAGCTACATATGGACCTTTAATTGTGTGGACCTATTTGTCCATGCACCGGTATGGTCTCTTCCACTCGAAGCTTTATAGTGATGATTTTTCCTCCCAGAATTATCATTCACAAAACGACCGCTACCAATTTTTCTTTTGGGGCTTTCTCCCCACTTAAAATTCTTGATGAGAGATTTCCTCTCTACATCCTCTTCCTCCAGTTTGTTTAAGTCCGATTGAGG
This sequence comes from Oreohelix idahoensis, assembly GCA_024509875.1. NCBI lineage: Eukaryota > Metazoa > Mollusca > Gastropoda > Stylommatophora > Oreohelicidae > Oreohelix > Oreohelix idahoensis. The sequence continues at coordinate 165,210 of JAMPIV010000770.1, forward strand.
GATTGTCGGCTTATCCTGGGGTAAGACATCTTTTTGCACTCTCCGCATAGTGGCCATTGTAAAACAGTTAAGTGAAGCTTGTCCGTGAAAAGGGGCTTCCCATTCCATTTGGTCCACTTTATCAAATCTATTTTTCTTTTTTTTTATCAGGCCTAATTTTGCCCCGTGGCGTGTCCAGGTCCTGATCCATGTTCCCACTTGTGGGTGTTCCCTCATGTGCTATGCTACACCTTTCTACAAAATTCTCAATGTCCCATCTTGCTTTGGGCCAATAATAATTGTGAGCCACCTTTTGAATGATGGTACCTATCTTCTCATGGTCCCCATCTGGTTTCACATGTAGGCTCCTTATTAAGTCTGCCCTATATCTTTTTGGAAGAACCAGCTGTCCGTGACCTTTGGATCTAGCTCCAGTCTTCCTATACATCAACTTGTTTTTCATGTAAAAATCTCCCTTGCCTGGAGTTGTATGACAAGTTGACAATTTTCTGAAACAAGGCTTGAGTGTTTTATCCCCAGCCTGTGCCTTCCTCATCTCTTCTGGAGTGGTATCTAACATAATATCCTCCTCCTGTCTTGAGGTCGCCCTGACCTGAAGGGTTGCCATATACACAGGTTTCCTTCTGCAACGGTCAGTGTCATGATTGTCCATCTGACAATTTTTACACCACCTTTTTCCTTGGTTGAAAGATTTTCTTTCATCATATTTCCTTTCATCGAATTGTGGGAATTTTTTTTTTTTTTCATACCGTGGCCTATCAAATTGGTGCTTACCTTTATTTTGATCCTTAGGATCAAATTTATTAAAGTTCTGTGGTGCCCTAAAGTTATCCACTTGTTTCTTTTTATTACCTGTTACCTCTGCTTGAGCTGCTTGATACCTTTCAGCAACATTTAGCAACTCACCCAGCCTCTCTGCACCTTGTTCCATGAGAAACTTTCTCAGGTCTGGAGCCATGGACTCTCTTAATTGCTCTATAAGGACCATTTCCTTAAGATCTTGGGTTTTCCCCAGAGAAGTCCATTTCTCCAAGTATGTCTCTATTCGTGCAGAGAACTGGTGATAGGTTTCACCTGACAGTAGTTTAGCATTCCTAAATTTTTTCCTATAGAATTCTGCATTCTTTTCATATCTTAACAAAAGAGCCTGCTTTAGCATGTCATAATTTTCCTGATCACCTCTGCTCATTTTTGCAAAAACTTCATAAGCTGCCCCACGAAGTCCCTGAGATAACTTTAAGCTCCACCTTTCTCTCTCTAACCCATACGTGGTAGCTAATAGTTCATACCTATTTAGGTAGCTCTCTATATCATCGTCTTTCTCAACAAAATGATCTAAATGAAAATTCATAGCTGAGGTTGAGGCTCCCTGAGTAACCGTAGCATCAGAGGCAAAGGGACTGGCACCATTTTCAGGAGCATGGCCTTGAAACTCAAACTCCCTTAGTCGTAACTCATGTTCCCTTTGTAATCTCTTATCTTCTGCTTCCCTTTCTGCAGCTAATCTCTTGTCTTCCCTTTCTGCAGCTAATTTCTTCTCTTCCCTTTCTGCAGTCAATCTTCTTTCTTCTGCTTCCAATTTCTTAGCCTCGGCCTCAATCTGCAACCTCTTAGTCTCAGCCTCAGCCTCAAATTGTAACTTCTTAATTTCCCTTTCAGCCTCTAACTTTCTTTCGGCTTCAAACCTTCTTTCTTCGCGTTCAATAAATTTGTCACATTCCGTAGTAACATAGGCAACCATAACTTGCCCATCTAATCCTAACTCTTTTGCAGTCTGAACAGCAGCAGATCGAAATTTGGCCAGGTCCGCCATTGTCTATCAGGTAAATTTATACAATGTCTAACCAACAATTTAATCTCTAAATATATCTAATGGACAACACAGGCACCGTGAGCTCAACCTTATTTAATTCCACCCAAGGATACCTTTTAATTCTTATATTCCCTGAAGTGAATTACCCCCAATATTTTTAATAGGGAAAGATTCAAAATCCCAAGAGCGAGCCCCAATATATGTGGTGAAGTGGGATGTTATAAATATTTATAGGGGACTTAGTGTACTGACTGAGATCAGCTGTGAAGGTATCTATATCTAATAAGTGTAGTGTATTATAGATAACCTTACTTGCTGCCACATATATATATATATCTCAGTCAGAATTATTCTGGAATAGTGTGATGACTACGTTGTATGTCTAGGGTATGTGTATGATGAAGTGTAAGTCATAACAACAACAGACGGATAAACAATTTAATTTATTCCACCACACTTGACAACACTGTGACACTCACATACATAAAACACTCTACAAGGATATCTTAAAGGAGTCACTGATAACTTTTCAAATAACAATATGTATTCATTGCTGGCATGAATGAATATGTGTCCTGATTCAACTACAAAGGGAACCAGGAATCACAATCAATTTAAATTACAAGTTATATGTACAGAATTTATCAATATGAATATAGTAGTGACATATATTATTAAAGTATCCTATGTGTGTCAGTTGTGTAGTAGTAATATGAGGTAATACTGGTTTTGTTTTGTTCAAGCTCTGTTGGTATTTGTCATCATGACTTCAATAGTTTGTCATTAGGGGAACTATTATTGGAGATGTTCTCAGTTCCTGATATTAACACAATTTAATTCCCCTCTTAATGTTATTTTTACAAGGTCATTTTAAGCTGGGGGTACATAATTTTGAGCTCAGCTGGCCACATCAGCTTATCTGGCGTGATGGCGGCAGGAACAGACTCCTCTGCTCGACTCTCCCCTCGGCTCTGGAGACACCTCACTGATAGCTAAATGGACCAAGGAGTATGCTGTCCGACTCTGGATTCAGCAAAGCTCTGACCAGGTGCTGCTCAATACCATCAAGACCACGGTCCCTGAAAACAAGAAGGATGTACCTTCTACTTCATAACTAATTTATACTCTCTTTCTACACTGAGCACAATACATCACAAACATTGAGTCAGAGCGTTAGGCCAACTGTCAGCTTCATCTGAAATACTTTATACCAGTATTTCCCTCCCTAATGGTTACTACGCCTCTGCAATTCCAGCATTATTTCTGTCTAATCAATAATCTAGGTGTCAGTGTACTGTTTGGCCATTCCATGCAGTTTTACTTTCCTCCGACACCTTCTGTTCAGGCTGGAGCATTATAGGCTTTACATCATGTTTGCTACTGAACTACACATATATACAGGCATAAATTAACAATTCACATTCAATTTTCATTAAAAGATACTGAATGTTTCAAGCTTACCACAATTCATGGAAACAAACACAGATACGTTGATTAGCAATGAATTCTGGCACAATTACTGGCACAAATTCCCATCTGCTTATGTTCCAGGCTTTTATTTAGCAAAATATGAGCTGGCTTCAACGCACTGTTGCTTTATCAAGCTTATTTGAACTAGTGGTCTCGAACTAACGCTCCTAAGTGAGTATATCAGCGAGTCTAGCCAATGGAGCCACGTTTCGACAAGGGTTTGAAAAAATTTTAACTTCCTACGTCTCCCCTAACAACCAGGATAGCATTTATAGCCCGACTAATCGTGTTTAGCCTTACATATCATTCCAGCCAATCAGTTCAAATGTAACTTGTGGCCCATTTCCCGTACAATGGTGGTGAAAAAAAATCTACCACTGAGCGATTCTGATTTTGGGTGTTGTCTGACAGCACTATCATTTTATTTTGGCTATAACTTGTTAATTCCTAGACTATTTGCATAACGTTGTACATATTCTTTGTCAGCAAACCCTAAGGACCCAAATATCCAAATTTAAAAGAGCTAAGTGGCTGCGTTCAAAATATGCAATTTCTAGGATAGTCGTGTAGTTGTTTTTTTTTTATGTGAGAACCGCCACCTGTCCTGCTGTACTGTCAGACTAATGTCAGGATTTCGGACATAAAACAGTAGAATGTCAGGTTTCCCCAATAAGCGTTTTTCAGATTTTAAAACCTAACTCTGGGAAGGGTAGTGAATTTATCACTGTCCGTCTGAAAAAAAGTTAGTGCATGTAGTCTTACACGCGTGATGGCAGCATTTGTGTATCGCGCGACGCGTGTTTAGTGTTCGGCTTTCTGCCTCTCCCTTCTCGCTATCCTTTAGTCCATCTGTCTTTTGTTTTTGGTAACATAGTGTAGAAAAAGACATGAATGGAATTTAAAATTTAGGTCAACTTGCATATTTCAAGGTTTTTCTTAGAAAGGCAGCACATTTTATTGTGTGTTTGGGAAACGCGTGTATGTTGCAGAAGGCCTTTAATATCAACGTGAAAGCGTTACAATTTGCCGACGAAGTAGAAAAGAAGGGGGATTTCGTATGTTGCCACTCACCTGAATAATTGAGAAATCTTAGATTTCTTGCTCAGGTAAATAGTCTTGGCACTTGATATAGATGCCTAGAACAAACGTCGGGGTATAGTTCTATTAACAATCCCTCTGCGACTTTGTAAGTCCTGTATAAGTCCTTCTGTATGAATAACTTAGGGTTTCCTTGCTGTAGTGTTCAAAAGTGTTCCTCTAAGTCCGGTCCTATTTAAAGTCAGAATCTTTACTTCTATTTTGTCCTGGCTTCAGTCCGAGTTGTTTACTTGACGATTTCGGGAACTCAGTGCGGTTTGTATAAAATTTTCTACATTATATTTCACACTTCACCCACACACGCTTGTTGTCTGCTACTTGTAAACTCCGAATCATAGCGATTGTATATGACAACTCGAATTGCCAAACCAATGGCATTCAAAGTACATGCTATGATAGAGTAGTGCTTATGAAATTTCCTGAGTGATTCATACGTTTGAGAATTTAAACAACCATTTTCCATATATGGAATTGTGATTTCCGTAAAGTGTTGTCAAAGTTTACTTATATCACACTTCCCGCTCACTGTTCAAAATGTCTTCCAAGATTGCGTTTATCAATAATCTATAACCTTTCCCAAGTACGAGTAATTCTGAAGTCTGATCACTTAGTATCACATGACTTGTCGCAATCTGACTGCCTGACTAGACAAATCGAGTTCTATACAATTAAACCCGTATTGCAAGTCAATTCTACTGTCGGATCTGAAGTGAATATGAAATCTTGAAGAAACACTTTATGCTTGCATTTACCTGCAGTAAATGTGGTATTATCACGTTTAGTGATTCAATTAGTCTCTCAGTTATGGGCGATTGTCTGGCCCTGTCATGCATCGAAGCATAAAACGTGAACAATGATAGTCGGAAAAATGAGTAACAGTTCTGAGTAGAGGATAGGCACGAGATTATGTCCGTTAAATATGCAGAAATAATAGATAATAAAGGCGATGATATGGAATTACGAAAAAGCAAACGAACTGTGTCGGGTGGTTTTTAGTGGATAAGATAATGGACAATTAGGTTTATCAGATGATACCAGGATAGTGCCAGATAAAAGACTGGTCTTAAATGAAATACCCCATTCTCTGACAAGAGTAATGGTATATCGAGGTCAAAGGTTAAAGTCAGGCTGTATAGATTACTGGGTGAGATGGTAATGTGCAATCCCAGTCACCTGTGATCCCTCCTCTCCCAGACCAACCTAAGACTATAGCTTATCTAGGGGTAATTAATTATCAAATAAGTAACTTGAACCAACATAAATGATTTACTCAAAACTGTGGATACAATTGGTAATTCTATTTATATACATGATCTTTTTTCTCTTTTGATACTCTTTGAAAACTCAAATAGAACTCAGAAGCAAATAAAATAAAATTATGGTTCAATTACAATAAACATTTTACAGTTAACTGAATTTAATTTTCAATGTTAATCTTTCTTCTTAGATCTTGATCCGGGACCTCAAGACACAGCAATAGAGACCGCAGTCAGCGACTCATAGCTTGACTGCCTGCGTCAGGACCAGCGAACCAGAGCTGGTCAAGACCGCACTCCACCTCCACGTGGTGGTCCTGGAAACAGTCTGCAGCTGTGCAGTCTGGCTGAGCGAGTGTGGATCGAAATGGGAAGGCAAACCCGGTCCTAAAAAATGCCGTGCAGAAGTCGGATGTGTCGACCGAAAGGTGCAGATATCACAGCTTAGACGTAAACAGACACAACGCAACCACCGTCCTTTTCAGGACGAACGAAGAAGAAGAAGAAGATCTTGATCCTTGAAGTAACTCTGTTCCACAAATAACTGTTATTATAATCTGTCTCTCACTTGTACTAGTGTTGAATTATTCCTTCAATGCTATTTAATTGGAATGTCACATAGACTGATAATGACTGCCTTTATTCGCTTGGTTTACTCCACCAGACTAAATTTCATCACATAAGGTTCTGCCAGGAGTGGTAATATATGTAAAATGAGGCAGCCCGAATTTGAGCCACTTAACTTTTGAAACTCCCACTTAGGACTCTTGCAGCATAAGATGACTTGAGAAAACCCCACAGCTGTGGGTTCCCCAATCAGTTGAGATGACAATGTTTGTAGCCTCAGTCTTTCAAAGTAAGGCACTGGAACAACACGGCCATCCAATTGCTGACTATGTCTCTACGGGATTTGTTATGACACTCAGGGCAGAATATGACCTGGATTATAATATTTCTTAGGTAGTATCGTCCTGCTATCTCCCTATCCAGACAGGAGGTATAGTGAGACAGTTCAGACAAGCTGAGGTTAACCATAGGAGACAGAGTACGTCATAAATAACAGGATTTTTCCAAATACTAGTACAATTTTCTAGTAAAATCGCTTTTACATCTTTGTCCATGATTGTCTTCATTACAAACACATAGGCCTTAAGGTAAATATTGTGTGATATCTCAAACAATACAGAAAATATTTTTAAAATTAATATCTCGTTTACCCTTAATCTCAGACAGACAGACTTTCAAGAGTTATAACAGTCTGTTCACACATTTGCAGATGGCAATGAAGCTTGTGGCAGAAGCTGCTCTCCGTGTCTGCAGTTTTTTATTTTCGCGGCAATTGTGTCCGCCTTTCGTTCCTTCCCGTTATATATAGGTCACTGACTACCGTATCGGTAGCCAAAGTATTTTGCATTCACGCAAAATGTGTAGATTTGGGCAAGGCGTGCCTTACTAAAAATCCAAAATAATTATGGCTTCCTTATTTCTTAACGGATTTCCTCCATCCTAGGCTTATATTACTCGTATGAATGAGCTCTATCATTTGAGATATCTATTATATTCCCTAGTGTATCCGAGTTTTCACTGAAGCAGCCGAAACAGGGAAAAACACATGGTTCATGCCCCACTGTCTTCTTTTCACAATAACTTCTGATCTACACTACATCCAGTGAAAAATTATATATCTGCCTAAAGCTAATGATCCTTAATATCAAATTTGGTCCTTCTTTAACGAGGTACTCCATCTATGTTCTCGCACTGCCTTCCGAAATATTTCCAACATCTACACTTTTGTTGTCTCCATGTTGAATGGCCTAACATATCTCTCACCCTACGTGTACTAAGCTGGTGTTTCATTGGTTGGCTACTTACACGGAATTTAGCGGTGTATAATATTCAATGATCGCCGAGACATTGGTTCATTCTTCACAACACGAACCATAATGTCAAATCTTGTACACTTGAGAAACTTTATGCATATGGTAAATGTAAATGTGATGAGGAAAACAATAAGGTCCCTTATCGTGAGGTGTTTTTATTTCACTTCCTATGTAGGCGAAAGCTAAAGCAGCGAGCTATTCTCTAATATGTTGTCGATTATTATTAGTTTCTGGTGAGTGTGTTGTGGCGTCTTTTAAAAGTGGTGGCATAATTCGTCAGGGAATGAAGCTAAACGTTGTCTGGAATTAGTAGATTTATGTATCCTTATTATGGCCCATCATAGTTTGATTTTTTTTTTAAATCGGTCAGTACTTGAATTAAGACATACTGAGTTGTGGTGGTGGCACCATGCTCCATAAGGAGCGAAAAAAAAGGAATGTATGAAAATAAAGTAGTTCAAGGTTAACACGCACGTTCCTGTGTTAAACAGAATACAACAGCATTAACGCCAGAAACAGTAGTTCCGGATTGTAAGTTGTTTTATCCAAACTGACAAAAATAAAAATAAAAAAAATTTCCCGCTTCACAGATTTCGCGAATAATATTTCCGTTATATAATTTCCTGCTGCTTAATTCAATTGCCACGTTGTCGAGAAAATTTGTAATATAACTCCGCATGGTAGAATTCTTGAGTGCTATTCAACCAGTGTAGAAAGCTAGTTTCTGGGCTCTTTTGTATGTGAGATTTCTTGCCTGGCGCGAGACGTTCAGGGGGCCGAAGAACTATAATCACATCGCGATAATACGAAGAATTATTTGGCACTGTGCAACCCTTTTTTACCCCTCTTATTTACAGTGAGACTCCGCGGAGCCTAAAATAAAGGACGACTGTTCTAAACAGGCGTGACGCAAGTGGCTACTACAATGAAGTTGTCCTTAATTGCTGGCAATGTCTTTGTGTGTAACAAATTGTTACAGAAATTGACTTGAGAGGACTACAAACAAGTGCTTTCGTGCAGACTTCCTGTTTGTGGGCGAACTGCAGAAACCTGCCCTGTGCTCGCTGAGGTGCGAAAGATAGACGTTACTTAATTAATTGTTTCATTCGTTCAATCATACCATTATCGCTGGAGTTGACATTGTGGGACTGATCGCGAGCTGACGGCCATTAATGTTCAATAGAAATAAAGTTTTTTTATGGCAGATGGAGATTATCTATCTATCTATCTGTCTGTCTGTCTGTCTGCCTGTCTGTCTGTCTATCTATCCGTCTGTCCGTTTGTCCATCCATCGGTCTGTCCGTCTATCTAACTATCTACCTACTTTTACATTGTATGTCTATGTGTCTACCTCATCAATTTTTCTATTCTGTAGTTTACTATTCAACCTGGTGACTTTCTATCTATTGTTCACTTGGCCTTTAAGTCTTTCTGTCTGTCCACCTATCAATATATTTATTAGTCCTTCTGTCGGTTCCACTTAAACATAAACAAACGGCACTGCATCAGATAACTGACAGCAAACGTTCCTGACTACATTACAGTTCTGTCACACTTACACATTAACAGGCGACAATGCATCAGATAACTGATAGCAAGCGTTGCTGACTACAGTACAACATCTCGATACAAAACTTACTAGCTAACGATACGACTACATGAATAGAAATGTACACGCTGTGAATATTAATTAACACAGTCATACTTTATTTAACTTTTAAAAGACGAGAGCCAGTATTCAGGGCCGATTTTCCCAGGCGGTCATCATAGGAGGCCATTGTTCAGGGTCGGTATATCTGAACAAAATTGTTGTTTCCTTTTGTCCTTGTTTTATATTTTAATTAATCATCAATCAACTTTCTTTACAGCTATATGTAACTTTACTACTATGTGAAACGAACCAGCTCTTACACTTTAAAACTATATGGAAACTCAAAGGGACAGGAAACTGTACATCAAACATGAGGAAATTATAACATCTTTTAGGAGTTATTTCGTCATACATGATTTTGATTTGATTTTTCTATTTCCTCCCAGTTTGTAAATTATTTTATGTCCCGCTTTATGCTCGGGGGGAAGGGGGGGGGGGGGTGTTCAAGTAACACTGAGATATACATCATGCCAAAATCGTACTAACGTTCTCAATCGCTGGGCAGATTTGAAAATTTTCGACAAAGCTGAAGACATCGCTGTGAATCTCTCCTCACTTGCCGTCAGTAGATATGAAGACACTAAGCCATGTCAAGATGGGTGATATTTGAAATGTCTTATTGACTTTACGTCATAACGTTCTCGCGGTGTTTAGATCAACTTTAATACTCTATTGTCGAACTATTCGCTCACATCGGCTCACGAAGAATCAGAGGTTACAAAATATGATAGCTCTCATTTCCATTTATTCAACGAATGTTCCTTCATTGATGGAAAAGAGTACACATTTCTAAAGCCTGCATGTCGCTAATATTAGGGGGGGGGGGGGGGGGGGGGGGGGTGGGGGGGGGGGAGGGGTGGGGGGGGGGGGAGGGGGGGGAGGGGGGGTGGGGGGGGGGGGGGGGGGACTATACAGTATTAGCTTCGTTAACATGTTTGGCTATGATACAACAAATAATGATACGCTGGCCAAACTTGCCATTCCAGTTGCGTCATATCCTATATTTGTTTCCTCTCTCTTTTGTTTGACATCTTAAGCCCCAAGTACAGTATAACAAACCTACTCAGGTTTCTTGTAACGTAAAGTTAGTCCGAGGTTACTACTGTGATGTAATTTCTTCGATATTCAAGTGTTCACATTTTTTTTAGGTCATGAATTGTGGACCTGAAGACATCTGCATAAATAGTATTCAAATCAATTATTTATAACAATCTAGACAAGCACGGCCCGGTACTTCAGACAAAAATTGTTATTGTTGATTAGAATCGACATCATTGCACTCCGGGCAAACCCATAGGTACTCAGTCTCCCTCAGCAAATTTCGAAGGGTATGAATTATATTTGTGCTTGTAGCCTGCTGTTGTATACACGTCGAATGCATCGTCTTATGCGTCTATTCCTGTTAGTCTTACGATTGATACCGAATTCCAACAGCCTTAGCCTTGTTGATTCATCCAATGAAGTGTCGTTCTCCAACATGCTATCATCAGTTGTCCTTAGTATCTCTCCCTTATCCATTTCCAGTGTTCCCATTACAGGTGCTCTCGAAGCTAGTCTTTCAGCTCTCTAATAAAATTGTTTACTGTAAACCATATATCTCTCACATGATAAATAAATAATTAGCGTCTTGTTTGTTGCTACGTCTCCTTCTTCTTCTTTGATCCTTAGCCGCCGACCGTCAAAGCAGTCAGTGGCCTTACACCTGGTGGCGTATTGTAGGGCAGCAACAAACTGCTTCCATTTGTTTGGTCGGCCGCCATCCTTCGTGAAGTGCCCCAGCTCAGGTTTATTCTTCGCATCTCACCCTCCACAGTTCTTTGCCAAGTTGTTTTTAGTTGCCTCTCTTTCACTTTCCTTCAGGGGTCCATAGCATAGATGTTCTTGTGATGGCATCGGGGTCTCTTCTGAGGACGTAGCCAATCTAACTCCAGCGTCTGCCAGCTATGATGGTGTGCATGTCCTCTTGGTTGCTTCGAGTAAGCGGTTCTTAATTGGTGATGGTATTCGGCCAAAAGATTCGGAGAATTTTCCTTTAAGCAGATTGTGTTGAAAGGGGACAATTTCGACATTTCCTTCTCTGTTACTCTCCAGCATTCCACACCATGGAGAAGCACAGAAAGTAGACAGCTCTCATGTAATCTTAATTTTGTGTATGTGCTGTACTGGGAAGACTTCCAGATGTTGTTTAGGCATATATTATAACGGCCATTCTGGTTTGGCGTGATGTTTATTAGGCAGGTGAAACAGTTTCAACGCAGCTTCCAGATACGTACTGTTTACAATGGCCAGCAGCTTGAAGCGAATTTGAAACAATAGAACACCATGTGATACTCACCTTGACCTCTGTGTAAGAAGATGTTTCAGCATATTATATGTGTACGCAAGGTATCGTTTCTCCTGATACCTGGCGAAATTACCGTATCCTAAAAACTCTAGTTTCAATCGTAAACAACGTAATGCAAGTGGTCAACATAAAAAAATCAGAGTAAGTCCAGATTTCATTTCTTTGTTCCAGCAGTCACTTTCATCTTCCCTAGTCTTCTGTTATTCTGACGGTGACGCGCACCCCGAGGTGGCAGGGAATGATGATGACAGTGTTCTACCACCACAATTAATCTTGTTTCCGTGATTGTTACAGGCGCTTTTTGGATTATTAGCTTACCTTACATTACTTTTATTTACTGACGACAGGTATTTCCTCGCCACAATAATCTCATTATAGAAGGCTTGTTTTGCTCATACTGCAAAAGACTGGCAGAGACAACTAGAAATAATTTTATGACTGCATTGAAAATTCCCACAGTCAACTTTAACGCTGCAAAACGTGTATAGATTTGGTAAAATTATAGATGCTGAAATAAAGAAGCAAATTACGCTGGTCATAATCTATTAAACCTTTAAACTGATTGTCTAACCTTCCTATTCCTTCAGATTCGTTCTGCTGATAATTAAAAATGTTCTCCAAATTTTCATTTAACAAAACGATTCTCCATTAATTAGCATTTAACAGATCTCTGGGTAAAGTCTGGCTTTTGGAACCCATATAGTGAATAATCATCAAGGAGTTAACACGGGATGATATTTGCTTGCGATGCCCTGGTGCGAGTTATTAATGCTGCGTCTGCATTAAAAACTTTTAATATCTATTATCATACAGCACGTGAAAACCTTTTGGAACTTCCACTGTCACAAATATGAACTCTGCAGCACTTCATGCGTTAGTTCGTTCTGCGAACAACGGATAGTGACACAAATATCTTTGAAAATTACACACGAGTGCGGCAGAGATGTGTAGTATCATCCAGCTGTGTAACACCTGTATGGATAATTCATCGTCTGAAACAAAAACCAGAATCATATACTACATTCAATTGTTTGCAGATAACCAAATCCAATATATACAGATTTTTTTTTTTTTTCAAACCAGCGGCACTCGAGCTTTCCAGCCCTTTTTGGCCCAATGACATGTCATTGCGAGGTTGGGGGGTCAGTGGACTTTCCTTCCAACCCGGTCAGGAGCTTTGCTCCTTCCCATCCACAGGGGGTTTATGTGCAGGAGCCGTTCAGGTTATTCAGTCAAATTCCCGGTCGTAAACATTCCTTCAAACGCTGACGCCCGGGCTTGAACCTTGAAAACCTGGTCGCCAGTACAACGTTGTAGCCATTACACCAGCGCGGCTCCCAAGAAGACGCTAACATCAGGACATGCTAACACTTCTATAAATCATGATTATCTCCCATCACAGCATGGTTTCTAAATCATTGTTGTGCCATGGACCCCTACTTGGAACATTATGTAAAAAAGTTTACATCTTAAATGTTAGGCTATGTACACGGACTCCTAGAATTCAAGGGGTCTATCATAAATGGTATACTGGGCGGGGCACTAATGGTCGCCTCGCTACAGTATGATGGGGATGGCCTATGGAATGTTGTCAAGAAGGTCTCCAGAAATCAGCTTTTAAAGAAAGAAAGAAACTATTAGACATCAGGACAAGAAGAAGAGAAGGCCAATGCTTTTCACTAGATAGTGCTTTCTAATAAATCAAATAAATTATTCTATTTCCCTATGACCTTAGCTTCTGTCCTCAGGTCTCGATAAAGAAAGAGTCCCAACTTTCTAAATGAAGAATTTTACCTATATTTAAATACTTAAAACAGACAGCACGAGTGATACGATAAATAAATAGGTAAGGATCGACGCGGTTATAAAGTTTATTAGTTAAATATATACACATACAAGATTCGTAGAAAGTAAAAGGGATAAGATGAAAGACAATTCACACACGCAGATGAAATGTAAAACAAATGTAGTTAATTAAATATGACAGTGAACCTATGTGAATAGTGAAGTGATGAGATGATATATTAAGTGCTACAACACTGATAACCACTCTGCACCGTCTATGTGTCTTTCAACTGCTATAGCACGAGAAAGACACTCTGGAATTGCCACGCAAACTAGTGTTTTATGATACATTATGAAATGTACAACACAAATTATGCTATAACTCTATGGTTAATGCCCCGAACAGGATATTTCTTTTGGGATTTGAACTGCCACTACAAATACATGGAATTATGGCAGTGGGAAATTATTATCTATACTTGATTATTTTGCTAGGAAATTATGATTTTGCTTGTAACTGTGCACAACAGCATTGAAATCCCACGAAAGTTTACAAGGGTAAAAGTGAACTCAGGCGCGGAACTTAAGAAAGCAAGGATTAGACCTGAGATTAGGTATATATACCAGTCTCAGGCACATGTCCTTACTTCGCAAAATCACTTCAAGATCTGACAGAGCAGAGAAAATTATCCAGAGCGCTTACTCTTATAGTTAGAAGTCTTAATCCTTAACACAACAAGATAACTGAAAAGAAGCCAATATTGACCAAAATTATGAACAATTTGTAGATCGAAGCTTCTAAGAGCCGCAGACTTCGAAGTACCACTGTGTCTGCGGGTACGTCTATTAGCTTAAAAAATATCTTCGTGAATTAATGCACATTTAAAACTGATGAATAATTAAAATTAATGTTATGCTTAACCTAAATCCTCGTGTCTATATCTTGCTGTGTGCGCGAAGAAAGATGGCTTCCACCACTATATAACCTCAGTCCAGGACGGACAGCATTGTCTCAGAAGTCCTTGTTAGGACTAATCAACGGTAGCAATAAAAGCTTGCAGTTCTTTTAAGGGCTTTGCTTTTGGGTGCTGCGCTCAAACAGTTCGTCTTCTCTTTTTCTTTCTTTTCTTTTATTTTGGTACATTTTGTCGATGTATTGTAAAGTATACAATTTTGCTAACTTTGTCATAACGTTCAGCTAAAGGGGAGTAATTATGTCTGGGTTTAGAAAATTTCGTTAATTGATGTCAACATTCTAAAATGTTTGGTTGCACAACCTCAGCCTCAAGACAGTGTTGTCGAAATGAGGAGTCTGATCAACAGTGGCCAGTCGACATCAGAGGGGCGTCTTGGTTTATAAACAATAGATACCGTAACCTGATCATATTTTGCAGGTTCAACTAGTGGTGAAAATTGTGAACTGCTTAACAGAGGACCACCACTGTTCCTGGCATAAGCATAGCGTCCTCAATGTCCAGATGGCTTTAACGACTGTGAGAAGTCAGCTACTACAACATGTCAAGCACGTTTAAGTACAACTTATCGTGAAAACACAAACCAAGACACCCATGCCAATAACATGATGGAAACGACCAAACATTGACAAGATACTTTGTTAACTTGTGTGAAATCGTAAGATATTGATATACCAATGTACTATTTTTTACTATACATCATAAATCAATAAAATGCAATGATTTGTTTAAAACTGCAGTTATTGAATTATTTAAATTTCCAGTTATAATTTTCTGTGGTCAAAGAAATATTAATAATTAAAAATTGGAAGAGAATAAAAACGAGCTACACTCACACATTTATTTAAAACCCCTGGTGCATAGGAACGGTCTAGCATGAAGGTGACTTACTTTATCAGTTATCTTATACACCTATTATCGAGAACTGTACAGTTAACTTGCCTGTCTTGTGCCCTCACTATCTCTGGTTTACCAGTTCTCTTCTCCATTTCTGGGAACTACTTTCTAATTTTCCTCCACTGCATAATTATACACAGGTATGTACAGACTGTCAAATGTACGTGAATGGTATTTCGTGTGGGTTATCTCCAAGACGAGTAAGTATAGCTGAAACTCTTGCAAGTGTCGTGGTGAGAACGTGTAAGATGTAATGCCCCGCAATGCTTGGAAATATCTCTAGTTTCGACCACCCGTTGACAGTTGTCTCAGGAAAATGTCTGCTTTCAAGTCTTGATAAGGCATTGATTAGACCGGAGCTCTTCATGAAATGATCTTCTGGTAACAAGTGGGTTTTGTGCAATGAAGTTTGTCTGCGTGAATTTACGTCGCGCAATACACTATGAGAGTAGATGAATTCACTTCATGCATTGACGTAGTGAGTAGCTGAACGGGGATTTTAGATTCGTATCTTGGCGAATCCCTTTGTGATTAAGTGATCTTGATATATAGACTCATCAACTTGTGAGTATGTAAACTTGATTCAGAAAATACGCTTCTGAGTTGATCTTGATATATAGAAAAATTATCTTATGCGTGCTTGATAACTAGGTGAATAAAATGCTGCACCACGAACGTGTTCAATGCGTACGTTGAGATCTTCCTTGTAACTTAGGAAGTATATGATGTCCTATCTTGTGGATTCTGCTTTCCGAATGTACGTTTTACTAGCTTCTTTCCGATTAGACGCCAAACGCGTAATGTGTAGACTCAGACTTCTACATTACTTCTTGTCCCTTTGCAAATTCCTAAAGAACACTATATACAATTAAATTCCACAGGTATAAATTATATCCGCACATAAACTAAATTATAGAACAGGCTGTTAACAGGCTATGTTCTTGGAAACTCTAGGCTCTTCATGTGTTGGTAAAACCGAACTGACTTCGGTCGAATGTGTCGTTATATTTCGGTTGCCAATGTGTGATAATTCCGGGGCTGTGTCTTGAGACTCCACCCCTTCCACCACTCATTTGTCGTCCATCTTGTTATGATACTTCAGGGTGCCCGCGTGCAATTTCAGTGCACGCCAATCGCTATAAGTGGGTGGGCTTTCGTAACCAACTCTTCAACTTCGAGCTGGGTGTTCAGTTGCGAGACAAACCGTGGTTTTGAAATGGCCGCTCGAAACAGAAATTGTCGGCACCTGGTCACCAAGTCTTTTGTCGCGATATATTGTCGCATCTTTTGTTACATTGTTGCCTGGCGCGCGAGTGGTTTATCTTTAATCTATTCATTCGCCTCGAACACAATATCTCAGTTTCTATGCCGCTCTCAAAGAGCACCATCTGGTAAGAACCCTCCTGGGCATCTCGTGAGTTCTTTGTTTTCAATCGCTTTGGCGGGCATGCTATTGCGCACCAATGTGGTGACACTAGCTTTATTTAAACAGGGAATTAAAGTATCAAACGAATTCTTTCTATCGCAAGTGCGGCTGTCTCCCAGCGCCAAAGAGTACCTTCTCTAACGGGCCAGATCTGTTCCAAAAGATAAGGTAAGGTTGAGAAATATCAAAGGGGAATAAACTTAAACTTACACTTAAGTAAAAGCCGTGATTAAGAAAGATTACTTTAAAACTGATGAAAGAGCACAAACAGGAGAGAAATAAAATAAGAACGATGATGAAAAACATACAGGGCGATGAAGGCTAGGAACACTTCACTACAGTATCCATGGACCACAGGTTAAGAAACTAGGCATCAAATGTTGGAAAAAAAATACTTTAATAAACCATTTTTTTTTTTTAATGCAGCATAAAGATCAGCATATTTAAACATGACAATGAAGAACATAGTATTACAATCTTTGTCTTGTGCTATCCGGCCTATACTGAAAAATAGGATATATAACCTGAGCACAAGGTCTTTTATCTTTGGATACGCGCCTTAATGTAATCAACCGGCCCTGTGTCTAGATTGAACCAGGCGCGCCTCGCCAAAACGACGCAAAATTTCAATTATAAGAAAAGGCTATTGAAGTGATTGCGTCTATATCTAGTTCGGGTGGTTCCTCAGTCCTATATTCCATAGTCACGTTGAGCTGTAGTGCTAATGACCACTATCCACAACGCACTATTTTTTGTGGCAGTGTGGGTAATCACGAAACACTCGTGGCGGGTGGTAACTCGTTCGAGTCCCCAATAAGTTTATCAATTTTTTTGTTCTAATTTATTACTTCTTTATTTCTGACGAGTGCCTTCAACATACCCGTTCATGTGTATTATTTATTCCATGAAGATCAGAAGAATTCCAATCCCACTCATCATCTGTTTGACAGTACTTTGAAGAAACAGTCACAACTCAGATATCTTGAAAACATGATCATAAAAAATAATAAAATAAACATATAAAATCAAATTATGATTGCAAAATGTTAATTCAGTAGCTTAAAAACGGACTCGACATAGAAATCTACACCTTTACGATGATGACGCGACAGCTTTATAATAGCGTGTAACAACAAGTTGGACGGGCTTGCGTGCCCAATTCTCAAAGCTTTTAAAATAAAACCCGTTCTTTTGTTCGTCCGTGCATTCATTCATACTAACTCTCAAATCAAACATGATCACGATCTAGAGGAGAAGAAGATCATTTCATGCGACGGTAAGACGTCGGGCTGCTAATCGAGACAGAGAGAGAGACAGGAAAAGTAATCAGTTTGTGCAAACATTTTAATTCAGCTACTTATACAGTCAGAGAAAGTAGTGCATGGACACCCTGAAAATATAGCATGTGATAAAGCAATATTGTGCGGAAGTAATGCAGTTTTGTGTTCTGTTGAGAGAATCGGTCCATAATATTTTGTATGACGCACCACAACGCACTGGCATGCGTAGTGAACGTACGACCGTTCACTATTACGTGACGCGTGTGGGTACGTCATAAAGTGACGGTTGGAAGTCCATGCTATGATATGGCCGAGATATGCGTATACTGTTGATCTGGGCGGAACTGTGGAGACGACTCACAGTTTACATGTGCGGTCTTTGCACAGGCAATGTCATTAAGAATTGAAGTCACAAGAGATCTGATGACGCGTATTCACGTCCACTAATGGAAAAGTGCGGTTACATCAAAGGAAGATTTAATTACATATTTTTTTCAATCGCCAAACCTCGTGCTGCTGGAATCTTTTCCTAGTTCCTCTGTTTGGCAAATTGTGCCGCATTGCTCTCCAAATATTCAGACGTCCGTTGAGAAACCCCTGGGACGGTTTTCGACATAGCCAAATTAGCAATCAGTACAAGCCATCAGAAGAAGACCTGAATACACGGCAATAAGCCACAGTATACGAAGGTGGATTGACAATATCACTGAGATTCTACAGAAACATGATCTCGCAGAGAAAAAAAAAACTGCTTTTTCTACAATGATTCACGAAACGAATGAAGAAAAAATAAAGTGTTAATTATTACAATTTTTTTTTTTTTTTTTTTTCGGGCGACAACAAGCAGCAATCTGGCACATAGACGTTTTCAGACAACGAATTTTCTTTTAATGAAAATGTCATTCACGTATAGGTGCATACGTGAAACTAATGACAAGAACCAGAGAAGTACCGTGTAACAAGAGATCAGAATCCGACTCTGGCGATGAACCGGACAAACATTTGCTATCATTACTGTCACGGATTGCCTCCCTGCTTTGCAGTAGTGGTCAAACAGTGGTCAAAACTCAAGAGTATCTAAACTTGGTCGTTAAAGGCGTTTACCTTCGCACAAGATTACTCTTGGCAGAGATGAAGATAGAAGGTTGATGACGCTTCTTCTTTACGGGGGATTTCACAAGATAATTCAGAAGTCAAGAACAATGCTGCTTAGCGTTGAACATTTGTTAACTTATATCTGTCCGTCGCCTTTTGTGAAAGATTCAAGCAATGGTTTTTAGCCCGTTCAAGCTCCCAGTTGGTGTAATCAGACGAAATTCCTCTTATAAGTAATGACTCTATAGATGTAAATATAACTTTGTATATATAGATGTATGTTTTAAAGAATCTTGCTCAAACGTTCGCTTTCATACATATAAAAACTGAATCGACTACGATTGTTTAATTTTAAAACAACATGTAACAAATTTAATAATGAATTAGTCTTTAACAGTTAAAATAAGGAGGGAATGATGAATTTTCTGTAAATACAAGCTGTTGTCACGGAGACGTAGATGAAGATTTATCAAAGTCCGTTGCTTCGCCATTTTTACAAGAAAACTTAAATCTAGGTGAGTCCTGTCGCCGTGGTTTTCGTCACTTCTTGGTGATGAGTGTACTTCTCTCACACTAGGGGCGTATTAACTTCAGTACTTCGAACCGTCTGATAGCTTGTAACCACAAGTAGTCTTGCACCACGAACTTTTGGAAAAATAGGAAAACAAATCCTTCTGCTAAGTAAATTTGTGGACTGCCAATTTACAGGCGCATTCTCGCTGTCCCCCCCCCCCCCTTCCCCCCCCCCCCCCCCCCTGTTAATCTATCAGAAAAATTAAATTCCCGAGTACACAGTGTAGCTCAGGGAAGATGAATAAAATTCACCATATTCTCCTGGGTATTAACGGAGAAAATGTGTCTGCACAGCGCGAATAATGAATTGTCTGAGTTACAATTAACAAAGTGCATATATCTCACCAAACATTATACACTCTAGACACATGTGATGTAATCATCACTCATCACTGCTGCATTCGGAATCTGGGGTTACCTCTGCTGCCGGTTTTCCGCGCGACTAGCTAGAAGAAATCACTAACGCTTGCTGTAGTGGTTTATGAAAATACTAGTTTCATATGTTGAGGTTGCAGCTTTATATAGCCACTTAGCAAGAAAACATGTCAAATTTACATTTGTAAAATAATGGTTACACTTACCCCAAAGTTTTGGGAATACACAATCTCCTCGCACATGGTAGAATGGACACGACTTTAGGTTATATGCTCGCGAACCACTTGGTCTGGAAATTTTGAATCCCTTTTATGACGGGTGAATCTGCGAAACATTTGGTCAGGGAAAGTTTCTCTTATGACGGGTGATCCAATTCCTAGGTTTCCAGTCTTGGTGTTTAAAGTCCTGGTCCCTTAAGTTTTTCAGTCTGTATTTATAATGGCGGGCTTAATTTTTAAGGTTTTAAGTTTCCCAAATACTTCGATCTGTCACTTATAATATAGGAATTCAAAGTCCGATGTCTCACTGGCATCTGGGAGTCTCTCATTTGAAGTTGCGAAACGGTCTGTGTTCTGTTCTCTGCTTTTGCTAGATTATATTTCCAGTTTCCAGTTCAGATCACAGATCCGCCGAGTTTTCCCAATGAAATTCAATGTATATCCCGGCGCTTACTTCAAACCAATGGAATCTCTTTAGATTTGTGTGTCGGGGTGTTTAATGCAAAAACTCCCCCACGTGTTTTAAAATATTAAATTTAATATTCCAACGCGTGACCTCTTTCAAATCATGCAGTAATATTTCCGGTGGCATCTTATGAAACCTCACAAAGCAGATCTGTTCACTATCCTGGTTAATGCCTTCCGCCAAGATGTCTACTCAGACAGATTATCTGTAACAATCACCAGGTATTGTCCCACAAAAAGCGAACAACGCATCTACTCTTTGTGTAATCAGCCAGACAAACAACCACTGACGTCGGCAACACAGACAGACAATCTTGGGTTCTTTTCGTATCGAGACCGTATTGTCACCAGCTTTTCCCCTGGGGTCAAATGTTGGGCCGACGCGTTTCAGAACATGGTCGGACTGAGAGAATAGATAAGCGTGTGACCGGTATAATTACCTGGTATTATCGCATTTACCTTGCGGAACGTAATCAATTCTTCGTGTAAAGCAGATACGTCCGTAGGGGAGTAGAGTGTTAGAGACTTCACTCTACTAATCCAACATAGAGCAAAATAATGAATGAAGAGGCATGATTTATGCCAAATAAAAGCGATTGGTTAGAAAAATGAAGAAAAATAAATGATACTGCAGTAGGGCTGAAGGTGTGAGAACATATGAACATGTACAGGCGTTCTGTGACAATTACCTGGCAATCCTTGTTTTGGTATCCCCAGGGCAAGAGAAGTAAAGGCAGACGGAAGAACTCATGGAGAAGAGAGCAGGAGACAGACATGAAGTTGATAAAGAACTCATGGAAAGATCAAAGGTTATGTGCGTGACAGGAGGACTATGTGTGTGTTTGTTGAAGGTATATGCTCCTTAGGGAGCAAATGGTGTTGATTGATTGATTGATTAATTGGCATATACTTAAAGGCGATAACACGCTTCATCCAACATGTGAATTTAATCATAAAATGAACTCCCCATGTAGTCAGTTGTTTGCTAAATTCAGTCTTTAATGTCTCTTTGAAAGTAAAATAAACAAGTACCAGTCAATCAGTAGTGCTCAATTACAACCTTTTGTAACTGTTTTGCCTCTACGTCTGCCTCCAGAATACGGGGAATGTGTTCACTTTTAAACATGTTAAAATATAATTTATGGTGATCTCGATGGCCCTTGCAGATAACTCATCAAGAGATAAGCCACTTAACTTTAGCTTTAACATTCTGGCCGCCGATCTGTCTATTTAATATTGACAGAAGCAAGATAAATTTATGTTTGTGCGATACTGATAAATGATGTGTGCGTCATGTGCTATTAATCTGTGCGTCGATGTACGGTCAGAACCCAAAAATCTTACATGACGATAATCCTTTACCTCCCTAACATGCACAAATTATCTGTTCATATATATATACATACATACACACATATACATTTTAAAAAAGACTAAAGTGAAAGAATCCAATGCGTAAAGGAAGCTTATTCCTCATATCAGAATGAAGCAATCTCATTGGACATGTTGTGAGAAGACGATTGCTGGATTTTATCTTTTCAGCAGCAAATATTGAAGAATAAAGAGATAGAAGACGACATAGAGAGAAGAAACATGACAATTTGACACAGCTGATAGAAGTCAATAGCAGAGTTGATAAATAGTATTGGACATAGGAAGTTGTGTAGACACATGATCGCCCACGCTACCAGGGATGGTACCAGAACACATATATATATATATATATATATATATATATATATATATATATATATATATATATATATATATATATATATATATATATATATATATATACACACACTAGCGGTCATACCCGGCCCAGCCCGGGTCCTTGTCGGAATGAGTACATGTCGGGTTTGGTGCGAATCATTTTAGGAAGATTTAACTTTTTTTGGTTTTTAATTGTACTGTTGCATTGAGGTGTGCTTCTAAGGGAAAAAATTTAAGTAAGGGCTTCTTTGTAGACGACATTGGTATTACAGTCACTTGACGTGTAAGTGTTCCGAAGCAGGAAAATCATCGGGATTCTTGGTATGCAGACTTTCTCCACGCTACCAAAACCACCAGTTGGCTTTTTTATTTTTTTGTTCCAAGGATGAGATTATTTTAAATCGTAAAAAGTCAAAGCATTTAAAAACAGACATAAATAAGAGAAAAAGTACATGCAAACTGCACCTATATACATCTATATATATATATATATATATATATATATATATATATATATATATATATATATATATATATATATATATATATATATATATATACATACACATACACGCACACACTAATAGAACTCACGTGTGTATTCATGAACATACGTGCCTCCACACACACGCTCTTATGTATTGAAATGTATGCACTGGATATAAGACGCATCAACAGTGAGGAAGGCAGTTAGCGACTCATAGCTTGACTGCTTGCGTCAGGGTGAGCGAACGAGAGCTGACCAAGACTCTACTCCACCTCCAAGTGGTGGTCCTGGAAACAGATTGCATCACTGCAGTCTGGCTGAGTGAGTAGTGTGATGGGGTACTGTGTTTTTATTTTCAACTCGCCCCATTTTTCTTTTCCATCTAAATTTGTTGCGTTCTTTCATTATTATTATTAGGCGTTCTAGTTCATAGTTATTAGTCTGGGTTAATTTTCGGCTGTTAGGAGAAAATCCGAACACCCGCACCTACCCTGTTTAATTGTAGGGATGGGGGAAAAGCGCGACCCAGGTTCAGCGCTGTAACTAATAAAATTTATTCTGGTAACTGGAATGGTCAGAGGTTTACTTAATATTACGTATTCTTTCGCGCGTGAGCAAAAATAAATTCGCGATTGGCTTGGTAAACACTGAGTCATTGGTTGATTATGATATCATTGGATGAGTTCAGATTTAATTTATGTGCAGGCATCAAAATAGGTCAAAGGTCGGCCGAAAGCGGTTTCAGATCGATAGACGCGACGCGATGACTCACCGCGTCGGTTATTGCATCAGCTATTTCTATTATGCATAACAGCGTCTAAGTCTTTAGCGCGTGAGTCCTAAGAAATTTTCTGCCGTGAATCAACGCCTTGTCGTCTGCTCAGCTAGAGAAATTCGGTAGTAGGTATGTCTATAACTTAATTAGCGTCGTAGAAAGTTAGTTTTATATAAGAGCTTAGCACGTTAGAGTAAGTTTTCTCCTGGGATTAAATTTAATTTTTATTAGTCAAGAGTGCCATCATTTGCTATATTATACAGAAATTAGAACCAGGGTAGTGAAAGTGTGCCTATAATTTTTCCATAAATAAGTAGCAGTATCTATGATTTGTGTAGCGGCTTTTGAGATGTTAACTGTGTGAGGGTAAGCGCTAAGATAAACGAGTGCTCTGTAATATTGTCGTAGATTTTTGATAGGGGAATTAAGACTTGGGTTGGTCCCTTCTGAATCGATTAGAATAAGTGATAGTCACAGTGAGAAGTAGTAATAGCAATAGGTTTCCACGAGTGAGATGGTAGAAATGTGATAGAGGCTGTCTCTGAAATCAAGAAATCTTCTCTCTTTCACCTATCTTCTACGACAGATTTAAAGTGAGTCAGACAGTCTACACACATATATATAAAATATATATATCCACTCACATACATACACACATAAGACGACCGTTAGACGTACAGACATGGGGAAAACTATGACAAGGATTATATAAATATTCTAGATCGAGCTGACCAACACGCTGATTAATTTCAAGAGAAATTTTAATTATCATCTAAAATTTCTTCACAACATAGAAATTACATCAAAGCATATACACATAGTCATAAAAAAATCAAGGAATTGCTACAAGAAATGATAGACCCACAGTTAGATCTTATCCCTCGAGGTATGCCCACAGTCCTGTTGGAAGAAAATGATAGCCCCAAGGAATCAAGGATACATAGAATTAGGCCTAATATTTCTCCTTCTTATGGTATGGACAGACTTGATATCTCTGCTCTATTTTAAGGGAAATATGATTTAGCAATACTTGCATACAGAAAGTTAAGATAGCAAAATGGGTGCCCAATTACAACAATAAAAAAATCACTCCGTCCTGCATTCACTTTATTCATTCAGCCGAGCACACGTGCACATGTTCATACTTACAGCTTAGATAGCCACTTCTGGTAATACAATTTTTAGGACATTCACCTACAGACTCGTCAAGGGCAGTCTTTGACCAAGAAATCCTCAGTTCCAAAAAGACAGGATGAATTCTCTGCTTCCGGGAACGACTCCTTGGGTGTTCTTATTTTTCGGATGTCTGCTTAGGTCACATTAAAATTGTCCAGGCACGAAACATTAATAACGAGCACAGTGTCAATAGCTTAGGTTTCTAGAATTGAGGAATGTCAGATCGGTGTCTACTTTCAGGAAAAGACTATATTTGGTCACCACACCACTAGTCGAAACTCCGTCGGAATGTTACTGACGTGAATATGTTACTTGCCACCACGGCTAAGTTTGTACATAGAGTTTGTG
Organism: Oreohelix idahoensis; assembly: GCA_024509875.1. Taxonomy (NCBI): domain Eukaryota; kingdom Metazoa; phylum Mollusca; class Gastropoda; order Stylommatophora; family Oreohelicidae; genus Oreohelix; species Oreohelix idahoensis. The sequence goes on from JAMPIV010000770.1 coordinate 190,309, forward strand.
CAGAAATCTGATCTGGCTTAAAAGCCCAGTATAAAACATTTAGTCTTTAATAAAACCCGTTAGTGAGAGTTGTACTCTGTCTATTAATGAAGACACACGCACTGTCAGACAGGTGTTAACTTGTAAACCCACGTGGTTAAAAAGATAAAATGTTTATGTTTCTCACAGGTATGTCTCTGTACTAAACGCCGGCAAAATATGGGTTAACACCAGTTTTCACTGCATAGGGAAGAAAAACCACAAATAAAATACTTATACATGCTACGTACTCGGATTATAACTTACATTTTTTTTAAACTGCAAGCGTACCGCTTGACTTATCATTTAAACCTTCCTGAGAAATAAGTTATATACATAAATCAATGATCATGAATTAAGAATACCTACGTGTTCCGTCACCACTCATGAAGCATCTAGCATTATAAAATAGTTAGAAAAATTTATTCTCGTCTGATTATTTTAGCAGTAAAATTAAATTCCTTAATAGCCGACTGAACGAACGAACGAACGAACGAACTTTATTTTCAAAGGGTTAAGAATTGGGCACGCAGGCCCGTCTGACATTCTGCCCTTCCTCTCTCTCATTATAAAAGTAATATTACATTTGCAATAATCATCATAATTAAAGTGTTTTTAAAATAAAATAAAATAATAATAATAAAAAAATAATAGTAATAATGAATTTGAAAAATAAATAAATAAATAAAAAAAATTTAAAAAAATTAATAAATAAATAAAAAAAAAAGAAGAATCGAATTCTTCGTACTGTAAATTAGTGATTTGAGACATATTTAGAGGTATGTTATGAGAACTTGTAAAATTTTCATACGGTGTTCAACTGAATGACTCAGGGACTTTTTTTTTTTTTTTTTTTTTAGGTTCATCAAGATGAGGTGGGTAGACAGTTACTTTCCATTTTCCTTTCCATTTCCTTTGCGTCCCAAACTCAAGACCAGAATCAGACTAGGTAGATAGTTAGATAGACATATACGAAAGCAATTAATTTGCCAAGGGTTGAAAATCGGATACAGTCCCCTCTTGCATTCTTCCATTCTCTTGCTCATCTTTTTTTACTGTTACTCAACATTCTCCAGCGTACTGAAAGTATTAATTTGAGGACAGTGCAACATTACAAGGAAGTATAACAGCATACATTAACAGTACCTGATCATAAAATTAAGAATATAAGTTATTAAGAATATAATATTAAGAATAAGTATATTGTAATGAAAACTAGATCATCAGAGCCTCCATACAGTATATTAGATAAAAGTACAACACAATCAGTTAGGGTGGCATATAATCAGCACTCATAAAGTATTTGAATAGTATACGATTGTATGAGTAAGGACTGTGCGTGTTTTTCAGGTCATTGGGAAGATTGTTCCAAAGATGAGCAGCTGAGTAAGCCAAACTAGTTTTAAATAGGTCAAGCCTGGGCTTGGGTACCTGTAATTTATTTAAGCGCTGACTACGTCTGTCATTGTATTTTAAAAGCGGCCAAAGATACTTTGGAGCATTCTGTGACAGGATTTTGTGAATAAATTTCCCTTTGTTAAAGAGGAAGCGCTTCCTGAGGGGTAATATTTGAAGATAATTATATAAATCTATACAATGTGATTGGTGTTTATCAGCAACAAGGCGCATTGCGCGTTTTTGAAGCGAGTGGAGCCTTCTTGTGTTGGAGACAGAACAACCATCCCAGATTGTGGAACAATAGTCTAGATGCGTTTGTATATGAGATATGTAGAACATTTTCCTTGCCTCTTCATCCAGGAAATGTTTAATTTTGGCTAATTGGTAAACGTTTTGTGCTGTTTGTTTTGTGAGTGCATGTACATGTGAGTTCCAACTTAGGTGTTGGTCAACAGTGATACCTAGAGTTCTGTGTTCATTTACGTTCTCAATTAGTGATGTTCCAATGAAGAGCTGAAGTGTTGTTTTCTGCAAGTTTTGTAGTTTTTGTCTGGTTGATATTAACATACATTTTGTTTTACTAATATTTATTTGCATGCGATTCTCGTTTCTCCACGTAATAAGATTATGTGTATCGTTTTGTAAAGATTGTTCTAGTGTGGTGCAACATTTATCACTAGTATAGACAGTACAATCATCGGCAAAAAAGTCACATGATGAGTGTTTGAAATATAGAGGAAGATCATTAATGTATACGGTAAATAGAAGAGGGCCGAGAATAGAGCCCTGAGGAACACCTGTATGGACAACGGTTGGGTTCGACAAGGAATTATTGTAAGAGACTATTTGTTGTCTGTCTGACAGGAACGATTTAATTAACTTTACCAGCTTAATATTTACTTTCATTGTTTCTAATTTTCTGATTAAAATAAAGTGATCTATCATATCAAATGCTTTTTTGAAGTCTACAAATATTGCTCCACATATATTATTGTTATTGATGTTTAGGTGCCAATTGTCTATCATCTTTGTTAAGGCTGTGTGGCATGAATGCTTTGGTCTAAACCCCGACTGACTGTCGATTAGCAGGTCGTTATCTACTAGGTGTTGTAGTGTTGTTTTGTGGAAGTGTTTTTCCAGTGGTTTGGACAGCGAACGAACGAACGAACGAACGAACGAACGAACGAACTTTATTTTCAAAGGGTTAAGAATTGGGCACGCAGGCCCGTCTGACATTCTGCCCTTCCTCTCTCTCTCATCATATATACTATATCCTTTCATCCTCACATTTACTATAAGCATAATTATGGCATTTATCATTATAAAAGTAATATTACATTTGCAATAATCATCATAATTAAAGTACGTTTTTAACATTAAAAAAGAATAATAATAATAATAATGAATGTAAAAATAAAATAAATAAAAATAAAAATAAACATTAATACATAGATAGATAGATAGATAGATAGATAGATAGATAGATAGATAGATAGATAGATAGATAGATAGACAGACAGACAGACAGACAGACAGACAGACAGACAGACAGACAGACAGACAGACAGACAGACAGACAGACAGACAGACAGACAGACAGACAGACAGACAGACAGACAGACAGACAGACAGACAGACAGACAGACAGACAGACAGATAGATAGATAGATAGATAGATAGATAGATAGATAGATAGATAGATAGATAGATAGATAGATAGATAGATAGATAGATAGATAGATAGATAGATAGATAGATAGATAGATAGATAGAACGAACGAACTTTATTTTCAAAGGGTTTAGAATTGGGCACGCAGGCCCGTCTAACATTCTGCCCTTCCTTTCTCTCTTCTTCCATAGCACTGGCTAACAAAAAAAAAAAATTTTTTTCTTTCTCTAACATTTCTATGTTTTTCTGGTCAATTTTAATGCGCTGTTTTTAAATCTGCAAACCGTTTTTCTCTATCAGGTCAGGATCTCTAGAAATACGCAATTGAAGTTTTTTAACAACGCATACAGTATTACAACATCATTCGTACAAGAAGTATAACAGTTATGTAGGCTTGAATTTCTTTGCAGTCGACTTTCGTCGGTTAATGGCATGTGGTACATCGCGATGAAGCATCCAACAATAATCGGCAAGCATGGTCACACTCCACCGTCCTTGATAACGTGACTCCATTACGGCGATATCTTGATGGAATCGTTCTCCATGTTCATCGCTGACTTCGCCAAGGTTGTCAGGGAAAAAGTCAAGATGCGAATCGAGCAAATTGATTTTGAGGGACATGTTACAGCCCATAATTCTGTATGCATCGATATAAGACGATATAAGAGAAATAGGCCTATAGTTACTAAGATTACTACTATCAGATGAACCTGGTTTGAGAAGTGGGTATACTTTAGCGCTTTTAAAAGCGGATGGAAAGTAACTCCTTGCGATACATTGATTATATATGTATGTCAGTTAATCAATAATAGCAGGTGCGGCAAAACGCAGTATTCGATTACTGATTCCATCAAGTCCCGATGAGTTATTATCTTTAAGGCCAGTAATATAGTTGTAAACTTCGTTAACTGTTATAAAAGGGATGTCGGGTGGAATTGTGTTAGTACATTTGTTCTCGCAGAACGTTGATAATTTGCTTAAGTCACAAGGGGGAGACGGAATGGTGGATTTTATATTGTTGATGTCTGCCTGAAAATGATTGCTGAAGTCAGTACAAGTAAGTGGCGTATTGGGAGTATGTGGGTCTGGAAATTTTCGTTTGTTCACTAAAGTGTTGATTGCCTTCCATATCTCTTTACTGTTTGTTTTACTCTGAACTAAATTTCTAAAGTAGTTTTTCTTTTCTCTGCGAATTAAGTATTGTACTTTATTTCTTATTGTCCGATATGTAGTGATATCCTTATTTTTATGCGCTCTATCTCTTTGCCTCATAGCGTCAAGAACTTCTTGTGTGATCCATGGAGATTTAATTTGCCTTTTCACGCGAATTTCTTTAGTAGGCGCATGCTTATTAAAAATACTATAAAATATCATTGTCCAATATGCGATGGCGTCATCAGGATCAGGAATTTGAAAAACGTTGGCGAGAGGCGCAGTTCGCAAATCATTCAAAAATAATTCACGGTTGAAATTTTTAAGACTTCTATATTGAAAACAAATGTGTTTATTTTTTGGAAATTTGTACCCATTTTTTGCCCAAGTGCAACATATGGGATAATGGTCACTCATAGCAATAGTAGGGATGGAGCATTCTATAATATTTTCTGGACAGGTTACATAGATATGATCGATCAGTGTGGATGACGTTGCTGTTACTCTGGTAGGTTTGTTGACTATTTGTTTCATGTTATACGATGCTATGATGTTGGTCCATATATTGTTTGGCTTGTGCATGTCGATATTAAAATCACCAAGAAGAATAATTTCGTTAACTGTAGTAATAACTTTATCCATCATGTTGGTAAAATCTTCAAACCATGTTGTTCTTACACTGGGATTACGATAAAGATATCCGATTAAAATAGATCTTTGCTTTTGGGGCTTTATCTCTAACCATATGCATTCTATATCTATAGTCTCAAGATCGTTTCTGCGGCGATAACTGAGAGAAGTAGAAATATAAACTGCTAGACCCGTCTCTAATTGTCTACTAGAATCTCGCCGAATAGTTTTTAAAACCTCTGAGCGCAATGTCATCGTCGGTTATTTTCTCATTCAGACGACTTTCGGAAAAACCAAAAACCTGGAAATTTTGGTTAAGAATTTGTGTGAGTTCTGGAATTTTACCTAAAAGATGGTTTACGTTCAAGTGGCCAAGCCGTAAGCCAATTGTATTTAGTAATTGTTCATAATTACCTGACATTTTTATGTGAAAGAAGTTTTACGCTCAAATAGAAAATAAATAACTAAATAAACATCACGAGGTTGATATATATGTGAGATTAAAAGTAATAGTACATAAATGCACACCTTAATACAACAAATTACAAACAATTCAGATAACTGTACTAGTTTAAAAATTGTAAGAAACTGTCACACAACAAGCACACCCATCCACACTGTGAAGGTTAACAACAAAGTTAAGCTGCACCAAGAGAATAGACGGGTAGACAAACAAATAGATACTGAGAATAAATAAATAAAGCATTATCCGACAGTTACTGGTCCTACAGAGACGTCGACTTGTGAAGTGAACAGTCACTGATAATGTTGAGGAGAGGGCTGTGGACAATAAAAGCGAGATGGATTTGGCCGTAAAAGATGATTCATTTGGTAGTAGGTGTTCTCGGGATGTTGAGGTACTGTTGTTGGATGAATGGGATATTCCGGCCAGTAGGACCTCCAAGTGTAAGGTGCGTAGTTCAAGAGGCTTTGCTGATGTAGAAAGTTATGAAAGGTTGGGTGTGCGGGTTGATATGGGAAAACCTGTGATGACAACGATGATGGGTGATCTCTCATTGGTGTCTGGTGCGACAGCGGACGTGATGAGATTTCAGTAGGTGGACCCTGAGTTGGTTGAATTGAATCTTTTACAGATCTTTGAGAATGGAGTGTTTCAAGTTGTTGTTGAGGTGGGTCGTCGGTCGTAGAATGTTGCTCAAGGCCGATATTATTGGCTGTTTCTTGCACATCTGTAGTTCTAATAAAGGGTCTGTCTTGATACTCCTGATTGTGTGACGTTGTCTGGCTGGTGCTTGAAGTTGTGGGTGTTGGCGGAAACTCAAGGTCGTAAATTGCATTAGAGGAGTAGCTGGTTACATTCGTGTGTCGTTTTGAAGGATACTTGGATGCTGATGTGCTGGCTGTGCCTCTGAGGGTGTTTTCTGGAAATTTGATGTTTCTCGCCAACATACTGGTTCCTTGATCGGATAAGGAAATGTCGCCACTATAAAGATGCTTCCTAGGAGTTCAGGATGTGGCAAGGAACGAGGAGTGTTCTATAAATGTGTGGTGGTGTCTGACGCAATGCTTTTTCAATTTTGTGTTGTTCATCTCAACAGATTTCCTATAATGTGAACGAACTGGAGGTATAATAGCTGAAAAATATACCTTTGCATTTGGGAACAGGAACTGGAAGTTACTTGTGATTTGATTTAGCTCTGTTTGTGCAATTTCGTTATGCTTTAGCGCGTCCGACAGACCAATGTGCACAGTGACCCTGGAGTTTAAGCTAGAAATATAATTTCTGTTTTCCACTGTAACTCGTCACTATAAAATAATACAGACTATATAAATTAAGCGCTCTGCACCAAATCTAACTAGTGAAATAAAATAAGCGATTTAACACTTTAAACACTTCACAAAATACTAGAACATAATATATATTTACCTCCCCACACAGAACTACAGACTAAACCATGAACTAGAATATTGCAATCTAATGGTAGTCTAGTGCTCGGCAAAATGGCCAAGAAACTCAGACTTCGCCAAAGCACAGATATATGATCTAGCACAGCGATCTGTTTACTGCAAAATTTAGGAGCAAGAATGAAAACCTAGTTTCAAACTCTGGTTATATCTATTACCAGACAAAGAGGTAAACGTTTAATTTTGCAAAACGAAGTACTCTCCCCTTTCCGTCTTTAACGCTTACGTTTAACACCTAAACGCATGCCGTAACTGCCACCTACTGACCGAGAGGGCGCGTGTCAGTTGCGAATCTCAGACAACCCGTCTCCAGTGCAGAAGCAGTTTTTCACCCCTCCCCGAGAAACACATCCTGAGAACCATAACTGACACTTTGCTTTCTCGCACCTTACGCCAAAACTGGCCGTGGAGCGTGAGTGTCATATCACCTGACACTGAGAATCTACCTTGGAAACTACATGTCTGATGCAAACTACCAGACAAATGTCTCCTCATCATGTCTGACGGAGTGAATTCTCACACTTCAGGCCCAGAAACTTAGCCGAAGAAACACTATCCCAGGGGAAACTGTAGACAGCTGTCTGCTCTCCTGTCTGACGGAATGCATTCTAACACTCTGCGTCTCGTGTAGGGGCTGACACGTTACGTCATAACTGCGTTCTCAGTTATGAGAAAGAAAACGGTAAAATTGAGAATGGGAAAGAAAATATTTCTCGCAAACAAATGGATGCGAAAAATACAGGAAAAAGGTAAAGAGTGATAATAAAATAGGGGATACGAGTGAAAGAAAAAGAAGAGGATATAGGCAATTCAATGATCATAAAACCTCTGTGACAGAACGTCCCCCCTTTAAGATATGGAAGCACTCCATGTCTACGTTATGGAATTAAATTTCTTATATCCGTAGCATCGGGGTGTCTGTCCTCTTCCTTCTCATCTCCCCCTTCCATCTCTCTCCAATTCCTACTCACGTCTCCTCCCAAAGTTTCCTTTCTCTTGAATGTCTCCCATGCGCGCTTGAAAGAACGTCGCCGCTTCTGACATTGTTGAAAGATTTTGTGTGTGTGCAGTGGAATTTCCCTGCCACTATCGTCATCTTCGTCAGCTTTGGCGATCGTCAGGAGATGGTCGGAGGTTGGCAACGGTCTTTCCAAGTATCTCTTTAAGCGATTTAAATGGAAAACCTTTTCCTTTCCTTGAATAGAGATCTGGTAGTTAGCCTTAGAAATCTTTTTCAGGACGGTAAACGGCCCTTGCCATCCGATCTTCAGTTGGTTGTTTCCGGTAGGGAGTAACACCAAGACTTTCTCTCCTGCTTCCAGTTCTCTCTCTTTCGCGACTTTCCTGTATCGGTTAGCGTGCTTTGTGCGTGCTCGCGTAAAGTTGGTCGTTGCTAGGTCCCATCCTAGTTTCAACCTTTCCTTTAAATCCGACACATATTTACTTGCTGAGACAACTGTCTCATCAGCCTTCTTGTCTGTCAGCGACCAAAGTAAGGCTTCAAGCGGCCCCTTGATAGGTCTGCCGAATAAAAGCGTAGCTGGCGGAAATCCTGTGGAAATATGAGGAGATTCTCTGTAGCCAAATAAAGCTGCAAGAATACAAAGATCCCAATCTTCAGGTTTCACTTGTGCCAGTTTACTTAACATCATGTTGAGGTTTCCATTAACACGTTCCACGAGCCCATTTCCGGCCGGAGTATAAGGCTTTGTGTAGATGTGTTGGGTCCTCAAGATCTTCACGATCTCATCCATCAACAGGTTTCGGTATGGAGATCGGTTATCCGTCAACACTTGCTGAGGAAATCCAAACCGAGTGAAAATCTGCACGAGGGCTTCTGCGACATGCTTGTCATCTGCGCATGTTAGCGGGATAGCTTCTGCCCATAAAGTGCATGTATCGATAAAGGTCAGGATAAACCTGTTCCTTCTTTTAGTCCTTTCTAAGGGTCCTAAAATGTCGATCACAACCCGTTCGAATGGTGTTCCCACTATTGGTATTTCACCCAACGAGACTGGGAGTGCCCGTTGCTTGGGTGGCACACGTTGGCACTGGGCACAGGATTTGACATATCTGATAATATCAGTATTTATTCCTGGCCACCAATAATGAGTGGTTATCCGTTGGTTTGTGGCGTTCTGTCCCATATGTCCGCTGAAGGGAAGAGAGTGCCCCATTTCTAGGATTTGGCTTCTGTACTGTTTCGGTACTAGGAGCTAGTTGTAACCTTGGTCAGGCTTGCCCGTTCTGCGATAAAGTACTCCATCCTTAGAAAAAATGTCCCCGTGCTGTCTGGGTTCCTTAGCCATGGGCAGTTTCCTAAAGCAGGGTGCCAAAGTAGGGTCCTTTTGTTGCGCTTCTTTAAGTTCCATAGGTAACAAATTAGGCGCAGGCTCCCGTTCCTTCTTGGTTTGCCCTCTTGTAGTTACTGCTGCCACAATCTGCTCTTCTGGTTTCCCAATACACACGTATCTCCCGCCACGTATGACTGGGTAGATGGGGTCATCCATAACAGCTGCTTTGATCACGCCTCTGACAAATTCAGAGTGGATCTCCACCAGTGCGATGGGAAGCGCTGTAGGTGCATCACTCTTACGAACTCCACAAATTTGGACGGTCTCTGCTGTCTCTTGACCGGGTTTAACCAGGTTTCTGGCGACAATGCAATCATACGAAAGCCCCGTGTCAAATAAACAAGAAGTTTGAGAACCGTTCAATTTAACAGTACCTCACGTTGAGGGGGTATCCCCAACAGGTTGGGAATCACTATCAATAATTCCGCCTTGCGAGACTGTTAGTAAGCATCCGATGCGTTTAGGCTCGGTGTGCTCACTCTGATCATTAGTCCCGTGCTCAGGGGTTCTCCCTTTGCCACCTTGACCTTTCTTGCCGCGCTACCATGTAGGGCGGTCGGGTTGATCAGAATGTTTACTGTGGTTGCTGGGGTACTTGGTTTTGTAGAACGTAGATTTTTCAGGAGGGGGGTTTTGAGGTCCATTTCTCTGTGGTTATTCAGATTAGAAGCATGAGAAGCATGAGAAGATTGGTCTAGATTATTTTTCCGAAAATGCTCTTCTGTCAGTTTACGTTTTGAGGCCGGTAGTTCATCCAGCGCATTGTGATATCGCTCAGACTATTCTAAGATGTCTTCGAGCTTTTCTGCCCCCTGCTCAGCTAGAAATCTCCGGGTATCAGCAGACAAAGTGTTCTTTATGTGTTCTGTTAAAACAAATTCCTCCAGACCTTCATAGGTAGAGGGGAGCTGTGAAAGCTCCAGGCACTTTGTCAAATATCCCTTCAAACGAGATGAAAACTGCTGGAAAGTTTCAGAGCTCTCCTTCCTGCTGTTGCGGAACAGTTGTAAAAGTTTGCGAGCATTCATTTCGAAGCGCTCCAGTAACGCTTTCTTCAACACATCATAGTTGTCTCGTTGGCTGGTCTCCAGTTTGGCGTAAACATCATACGCAGAACCTTTGAGGGCCTGGGAAAGTTTCATACACCAACGCGACCTCTCTTAATCGTACAGGGTTGCAATTTTCTCAAATTTTAATAGCCATGTGTCAATCTTCTCGTTTGGACAATGGAAAGATTCTAGCGGAAAAGACATAGCCGTGAGATGAGTAGATTGTGTGTTAGAAGGATCAGTTAAGGAAGAATGAGGAGAAGACTCTCCATTGCTGGATGTAGAGGCAGCGCCACGACTTTGGAATTCTAGAGTTTTAAGAGCCAACTCATGCTGTCTCTCTTCTCTCTCCTTCTCATGCTGTCTCTACCTCTCCTTCTCTCTTTCCTCATGCTGCATCCTGGGAATTTCCATTTCCTCATCCATCTTCCTCTGCTCTCTAGCTTCAGCTGCTTTCCTCTCCGCAGCTTTTTCCTTCTGCTCCGCATCATATCTGTCAAGTTCTTCGTTGACAAACACTTTCGCTTCTTCTCCTTGTAATCCCTCTTCCTTTGCTTCCTGTCTGAGGATCTGTCTAAGCTTTGCCCTCTCCGCCATAATAAGTCAGTGGCTGAGATTTAGACGAGAAAGAGATAAGAAAAGGATACACTGGTTCCTACCACTTGCGAGAAAAATACCAAACGAAAGATGATATACTTATAACCTGGGATACCTCCTCCAAAAAATATAGTGTCTAACTATCGCTGCTATTATCGGCAATAAAGCACCTAATGCAAACGACTACGCCAAATAAATGGTAGTTAAGATTACTCTCTGAAAAAATAAGTTGCTACAGTGGAAAACAAAATAATTATTGCAAAAAAATTTTAAGGATAAAAAAATCCTTTAATTTTTAAATCCCCAATCAAGTTCACCCCTGAAGACAGTTAGGGTAAGGGAGGCAATTAATCTGGACAAATAGTCCGAAACGCACTCCTTAGCTTTGCTCAAAAACCTACTTCTTCAAAACCCCTGTGAATGTTATACACTCACAAAACTTTACCAGCGTTTAGTATTACAAAATCAGTAATTAACATATATTCCGACAAAATCAACCTGTAAACCAAATGTATAATGCTCAATAATGCTGTGGAAAAACAATTATTAGCCGTGTGGTCAGCACGCCCATAAAACAGATCGATAAGTCTAGGGGATAGTCATTTTTAAAAAGTACAAAACTCACACGACATCATACTATTACTCTATATCAGAATGAGGAAAATTAATCCTTCAAACTAGCTGATATTCGTATTTGCTCAGGACTAGAGTTCAATTCCCGGAAAAACGAGCCACCATTCTGTCGTAGATTTTTGATAGGGGAATTAAGACTTGGGTTGGTCCCTTCTGAATAGATTAGAATAAGTGATAGTCACAGTGAGAAGTAGTAATAGCAATAGGTTTCCACGAGGGAGATGGTAGAAATGTGATAGAGGCTGTCTCTGAAATCAAGAAATCTTCTCTCTTTCACCTATCTTCTACGACAGATTTAAAGTGAGTCAGACAGTCTACACACATATATATAAAATATATATATCCACTCACTTCTTCTTCTTCTTCGATCCTTAACCTTCCTTCAGGGGTCCAAAGCATAGCTGTTCTTGTGATGGCATCGGGGTCTCTTCTGAGGACATGACCAACCCAGCTCCAGCGTCTGCCAGCTATGATGGTGTGCATGTCCTCTTGCTTGCTACGAGTAAGCAGATCTTGGTTGGTGATGGTATTCGGCCAAACGATTCGGTGAATTTTTCTTAGGCATGTTGTGTGAAAAGAGGACAATTTCGACATTTCCTTCTCTGTGACTCTCCAGCATTCCGCACCATAGAGAAGCACAGAAAGCACGCAACTCTGGTATAATCTTAATTTTGTGCTTGTGCTGTATTGGGAGGACTTCCAGATGTTATTTAGGCTAAAGAAGGCTGTTCTTGCCTTATTCATTCTGATGTTGATGTCTTTGCCTGCCCCACCGTCTGGTGTTACTATGCTTCCTAGGTATGTGAAGGTATCTGTCTGTACCAGTTGCTGATTCCTTACTGATATGGGCTCAGGGTTGCTCACATTGAGCGTCATGACCTCAGACTTCTTTAAATTGATGTTCAAGCCCACCTGCTGGCTAAATTTATTAAGTCTATCCGTTTTTTCCTGGATGTGTTGATGTGAATGTGCCAGCAGTGCAATGTCATCTGCATATTCCAGATCTTCCAATGTAGAAAATGTAGTCCATCTTATTCCTCTTGGACTGCCCTCTGTTGTCTGGCGCATCACCCAGTCTATGACTGTTAAAAATAGAGTGGTTGATAAGGGGCATCCCTGTCGTACTCCTGTCTTCACCTCGAAGGTTAGGTTGCTCTGCCCAACACTACACGTAAAGTTGGCATAGAGGCTTTTTATGATTGACACTATGCTGCTTGGAATTCCATAAGCCCTCGGTATTTTCCATAAACTGTCCCTATGTATGCTGTCAAAAGCCTTTTCAAAATCAACAAAATTTATGTAAAGCTGTCTTTGCCATTCTGAGCACTGCTCTATAATGTTCCTGAGAGTGAATATATGGTCTACACATCTTCTGTTCTTTCTAAATCCTGCTTGTTCTTTCCTCAGTTTGTAGTCTACTGCCTTTGAAATTCTCTGTATAATTATCCTGCCTAGTATTTTGCTGGGAACTGAGAGAAGAGTGATTCCTCTCCAATTATTGCAGTCTGAAAGATCTCCCTTCTTGGGCAATTTGACAATTATTCCTTTGTTCCACTCTGATGGTGTTGTCCCCGTTTTCCACACTTGTGCAAATAGTGGTTCTAATAGTTCTGCTGCTAGCTCAGGGTCTGTCTTAAATAGCTCTGCATTTAAGTTATCATGGCCCGGAGCTTTGCCGTTCTTTAACTGTGATGATTTCTTCTTTTCGTATATCCACTCACATACATACACAAATAAGAAGACTGTTAGACGTACAGACGTGGGGAAAACTATGACAAGGATTATATAAATATTCTAGAACGAGCTGACCAACACGCTGATTAATTTCAAGAGAAATTTTAATTATCATCTAAAATTTCTTCACAACACATAGAAATTACATCAAAGCATATACACATAGTCATAAAAAAAATCAAGGAATTGCTACAAGAAATGATAGACCCACAGTTAAATCTTATCCCTCGTGGTATGCCCACAGTCCTGTTGGAAGAAAATGATAACCCCAAATAATCAAGGATACATAGGATTAGGCATAATATTTCCCCTTCTTAAGGTATGGACAGACTTGATCTCTCTGCACTATTTTAAGGGAAATATGATTTAGCAATACTTGCATACAGAAAGTTAAGATAGCAAAATGGGTGCCCAATTACAACAATAAAAAAAAATCACTCCGTCCTGCATTCACTTTATTCATTCAGCCGAGCACACGTGCACATGTTCATACTCACAGCTTAGATAGCCACTTCTGGTAATACAATTTTTAGGACATTCACCTACAGACTCGTCAAGGGCAGTCTTTGACCAAGAAATCCCCAGTTCCAAAAAGACAGGATGAATTCTCTGCTTCCGGGAACGACTCCTTAGGTGTTCTTATTTTTCGGATGTCTGCTTAGGTCACATTAAAATTGTCCAGACACGAAACATTAACAACGAGTACAGTGTCAATAGCTTAGGTTTCTAGAATTGAGGAATGTCAGATCGGTGTCTACTTTCAGGAAAAGACTATATTTGGTCACCACACCACTAGTCGAAACTCCGTCGGAATGTTACTGACGTGAATATGTTATTTGTCACCACGGCTAAATTTGTACATAGAGTTTGTGCAGAAATCTGATTTGGCTTAAAAGCCCAGTATAAAACATTTAGTCTTTAATAAAACCCGTTAGTGAGAGTTGTACTCTGTCTATTAATGAAGACACACGCACTGTCAGACAGGTGTTAACTTGTAAACCCACGTGGTTAAAAAGATAAAATGTTTATGTTTCTCACAGGTATGTCTCTGTACTAAACGCCGGCAAAATTTGGGTTAACCCCAGTTTTCACTGCATAGGGAAGAAAAACCACAAATAAAATACTTATTCATGCTACGTACTTGGATTATAACTTACTTTGTTTTAACTGCAAGCGTACCGCTTGACTTATCATTTAAACCTTCCTGAAAAATAAGCTATATACATAAATCAATGATCATGAATTAGGAATACCTACGTGTTCCGTCACCACACATGAAGCATCTAGCATTATAAGTTAGTTAGAAAAATTTATTCTCGTCTGATTATTGTAGCAGTAAAATTAAATTCCTTAATAGCCGACTGAGTTTAAGCTAGAAATATAATTTCTGTTTTCCACTGTAACTCGTCACTATACAATAATACAGACTATATAAATTAAGCGCTCTGCACCAAATCTAACTAGTGAAATAAAATAAGCGATTTAACACTTTAAACACTTCACAAAATACTAGAATATAATATATATTTACCTCCCCACACAGAACTACAGACTAAACCACGAACTAGAATACTGCAATCTAATGGTAGTCTAGTGCTCGGCAAAACGGCCAAGAAACTCAGACTTCGCCAAAACACAGATATATGATCTAGCACAGCGATCTGTTTACTGCAAAATTTAGGAGCAAGAATGAAAATCTAGTTTCAAACTCTGGTTATATCTATTACCAGACAAAGAGGTAAACGTTTAATTTTGCAAAACGAAGTACTCTCCCCTTTCCGTCTTTAACGCTTACGTTTAACACCTAAACGCATGCCGTAACTGCCACCTACTGACAGAGAGGGCGCGTGTCATTTGCGAATCTCACCGTCTCCAGTGCAGAAGCAGTTTTTCACACCTCCCCGAGAAACTCATCCTGAGAACCATAACTGACACTTTGCTTTCTCGCACCTTACGCCAAAACTGGCCGTGGAGCGTGAGTGTCATATCACCTGACACTGAGAGTCTACCTTGGAAACTACATGTCAGATGCAAACTACCAGACAAATGTCTCCTCATCATGTCTGACGGAGTGAATTCTCACACTTCAGGCCCAGAAACTTAGCCGAAGAAACACTGTCCCAGGGGAAACTGTAGACAGCTGTCTGCTCTCCTGTCTGACGGAATGCATTCTAACACTCTGTGTAGGGGCTGACACGTTACGTCATAACTGCGTTCTCAGTTATGAGAAAGAAAACGGTAAAATTAAGAATGGGAAAGAAAATATTTCTCGCAAACGAATGGATGCGAAAAATATAGGAAAAAGGTAAAGAGTGATAATAAAATAGGGGATACGAGTGAAAGAAAAAGAAGAGGATATAGGCAATTCAATGATCATAAAACCTCTGTGATAAATATGTAATATGAGGTCTGTGAAAACCGCAAGTTGATTACTCATAATTAGTAGTGTATATACGCGAGCGTATTTTGTGTATTTATTAGTGTGGTAAATTTATTTTGAGAGAAAGAGTCTTAGAAATAGTAGTCCGGTTTAGAGTGTAGAATGATGGTAAAAAAGCTCAGTGATAGAAATGTAGAGATTAAATATGATGCTCCACAGAGTGCTGGAGGAGAGTAAAGACAGACTTATTTACGACAAATCGTTTCTCTCAATCTTCTCTTCCACTCTTCTGGTCAAACAATTATTTGCCAGTTTTCCAGACACACATCTGCGCTCACACCGATTTGGTGCTTCAGACACACAGACGACGTGGATACAACTATCTCAAACAAATATGAGGGATTTGGGCCTTGGTAGTCCAACACAGTACTATGTATGTTTATGTGTTTATTAGCATTAAACTCAGTCACAACATCCAACAGGTGTTACATAAAAATTATCATAAGTACAGAAAATACAATTAACAAGGTGAGGATGGGGGTAAAGAAGATTGGTATCGACTAAGCCCTTCCCGCTTATTAGACAAAGGTAAACCCAGTCCCAAGATAGATAGTTATCAGGAACATAGGTAATGTAACCTAACAATGAAGTTAATTACTCTGAAAGAGGTGTTACAATATTAGTTATGGTGGTAGACAAAAATACTGTTATCCCAATTGTGTCTTCCCTTTACTAAGCAAAGAAAAAAAAGGGGGGGGGGGAATGAAACAGAGTTAACAAATTATCCCACTTAAAGGAACAATGCCGGGTATACAGAAAAACGTATTACCCGGTAGGCAGTTGACAAATGGTTTCTGCAAAAAAAAATCTCCTGTCATTCATACACGCTGTGAGGATCCACACTCATATACACACACACTTACCGATTGCAGTATCAGACAATCCATAGCATGATATACACAGTAATTAAACTCTTTACATGTGAAACTGTCTAGTCCTTCTATGTCCCGCCCCAGATAATGCGAGGTTTCACTGAGAGCAAATATTCCCGCTTATCGCCGGACTTGAAGTTCTAAGAGTTCTTTTGTTTTATTATAAAGAAACGAGTCTATGGGATGGCCCTGACGCAGATCGACATAGGGGTGAAAAATGAGGTGATGGTATAATCCTTCAATGCGTGATGATAGTCACTGACCGGTAAAGTTTTTAATCCCGTGAGGAAAACTAGGCTCGGTCACCGTCAGGTAAATCTGTATTCTCTCACATTTAGAGCCGTACATAAATTATTGCTACTGGCACTGTTCATCTTCCAGTTTATCTCACAGATTGAAATTTAAATTTGATGATAATATTTTAAATGTTCTTGGGTAGGCTTTCTTTCATGTAATTATGACAGCTAGGCCGCACCGGACCGCCACAAGATTAAATTTTAAAAAATGTCTCATCAAACTGTCTGGAAGTTTAAGAACCGAGTATGGAAACTCTCTGTATGATTTATTAATAATACTGGGATCGCAAAGGTGATCATTCTGGAGAAAAAGATAGAAAACCCATGACAATCATAATCATACTTCAAAAATCAAATAATATTCTTAGGGCGCGATAAATTTACCGTTAAGGCTATATTATATATACACTCGCGTATTTAATTATGTATTTAAGAAAACACGTCACGAGTCTAATGGTTAAGATACACACCTATATATATAGGACTTAACTAAATTTATTAATTATAAATTCCTTCGTGACTTTAAAAGTTACTTTAACATTTAAACATCTATTATTTTTGGAAATGTTATAATAGATATATCATTAAATTTACCACTGGAACTTTTGGGATGAGTTTAATTAAATAGATTAAATAAACACAAAATCCAGTGAAATAAAATGAAAGCACTAGACCACTGATCACTTTAACAAATATATTATACCGTGCACAGAAAAAGAAACACTCCAATGGTAGCCACCAATTTCAGATGGAAATCTAGCAAAATTTCTACGATAGCTAGTGAATCTAAAATCTCTGGCACTGAATGATAGCCTGGCTTTCTAGTGGTCTGTATATATTTAAAATGGAATTAAAGATGGGGGGGGGGGGGGGATGAGAAAGTTGACACTTTTTTTGATCTCAGGAGACTTTCGAGGATCTGACCGACAGACTAAAGAGAGATGCCGTCCCCTGGTTTCCCGTTTCCCCGTTCGTTGCATCCGACATCTTCCCCCGTTCGCTCCGTCTGCGGTGGGTTTAGCGCTTAACATAGAGGTGCGAAAATTCCGCCAGGAAAGCTTGCGTCTCGTTTCCGGGACCACTACTGCTTTGATCTCTCCCGCTCAACGTTCCTGAAACCACTTCCGTGACTGTTTGATCCTGTTCCGCTCTCTCTGTTTGATGAAGGCAACGCCCATCACTGGCCAAGTTAATGAAAATGACTCCATATGATTGCTCCAGCGATGTCCGTGGGCGTGATTTAATCTCTCCTTAAATCAATGCGATGACCAGAATGAACGGTAGATAAACTGTCCACATATTAATCAGCCAATGTGTTGGCCATCTGCGTGCAACGGTTTCATAGCAATGAGTCCAGGTGAAAACAAATTCCCGTTTGATGAAGAGTTACCAAAATATTCGGGGGCACTGATGCTAACGAAGGGGTCGCTACAAAGGGTCGTACTATAGAATCCCACGATTCAGGGTCAGCTGAGTTCGTCTGTGACAATCGTCCCCTCTTTTGAGACATGAAAACACATTTTCATGTTTAATTTCTGACAATGAAGCTGCCCTGATAGGTAGCTTTTGGGTGTTTGGTATGTTCAACTTCTTCCTCTTCGTCCGTAGTCCAGTTTCTACTCAGGAAATCCGCCCCGACATTCTGTCTTCCCGGAATGTATTCCACTTTGAAAGAATAAACGCTTAAAAGAAGGGCCCACCGCATGATCCTTGCGTTAAATTCTTTATTGGCACCAAGAAATGCTAACGGAGCGTGGTCTTTTTGCACCGTGAAAGATGTACCATAGAGAAACTCATGATGGCGTCTGATACCGTCAATCAGAGCGAGGCATTCTTTTTCGACTACGCTGTAGTTCCGTTCAGCTTTATTTAATTTCCGACTGCCATAGGCAACTGGAAATAGCATGTTCGGGTTACTGTCATCGGCTTGAAGCAGTGTTGACCCGATGCCCTGACCTGACGCGTCGACCCGTAATACAAAAGGTTTCTTGAGGTCGGGCAACCTCAAAATGGGGTATGCAGACAACTGTCCTTTCAAAGTGCTGTATGCGTGTTCGCACTTTTGATCCCAAATGACCTTATCAGGACAACCTTTCTTTGTGAGGTCAGTCAGAGGTGCCGTCAGTCCGTTGAAGTTCTGGATGTACTTCTGATAGTATGCACATAGTGATATGAAGGAACGTACGTCTTTCTTCGTTCGGGGTCTTTTTGCTGCCACTATTTTCTCCACGTTCTTCTGAACAGGCCAATAACAGCCGTGGGAAATAGTATGCCCCAGGAAGTCTAACTGTTCAAACCCGATGAGACATTTGCTAGGTCTGGCTGTGAGACCAGTTTCCTGTAGTCTCCTGAGGAGCATAGCAACCGTAGCAATATGTTCTTCGTAGGTTTCCGATGCAATTAATATGTCATCCATAAAATTATGGATATGGAGACTTTGCAAAGGTTCTAGAAGCTTCCTCATCATCCTGGTGAACACTCCTGGTGCGTTATGCAAACCGAATGGCATCACATTAAATGTGTAATGTCCTTCACTAGTGCTGAAAGCTAACAAGGGTTTAATTTCCTCCTTGACTGGTATTTGATAGTAACCTTTACTGAGGTCAATCTTGGAGAAAATCCTTGCCTTGCTAAGCTTGGTGAACAACTCAGAAACAGTTTGGAGAGGTTCGGGCTGGAATTCCGTAACAGCGTTTAGCAGCCGGTAATCTATACACAGCCGAACTTCCTTATTGGGCTTCTGCAACAGCCCTACACTGGAACTGTAAGGAGATGTAGACTCACTGATAATTCCTGCCTGACGCAGCTTGTCTATTTCTCCGCGAAGTGCATCAGCTTTAGCGTAAGGGATGGGGTAAACTCTGGTTCGAACAGGGATCTCGTTTGTTAATTTCATATCAAATTCGATGAGATTTGTTCGACCAGGTACATCCGTTAAGACTGCACTGTACTGTTTTAGTAGCGCCCTGGTTTCTGTTTGTTGTTCTAGTGAGAGATTGTCGCCGAACTTGACATCTTTAAAGGATTCTGTGGGTTGCAATGGATACTCCATGCAACCATCATCATCTTCCTCGTCTTCCGTTGCTATGGCGACAGCCAGGAGATGCTCGGAGGATGGCACCGGTCTTTCCAAATATTTCTTAAGCAGATTTATGTGGAAGACCTTCTCCTTTCCTTTGATGGAGATCTTGTAATTGGTACGTGAGATCTTTTTAAGGACGGTAAACGGCCCTTGCCATCCGATGCGAAGTTTATTGCTTCCGGTTGGAAGTAGCAACAAAACTTTCTCCCCTGGTTGTAGTTCTCTCTCTTTTGCAGCTTTGTTGTATCTTTTAGCATGTTTAGCGCGGTCTTTCTTACGGTTGGTTGTAGCTAGATCCCAACCTAGCTTTAGCCTTTCCTTGAGCTCAGATACATACTTGCTTGCAGAGACGACTGTCTCGTCGGCCTTTTGGTCTGTCAGGGACCGAAGTAAGGCTTCTAATGACCCCTTAATAGGTCTGCCAAATAAAAGTGTAGCTGGCGCGAATCCCGTAGACGCTTGAGGAACCTCTCGGTAGCCGAATAAGGCAGCCGATATATATAGGTCCCAGTCTTCCGGTTTCTCCTGACCCAGCTTACGTAACATGGTGGTGAGGGTGCCGTTAAAACGTTCCACGAGCCCATTTCCGGCCGGATGGTAGGGACTGGTGTGGATATGTTTGGCCCTCAAGATCTTAAAGATCTCCTCCATTAACAGGCTACGGAATTGGGATCCATTGACCGTCAAAACTTGTTGAGGGAATCCCAACCGTGTAAAGATTTGCACGAGGGCTTCTGCGACATGCTTGGAATGTATGCATGGTAGCGGTACAGCTTCGGCCCACATTGTGCAAGTGTCGACTATGGTCAGGATGACCCTGTTCCTTCTTTTGGTCCTTTCCAGGGGTCCAATGATGTCGACAGCAAACCGTTCAAATGGAGTACCCACTCTTGGCATTTGCCCCATAGGTACTGGGGGTGTCAAGTGCTTTGGTGCTACCCGTTGGCACTGGGCGCAGGATTTCACATACCTGGTAATGTCAGAGTTCATTCCTGGCCACCAATAGTGGTTTTTTATTCGCTGAATAGTGGCGTTTTGTCCCATATGTCCGATAAAGGGAAGAGAGTGCCCCATTTCTAAGATCTGGCTTCTGTACTGCGTCGGTACTAGGAGCTGGTTATTCCTCGTGTCGGGGTTGCCCGTTTTACGATACAATACGCCATCCTTAGAAAAGATGTCTCCGTTGTGTCTGGGGTCCTTAGCCATGGGCAGTCTTTTAAAGCAGGGCTCCAGAGTAGGGTCCTTTTGTTGCGCCTCCTTCAGTTCATTCGGCAACAAATTTGGCGCAGGCTCCCTCTCCTTCTTGGCTTGCCCTCTTGTGGTTACCGCTGCCACAATCGGCTCCTTTGGTCTCCCAATAAACACATATCTACATACCAGGATAACTGGGTAGATAGGATCATCCATAATGGCCGCTTTAATAACTCCTCTGACAAAGTCAGAGTGTATTTCTACCAGTGCGATAGGAAGCGTCCTGGGTGCATCACTCGTGAAAACTCCACTAAGTTTGACGGTTTCCTCTGTCTCCTGACCGGGTTTGACTAGGTGCCTAGCGACGATACAACTGAAGCTTAGTCCGGTGTCAAAGAGACAAGTAGTTGAGGTACCATTCATAATTACAGTTCCTCGAGTTGAGGGTCGGTCCCCCTTAGGTTGAGAATCACTGACATTGACTCTACCTTTCGAGGCTGTATGCAAACATCCAACGCGGTTTGGACCGGTTTGTTTGCCCTGATCAGACGTTCCTGGGGTAGGGGTCTTTCCTTTTCCGTGACCTTGGTGGCCGCGCTGCTACGTAGGCTTGGTGGGTTGATCAGAATTGTTGTTGGGAAGGGGGGGGGGGGGTAATCGGGTTTTGTAGAATTTCGATTTTTCCTGGGGAGGTCTCTGGGTATTATTTTCTCGTTGGTTATAATTCTGAGAGGAATTAGAAGAATAGGATGACTGCTCTAGATTTTGTTTTCGAGATGGCTCATCTGTGGGTTTACGTTTAGTGCTGGGAAGTTCGGCCATTGCATTGGTATAGCGTTCGGCCTTATTGAGGATGTCCTAAAGTCTGACTGCGCCCTGTTCCGCCAAAAATCTACGGGTTTCGTTTGACAAAGTTGACTTTATCTGCTCCACAAGAACAAGTTCAAGGAGTCCCTCATATGTAAGAGGTAGGTCCGATAATTCGATGCACTTTATCAAATAGCCCGTGAGACGTGAAGAGAACTGTGAAAATGCTTCCGTGCTCTCTTTTCGGCTGTTCCTGAACATTTGCAGGAATTTTCGGGCGGTCATCTCAAACCGTTCTAGCAAGGCCTTTTTCAGCATGTCGTAATCATGTTGGTTCGATCCCAGCTTTGTGTATATGTCATAAGCATTAGCTTTTAGTGACGTTGAGAGCTTAAGTGCCCAGCGGCAAGGAAAAGATTCTAAAGCAAAAGACATCGCCGTTAATTGGGCAGACTGAGTGCTGGAGAGATCCATTGACTGGGGCGAAGACGGTTCTCCGTTATTCGGAGTAGAGGCGCCCCGACTCTCTAAAGCCTTAAGCGCCAGTTCATGTTGTCTTTCTCGCTCTCTCTCTCTCTCTCTTTCCCTGCGAGCTTCCATCTCTGCCTCAATTTTCTTCTGCTCCAATTGACGATCGTCCGCTTCTTTCTTCCTAGCTTCTGCCCTCTCTTCTCTCTCTTTTTCTTACTTCCTCTCAGCTTCTGCTCTTTGTTTCTCTTCCTTCCTCTCTGCTTCTGCTCTTTGTTGCTTCGCGTCATATATTTCCAGTTCCTGGTTGATAAACAGGTTCGCAGCTTCTGTGTCTAGTCCTGCCTCTTTCGCTTCCAGCCTCGGGATGGATCTCATCTTTATCCTTTCTGCCATTGTTAAAGAATAAGATGTAGTATGACTAGAGAATAGTACGAAAGAACAAGAAGGGAAAAAAATCAAAGCCGCTACGAGAAAAACCGAAAGTAAAAACAATTTACTTAATGACCTCGTGTGTTAACTTATCGCCGCTATTATTGTCACTTAAGACTTTTAACGCAAGCAACTATTCCAATTAATTGGTAAGTTACACTAGAAAAAAATCTACTATTACTAACAGTAGAGAAAGATTTATATTAAAACAATTTAAAAAGGGTAAAAAATAAAAAAAAAAATTCCAGAAAATTTTAATTCTCTAACAACAAACTCCGTCCCTGAAGTCAATTATGAGATGAGACGTAGTTAACTTAATTTTTAAAAATCAGAACAATCCGTCTTTAGCTTAGCTCAACTCAAACGCTTCAAAAACCTTTAGTGACTGTAAAACCAGTCACGCGATCCCAGCAAATCTTATAAAGAAAAAAAATGTAATTTACTCCGCCAGAGGATAATTTAGCTACCCGAATTTATGATTATCCGTACTTCCTACTGCTGTGGAAAGAAAACAACCTGTAAGTATGCTGTGTGGACGACCCAAATACTAAAAGGCGTTGTCTAGGGGTGTAATTAATTATTTATTTATTTCCCTAAATCACAAAGACAGATTATTCACACTCTATCTAGTTAGACCCAGACTTAGATCAGACTCAAAATATCTTTATCCCGGCGAGCCAGCCAAATATTGTCGTAAATTTATTTTGAGAGAAAGAGTCTTAGAAATAGTAGTCCGGTTTAGAGTGTAGAATGATGGTGAAAAAGCTCAGTGATAGAAATGTAGAGATTAAATATGATGCTCCACAGAGTGCTGGAGGAGAGTAAAGACAGACTTATTTACGACAAATCGTTTCTCTCAATCTTCTCTTCCACTCTCCTGGTCAAACAATTATTTGCCAGTTTTCCAGACACACATCTGCGCTCACACCGATTTGGTGCTTCAGACACACAGACGACGTGGATACAACTATCTTAAAAAATATGAGGGATTTGGGCCTTGGTAGTCCAACACAGTACTATGTATGTTTATGCTGTTTATTAGCATTAAACTCAATCACAACATCCAACAGGTGTTACATAAAAATTATCATAAGTACAGAAAATACAATTAACAAGGTGAGGATGGGGGTAAAGAAGATTGGTATCGACTAAGCCCTTCCCGCTTATTAGACAAAGGTAAACCCAGTCCCAAGATAGATAGTTATCAGGAACATAGGTAATGTAACCTAACAATGAAGTTAATTACTCTGAAAGAGGTGTTACAATATTAGTTATGGTGGTAGACAAAAATACTGTTATCCCAATTGTGTCTTCCCTTTACTAAGCAAAGAAAAAAAAAGGGGGGGGGGGAATGAAACAGAGTTAACAAATTATCCCACTTAAAGGAACAATGCCGGGTATACAGAAAAACGTATTACCCGGTAGGCAGTTGACAAATGATTTCTGCAAAATTAAATCTCCTGTCATTCATACACGCTGTGAGGATCCACACTCATATACACACACACTTAACGATTGCAGCATCAGACAATCCATAGCATGATATATTAAATTTGATGATAATATTTTAAATGTTCTTGGGTAGGCTTTCTTTCATGTAATTATGACAGCTAGGCCGCACCGGACCGCCACAAGATTAAATTTTAAAAAATGTCTCATCAAACTGTCTGGAAGTTTAAGAACCGAGTATGGAAACTCTCTGTATGATTTATTAATAATACTGGGATCGCAAAGGTGATCATTCTGGAGAAAAAGATAGAAAACCCATGACAATCATAATCATACTTCAAAAATCAAATAATATTCTTAGGGCGCGATAAATTTACCGTTAAGGCTATATTAAATATACACTCGCGTATTTAATTATGTATTTAAGAAAACACGTCACGAGTCTAATGGTTAAGATACACATCTATATATATAGGACTTAACTAAATTTATTAATTATAAATTCCTTCGCGACTTTAAAAGTTACTTTAACATTTAAACATCTATTATTTTTGGAAATGTTATAATAGATATATCATTAAATTTACCACTGGAACTTTTGGGATGAGTTTAATTAAATAGATTAAATAAACACAAAATCCAGTGAAATAAAATGAAAGCACTAGACCACTGATCACTTTAACAAATATATTATACCGTGCACAGAAAAAGAAACACTCCAATGGTAGCCACCACATCAGATGGAAATCTAGCAAAATTTCTACGATAGCTAGTGAATCTAAAATCTCTGGCACTGAATGATAGCATGGCTTTCTAGTGGTCTGTATATATTTAAAATGGATTTAAAGATGGGGGGGGGGGGGGCATGAGAAAGTTGACACTTTTTTTGATCTCAGGAGACTTTCGGGGATCTGACCGACAGACTAAAGAGAGATGCCGTCCCCTGGTTTCCAGTTTCCCCGTTCGTTGCATCCGACATCTTCCCCCGTTCGCTCCGTCTGCGGTCGGTTTAGCGCTTAACATAGAGGTGCGAAAATTCCGCCAGGAAAGCTTGCGTCTCGTTTCCGGGACCACTACTGCTTTGATCTCTCCCGTTCAACGTTCCTGAAACCACTTCCGTGTCTGTTTGATCCTGTTCCGCTCTCTCTGTTTGATGAAGGCAACGCCCATCACTGGCCAAGTTAATGAAAATGACTCCATATGATTGCTCCAGCGATGTCCGTGGGCGTGATTTAATCTCTCCTTAAATCAATGCGATGACCAGAATTAACGGTAGATAAACTGTCCACATATTAATCAGCCAACGTGTTGGCCATCTGCGTGGAACGGTTTCATAGCAATGAGTCCAGGTGAAAACAAATTCCCGTTTGATGAAGAGTTACCAAAATATTCGGGGGCACTGATGCTAACGAAGGGGTCGCTACAAAGGGTCGTACTATAGAATCCCACGATTCAGGGTCAGCTGAGTTCGTCTGTGACAATTAGTAGTGCTATTTTGGTAATGTAGTTGGAAGACAAGGGGTGTAAGGGTTGTAATTAATATTACTGAGAGGGTGTAGGAATTAGGGGGTTTACAATTGTGTTAATTGATATCTTCCCGGGTCAGTCCTTAAGAAGTAGGGCTGGGAACTTATACCGGGGGATTTTAGCTTGTGGTGAATGAAATGTTGTGACGCCTGAGGGCAAGACTAGCACAAATGATTCAGGTCAGCCCGATTCTAGGGTTTACCTAACAGACATCTAGTTACGTTGGTGCGGGAGAGAGAGATAGGAGGGACCGGTAGGTCAGTTTGACCCTTGGGCAGAAATATATGTTTATTTCTTGTGAGTAGATTTGTGAGTAGGGGGAGTTAGTATTTAGGGGACACCAGGGAGTAGAGAAATTTAGGGTATTAATGCGTTAGGGATGAGAATATTTTGAATTGTTGTATAGATGTAGTTATTTTTTTTTCGTTTTATTGCATTTTCACGGCACATAGTGGAGGCTGTAGACTGCCCTAAAACTTACCACGGTATTTTACCTTCTCAGGAGTAGAAGGCTCGAGACATCGCCATAGGTGAAGGGAACTGGGGACGCGTTGGTACCGGCGCCCAGTACGTCTGCACCAGTGAAAGAAAGGAGACGGTCTCTTGCAGTGAGGACCCATACCTCAGCGGGAACCGGTCCCCAAATTCAAGAGCTCTTAGTTCGTTAAGAAACACCAAACAGGTTACGTTGCCTTGTATTTAGAAGACGGCCACAATAAAGCCGTAGGGCCTAAACCCGAAGAGGGTTAACTGGGCAGTGGAAAGAATTGTCATCAGCAGTGAAGCATTTACATGCCGAGTCAAGTACATCGTTATTAATACCAAAGTCATCAGCATCAGTAGTCATGAAAGGAGAGAGGGAAAACATTCCTTTCCGAAGGCTAACGAGAGGAGGGGAGTGACGGAGACGCCACTCAGCAGAAGACGGTAGTGTCAGAGAGACACTGAACCGAAGCAGAGGTGAGAGAGAAGTTCGACAGTCAGATAGAAAGATTAGAGGGCAACCTCTGAGTAATAGCCGGAAGGTCCGTTAGTGGATCAGTGCTTGTGGTACTGTTGTTAGCTGGGTAGGATACTCTAGAGTGCATTTAAGACTGTGTAGACATTTAGTTATACGTCTGCAGCGGGACAGTGTGCTAGATTTAATAATAATAGGATAGTTAGGAGAGGCGGCTCTTAAGTTGAGGCCCCCACCAAGTATAATTCTTTAGTCTTAGATTGGGTTGGGCAGGGGTGACCGAGAGCGTGTGGAGTAATTTTAAATTGTGTTTTTTTTTCACTTAATTTGTTTTCTTTTTCCCCAGGTTTGTGCGACCTCGCACGTTATGTATTTTGCTGTGTTATTGATTTGGTTGTTTAATAAACTATAAAATGTACACTGGATCAGTTTCTCTATAACTATACTGTACTTATATGCTTGTCTATATAGTTGTGTCTGTGGATTTTAGTGAAACCTTATCTCCTTTATGGTAGTCAGAGGTGGTGAGTCAGTAGTTCTTACATAAGTCACAAGTGGCGAGGGAGAGGCAATCTCGGTTCTCACCCTCGAAGCTATAAGTCTCATCTTTGCACATTCACTGTCATTCTCATCTAAATCTATCTTCTCAGATAGTGTCTTGTCTCTATACTCAGACAAACTCTAAACTTAAAGCCACTTCGTGACAAGTAGGGATTGAATAGTGAAGGCTAACCCGGTTCCAAAAATGCCGTGCTGAAGTCGGATGTGTCGGCCGAAAGGCGCAAACATCGCATCTTCGCTGTAAACGGACACAACGCAACCAACGTCCTTTTCGGGACGAACGAAGAAGAAGAAGAATGTATGCACGTACACTACTAATGCCCTTTCCTCTATAAAATAATGCTGTAAGGGGATGCATTACATACAAAAGCACATACGTGTAGTTTTAGAAGGATACTTAAACATAGAATGGAAGGAGAATAGTACTAAATAAAATAAAGTAATTATTTCATTCAAAAAATGTTTTGCGGTTCCCTTCTCATTCTCTTTGCTTTGTTGCTAAGTCTCCCAACTGATGAAGTTCTGTTGGACGATGTGATAGGCGTAGAGTAAAGCAAAAATGAAATTAAATTAAAGTACCTAACTAAGAATAAATACACCTATGTGTTAACAAAAACCTAAGAAAAGGACTCCTACTATTTCCGAGAAGTGGGATTATAATGCCTAAAAATGATCCCAAAATAAAATAAAAACCTAAGTGTTTTTAAAAGAGGCACACAAACCTTGTCTACGATATAATTAAAGACAAAAACGTAAGAAAGAAATGAAAGGAAAACTGGAAATAATTAAGAAGTAAACTTATTAAGTAGTAAATAAACTTAATAATGAACTGTGAAAATTATCATGTAGGTGGGTAGCTAATATTCCCCAGCAGAATAGTAACTGAAAAAAAAAAATAAAGCTGCTCGTCTTTTCTCCATTTCCAAATGAATCGCTAACCAATTATTCTGTCAGACCATACACAAATCTTCTAGAACATACATAAATCTTCTAGCACAAATAATTAACATGAAGGCTTCTGTGTACAAGGGAAGAACTCTACATAGCTGAGAATTAATCAAACTTTCCTTGTCCGGAATCCTGCAGAAATAATTTAAAAGTTAATTTTTCTGTGTTGACGAAATTGGTAGTAACAGCTCTACATAGCTGATTATTAATTAAACTTTCCTTGTTAGGAATCCTGATTTAAAGAATTTCCATGACAGTTGCAACGCACTTGTTTATTAAAGTAAGAACTCCACAAAGCTGAATATTATTCAAAGTTTCCTTGTCAGGAATTCTGGTTTAGAAAACTTACATAACAGAAACCAACGCACTTCTTCTAAATTTAACGAAAAAGGATAAAATTTATGACATATAGTTTGTAAGTTAAGGCCATTAATCCAGGAAACGGTAAAGTTTTTTACGTCCATTGTCCCTTGAGAAAAGAATGAATGGAGTGAAGAAAAATTCACTGCTCAGCCTTCTGATGTACCTTGATGGTGTATAGCTTAAATCATGTCCGGATAAATGTCCAATACGCTAAACAAACGGCTTCAAAATCGGTTCAGCGGTTATCGAGTTATCAGATATGTATGTATATATGTATAAACTTCTGACGTTATTGTGGTCCCTGGTGTCATGAATTCCGTCAACAAAAGTCGATCCAAAACAAAAGGCACGGAATTCTCACCAGTGGCGTTATTATCCTGTACGACAACGCGCGGCCCCACACTGCTGCTCGCACAAGCAGTTTAAGTGGGAAATTTTCAACCACCCCCCCCCCTCCCCCTTTTACAGCCCAGATTTGGCACCAAGTGATTATCATCTCTTCGGCAAGATGAAGGTCTGGCTGGCTACCCGGCGCTTCGACACCGCAGAGGAGCTCATGGATGGAGTCAACAACTGGCTAAGTACTCTCGCGGCACCGTTCCTTGACCAGGGGTTACAAAAACTCGTGCCACGGTACGACAAGTGCCTGAATTTGGGTGGTGACTATGTGGGAAAGTAAAGCAGTGATGTATGTAATTTTTGTATGTATTTAGATGTTACCGTCAATTTTTTTTTTTTTACCAGCCAATCTGAGGTTGATTTTGGAATAGCCCTCGTATATATATATATATATATATATATATATATATATATATATATATATATATATATATATATATATATATATATATATATATATATATATATATATATATATATATATATATAACATGTACTGTTGTTCTGTACAACCATTGATGATGTTATTGTTCCTGATTTTGTTTAACTAGAGCCTAGAGCAGCAGAGCTTATCGCTCTTTCCCAACCAATGCAAAATTTAAAACATTCTTGGCATTATCTGCAGTGCAGATCTAGGCTTTTCCTGTAGCCTTTCTTGGATTTCTAAACTTGTTGAACTCCAGTATCTTTCGCAGGCATTCTATCCTGGCTTGGCTAGCGTGAAAGGATCCTCCCATCTGGTTTCAGCTACAAGGTAAACGGGAGCGCCTTACTCTGCATTCTCGCCATCGAGAAGGCTCTCTAAATATGTAGAGTTAAAATACTGTGCACTGCTTCTGGATCTTCTAAGACATCGTCATGACCTACAGAGAGACACTTCACAGCTCCACTCGTCTACCATCGATCCAATGTGAGATCATCTTCCAAGCCGCCACGTATATAAAAACCGGATTTCAGTCTCGGGCTCAAGTGATTCTGCAAAGCTTGGTGTGCAAAGCCGGGTTCTCGACGTGCTTCACCACAATGGGGAATCATAAAGCTAGGCCAGTCTGGCAATGCTACGCGTACCATGAGTGTTGGCCAGTCAACTCGAAGGTTGTCTGTTTCCAGGAGGTACCATTTGGAGGTACATCAGGATCTTGGTTGGTGGTCTTCTCTTACTGGATCTAGTTATTTAATTTAAACACGTATTCTGGTGACATCAAAGTATTCTTGACCAATAATAGCAACTCCGTTACTGCGATATTCCATGTGTTAAAATATCAAACAAAATAACTGATTATATAAAAAACCACAGACATTTCACTCATTCAAACAGCTTAGCTGGCTCAGTTTCCACAGAAAACTAATAGAACTCACTGTCATACTTAGGGACAACTTCACATCAATATTTCTCGTGAAATTTTCCTCGCTTAACAATGGATCTTAACTACATTGCAGGTCAATCTAGTTACTACTTCTCTCAGTCAATCTGGAAGGAACGCACTCGCATAGAAAAAGTCAAGTAAAAAAAATTTACATGGTCTTTACCTAAACAACTTCTCCCGAGTCATAAACAGATTCGTTGTCGTTACCACCGACCCTAACATTGCAACATGGTTTCATAGTGATTCCTAACTTCCTCTTACCCATAAAATACTTAAAAACTATGCACTTTTTTTTCTTTGCGTTTAAAACGGCCTTTTTTTCTGCATGTGCCTCTTTCATTGTATTGTCATTTAGATGGTTGGCTGATTATTGAATCCTTTACATTTTTCTGTAAAACCTTATCTCTACCGCCTCTAGGGTTCTATTCGTCTGGTTGCTGATGGCCTGGGGTTTGCATTGATAAACTGGAATCCGCTCTAAGAACCACTGAAGGTCTATCTTTCTCCCTACGTTTTACGAAGCTTTAGCTTGACTTATTTTCCTTTTCTGTTCAACTGAAATGCATGTTCTATGTTATATTATCATTTGCCATCGAATTTTGCGTGTTTTAATAGTGCGCTATTTACTATGATGCTGGACTCCGGAGTATTATGTTTTTTCGAATAACCAGCCATTACTTCTATCGTTTTGTAATGTAGCCAAAGGCCTTCATCTTCACTATCTGTCACTGTCGTACCAATCATTCCCTGCAGCACTTTTTACTCCGACGAATCACAAGGAAGTGCTGACCAACAAGCAAAGATTAGATACCCCGTCACTTGTTTACATATCTCTCATGACTGTTATAGCTGGTGTAGTCGTTCTTAAGTTCTTTACTGCGCCTGGAGGCAGCAATCACTTTTCATCTGCTACAACTCGCAGCAGTTCGAATTCCGATATTTATAGCCCCATATAAACATCTATACACTATAAGAAATATCGTAATTCAACTTCATTTGCTGAGTCTATAAACACAGACGTGGCATCCAGCTGCAGCAGCTGTTTCTGGTTTATTTAAGGAACCTAGAGGATCCAAAAAGATGTTGTTATTATTGTTATTATTGTTTTTATTGTTATTATTGTTATTGTTATTATTGTTCTTGTTATTATTATTGTTACTATTGTTATTATTGTTATTGTTATTATTGTTATTATTGTTGTTGTTGTTGTTGTTATTATTGTTATTATTGTTATTATTATTATTATTGTTATTATTATTGTTATTGTTATTATTATTATTGTTATTGTTGTTATTATTGTTATTGTTATTATTGTTATTATTGTTATTGTTATTATTATTGTTATTATTGTTATTATTGCTATTGTTATTATTGTTATTATTGTTGTTGTTGTTATTATTATTGTTATTATTGTTATTATTATTATTATTGTTATTATTATTGTTATTGTTATTATTGTTATTGTTATTATTGTTATTGTTATTATTGTTATTGTTATTATTGTTATTATTGTTATTGTTATTGTTATTATTGTTATTATTGTTATTATTGTTATTATTTTTGTTATTATTGTTATTATTATTATTATTATTATTATTATTATTATTATTATTATTATTATTGTTGTTGTTGTTGTTATTATCTACAGATCTCGAATAAGGGACTTGAATTTGGAGTCAAAGCTGGGATGTTGGCAGAATTGTTAACACCGAGAGTGAATTTGGAAGTTACAACCAAGGTAAGTTCAATACTCAACGCAGGTTGGAAAAATCAACACGAAGCTGGCGCTATGGGGTTAAGATGTAGGCCCGCACCCCTTAAAGTGCCAAAGTGAAACAAGGGCCGAAATACTTGTATGACCCGGGGGGGGGGGGGGGAAGAGAAGCACATTTCTGACGATCAGTCCAGGGCCGGATTTAGGTGTTCATAGGCCTTGTGCACTTTTTATTCCAGAGTGTGCTTTATTTTAAAAAAAGGGCAAGTACCCATTTACAGCTGGGCAGACTGGAGCATGTCGACTCGGCACCTTTGCTGCGAGAGTCAAGCGATCTGACCACTCTGTCAATCTGACATTCCAACCTCATATACATCCTTATATTAGTCGCCTTATACGACATGCCTGAAGGATCAGTAAACCTATTCTTTCTTCGTCTGATCAAAGACGCCTTGGAACAATAAGGAGCAAACCTTTATAATTAATGTAATATCTATGGTAATGTAACGGGCCTTGTGCTTTCCTTCCAGCGAAAGAATGAAACTTTTTTTCATTTATTCAGGATTAAGCCGACCGGATTGTAGAATCTGTGACCAGATGGCTTAAGATTGATGATCCATCTGTTGCTTGTATGTTTTGTGCTGCTGGTTTCGTTCCAGTTTTGTATTCTGTTTTGGTATTTGAACTCTGGGGAGAGTGTTGACAGTTTTATTATTTGTCAGGATCTGTTTCCGGAAATGGCAACATCTTGAGAAACACGACTGTGTTGTTACTGCTTTCTTAATGATTTAATATCAGGGCTTTTTTTTTTCTTTGATTTCAGATATGGCCAGATGAGTTACCGTCTTTGCATAAGAGGTTGGTTGTACAAGATTTCCTATTTCTTTGACTGTACACTCGGACTTGCTGTTTTGTGACCACGTCTCGATCGCTTTTCTCTATTTATATCACCGGGGTTATCTTGCTCATTTGCCTCACAGACTTTCAAAAATGGATGCGTGTGTTGTATAGAAGGATTAAAATGGCATGACAAGATCGCTAATGTGAAATTAATGAAAGAACATGACAAGGAGCGAGACAAAAACGTTGACGTTGGATATGTCACGCATTGAGGACATTTGTTGATAGTGTTACAGGGCAAGTCTTATTACGGAATTCCCAGAGTAACAGCAGTAGAGGGATTCCAAAAAATACACGGAGAAGGCAGTTAGACATACACATAAAGAATAAAAAGAAATGTAAAGGCCTTTAACGGATGGCACAGGACAGGAAGTCTTGGCGTGTTTTTGTGGAAGGTGTGTGCTGCACGGGAAGGTGAAATATGAGGATGATTATGGTGATGATGATGACGATGATGATGATTTATTATTTTAAGTGATAACGAGATCAATTACTATAAATCTCTCAAATACGAAGAGGGGATAACTGTCACAGAATTATTGGGTCGATCTCTTGTCCTCTACGGCAGTATTTAGTTACATTTTGTGTCTGCACTACATTTCTGTGGTCGCCCTTTTCTTTCTCTGCTATCAAGCAGATATTTTGTAGTTTCGAGTCATCTTATACCCCTCTCAGTGATAATTCGTCATGAACCCAGATGGCCGGTCAGCGACCGAGCGTTGGGTTTACCTACGGCGTGCCGGGCGATAAATTACCTGTCTGTGGACAGATTACAGACACGCACTTATCAGTCGGATACACCTGAGCATTTTAACACGGAAAACCTGAATCTGAGGGAACTGAAACACAAGTCAAAGTGAGAACTTATTACTAAAATAACAACACCCCAGACCAAGTGTAAGAGGCCTCCACAGGTGCCTTTATTTATCTGAGCCAGCAGTCTGTGAGCTTAAATATTGGTGTATGTTTTACATTTTGAATTCTATATTTTTTTTATTATTAACATGTGAACTAATGCGTGAATATCAATATGTGAAAACTGCTAGTGGATGTCCAAGTCATTTGAGGTTGGCAACCTCATCATATAGAATGATGATTTCATGACCCACCACCGCCAGGGCTGGTGACTGCTTTATTGCGAGTTTCTTTTAAAGAACCAAAATCAGAGGTAGTCTCAAGTTCCATATGGTAATAAGCAGGGAAGTAATGATGAAAGAAATGATGTACAAACTTGTTATATTATTAACCTTTTTAACCTGTGTAAATGTAATACTATTCACTCTAAATATAATGAAAGTTTCAACCTTTTCAACAATTGTAAATGTAAAACATATTCACTCTAAATGAAATGAAAGTTTACAACCTTTTCAACCGATGTAAATGTAAACATGTTCAGACTATAGCGTTAACATTTTTACGTAAATTAAATGTACAAGTACAACTATTCATTTTAAATGTAAAGATAGTTTTTCGCCCACTGGAATTAAGGTTAATTCTCAGAGAGGGTAAAAATTATGAAGATGGATGGGATGGTGGAGTAAGAAGAGGGGGGCACATAAGTAAGTGTCGGGAAAGTCAATACTCAGAGGGTATTTGTTTCTCTTTTTTTGCCATACTAGTTGGTGGTACCACTTGAGAGTACTATTTCTGGAACAAGCCTGGGTATAAGTGGTCTGAAGTAGACGCTAGACACAATCATCAGACGTGTCTTAGAGACGCAAGACCATCTTTGCAGTTACTCCCTGATTCTACTTGGAACGTGCTGCAACTCTTAATCTTAACCAGGAACGTGAGCAATCCAGTCCCCTATCTACGAAAAACCAAAATACCAGCGGGAGCAGAAACCTCTTTGGCAGCTAATTAGTCAAATAAAAGCTGCCAGGTAAAACTTCCCCTCATATAATTCCCCATTAACACCGTATGATGATGACCAATTTTTGTTAAAGAATATTCCATTTTCAATACTGTTAAAACCTAAGTAATTATTAAATTTGTTATTTATATCTATCTAAATTTAAAGGTGATTTAATCATTTTGAATATGTTGTATCCATATGTCTCAGACAATTTCTTAAATACACTCAATCAGAGCTACTAAATAATAATAAAAGAAATTTCTCTGAATTAACTCAGCTGGGGGCTTGAACGAGCTATGATAAGATTACATAATCCTTCACAAAAGTTGTCGGCAGATCCTAGAGTTAACGTGCTCAGCCAATGGAGCATTGTTCTCGCTTTTCTGAATTTCTTGTGAAAACTCATTTGAGGTAGAAGCAACATTATCCTTCTATCTGCAAGTCTGCCAAGAGTAATCTTGTTCAAACCTTTGAAGACTCGCATCAGTTACTCTTGAGTTTTGGCCACTGTTGGACCACTTCTGCAGAGCTAAGGGGAATAACCCGTGACAAATATAAGGAAAATAGAAGCATGATGAACAGAATGTAAATGTACTGCAGCGACAAAAGTCAACTGGTACTATTTTCTAGCTTGAAAGCACTTACGGTCAAGGGTTCTTTAAATATTGTGAGCGTTGTTTTCAGTTGACATCACAACAACGTTTCTGGTATGAGTTCCACGTGACAGCTAAATCGTGCTGTGTTTTCTCTTTGTTCTTTGGATGTAACAGCTTCATTTAATAGCTTAAACTTTTAAAGAATTGTCCTGGTATAAAGACGCTCATTCAGAAAACATTATAATTTTTCTTTTATTAATGAAAGCCTTTAGTTCAAACGAAAAATCCCTGCCAGGTCAATAAATGCTCGTATACATAAAAACTGAGTTAAATCGAATTCAACAGTTGAAACATGCGAATTGTTATTGTTTATTTTTGTTTACTTCGACATTATAGCTCTCATCTTGACATAAATCTTCCGATCCTATGATCGACTCACACAAACATGCACATACACAAAAAGGAACACTCCGGCGAGAAAATAAGACTTAACTAGGCCGAGCCCGTGATATGGGAAACTTAATTCCTAGATCAATGTGATCCCACAGTGTTATAAATCCAGGGGATTTTGTTAACGATCGTGTTTTGATTGACATGACAAACTAATGTATTCTTTACACGGTTAATTTCTTAAACTCTTTCGTTTGTTTTCTTTAAATCTGCTGCACGTGCTGTGAAGCTTCGCAGATCAGGTCTATTATTTATCTACGATCCAGTGCACGTATTGCGAATTTATATACTGTCACGTTGTACTTCTGTATGATGTCTCTTAAACCCACGATTCATATTCGATGCTCATCCATATCTGTATTATTTATATGCTATAGATTTGCTTCCAATTCATAATTAGTTCTGGGTCGATAACATAAAAACGCTTTTTTTTGTCTGTACCATCACGGTTTCAACATGTTCCAGTCTACCCAGCTGTAAATGGGTACCTGACTCTGTGCATTGGGTTAGGGAAGGAAAGGCAGCGAAGAAGGGAACTGGTCACCCCACCTCTCGATGCTGGACCTAGTATGGTGAAGTCTCTAACACTTCACTCACCTACGGCATTATCTGCATTATTATACCTTTAACTTACCATCACACAGATTAGTGCAGGATTTCTTTAGCTTACCTGTGCCATTATCTACTCCTGTCCACTGAACTGTTGGACACCACGTGGCGGCTCCTCGTTAAGTCAATCTTCTACCACGTTTAAAAAAAAAAAACAGACAGCAGCCAGACTGGAAATGTAAATATCTTCCTTTATTAACGTATTGTTATTGTTGGTCAAAATCGACGTCATTGCACTCCGGGCAAACCCATAGGTGCTCAGTCTCCCTCAGCTAACGTCGAATGCTAATTGTTGCGCTCTTGTTGTATTGTATACACACCGAAAGCATCCTATCATACGTCTATCTATCCCTGCTGGTCTTACGTTTGATGCCTAATTTCAGCAACCTTGGCCTTGCTGATTTGTCGATTGCAATGTTTATTAACTTAACAATCCATAACCTTTGTTATGTGCAAAGCACATACTTTCCTTCAGTGAGTTTACCACATGGACTTAACTTTAATTTATTTGCTTTGACACAGAACTGTGCTATCACACATTGATAACTTCAGTGTTGGAATGTGCATACCAAAGATTAACAATTCTTGAAAACCAAGCTCTTACTCCAGGTACAGCTTGACCTCATACTTGCTTAGCCAATTCAGAAGCTATGTTGCGCTCATAAAAGTTTTATTTTCCTTTTTTTAATTGCGAGAATATGGACAGAGTTTTTAATTGCTTCTGTTAGAGCACGGAGATTTATAACTCTTTAGAGTCAGCTCGGCTTTCTGTAAAGTCCAGCTGAATTGCCATGAAATAACAGTGACACGATGTTTACCTGCTTTGAAGCTAAACCTGTCTTAGATTTTTTAATTTATGCGCTCTTCGGAATTCTTTTAGAGAACAGCCATTTTCATCTGCTGCAAACTCTGTTTCGGAAGATAGTTTTTCCTTCTATAATATTCTAGAATTGTTCTAGATATGCTGTTGCTGCCTCTTCATCGAGAAGTACAGGCTCACCAGAAAGCTGCTCACTTTTGAGTTGTTCATATAAATGGAGAAGAGAGCTGGTGAACTCGAGTTAGGGAGCGTACGAGACAAGTCAGACTGCACAGTTCTCGATGATAGCTGTAGAAGAGAACAGATAGGTAAGTCACCTTCTCGCAAGACCTAGCCTATGCTCCAGGGGTGTTATATAAAATGTGAGTCCAGCTCTTAATAGTTCCGTAAAACCTATGTTTTATGTGGTACCTAAAAATGAAATTATCTGCATTTTAGTAGTACGTCTCTCTTTTAATCGTAGATTCTGACAGCGTTCAGACCAAAAGCTTTTTCTCATAAGGCTTTCTTATCGAAAAATCACATGTTTACTGTAACAGCTGCGAGCGTACGTTTAATGCCTTCTCGGGTCTATATTAAGGTCTTATCTTGTATACAAGTTGTCACTTTCGCTGCAGTTAGCGCACTCGGTGCCACGGCTTGACGAATCTCTTTACTCTGGAATATTGATAGCTCGGATGCTGGATTTGTGGCGGCTATAATTACATGCCCCATGAAACACTAATCTACCATCTCTGAGTGAGTCTTGAACGATTAGTTTTTGCAGCAACTTTAAAATAAAGGTAAGCTGAAGGTAGTCCCATAGCAGACAATGCTGCAGGGGAGTTAAGTGTTAGAGATCACTGTACTAGGTCCAGCATCGAGAAGTGATGTGACCAGTTCCCTTCCTCGCTGCCTTTTCCTTACTTAACTCAAGGGTAAATTCATATACTCATTTACAGCTGGATAGACTAGAGCAGTGTTTCTCACCGGGGGCGGTACCGCCCCCTGGGGGGCGTTTTCAAGATATCTGGGGGCGTTCTGATGGGTCGCACCGATTGGGGTCGCTACTTCCATTCAGGGGGGCGTTGTGTACATTTTTACAAGAATCAATATGAAACAATTACAAAAAGATATTCCCCTTCGCATATCTTGCGTTCAACTCTCTTTGATGCGAGTGCGCCGTAAATACCTTCTCACAACAGGGACGTTGTGGGAAGTTGTGGCTTAGTTTTAATGCACCTTTGGATGTTTCGAGTGTAGATAATTAAACTCAGTCAATTTTGAGGCTTGGCGTAGAATATTTGAAATTCGGTATTGTACCTTCGGCCGTAAATGAACAATTACCAATGTGTTTGCTGTGCCAGCAATTGTTTTCTAACGAAGCAATGAAACCGTCACGGCTTAACGAGAATTTTACCAAGAAACACTCAGATAGAGTTGGCAAAGATATTTCTTACTTCCAGGATTTAAAACAAAAGTTTGAAAGCCTCAACACTGTCACTAGTATGTTTAAGAAAATGTATAATCACAATGATAAAGGTCTCATTGTATCTTACAAAATTGCACACATGATTGTGAAATGTGGTAAACCTAACAACATTGGAGAAAACTTAATTTTACCAGCTGTACGGAAGGTAATTAGCACAATGATGGAAAGAAATCAAAGTGACATCATTTCTTCGATTCCATTGAGCAATGAATAGATGAGATGGCAAGCGATGTTGAAAATCAGCTGTATACTGATTTGCAGACTACTGAATTTTCACTACAGTTGGATGAAAGCGTCGTGCGTGATAACGAAGTTTTGCTGCTCGCATATGTGAGATACATAAAGAATGAAAATATCAAAGAGGATATGTTATTTGCAAAACTACTGATAGCAGATACAAAGAGGTTATCAATCTTTGAAACCCTTGAAACATTTTTGTTGAGAAAAAAAAATTCCTTTTTCTAATGTCATCGCATGTGCAACAGACGGAGCACCAGCTATGGTTGGTCGTCATCGTGGGTTTCTGGCCTACTTAAAAAATGTGGCACTAGGTATTTTAACAATTCATTGTGTTATTCATCGACAACATTTAGTCGCCAAGCATCTTAATGACAGACTCCACAAATAATTAAACTGTGTGTGTTATCAGTGTTATTAAAAAATTAAGGCGCATTCGTTGAACGATAGATTATTTCGTAAACTTTGTTGTGATAATGGTGAGGAGTTTGAACGTCTTCTCCTACACACGGAAGTACGATGGTTGTCCTAAGGAAACTGTTTAAAAAGATCATGGGCATTATTT
This sequence comes from Oreohelix idahoensis, assembly GCA_024509875.1. Taxonomy (NCBI): domain Eukaryota; kingdom Metazoa; phylum Mollusca; class Gastropoda; order Stylommatophora; family Oreohelicidae; genus Oreohelix; species Oreohelix idahoensis. Next base: position 229,846 of record JAMPIV010000770.1, read on the forward strand.
GATACTGTTATAGAGTTTTTGGATTCAATCAAAGAAGAATTTAGCATCGAAAGAGAAGTATTGCGAAACGATGTGGCCTATCTTTCAGATATATTTGAAAAGTTAAATGAGGTTCTTCTTAAGCTACAAGGAAATAAGATCAGTCTGATTAAAGTGAAAGGAATTATCATGGGGTTCATCAACAAATTGACATTATATAAAAATAATCTTAGTCGCCGAGAACTTTCTCATTTTTCATGTTTACTGCAGTTAGGTGGGGACAGGCTTAAAGATTCAGATTTAGAGGTTTATTGCAGTCATTTGGACGCTATTAAAAATGATATGAGCATAAGATTTAAAGACTTTCAAGAACTAATAATACCGGATTAATCAGACGTGGAACAAGTTAGTCAACATTTACAAGAAGAATTATTTGAGCTACAAAATGACTTCGAGGCAATAGCACGATTCAGTCACACACATTACCATTATTTTTGGATCCAGCAGAGGCTTGCGTATCCTGTTCTTTGGCGTGAAACTAAATTGCTAATTACAGCATTCACAACGTCATATTTGGTGGAGAAGGGGTTCAGTGCAGTAGTGTTGCTACCACAAAAACCGACTGCAGATTTGTAACAGATGAGATTTGAGGCTTCTTTTAACAAACTTAGAATCAAATATTACAAAGCTGGCTGAGTCACACCAAGCGCAAGGATCTCATTAAACTTCATTAGTAAGTGAATTTTTTATATAATTATATCATTATTATCATTAGTCCAATTTTTTTATGTTTAAAGTAGTTACATAAGGAGAGGCTTAAATATTCAGATTTGAAGATATATATGCAGTCATTTAGGCGCTATTAAAATGATATGATTATGATAGTTATAGAGTTGTAAGAACTAATTTTATATCATTTGCTCCGCCAATTTGTAATTCAAGGATAATGAACATGTGGTGTATATAATTCCGTACTTAAACACATATTTAATATAATTTTGCTTTTATAAATGTGCTTTCTCTTTTTCTTTATATTATAAGAAAAGATAACTCATTAACTGCATTGCTTTTTTAAAATTATGTGGAATATATGTATGTGTGTGTGTGTGTGTGTGTGTGTGTGTGTGTGTACACGATAACGAGCAAGGGGGTGTTAAAAGGGTGGGGGGCTTTTTAAAATATTAGTTGTCAAAAGGGGGCGTTGCTACTATCAGGGTTGAGAAACACTGGACTAGAGCATTGTCCGTACCGTGAATCCAACCTGGCACCTTTGACACTGGAGACTAGCACTCTAACCACTCTGTCAATCGTACGCTCAACATTAGAATAGCAGATGTTTTTTCTAATCAACAGGTATCGGTTTTGCTTGATGTGTAAGTAGCCTGGTTATACGACTGGAAAAACGTAAAGTTATACGAAAGACAATTCTATACATAAATGTATATGAAAAAAATTGTAAATTTAAACGTTAGAAAATTTATAGTCAAACACACTTGTAAGGTCGTCGTTGTGATGTATGTAAGCGTACAGTTAACACTACATACAATACACTCATCGAGACACATGAAGGAGCTGTGGCGTCAGTAAAATCAGTCCACGTTCTGGAGTCAGCAAGGTAAACAAGGGACGCCATAAAACACACGGAGAAGGAAATTGAGAAGATTAAAGAAGTCACGATAAGAACATGAACATGATGGCACGATAAAAGAAGCACCTGGCATGACACGATTAATGAACTATGCGCCATACGGAGCAAAAATATAAATAATGATGACAGCGAAATATTATTACTAATAATTTACTCGACCTTTAACAAAGTCAGTGTGTTTTTTTTAACGTAAAATCAGTTTTTCACCAAAAGTACTTCCTAGCTTCAGCTAAAATTGTTAGCTAATTATTTATATCTTAGCCAAAACAATGTGAATACCGCGAATGTTTTCAGCGTGAAATTTCTTATACGATCTATCTGCGATTTACGCGAGTGTAGCACATCAGAGGCGACGCGTAATTCGAGATTCGTGCAAAATGAAATCATTTTCTCCACAGACATTTCATTCAATCAATCAATACCCTTTAGCTCCCCGAGGAGCATAGGCCTTCAACAAACACATGCCAAGTCCTCCTTTTCCGTGCCATCCGCTCAAGTTCTTTCCATGTTTTCCTGATCATTTTCACCTCTGTATTCAGCTCTCTTCTCCATATGTTTTTCGGTCTACCTCTGCCTCTCTTTTATCCATCTGGATTCCAGAACAAGTACTGCCTTGTAATGCTATCAACAGGTTTCCTCAATGTGTGTCCTATCCATCGCCAGCGTCTTCTTCTCAGCTCTTATTTCACTGGCACTTGTCTGGTTCTTGTCATCAATTCCACATTTGTGACTTTGTCATACTATTTCAGTCCTTCTTTTCTACGCAAGCACCCATTTATAAAAGTCTGTAGCTTTTTAGTTGTTGTTTTTTGTTGCTCTCCATGTCTCAGAGCCATACAATAGGACTGACTTGACATTTGAGTTGAAGATTCTTTTTTTTGTGTTGGACTTGATTTCTTTTGTTCTCCATATTTAGTACGCTGTAATTAAGTGGATGCTTCTGGAAAGTAGATTAAAATGACAATTAATAACTGTTTTCATAAAAAGCATAGGAAAATGAGCATAAAACATAACCGTAACATAAAATTATGAATTTTAACAGCTGTATGGAAGTTTGTTGCATGTTTTTTCTGTTATTTAGAATTCGTGTACACTGAAATCGCGTAAAAGTCGTGATCTCACTGTATCTGATAATGTCAGTCAAAAATGTGCTTCAACTCATCCACCCAATCACCTATCAACCCGCCTAAAAGCTTTCTATCTATCTATCTATCTATCTATCTATCTATCTATCTATCTATCTATCTATCTATCTATCTATCCATCTATCTATCTATCTATCTATCTATCTATCTATCTATCTATCTATCTATCTATCTATCTATCTATCTCTCTATCTATCTATCTATCTATCTATCTATCTATCTGCCTGTTTGTCTGTCTATTTATCTAAAAATATCAGTCTGTCAATATGTATGTCTATATGTCTTTCTATGTCTGCTGCCAGCTTATTTGCCTGTCTACCTACCTACCTGTTTGTCTGCCTGCCTGCTTGCCTGTCTATCTGGCTGTCTCTGTTTGTCTGTCTATCTGTGTCTGTTTGTCTGCTTCTCTGCCTTCTGTCTGTCTGACATTTGTAACTCAGAATCATAATCCTTTTCAATGACAAATGACTGTACTAATACATAACTTAAAAAGACAAAGACATCTTTGGTGGCCTGGCGTCGTTCCAGTTTGTTCATTATGTAAGCCAAACACGGTATTCGCGGTAACGTCCCCATTACACAAGTGGACACACAGAGAGACGTGCTGAGATGAAGTTTGCTATTCCATTTGATCGTGAAATTACAGAAATACAAATTTTTTAATGCAATTGTGTTAGCAGAGGCAAGGAGCGAGTGAAAACTGGAGAATTAGCTGGATAAAAATGTTACGTACTTAAAACACAGATAGAGGGGGAGTAGGCCAATTTGATCAACCAATCAATAACTCACAAGCCAGCATAAAAGTACAAATCAGTTCTAACGGAGCGAAATGTCTGATGTCAACAAAGACGTGTTAATCGCTACAAAGCTGTTGTTTAGTTGTGGCCTTGAATGATGATCATCAAAAGCTTAGTCGCTTTGTCCAGGTGCTGCTGTCTATAGAGTCGCTTTGTCCATCAGCTACCGTAGCCGTGTTACTTAGTTCGGCCCTAGGGGCATGTCATGGACTAGGATGGCGAGGATAAACAATGTTATCATTTAAAGAGTTCCTGGGTTTCTGCTATAAAGTTGGTTACACCTGGTGCTACTGTACGCGTAGTTATGTAAACTGATATCCATTAAGTATCAGTTCTGCCTGTATGTGTATGTTTGTGTGTGTTTATTCTCATCCCCAACCCCTGTATAGGGTTCTCTGCTTAAAGCATGTATATTTGTGTACATGCCTAGGTCGGCTTTACTGCGAGGCCCTATTTGGACCATTCAGGTGGTTCTCCTAGATTTTATGATTTTGGTGCAACACTTTTCATGTCACAATAAAGCTAATGAATAAAAATGTTGTTTTATTTCTAATACAGTTTAATATCCTTGTGGTGAAGTGGGATGTTATAAATATTTATAGGGGACTTAGTGTACTGACTGAGATCAGCTGTGAAGGTATCTATATCTATTAAGAGTAGTGTATTATAGATAACCTTACTTGCTACCACATATCTATATATCTCAGTCAGAATTATTCTGCAATAGTGTGATGACTACGTTATGTGTCTAGGGTATGTGTAGGATGAAGTGTAAGTCAAAACAACAACAGACAGATAAACAATTTAATTTATTCCACTATACTTGACAACACTGGGACACTCACATACATATAACACTCTAAAGGATATCTTAAGGAGTCACTGATAACTTTTCAAATAACAATATGTATTCATTGCTGATATGAATGAATATGTGTCCTGATTCAATTACAAAGGAACCAGGAATCACAATCAATTTTAATTACAAGTATATGTACAGAATTTATCAATATGAATATTGTAGTGACATATATTTTTAAAAATATCCTATGTGTGTCAGTTGTGTAGTGGTAATATGAGGTAATACTGGTTTTGTTTTGTTCAAGCTCTGTTGGTATTTGTCATCATGACTTCAATAGTTTGTCTTTAGGGACTAGTATTGGAGATGTTCTCAGTTCCTGATATTAAGACAATTAAATTCCCCTCTTAAGGTGATTTTTACAAAGTAATTTCAAGATGTGGGGACATAATGTTGAGCTCAGCTGGCCAAACAGCTTATCTTGAGTGATGGCGGCAGGAAAGGACTCCTCTGCTCGAATTCTCCTCTGGGCTCTGGAGACACCTCACTGATAGCTAAATGGACCAAGGAGTATGCTGTCCGACTCGGGATTCAGCAAAGCTCTGACCAGGTGCTGCTCAGTACCATCAAGACCACGGTCCCACAATTTCATGGAAATAAACACAGATACGTTGATTAGCAATGAATTCTGGCACAATTACTGGCACAAATTCCCATCTGCTTATGTTCCAGGCTTTTATTTTAGCAAAAATGTGAGCTGGCTTCAACGCACTGTCGCTTTATCAAGATTATTTGCACTAGTGGTCTCGAACTAACGCTCCTAAGTGAGTATATCAGCAAGTCTAGCCAATGAGGCCACGTTTCGACAAGTGTTTGAAAAAATGTTACCTTTCTACGTCTCCCTAACAACCAAGATAGTATTTATAGCCCGACCAATCGTGGTTAGGCTTTCATTTGTTGCGCTCCAATCAATTTGGAGTTTACATGGTAGGCTATTTATGTAACGTAAGGTTTTTTCAAACACGTTATAAAAAAAATTTTATGAGCAGAAATGATTTATGCTGTCAGGCACCCCCAATATTTTATTTTGGGTATAATTTATTAATTCCTAGACTATTTGCGTAACGTTTTACATATTCTTTGTCAGCAAAACCTAAGGAACCCAAATATCCAAATTTAAAAGAGCTACGTGGCTGCGTTCAAAATATGCAATTTCTACCTCCTGTTTCGAAGATGTGCTGTCTGGGAAGGGTAGTGTATTTTATCACTGTCCGTCTGAAAAAAAATTAGTGCATGTAGTCTTACACGCGTGATGGCAGCATTTGTGTATCGCGCGAAGCGTGTTGCATGCGTTCCTGATTTTCAGCCCCCCCTTCTCTCTTTATCCTTTAGTCCATCTGTTCGTTCGTTTTGGTAACGCAGTGTAGAAAAAGACATGAATGGAATTTAAAATTTAGGTCAACTTGCATATTTCAAGGTTTTTCTTAGAAAGGCAGCACATTTTATTGTGTGTTTGGGAAACGCGTGTATGTTGCAGAAGGCCTATATTTAACGTGGAAACGTTACAATTTGCAGACGAAGCATAAAACAAAGGGGATTTCGAGTACTGTCATTGTGACAGCACTGTTCTTTACCATTCTTCTTCCTTTATTTATTATATGTATTTATTAGGCTTTATATTTACTAGATAATTTATATATGTGGATTAGAATATTCCACGACACCTCCCCTCTTAAAACAGACATTATATGTCAGTCCTTTATTCTATATACACATAGAGAAATTTATTATTAGTTCTGGGGTTTACGGTGATTCTCATCACACGGATGGCGGCTTAAAAAATCCGTTCCCAAATTGGTTTTTCCAGATATATACTCAATGCTAAAATTATATGGAGCCAAAAGTAAAGACCATCGGAGTAACCTGGAGTTCTCATGCCTAGCCTGTGCTAGAAACGATAACGGTTTGTGGTCTGTTTGCAACTTAAATGCCTTCCCATATAGATAAATATTGAATTTCTTTATCGCCCATATTACTGCAAGACATTCTTTTTCGCTAGTTGAGTAGTTGATTTCAGCTTTATTCAACTTTCTGCTAGCATATGCCACTGGGCTTAATTCTCCATCCAATGCATCTGATTTCTGTAGTAGAGTTGCACCTAACCCAATATTACTTGCATCCGTCCTTACTATGAATTCTTGACTTAAGTCAGGTAATTTCAAAATGGGTTTACTTGTGAGCTTTTCCTTCAATTCTTGGTAAGTCATTTCACATTGTGGTGTCCATGTAATGCGATCTGGATGTCCTTTACGTGTCAATTCAGTTAACGGTGCACATATGGAATTAAAGTTTTTGATATACTTCTGGTAGAAACCACATAATGAGACAAAGGATCTCACGTCCTTCTTGGTTTGTGGTCTCGGGGCTTTCTGTAGTTTCTCTAAATTCTTTGGGTCAGGGGTCATGTTTCCCTGATAAACTGTGTGTCCCAAAAATTCCAATTCTTTACATCCAACGCAACATTTGGTTGGTCGGGCTGTTAAATTTGCCTCCCTAAGTCGATCAAACAGCATGTTCAGAGAGTCAATGTGTTCCTCAAATGTTTCTGTTGCTATCAGGATATCATCCATGAAATTTGTTATACATGGATTATTCAGAGGGTCCAATAATTTTCTCATCATTCTAGAGAAGACACTAGGCGCATTCTTCAATCCAAATGGCAATCTATTAAACTCATAGTGTCCTTCTGAGGTACTAAAGGCTAGGTATGGTCTAACCTCAGGCTTTACTGGGATCTGATAGTATCCTTTACTCAAATCCACTTTTGAGAAATATTTAGCTTTATTTAATCTGGCAAACAGCTGATTTGTATCCGGCAATGGATCCACCTGTCCTTCTGTAATAGCATTCAGTCTCCTGTAATCTATACAGAGTCTATGTTCTCCAGAGGGCTTCCTTAAGAGTACAACTCCGGAACTATACGAAGACTCACTGTGCGAAATAATTCCTTCCTTCAACAGATAGTCTATCTCTTCCTTCAAAGCTTTTTCCTTAGCAAACGGAATCGAATATGGTTTCATACATACAGGTGTGGGGTCTATCAGTTTCATATCATATTCCAATAGGTTTGTATGCCCTGGTCGGTCTGTTAACACCTCTGCATGATTATTTAGAACCTGTTGCACTCTCTCTTTCTGAGTTTTCGTTAAATGTGTACTGATTTTCACCTGTGCTGCTGTCTCACAGGGGTGTAATGGATACTCAAATGATGAAAGTGGTTCCTTTTTCATCTCCATGGCGATGGACAAGGTCAACAAGTGTGTCTCTTCCTGATGTTCTCTTTCCAAATATTTCTTCAGGAGATTCACATGATAGATTTTTTCTTTCCCCTTCTTATCTATCTTATAATTTGTTCTAGATACCTTCTCTAAAACTGTATATGGACCCTGCCATCCAATTTGTAACTTATTCTGACTCCCAGGCAAAAGAAGCAGTACTTTCTCTCCCACAGCCAAATTTCTGTCTTTCGCCTTCCTGTTATAATAGGCAGCATGTTTCTTCCTGGCTTGTTTCAAATTTTCATTGGCAAGTTTCCAGCCAGTTTTTAACCGAGTGGTCAGCTCATTCACATATTGGTATGAAGATGTAATGTTTTCCTCTGCCTTTTCATCAGTCCACGTTCTTAACAAAGCTTCAAGTGGACCTTTTATTGGCCTTCCAAACAATAATGTTGCCGGGGCCATACCGGTTGAACTATGGGGTACCTCCCGATAAGCAAAAAGGGCGGCGTGCAGGTACTGGTCCCATGTATCTGGTTTTTCGTGTGCCAACTTTCTCAGGATCGACATCAATGTGCCGTTAAATCTTTCCACTTGGCCGTTCCCTTGGGGATGATACACACTACAATGGAAGTGTTTGGCCTGGAAGATCCTGAAAACTTCTTCAGTTAGTTTCCCCTTGAACTGAGAGCCATTATCAGTCAAGATTTGATTGGGAAATCCTAACCTTGTGAAAATTGTGAGCAATGCCTCTGCCACATGTTTAGAATCAATCGATGACAGGGCTACTGCCTCTCCCCACATAGAACAAGTGTCCACCAGAGTCAGAATGTAGCTGTTCCTTCTCTTGGTTCGGGTGAGAGGTCCCACAAGATCCACGGCAACTCTCTCAAAGGGTGTTCCCACTATGGGCATTTCCCCCAGAGTTGCTGGTGCAGTCCAATGTTTAGGTGCTACTCGTTGGCACTCTGGACAGGATTTTACATATCGTTTGATATCTTCAGTTATTCCTGGCCAGAAATAGTGACAAGCTATTCGCTGTCCTGTTGCGCTGATTCCCATATGACCACTGAAGGGAATCGCATGCCCTAGTTCCAACACTTTAGTCCTATATGAAGTGGGAAGGACCAGCTGTCCGTGACCATTGGATTCAGATCCAGCCTTCCTATATATCAGTTTGTTCTTCATATAAAACTCTCCCTTGCCTGGAGGTGTATGAGATTTGGGCAACTTCTTGAAACATGGCTTGAGTGTTTTGTCCTCAGCCTGTGCCTTCCTCATCTCATCTGGATGAGTATTTATTGGATTATCCTCCTCCTTGTTTGACTGTGATCTGGTCTGCACTGTTGCCAATATCACAGGTCTCTTGGGATTCCCCAAGAAGACATATCTACACCCCAATATCAGAGGGTAGATTGGCTCATTTATCACTGCTGCTTTTATGATTCCTTCCACATATCGCGTTTTCACTTTTATTCGGGCGACGGGAAGTGTCATGGTAGCTACATCCTTGGTTGCAGTTTGAATCTCCACTGTTTCTGTGGTGTATTGATCGGCCTGCACCAGGTGAGAACTCACAACGGAATCGTAATCTAAACCGGTATCATATAAACATCTTATAGTGACACCATTAAAGATGACATCTTCACACACTGGGGGATGGTATGGTTCCTGTAATTCTTCAGGTTTGCCCTTCTTTTCCTTTTTCCCCGATGTCATAGCAGCAAAATGAGGAGGTTTCCTTCTACAATGGTCAGTGTCATGATTGTTCATCTTACAATTTTTACACCACCTTTTTCCTTGGTTGAAAGATTTTCTTTCATCATATTTCCTTTCATCGAATTGTGGGAATTTATTTTTATTGTCATACCGTGGCCTATCAAATTGGTGCTTACCTTTATTTTGATCCTTAGGATCAAATTTATTAAAGTTTTGTGGTGCCCTAAAGTTATCCACTTGTTTCTTTTTATTACCTGTTACCTCTGCTTGAGCTGCTTGATACCTTTCAGCAACATTTAGCAACTCATCCAGCCTCTCTGCACCTTGTTCCATGAGAAACTTTCTCAGGTCTGGAGCCATGGACTCTCTTAATTGCTCTATAAGGACCATTTCCTTAAGATCTTGGGTTTTCCCCAGAGAAGTCCATTTCTCCAAGTATGTCTCTATTCGTGCAGAGAACTGGTGATAGGTTTCACCTGACAGTAGTTTAGCATTCCTAAATTTTTTCCTATAGAATTCTGCATTCTTTTCATACCTTAACAAAAGAGCCTGCTTTAGCATGTCATAATTTTCCTGATCACCTCTGCTCATTTTTGCAAAAACTTCATAAGCTGCCCCACGAAGTCCCTGAGATAACTTTAAGCTCCACCTTTCTCTCTCTAACCCATACGTGGTAGCTAATAGTTCATATCTATTTATATAGCTCTCAATATCATCGTCTTTCTCAACAAAATGATCTAAATGAAAATTCATAGCTGAGGTTGAGGCTCCCTGAGTAACCGTAGCATCAGAGGCAAAGGGACTGGCACCATTTTCAGGAGCATGGCCTTGAAACTCAAACTCCCTTAGTCGTAACTCATGTTCCCTTTGTAATCTCTTCTCCTCCTTTTCTGCTTCCCTTTCTGCAGCTAATTTCTTCTCTTCCCTTTCTGCAGCTTGTCTTCTTTCTTCTGCAGCCTGTCTTCTTTCTTCGGCTTCCAATGCTTTAGCCTCTTTGTCAGCCTCAATCTGCAACCTCTTAGTCTCAGCCTCAGCTTCAAACTGTAACTTCTTAATTTCCCTTTCAGCCTCTAACCTTCTTTCGGCTTCTTTTTCTAATCTTCTTTCTTCGCGTTCAATAAATTTGTCACATTCCGTCGTGACATAGGCAACCATAACTTGCCCATCTAATCCTAACTCTTTTGCAGTCTGTACAGCAGCAGATCGAAACTTGGCCAGGTCCGCCATTGTCTATCAGGTAAATTTCTACAATGTCTAACCAACAATTTAATCTCTAAGTATATCTAATGGACAACACAGGCACCGTGAGCTCAACCTTATTTAATTCCACCCAAGGATACCTTTTAATTCTTATATTCCCTGAAGTGAATTACCCCCAATATTTTTAATAGGGAAAGATTCAAAATCCCAAGAGCGAGACCCCAATATATGTGGTGAAGTGGGATGTTATAAATATTTATAGGGGACTTAGTGTACTGACTGAGATCAGCTGTGAAGGTATCTATATCTATTAAGAGTAGTGTATTATAGATAACCTTACTTGCTACCACATATCTATATATCTCAGTCAGAATTATTCTGCAATAGTGTGATGACTACGTTATGTGTCTAGGGTATGTGTAGGATGAAGTGTAAGTCAAAACAACAACAGACAGATAAACAATTTAATTTATTCCACTATACTTGACAACACTGGGACACTCACATACATATAACACTCTAAAGGATATCTTAAGGAGTCACTGATAACTTTTCAAATAACAATATGTATTCATTGCTGATATGAATGAATATGTGTCCTGATTCAATTACAAAGGAACCAGGAATCACAATCAATTTTAATTACAAGTATATGTACAGAATTTATCAATATGAATATTGTAGTAGTGACATATATTTTTAAAAATATCCTATGTGTGTCAGTTGTGTAGTGGTAATATGAGGTAATACTGGTTTTGTTTTGTTCAAGCTCTGTTGGTATTTGTCATCATGACTTCAATAGTTTGTCTTTAGGGACTAGTATTGGAGATGTTCTCAGTTCCTGATATTAAGACAATTAAATTCCCCTCTTAAGGTGATTTTTACAAAGTAATTTCAAGATGTGGGGACATAATGTTGAGCTCAGCTGGCCAAATCAGCTTATCTTGAGTGATGGCGGCAGGAAAGGACTCCTCTGCTCGAATTCTCCTCTGGGCTCTGGAGACACCTCACTGATAGCTAAATGGACCAAGGAGTATGCTGTCCGACTCGGGATTCAGCAAAGCTCTGACCAGGTGCTGCTCAGTACCATCAAGACCACGGTCCCACAATTTCATGGAAATAAACACAGATACGTTGATTAGCAATGAATTCTGGCACAATTACTGGCACAAATTCCCATCTGCTTATGTTCCAGGCTTTTATTTTAGCAAAAATGTGAGCTGGCTTCAACGCACTGTCGCTTTATCAAGATTATTTGCACTAGTGGTCTCGAACTAACGCTCCTAAGTGAGTATATCAGCAAGTCTAGCCAATGAGGCCACGTTTCGACAAGTGTTTGAAAAAATGTTACCTTTCTACGTCTCCCTAACAACCAAGATAGTATTTATAGCCCGACCAATCGTGGTTAGTTTTTCATTTGTTGCGCTCCAATCAATTTGGAGTTTACATGGTAGGCTATTTATGTAACGCAAGGTTTTTTCAAACATGTTATAAAAAAAATTTTATGAGCAGAAATGATTTCATGCTGTCAGGCATCCCCAATATTTTATTTTGGTTATAACTTGTTAATTCCTAGACTATTTGCGTAACGTTTTACATATTCTTTGTCAGCAAACCCTAAGGAACCCAAATATCCAAATTTAAAAGAGCTACGTGGCTGCGTTCAAAATATGCAATTTCTACCTCCTGTTTCGAAGATGTGCTGTCTGGGAAGGGTAGTGTATTTTATCACTGTCCGTCTGAAAAAAAATTAGTGCATGTAGTCTTACACGCGTGATGGCAGCATTTGTGTATCGCGCGAAGCGTGTTGCATGCGTTCCTGATTTTCAGCCCTCCCTTCTCTCTTTATCCTTTAGTCCATCTGTTCGTTCGTTTTGGTAACGCAGTGTAGAAAAAGACATGAATGGAATTTAAAATTTAGGTCAACTTGCATATTTCAAGGTTTTTCTTAGAAAGGCAGCACATTTTATTGTGTGTTTGGGAAACGCGTGTATGTTGCAGAAGGCCTATATTTTAACGTGGAAACGTTACAATTTGCAGACGAAGCATAAAACAAAGGGGATTTCGAGTACTGTCATTGTGACAGCACTGTTCTTTACCATTCTTCTTCCTTTATTTATTATATGTATTTATTAGGCTTTATATTTACTAGATAATTTATATATGTGGATTAGAATATTCCACGACAATCCTATGTACCTGATATATAGTTTAAAGTAATCTTCGTTTCTGTCTTTCCAAAGATGGAAATGGGAACCGGAAGTGCGTAATCCTGTGAGCGCGGGGCGCAACTGAGTCAGATAAGTTAAGAAGGCCTAAGACCTGCCCCGTTCATGCCTATTTATATGTTCGTGCATGAGTTTGAATACACAAATGTATATGTACATATAGAGATTTGTCAACACTGGTTCAAAATCTAGGTCAGAGATTGAAACCAAATTATCTTTGATTGAATGTCAGTAGTTAATGACGTTCGTTGAATGTAGCCTCCTTTATCGCTTTCTTTTCACATTGATTTCATGTGTCATCTTGAAGGACACCCTTGTATATACCAAAGTCTTTATCATATTTGTATCAGGGTTTGGAACAAAAATCCACTTCTCATAAAATTGTTCATACCTGCATTATATTCTCTCGTAGATGTACATGTGAGTGTGTGCATGTTGTGTGTGTGTGTTTTGCGTTGTGTGTGTTGTGTTGCGTGCGTGCGTGCGCGCGTGAGTGCGTGCGTGCGTGCGTGCGTGTATGTGTGTGTGTGTGTGTGAGTGTGTGTGTGTGTGTGTCCTCATTACCATTTTGATAAAGAAATGTGATATTTAAAATATGAATAAATTTTGCGTCTGACGTTCAGTCAGTGAAAATTTCTTGACCTTTAAAAGCAACGGCTTTAATTTCTTCTAATAAATAATAAATTCACTTCAACTGACAGCGGTGGGTTAAAAATGTTTTTTAAAATCATGGTAATACGTCTTACTTAGGATACGCGTATGCAAAATTTGGTACCACTTGCTTTGTTTGTGAAAAAAATGTGTAACGCGAAACATCGATAAGGGTGAAGGGACAACTCGGTGGATCTTGCTTTGAAGTTGACGTTGGGCTGAAATTTTTGCGTTTCGCCTAAAGCCGAACAGCATTGGGAAAGTGTAGGAAGGAGCGAATATATGAAACATGGCCGACCTTAAAATTTGCATTCGCAGGAAAGAAAATCTAAAGCTACAAGCGCACGCTTGGCGAAAAGATATTAAAAATGTAATAATTCATATAAGGAGCAAGAGTATGGGTGATTTCCAAAAGGATATTATTAAAATGTAAAGAGTTTTAGAAAATGATTAATATTTTTCATAGTCATCACATCTGCTAATAGTTAGCTTATGATCTTTAAGAAATTATTATAAAATCATACCTCAACGGATTTCGATAAAACTTGGATAGAATGAACGCTTCCTATTGGGGAAATGAAAGGATACCTAGGAAGGAAGGAAAGATATAAGTGTGTAGTGAAAAGAAGAGAAAATAAGTACAGAAGAAGCACAGATCGCCTCAACCAAGAGATTTAACGAAAATCTAAGCGGACTCAAGACGGTGCTTTCTCGTACGGGAGAGTCGCCCAAATATAAGGACAGAGCGGCCCGTTTAAAATCACACACACAAAATCCAGACGCCAGAGTGAGAGACTGGAAGAAAGTATCTGCAAGAAAAGTTTTTTTTCACGCTGCATGCCGGGCAGATAGACTTCAGCAAATACAGCCTCACCGTGCGCTTATTAATCCTAGAGGGTATGTAAGTTTATTAAAGATATATGTGTGACTAATATCATTTTTTTTCAGATTTTGTTTGCGATTTGATTGTATCAGACATAATAAAAAGGGTATACAGGAAGCCAGTGACGCTAACCAGAGATAACCTCCACCGGCATTGTCAGGAAGCTTAGTACATTCATAAGTGACTTGGCATCCATAAGTGGAAGGCAAAGGTTATATCATACCCATGTATCATAACATGTGATTTATTCATGTATTTTGTTATCTTCTGCACAGTAGACACTATTGTCACCGTAGGGATTGCCCAAGCATGTTTATGCTTTTGGCAAAGTTATATAAATTCTTAAAGTATGGCACCGTAGGGTTTACTCAAGCCTATTTATGCTTTTGGCAAAGTTATATGAATGCTTAAAGTATGGCACCGTAGGGTTTGCCCAGGCATTATAAATAAATTGCCAAAGTTTAGGTGAACGTTCAAAACCGTTCACGGAAAAAAATAGGGTGACAAATAAATAAGACGAGTGTTCAGTATCAACTCGGCTCATGATTAATAGAACGTGCGTATTTTTTTCGTGAGTTATAAATCAGAGGCGCAACCAATGAACGTACAGAAAAACAATTCAGGACAGCAAATCAGGAGTACGGGTTGAAGGGTACGAGAGAAGAATGACCAGAGGTCATTAGGGCAGAGCGGTTTGAGAAACTGAAGAGACAAGATGTGTATTGCAGAGCTCTCAAGTTTTAATTCTGTGGGTGTACAGAAGTTTTCCTCTGAAGTCATATAGATATAGCATGAGTTGTAGTAATATTCAGGAGATTAAATAATGCTGTGGTTAAGAAGTAGAAGTTTAGTAGTAACAGTGATAGTAGGAAGTGTGATTTTGTGAGGATTCAGTGTGTTGACAGTAAGTAAGCTCTTCACTTATTATGTACATGAACAATAAGTATGAATTGAAAATGTTGCAGAAATCACAAGATGAGATGCTGTAGGGTGGATAACTCAGTTGACTAAGTAATAGTAAAGAAAGAAGAAAACAGAGATGAATAGCAACCTGATAGCCAAACTGGGCTTTACTCTAGATGGGTAAACGACTAAGCAATAAGTATCAAGAGGAGAAAGAAGTTCATTATTGCAGACTCAGAATAAATGAACTATAAGTTGTCGTCAGAGATAATTATGACTAGTAAGAGATTTGAGAACTTGACATTTATGAAATTACTCATGTGCTCTCACATGTAAGTATATTTATGCTTCTGCAGATATATTTAAATATTGACTTCTGAGTATGAAGTACGCTCAGATTCAGGAATGGTATTAGAGATGAACCTGACAGGATTAGTCAGAAGGGAATGAAAGTTCCAAGGAGTTATTGAGGTGCTTAGACAAATCAGGGGAAGGTTTGAAGCACGGAAGGAATAAGCCAATTAGATTTAATATGAATTTGTTTCAAAAGGAGAATATATATGTATATAAGTCAGAAGTTGTACTTGAGGCAATTATGAAGTAACTGTAAAAGAGATATATGCTGTATGCCTCACCTTGTTGAAGGAAATAATTACATGTAAATAAACAAGTTTTGATGGATACCACACATGTTGGGCTCAATCTGTGAGGGTTGTTGTTGTATGCCAGGTCAATAGTCATTATGTAATCAACTATACGATCAGTCACTATATAACAACGGAGAAGGAAGAGAACGAGTCAAGGGTTGAAAAGAAGGACCATATCTCATCCAGGAATTGTCATATCTGGCGGTGATGGCCAGTACACCAGTTAACTAGTAACCTACTTGGAAGATATAATAATAAAAGAGATTAGTATCTTAATGGTAATATAACTAGGCCTGCCACCTGCCACCTAGTGAAGCATAGCGTGGTTACATACTTTGCATTGATGCCGTAACCAGTCCTCCATCGGTTACAGTATCTTATCATGCTATCTCTGTAACATACTACCATGAATCACTCATTTATATACAAACACTGAAGACATGGTCGCCTCATGAACATCAGTGATGGGTGAGCTTGTTGAACACCATAGCCACCTATAACCTTTTGTTCCAGGTTTTATGATCGTTCCTGATCGAGCTCATGATCGAGTGTCTGATCGAGTTCGTGATCAAGTACCAACTAAAGACTTGAGGACCTTTGATCCTGCTAATTGGAGCCTAGTGGTCAAACAATCTTCAACACCTTAGTCCCCCGTAGTTATAGGGCGGGCTGAAGGAAAGTCTTCTTGATTACCAGTGTGTCTCGGAAACCTCGAACAGACGTGACGTAATGCAAGTTGAGTTTAGGTGTATCCAATCCTACAAACACTGTGAGCGTTCAATAGCGATTGTCAATGATGAGAAAAGCTAGAGACTAGATAGCAGGAGATATCAAAACTACTGTGACAGACTTTATAATTTCATTGGAAGATACATCCAAGACTTTTTACTATTATTTATTTTACTTTGTAAATATAAATAATCATACATTTTACCATCTTCCAACCCCCATTTTTCATTACAAGGCTAGAAAGATGTACATAATAAATTATGAAATTGTACTCATTTGACTTGGTAAATTTTTAACTGTTAAATTTTGAGTTCCTTTTTCTAATTTAATTATATTATCACATAGGGTTACTATATCGAAAGTGGTGTAGTATACTTCTGCAGCCTAAATCTATTGTCCAGCTCAGAGTATTCACAGCCGTAACTCAGTTGTGATACCAGTGTACTTCTCTGGCACTGGGACTTCATACTTTCTGGAGAGAAATTCTACTTCTTCTCTACCACCATCATCACACTAGAAAAACCTTTCGCTACAACGGGACAAAGAAAACCTACCATTAATTTACATCTTATGGAATGTGCATAAAAGTTTACACGTAGTTAAACTCAGACCACGGGTTTGAACGTGTTCGATTTGACAGAGTGGTTAAAGCACTGGTCATTCGTGGCAAAGGTGTCGGGTTCAGATTCACAATATTGACACCCTCTACCTAGCTGTGATTAGGTACCTGACTTTGTTCTTGAGTTGGGGAAAGAAATAAGAGCGAGGAAGGAAACTAATTACTCCACCTTGCGATGCTGGACCTATTTGTTGTTGTTCTTGCTGTTTAAACTAGTGCTGCTAGGTTTCTCGCTCTTTTGTAACCAATACAAAGTTGAAGAGTACTTGGTGTTATCTACTTCGTAGATCTAAGCTTTTGCAGTGTCGTTTCTGCCATTCCGAAACGTTTTTAGTTGAAGTCATCAGCTCCAGTTTCTCCAGCTTGGCTTGCATTTAAAGGATTATCACATCTGGTCCCAAACTAGGAGGAAGAAGGGCATGGCATAATGTGTAATGTGCTTTCACCGCATTCCAAGAAGCTCTCCAAATACGCAGAGCAAAAATACTGTGTTCTGATTATGGGCTCTCTCTCAAGGAATTGCCACGTCATACACAGAGCCACTTGTCAGCTCCCCCTGCCATGTCATGTGTTCAAAGTGAGATCCTCCTGCATGCTGCCAACCAGGTAAAAGAATTATGTCTGAGGCTCAAGTGACTCCTCCAATCTTAGTGTGCAATGCTAGATTCTCAACATGTTTCACGCCTTTGTTGTTGTTATTGGTTTTTTTTTAAATTTTCATTACGTTCTTGTTTGTTTAAAAAAAAAATACTGGATTGATTATGATTGGATACTGTAAATGTATGCTGTTATGTTACCTTTATCATGTTACATGCCTTTAAATTAATGCTTAAAGCAACATGTGGGAATGAAAGGATGTAATATGCAAGATACGTGAGAGTCAAAAGGCAGAATGTTAGACGGGCCTGTGCGCCAAATTCTTAACCTTTTGAAAAATAAAGTTCGTTCGTTCACCACAGGGGGAATCCCTGGAAGTGTGTGGATGACTTCTAGAGTCATTAGATAGTGTAAATAGCCTCACAGACAGAGGTTCACTTCCAGATCTGTATACTATTAGGTTAATCCTAACCCTAATACATCCGCGATGACAAAATAAATATAGAGCCTGAACCACGTGTATGTTTATTAACAGTTTCAACTGAAAGAAAATGAAAATAAGCCCGCAAATATGGTGAAACTGGAGCGTAGAACAACCAGGTCATGTGGTCCTTTATATTTGGACATGCACCCTAAAATAACCGACGAGGCAACATTTGTTAATTTAACTTAAACTGGTCTTTACTTAGGCTAGCGATGAGGTAGATCCTGTTCTGGTCCGTGGCATTTTTTTTTTTTAACTTTTACTTTGCAGAAAACTGTAGTGTGGAGCTAAACTCAGCGCTATTAAACCACGCGTGTCGCGTCACGGATTGCCTCCCCTGTTTTGCAGTAGTGGTCCAACAGTGGCCAAAACTCAGGAGTATCTAATATGGGCCTTCAAAGGTGTCTACCTTCGCACAAGATTACTCTTGGCAGAGTTGTAGATACAAGGGTAATGACGCTTCTATCGCAAGGTAGTTTTCATAAGATATTTCCGAAGTCATGAAAAATGCTACATTGGCAGGGCAATTGTTAACTTTTTATCGGTCCGCCGCCTTTTATGAAGAATTAAGCAATTATTAATTTCAGCTCGTCAAGCCACCACCCTGATTTATTCAGTGGAGTTCTTATTATTAAGGTATAGCTCTGTTTAGAGTGTATTTAGTAAACTGACTGAGACAAACATGCAGTACATTCAAAATGATAACATCGAAGTTAAATTTGTATAATTACAAATAACAAATTTAATAATCATTTAGGTTTAACAAGGTTTTTAGAAAATTTGAATAATGATTTAACGAAAGTTGTCATCACATTTGTGATGGGATGAAAGTTTATGAAGGAGTTCACGTGGCAGCTTTAACGTTTAACATATCTGCCAATGGTAGGTTCTGCTCCCGCTGATGGTTTGGTTCTTGGTAGACTGATCACGCTCGTCGCTGGTCAAGGTTATAGGGGCGCAGCACATTCCCAGCAATGTCAGGGAGTGTCTACGAAGTTGGTCCCTCGTTTTAAAGCTTAGGCCACTGTTCCATTCTTGTTCCAGAGATAGTACCCTCAACTGGTGCCACCAAGAACTGTGGTAAAAGAATAGAAACAAAACGCTCTCCTGAGTATTGCGTTATTCAACCCATAGTTATGGGTCCCCTTCTCTCCATTCCACCATCCCATCTATCTCAGAATTTACCTTCGATGAGAATTAAACTCGGTTCACTGCCCGTTGTCTCCTGCCCTACCGTCTGCCGGCTCTCTCCCGCGTGTGCTCTTCGCTGAGCGTCCCGGGTGGCCGGCGCGTTTACTTTGAAAAATTAGAGTGTTCAAAGCAGGCCTCGGCTGCCTGAATAATGGTGCATGGAATAATGGAAGGGCATCGCCCAAGCAGGCGATATTCTGCCTTGATTGACTGTGTGTGGTACACAAATGTTGCCCCCCCCCCCCTCCTTTCCCAGTATTGATAAACCCGACAGATCGACTGTGTGTGGTACACCCATGTTGGCCCCCCTCCCAGTATTGATAAACCAGACAGATCGACTGTGTGTGGTACACCCATGTGGCCCCCCCCTTCCCAGTATTGAGAAACCAGACAGATCGACTGTGTGTGGTACACCCATGTTCCCCCCCCCCCCCTTTTCCCAGTGACAGATCGCTGTGTCCGTCTCAGATTTTGCTCACTGTCTCTGGCTTCCTTCTCAGACTCAGACCTTCATGTCCTGAGTGTTCCTCTATAAATGCCTTCGGGCAGAAGAGGAAAGGGCATCCTCGACACCTTCGGGTATAAGAGGCTCTGTCCATTTTGGCTGGAATTGACCAGGAAAGATCGATGGTTTCATAGCAATTAAGTGTACACTTGAGGGCAAGTCCGGACACAATGGGCTAATCACCTGTTTGTCAAACATTTTGATTACATATTTTGCCCAGGAGCTTGGTGCTCTTTGGGTCCCCTCTACACCCTGTTTACGGGGTAGACGAGGTTCCGATTATGCGATGAGATGAGAATTAAACTTAATCCCTCGATTGAAAACTTCCTTTACATTTAAATTGAATAGCTGTATCTTTAATGAAAAGGTTAATATACTGTTCAAAAAAGAAACGCATAGTTATCCGAGGGCGCGTTTTTATGAGTTTGTAAGTACAATTTGGTGCTAGGGTATATCAAAACCAGCCTCAAATGTTCTTTACAGTGTCAAATGCACGTGTTGACCTGAATTGCGTTCGTTTTTGTAATCGTTACAATGCAGTGGTCAATAGTGTTTATGACGCAATTTTTGACCACAGCTCATGTTGCGCGCACGTGAAAGCAACAAAATTTGGGGTGAACACTATTCACTAACTACGCAAATGAAACCCTATAAAAGGATAACGCTACACACAAAAAATTCAGTTCATTTTCAAGCAGACATTTATGGCGTCTCTATCGATAAATTTAAGGAACATTGCTATTGGCCGACTGCATGCAGGCGAAAGTCAAAGTCAGGTTGCCAGGCATCTAAACGTGCATCAGAGTACCATCAGTCGACTTTGGCACCGGTTCCAAGCCACTGGCTCAGTTGAAGACCGGCATCGCAGTGGACGACCCAGAGTGACAACAGCAGCGGAGGATCGCTTTATTTGGCTTCGTCACCTCAGAGACAGGTTTACAACAGCTTCCTCAACTGCCCAGTCATTGCCTGCAGGACGTCATGTGTCTGATCAAACTGTCCCGAATAGACTGCATGACGCTGGACTTTGGGCACAACGACCTCACCGAGGACCTGTCCTTACGCGCTGCCATCGCCAAAATCGACTTCTTTGGGCCAACCAGCATCGTCCCTGGGCAGCTGACAATCAATGGAGACGTGTCTGGTTTGGTGACGAATCTTTCTTTTTGTTGCAGCGTCATGATAGATGGCGTAGGGTCTACCGTAGGCGAAATGAACGTTTTGCCCAAAATTGCGTTGATGAAGCTCCGCCGCACGGTGGTGGAGGTGCAATGGTGTGGGGAATGATCAGTTACAACGGAAGGAGTCAATTGGTGCACATTGAAGGAGGCTTGAATGCGCAACGATACGTCAATGAAATTCTTCGACCCCATGTCCTTCCACTTTTGGCTGCCCAAAGGTCTGAGTTCTACAGGACAACGCCAGACCCCATTGTGCACGGTTGACCACGCAGTTCCTGACTGCCAACAACATTCTCACCCTTCCCTGGCCATCCCTGTCTCCAGACATGAGTCCGATTGAGCACCTGTGGGATGAGCTGCATAGACGTGTTTGTCGCCGAGACGTTGCTCAAGCCAATCGTCGTGATCTGTTTCAGGCACTCCAGGAAGAGTGGGCAGCCATCCCACAGGCCCACATCAGACGTCTGATCGCATCCATGCCCAGGAGATGCCAGTCGCTGATCGATGCAAGAGGAGGCTACACACCATACGTACGGGAAAGCCCGTACGCCAAAAAACTCTCGTGACCCAGATGCAAAACAACTGTCAATTGATTGGTTGAACCCTAAGGTATTCTTGTGTGCAATTTGAACAATTAACTCATTAAATTACAAAAGTTATTGAATGTCAAAATTATAGCTATGTGTGTGCCTTCAGTAGCTATGCGTTTCTTACTTTGAACAGTATAGTACAGATAGAATATGTTTACATTTACATCTCCACTGATTGAAAAGTGTTCACAATATAAATTGAGTATGTTTTCATTTATATCTACACTTGTTGAACAGTTTGAAACTTTCATTAATTTTAAAGTGAATATGTTTACATAGACATTTACACTGGTTTGAAAATGTAAATCTTATACTTAGAATGTACATTATTTTTTTCATCTTTCCCTCCCTGCTCCACATGGAGCTTAGGACTACTTAGAATTTTAGTTCTCTTTAAGAAACTAGCAATAAAGCAGTCACCAGCCCTTGCAGTGGTGGTTCATGAAATCATAATTCTATACGCAGAGGTTGCCAGCCTCAAATGACTTGGACATCCACTAGCGATTTTCACATATTAATATTCACATGGCAAAATATACATATTAGTTCATACGTTAGTAATGAAAAAATATATAATGTAAAATGCACAACTTACGCCAATCCTGGCTCACAGACGTTTTGCTCAGATGAAAAAAGGCACTTGAATCGGCCTCTTACACGTGTTCTTGGGGGTCGTTATTTTAATAATATATTTCCTCTTTGACTCCTTGTGTCAGTTTCCTCAGATCTCGGTTTCCTTATTGTTACGGATTGTTTTAGATACCACTATTGATTTTCTAATGAAGAGCGATACTAGGCTCTAGCAAAGCTACTTTTTACGGAATTACACCGTAGTAGGATAAGACGTAATTGTGATTATGGATGCAGGCAGAAGATATGAAAGGGACGCAGGAGTGTGAGGACGCATTTTTGTGATGCTCCTATTTCATACATGTGTCCGCGACAAGTATATTGTATTATGGCATCCACGATGACGATGTGATGACCATATCATTAAAGTGTGAAAGGAAAGTATATTCTTCACTCTAAAATTCATATTTGATTCGTCATGACAAGTTAGACTGAACTGTGGACGTGTGACTATCAGGCTAGATAAAGCTCATGATATATTAACTTTGATCTGAAGACCATGTATTCAAGTATTACTTAAGTGTTTTACTGATAATCATATAATGGAGCGACTTTGTATTGTGAATAAAGCATTGTCTTCGTCAACAAGAGTGGTACAGTTATTTGAAAGCTAATTTTACTGTTGAAGTTATACCCCTCAGAGTCACTCTTGGCTAATTCTACACAATATCAAATTACCACGCAACACTTATTAAGATGCTTTCCTGGGCTCTTTAAGTCTTTCAAGATGTTCAAACTAAAGTCCGGTCTGATAAAATGGAAGTCTGATTCTAACTCTGGCAAGGTCGTGTTGTGTCGTCTTGGCAACCGCTCTTCACGGTGATCTAGACTTGCAAAAATTATCATATTATATTGTGTGGCCGTGTGTGCTGATGGTTGTGTTGATCGTATTAGTGGACATTCGTATCACTGCCCTTCAGCAGACAGGTTATGTTGATGGAGATGGTATGACTATCTAAGCTCACAACAAATCAAAACAATAGCTCACTGATGGATGATGACTCAAGTCGGCGAGTGACTTCACGCTGACAGCAATGACAAGGAAAATTCAATACATTTATTAGCAGCTTCAAACATCTGTGTGATTGCGACTCATCTCCCTTCTTTTATCCTATGTCTAAGTCGCTGTCTATCTGCATCATAGTGCAGTCTCTAACTTGCCTAGGTTGGTCACAGCTGAAGAACCATTGCTGTCTGTCGCACTTTTTGATAAGATAGGTCTGAGATATTTATGGTCCTGTCCGAGCAGAGGTGATAGTGGTAACTATGTGAGAGTAAGGTGTAAGAAATAGTTTTCTTTATCACGAGGTGATTGTGTAAGAGGAAGAACAGTCTCTGGATTGAGTAATTGCTCTAATCCAGCCTATCTTTACGACTATATTTAAATCAGACGCATTTTCTCTCCTTGTACAAAATACAAGTTACACTGCACCCACATTCACTCAGTTCTGTAACTAATACGCACAAACGTGAAAACAATCTATGGATAACATATATGGGCAGGAGTTGGCCAACACGATAACTTAAGGTTTATTAAGTTTATTATCACTAGAAAATCACAACATCAAGCATCTACATCAATAAAGCATGGTTTACTGACACAAAAAATATTTAATTAACCCAATAGGCCCTCCCCTCTTGTAAAGGAAACAAAGAAGATCCCAACAGAGGTAATTAACCCAAAAGATCAAAATTTAACAATAAGGTATCGAATAGTCAATACTGGGAAAGGACAAGTTCCTAATTTAATCTATCCCGTAAATACTCAGATTAGTGAGAGAAAAAAAGAAGATGTAGTGTACTGATGGTAACACACGGAAATAAGTTTCTCTCTTTCTGTTCATTCACTTCACTCATACAGTGGCCACACTCATATTCGCTTACCCAATAGTTGTTGCAGTCATTCCATGGAAATAAACTCTAACAGGTACTAAGACTATACATAGTCAGATTCTTTGCCAATTTCAGCCCCAAACTATCCAGGTTGCTGACTGCTAATTTCAGATAGTCGATGAAGTTGGAGTGTTAATTATATTCCTGGATAATTCTCTTATCGCTGCAGTTAGTTGGTTGGAATAAGTCTTCTATGTGGTGGTCACCGTCATAGGAATAAATATAGGTATATTGTTCCGGTGTTGTCTAGCCTCTGATGGCTAAGACACTCTGTGACGTGATGAAAAAATTAAAGGATAATAATCCTCGGCTGTTTTCTGAGGTGATGGCCGAGTATGAACAGTGAGTTCTCTTGAGTGTAATCCCGTGAAAAATCTACTGCCATAGGTCAGATAAATGAGTATACAAATTCTGCCACAGCAGGCTGATAATATTTATATGAAAAATATTCTGGGAATGTTCCGATCCCGTTAAAAATTATAACTATTGTTTGTTTTCCTGTTTTGACCTTTCTCATAAATGAAGAAGGTGGACCGCACAGGGGTCACAACACGAAGATTCGACAACAATAATCTCTGGATGCTTATAAGAACATAAGACCATAAGACTGCTAGATCGCAGGGTTATGATCAGCCTAGATTTAGGAAAAAATTACAAACATTTTAACAATAATATAAGTATCCTATCCTAACACGCTTTACGGCAAGGCCTCTTAACCACTCCGTTATTAATTATATTAAAAACCACAAGTGTCTAGCTTATCTTATCGCTTTTAACACGAGATATAAACACTGGTCATTTATAAAATTACACATAATGTATTAGGAATAAATATACTCCGTCATTTATCAAACACATATGTAAAGTGTCATACTGTAATGTAAACCACTGTAAACCTCTGTAATGTAAAGTGTGTGGTGTGATCTCTTTCTTTTGTAAAGCTCCACTATCAATCACTGAAGCCTGTTGTTTGTGGTGCCACTACTGTATATGTCCATTGTAGTGTACAGAGTTGTTGAGATCAGGCATGCTCCAGTCTACCCAGCTGTAAATGGGTAACTCACCCTAGTCCTGAGTTAGGGAAGGCAAAGGCAACTGTAAGCAGTAGTTTCCCTCTAAGGCTCCAGGGGGAGCAGGCCCTAAACTTGGTCAATTCAACCGACGCAGGATGGTGTATATATGGAGTAGAAGTGTAGAGTGTGATTAACGCGAATGGTGGACTGTACGTGTTCTGACCAATCTAAGCACTCATTCACTTGTCTACAAGGCACCAATGCAGACTGCTGGAATCTTTGTTTACACAGTTTATTTAGACGCACACACTGGGACATAACGTATAAATCATGGGTATATGTTGACACATCAATTTGCAGGCATACATAGTAGCTCCCATATCATGACACATTCATAAATAATGGGTAGTACATCAATAGCTTCCAATGTCATGATACATTATGGCCGCATCCCCTATCTGACTAAACGCGTCAGTGAAGGCGGATCGGTAAGTAACTAAAGTTGCTTTATGTTCACAGTTTATGTCATATTATGAAACCACGATAAAGGGGTTTCTGTCAAAATTGAGATCTCCTTGCCACTGTCCGAATAGTAAGATACATGCCCCGTTCTCTGGACAGTGATTCAAAAATATGATGACAGGAATGTAACATGGCCGCCTTCCTGAGTTTTCGCTCACTCACTCATAGGAGGGTATATATAAGCCAAAGTTAATTTGAAATGCATATGAATAATTTCCTAAAGTTTCTCCATACAGTTCTACAGTAATCCAGTTACTTCACGTAGACATAACTGCTGTATGGAAGCCCGTCATCTTCGTCGATACAAACATGACCCTAGCGTTGCGAAGCATAACATTCCAGCTAGGTCTAACCGACAAGAGATCATCAAAAATAGGGTCTGGCATTACCTGGAGTCCGAATCATACATGATACCGTACATTAGGAGAGTCTCTAACACAAACTCTAGTAGAGACACAATCTCCTACAGAAGAAAAACCACTTCATAAATCATTTTTACTTAAGAATGTACCAGCCCTTAAAAATGCGTAACCGCCATTGTAAACGGTACATCGGAACTCATCACGACTTGTCAAGACAACACATACTTCCGCTAGAGCGGCATAACAAGAATATAGTCCTGCCTACCCATCAAAAATATACAATATAGGACTGATTCTACTTGTACTAATAATATGTAATACATATGAATTCAGGCCATAAACATAATAAGCAAATTAATCTATTTTCTGGCCCTAACAAATAAGTACGGACATGAGTGCCATATCCATGCGCCGAATCAATATCAAGAACGATTACTCCTATAATCAAAAGTGTAAATCAATCATGAATTATCTAGCTTTACCATAGACAGCATTTTCATACACAAATGAATGAATGTCTATATCTTTTCCATATTAAATAGCCATATCGATTTTTGTAATATGTGCGTCAAAATATGCACGCAACAACATAGCATCTTATTAGTTAATTAAAACATCTCTTACTGGGTGATAGCGAGTAATTAAATTTATGTTACAGCTGGAAAAATTTAGCTATTTAATTAACACAGAAAATCCCAGTGAAATATAATGAAAAAGCTTTAACACGTAAGATCACGAAAATTACTAATATATATATTTACCGCAAAAACAGAAAAATGAAACTCTCTCCACGAATCTTAAGTAATTCACTACGTAAGGCTCTAAGATATCGAGCTAGATTATTTTCCAAAAATTTATGAAGCGACTGATAACTGAGTTTTGAGTAGATGGGCATATATAATGAAATAGCGCAATCTCACCGACGTATGACGAAATTTACACCTTTTCCGATCAGCAAGGTTTCAGCGGGGATTTCTTCCCAGATAAAGGATTTCTTCGTTTGCTTTGTTACCCAGTGAATCGACATCAAAAGCTTCTGATCTTCAGCGATCGTCGCTCTGTCTTAGGGAACTTCAAAAGCCATTGCCTCACCCGTGTTTCAGGGACCGTGCGCTGTCATGATGTCGTAATTTTGACAGCTCTGTGTTCATCGAGCTTCAAGCAAACGTACTTGCCCCGTCCCCATTTGAAGGAATGACAGTCAGAGATCTGAATAGCTGTTTTGTCAGCGCGTGGAACAAGAAAAGTAGGCGTGGCTAAACAATGCGTTAGACAGATAGCGAGAAAGGCATGGCTAATGCGTAACAAACGTGCAGGCTAATGAGGAAAACAAAGGTGGGAAACCACGTTTTACGAGTGGATTGAAAGGAATGAGGAGTGCCGGTGGGAATCAAGCGACTGATCAATGTAGTCCATTCTCATAACCTGTCACAGTTCGTCCCGGCTTGAAGACATGAAACCGTTTTCATGTTTCTTTTATGAGAATAGAGCTGCCTTGATCCGTAGCTTCCTGGTGATTGTTGTTTTCAATTTCATTCTCCTCTTCCGTGCTCCAATTACGACTCATAAAATCTGCTCCTACGTTCTGTTTTCCTGGGATGTATTCTACTTTAAAGGAGTACACGCTTAGCAGCAAAGCCCAGCGCATAATCTTCGCGTTTTGAATTCCTTGTTGGCCCCAAGAAACGCCAGTGGAGCATGGTCCGTTTCCACCGTGAATGACACTCCTTACAGATATTCATGGTGTCTTCTTATTCCATGTACAAGTGCTAGACACTCTCAACTGTGGAATAGTTTCGTTCTGCTGTATTCAGTTTACGGCTTCCATAAGCAACGGGAAATAACAGGTTCGGATCATTGTCATCTGCTTGGAGCAGTGTTGACCCGATGCATCGACCAGCAGTATAAAAGGTTTCTTGAGGTCAGGTAACCTCAGAATTGGGTATTCGGACAGCTGTCCTTTGAGTGTGACGTAAGCGTGTTCGCACTTAGAATCCCAAATAACTTGTTCCGGTCGCCCCTTTTTGGTAAGGTCAGTAAGGAGTGCAGTTAGCCCGTTGAAATTTTTAATGAACTTCTGATAATATGCACACAGTGATAGAAATGAACGTGTGTCTTTCTTCGTTCGGTGTCTTTTTGCTGCAACTATTTTCTCAATGTTCTTGGCAACTGGCCACATGCAGCCTTGAGAAATGGTATGCCTCAGGAAGTCAAGCTTTTCAAATCCGATTAGACATTTGCTAGGTCTGGCTGTGAGACCAGTTTCCTGTAGTCTCCTGAGGAGCATAGCAACTGCAGCAATATGTTCGTCGTAGTTTTCCGTTGCAATTAAAATGTCATCCATGAAATTATGGATATCGGGACTTTGTAAGGGTTCTAAAAGCTTTCTCATCATTCTGGTGAAGACTCCTGGTGCGTTATGCAAACCGAACGGCATCACGTTGAAAGTATAGTGTCCTTCACTGGTGCTGAAAGCTAGCAAGGGCTTAATTTCCTCCTTGACTGGTATTTGGCAATAACCTTTACTCAGGTCAATCTTGGAGAAAATGCTTGCCTTGCTAAGCTTCGTGAACAGCTCAGAAGCGCTCTGGAGAGGTTCCGGCTGGAATTCCATTACAGTGTTAAGTAACCGGTAATCTATGCACAGCCGAACTTCCTTATTGGTCTTCTGTATCAGTACTACACTCGAACTGTAAGGAGAGGTGGACTTACTGATAATTCCTGCTTGACGTAGCTTGTCTATTTCTCCGCGTAGCGTATCAGCATACGGGATAGGGTAAACTCTGGTCCGAACCGGTAACTCGTTGGTCAGTTTTATATCAAACTCTATGAGATGTGTTCGAGCAGGTACATCCGTTAAAACTGCAGTGTACTGTTTCAGTAGCGCCCTCGTTTCTGTCTGTTGCGCTTAAGAGAGAGTGTCACCGAATTTTACATCTTGGAAAGATTCCGTTGGATGTATACCGCTCCACCTATGTCCCAGTCTTGACATATGGATGCGAGTCATGGGCAATGACTACAACCCACAAAAGCCAGATCCAAACCTCAGAAATGAGGTATCTGAGGAAGGTGGTTGAAGTAACAAGAAGAGACATGGTACGCAACCAGACGATACGTCAAGGCCTTAAATCCCACCCCATGCAGACCCAAGTAGAACAGTCCCAACTAAGATGGTTTGGCCATGTCTACAGAATGGGAGAAGACCGGCTACCACGACAACATGGGAAACAAAGAGAGAAGGATCCAGACCCCCAGGACGACCCAGAGTCCGCTGGGAGGACAACATTAGACAATCTTTGAAGGACCGAGGACTAGAATGGAACCCGGCCAGGAGGAAGACAGACGATAGGATAGTCTGGCGCTCTCTCTTCCAAACCTCTACACCTCACGGTAGAAGGGGAACGACTAAGTAAGTGAGTAAGGAAAGATTCCGTTTGTTGCAATGGGTACTTCATGCAACTATCGTCATCTTCCTCGTCTTCTTTCGCTATAGCGACAGCCAGGAGATGTTCGGAGGACGGCGCCGGTCTTTCCAAATATTTCTTTAGCAGATTACGTATTAGACCTTCTCCTTTCCTTTAATAGAGATCTTGTAGTTAGTTCGTGAGATCTTTTTAAGGACGGTAAACTTCCCTTGCCATCCGATGCGTAGTTTGTTGCTTCCGGTTGGCAGAAACAACAAAACTTTCTCCCCTGAATGGAGTTCTCTCTCTTTCGCTGGTTTATTATATCGTTGAATGTGCTTTGCGCGTGCTCGCCTTAGGTTTGTCGCTGCTAGATCCCATCCTTGTTGTAACCTTTCCTTAAGTTCCGATACATATTTACTGGCTGAAACGACTGTCTGGTCAGCCTTCTGGTCTGTCAGGGACCGAAGTAAGGCTTCTAGCGGCCCCTTAATAGGTCTGCCGAATAAAAGGGTAGCTGGTGGGAACCCTGAAGATGTATGTGGAACTTCCCTGTAGGCGAATAAGGCTGCAGGAATGAGAAGGTCCCAATCTTCAGGTTTCACTTGTCCCAGCTTACGTAACATCATGGTGAGGCTGCCGTTGAAGCGTTCCACGAGCCCATTTCGGGCCGGATGGTAGGGACTTGTGTGGATGTGCTTGGCCCTCAAGATCTTAAAGATCTCCTCCATTAACAGGCTACGGAATTGGGATCCGTTATCCGTCAAAACTTGTTGAGGGAATCCCAACCGTGTAAAAATTTGCACTAGGGCTTCTGCGACATGCTAGGAATCCATGCATGTTAGCGGTATAGCTTCGGCCCACAATGTCGACAGCAACCCGTTCAAATGGTGTCCCCACTATTGGCATTTTACCCATGGGAACTGGGGGTGTCCAATGATTGGGTGCCACATGTTGGCACTGGGCGCAGGACTTCAAGTATCTGATAATATCAATGTTCATTCCTGGCCACCAATAGTGAGTCGATATTCGCTGAATAGTGGCGTTTTGTCCCATATGTCCGCTAAAGGGAAGAGAGTGCCCCGTTTCTAAGATTTGGTCTCTGTACTGCGTCGGTACTAGGAGCTGATTATGCCCTTGTTCAGGGTTGCCCGTTCTACGATACAATACACAATCCTTAGAAAAGATGTCTCCGTTGTGTCTGGGGTCCTTGGCAATGGGCAGTTTCCTAAAGCAAGGCTCCAGAGTAGGGTCCTTTTGTTGCGCCTCTTTTAGTTCCTGTAGTAACATATTAGGCGTAGGCTTCCGTTCCTTCTGGGTTTGCCCTCTTGTGGTTACTGCTGCCACAATCGGCTCTTTCGGTCTCCCAATAAACACGTATCTGCATCCAAGTATAACTGGGTAGATCGGATCATCGTTAGTAGCCGCAAACGTGCAGGCTAATGAGGGAAACAAAGGTGGGAAACCACGTTGGACGAGTGGATTGAAAGGAATGAGGGGTGATGGTGGGAATTAAGCGACTGATCAATGTAGTCCATTCTTAAACCTGTCACACTGTCGATAACAATTATTCTGTGCTTGCCCACTCTTCTTATCTTTATTTGTTGTATTCAATAGTGGAAATTTCTTTTCCTACTCTGTCTTGTCCTCACTTTGTTAATAGGTACTGTTATGCGTATCTTGAAAAAGACTTTCCTAAACCTCCAGGGGTAGAGATTTCCGCCTATATTTATGTACCCTACTTGACGCGTTGGTAACTGTCTATAAGCTGCACTTTGGGCTATACTGATTACTACTGCTGCTTACTTCACATACCTGTTAGACATGTAGTCTTGACACTTGGTAACGAAATTTTGAACTGGCAACATTGTATGTCTCGACTTTATATATACACACGTGTCTAGAATGGTGGCGTAAGAGCGACTTGCTGGTTCGGCAAACAGTTTGGTATGATACTGTGACCACATCACAAACCACCTTCAGTGGCTTGTTCGCCAGAATGAACCATCAAACAGCGCTCGCCACTACACAAATTTAATACTTGCAAAACATTGCAAAACCTACGCTAAGCGCGTTCAAAATCTGAATGTCTAGACTATTTTCACCGATTTATTATTACACTTTTCTTCGAAGCTTCTCGAGTAATATCGCTGACTCACTACAACAAAATTCTCGTACCTCCTGTTTCGTTCCCCTTCTTCGAACTCACAAAAATCCCAAAGGGACGTAATAATAATTTCTCTCCCTTTGTTAACTAAGTCAATAGGCCCTGCATTCAATTCTATTCGTAGTACTTTTAATAGCGTATGCAAATTTCTAAAACCATAACCACCGACATCTCGACAATCTACTAGTCAAATCCACGACCTTTGATTAAGGCGCGCCTCCAAAGATTTAGCTCCCATAGTCCTAAAATCAAAACTCCTTAATCTTATCTCCCATATAATAAAATCTAAAAGTGCGTTACTACCGTATGCACATTTTCTAAACCAAATTTTCCCACTCGACCTTACATCTTTATTATAACCTCAACTTCACTACTACAATTGCAAGTCTGCCCCCGCATTTGATTCGTTACGGTGCTAAGAAAGCGCCTATCGTTTTCAAACTTGCGTGTTGTTTGGGGAAATTTAAAATTATTTCCGACATGGAAAAATAATGTGCATGATGCAGAGGTCACCACTCCCATATATGGTAATAAAACGTCCGACTCACCAATACATTTGTAAACTCGAACGACAATGTGTGTCAGATGTAACACCTTATTACTTTCATATAAAGTAATGTCTTCGTGAAAAAGTCCGACTGGAAACGGTTCTGTCATTTATGTATGTTCAAAAGGTGCCGCACAGACGAGTAATCTCGTTATTTGTCGCTTGAGCAAACACAGCCCGTCTCTTTACCACCATGGCGAAGACGCACCCTGGCCTTATCAGCGATTAAACAAATACGCTGGGGCGATTTTAGTGTTAATCTGTTGCCGCCAAGGTTTGGTACACGAGAATTTACCAACATGACTGTCGTTTCAATATGGCATCACCTTTCTATTATCTCAGCAGAGCTGGGCAGGTAAACAGACAAGACGAATTATTACTAAAAGAAGTGTAAGAAAGAAAATACAAAATATCTGCTACATAGCAGAGAATGAAAAAAGTGCTGACTATGGAAAAGCACGCAATTAGTCAGTACAACAATTTTAAATGAGTACTGCCGGAGTGAAAGAGAAATCGAGAAGGGGTCGCCCCAAATCCATCTCGTGACAGTCGCACTAGCTGCTAGCCTGACAAATGACCTCTATGCACCTACAAGAGCAAAAGATGTGATTTGTTACGAGACACAAATTAAAGTATGAATCCATCCAAACTAAAGCGTGGTTTTGATATAAAACATAAAAAACTAAGATAATTATGTAGAGATCTTCGAGAATTGGCTCAAAGACCCCCTCCCTTGCTGTGGGGAGGGGGAGAGGGGGGGGGGGGCATTGGCGAGACATTAGTAAAACCTGAAGCCACAAAAACTGTTATTACAAGAGAGAGATATATAACAATTTGACACAATTTGTGTCAAATTATCTGTTAATTTGTATTTTCAACTCGCCCTGTCGCTTTTCCAGTCGTATTATTGCTCTTTTCCCTTCTTATTATTTTCTCAGTTTTTCTGAGATTTAAATATTTTCATTTCTTGTTATGGCTCTGTTAAAGAACGAATATTAATGTATTTTGTATTGTGGAAACACATAAGCTATTACCATTTATTTTGCGGTAATATGTCTCTCTGGGGTAACTCATGTTTTTGCACGGGTTTTAACTTATATTGAACGCTGTATATTTAATACGTCACCAGTTGTTAATGACGTAACGCGTTTTGCACTAATTTATTCTAATGGCTAATATTCTTGGCCTTTCGTTACTTCTAATCTTCATGGTAAGACGTGTTTTATTCAAGCTCCAAATACTGCGGAGAAAGAGATCTAAGTGGCATATTTAACTTCGAAGGCCGCCACTATATTATCGAAGATGATTCAGAACTTATTAAGCAGTTCCATATATTACTGAAGAAATAATTCCAGTACTTTTACATTCACGTCGTTTGGTCCACATTACTTGGGTGGTATGCACCTCTAGTACAGAGGCCAGAACTGAATGGTTGAGACGAGACATATGAAGGATTTTACTATGATGTATGTACTATATATATGCTGTAGTAAAATCTGCGAGAATAATCGCTCATTTTAGTAAGATTTTAGTCATAAAATGATAATAAATAAACCCGCCCGATTGTGTCTGACTGTGATCCTCTCACACGCCAGCATAGCGCTGAATTTTGTGCCATGGAACGGCTTAGAACCTATCCCCACCGTTTGTAAATGCTTTGTTGGTCTGTTGCTATTTTCCTTATTTGGTGACTGTTTTGTTCGTGCCGTTTTCCTCATCTACCTATCACTTAGTTTATACAATTTATCTCTTTATACGTTGTCTGGGTCCTGTGGTGTATTTCCTTAGCAGTGAGATTGTTCCATTTGCTGATTTCCTTTTTAGTTCCCATTAGAATTTTTTTTTCCTTGCTGCTAGTGTTTCTCTGTTTGTCCATATTCTTTTCATGTGCTATTGCTTTATATATTATTTCTTTTTTCTTGCACAAAATTTTTTTCTCTTCTTCGCTACATTGATATTACATAATTTGCATTGCTGTTATTGCTATATACTACTGACACATTCTTTGCTTACACCAAACTGTAAAGCAACAAGCCATTGTATTATATTTCGACTAAGTGAGTCACATAATTTAGTTAACATGGCTACCTTGGATTGCTTTGTCGAGCAGGGCAAAGCATTTGGTTATAAAGGTGAAGTTTTGAAGGACTTTGCCATGTCTGAGTTGGCACAGGCAAAACAAGATTTAGAAGAACAGAAAGCAAGAAGAAGCGTCTTGATGAATTGGAAAAGAAGAGGCGTGAATTAGAGGAGAAGAAGGCTGAGAAGAGGCGTCTTCAGGAGATAGAGGAGAGGAATATTAGAATGCAACATGAAATAGAAATGGAGGAGAGAAAAACTTTGACATTAGCACATGAAAAGGAAATGATGCTTCTTCATTTAGAAGAATTAAAATTAAGAGGTCAGAATAATCAAAATAGTACTTTTGATGTTTGTTGCGTGATAAATTCTCGCAACATCGTTTTATTTCAATATCTGTTTTATAACGCAAGGGCAACAACTGCTTGGAATTTATAGTCACTTTTCTCGGTAAGCATTTGTCTTCTCGCGTTGGTATCGAATGCAGTTAAGTTTGAGCTGTGGTCGTTTTGCGCTGGACTGCGCATGACTTGTCTTGCTTCTTTGTCGATCGGTTTCCGCCCACCACTAGTGGGAGTGAGCGATTTGGAATGGCGAAAGAGATGCCTCGTTGAAGAGGGGATCTCCGCTATTTTTGTTCTGTCAGGGATGTGTAGTCCTCTAATGGATATTTCGTTTATTCGAGATAATACCTCTAGTGTTTCCCACATGTCGGGAGGCGTGATATTTCTGTGTATTTCATGAAAGCAAGGTAAATTGACTCTTTCATTAACTCTATTGATTTTGGGTCGTGAGCGATTTCGATTCATAGCCTGTCTGTGAAAGTCGTCGTCACGAGATGTTTTCCTAGCTCACATGTCGCTGCATTGTACTGCATCGGTTGATGCAGGTACCAAGGACCATTACTTGCTACTTTGTTAAATGAACTAGGTTTGGAAAACCTTTATTATCTAGAGGATATTTTTGAGGACATTATTTATACTTCGGCAGACGTGTCTGTCTTGCTGAAGTCAAACTAAGGAGAGTGAACTGATCTCATACATCTGGTTATCTCCTGGCTGTTATAGAAAAGGATGGAGTTTTCCACCTGACTACATTTACAGCACTTTGAAATATAACATGCATCTGACTCATCATTGTAATGCTGTCTACCGTTTATTGCTGTATTGAATGTTGCTGTGATAATGACTGTTTGATGTGCCTACACATTTGCGTAACCATTTTGTCACTGTGGCGTCCACCATAAATAATGAAGAAAAACGTCAACGGCTGTTTCAAGACTCATTGACTTTATACGTCGTGAGTTTACTGACGTCCTATGTGGATTGCCCTGTTATTGTTGCATGAACATTGTTTTGACTGAACACATCTACACACTACACAAAACCAGACATGCGGATGCCATCCATCATCATATGGCATCACGCATCAATGTTCCTAATTCCTCGGGTGAAAATAATGGTTCTGCTAAATTTCGCTTACCCATATTTAATCCAGGTTATGATGACATTTCGTGCTTCTTGAGCCGGTATGAAAGTGTCAGTGAGGCACATAAATTAGACAAATCTCAATGGTGTGCTAAACTGATGGAGTTCTTGAATGGGGACCCATTAATGGCTCTGTGTACTATGGATGAGTGTATCAGAAATAATTATGAAGCTGCAAGGGCTCTCTTATTAAAACGTTACCAGCTTGATGCAGAGGGTATCGTATGCGTTTTAAAACAATGACTCCTGAGACTGAGAAGGACTTCTCGGAGTTCATTTCTGCTATACGATTGACTTTCAACAGATGGGTTCGACTCTCAGGTATTGAGAAAACGTATGATAGCTTTATGGATCTGTTATTGAGGGACAAGGTTTTGTCCTCTGTAAGTAAGCCATTTTGGTCCTTTTTGCATGAACGCAAACAATCTAGGCTATCTTCACTTGAATAATACAGTAAACAATATTGTACCGCACATCCGGTGCTTGCATTAGTAACAATACTATTAAAGAATCACTACCTGTTGCTTCAGCCACAACCTGGAACAACAATACTTTCAGACATAGATCTAATAGCCTTGATAGAAACTTTGTTCCAGGGAGGTACAATGATGCAAATTTCAACAGGAATAGAAATTTCAACAGAGATGGAAGTTTCAACAGAGGTAGACAACAATTTAGGAATCAATCACCTCAGTATGGAACCAACTCCCACCAGCAAAACTCAAATTGGAAAAGGCAGGACAATTTTCATCCTTCTAATAGATATTGGAATAATAATAGTTTCATCAATCCCAATTTCCCACTAAGAAATAACTCACAAAACTACATAAATCAAGGTAATTCTTTTGATCGCCAAGGACAACGATCACGTTCTCGTGCTCCTATACGTCCACATAACAATGCTGGTTCGGCACTCACTGGGGATGCTCCCGTCATTAATCAGGGCAATGGTGTTATGAATCAATCAGCTGCATGTTGTGCTTTTCATTTTGAGGTTGCCTTACATTGTCAAGATTGTCTCACTCTTTTTCAGGCAGAAAGTACTTCGATATTGAAGTGTGGTCACCCATTGCCAGCTGTAACATGTTTGTCAGCTCATGATGGCACTGGCACTCTACTATTTCACAGGGGGTTGTTGAATAATACCCAAGTGTCTGTGCTCCGTGACTCGGGATCTACTACTGTTGGGATCAGACAGTCTCTTGTACATCCTTCCTGTGCTACTTGCGGCTTTGTAAAATGTATTACATTCGGTGGTACTGTTGAATTTTATCCCACAGCAATTGTTGATATCCATACACCATTTTTTTAGGGAAGGTTGAGGTATGCTTTTTAAAAAATCTTGTTGCTGATTTAACGATTGGTCGTATTCACGGGAGCAAAGATTGCTCACCTGAAGAAATTGAACTGTTCGAACGACAGAATCTATTAACTTCCAGCGCAGTTACCACACGTTCCCAGGCTCAGGCACTGGAGAATGATATAGTTGATGAGGTTAATCCTGCGACTCGGGATGATTTTGAGTTACATTCTGACATTGATAGAGTGTCTTTTGCAAAATTGCAATGGGAAGATGATTCCTTTAAAAATAAAATTTCCATGGTCATAAATGATGATATTGACTTCCAGCAAACACCTAAGCATTGGTTTACACTTAAGAATAACATATTAGTTAGAAATTTTATTGATGTCTCTACTGTCGAACACCAAGTTATGGTGCCTATTAAACTTCGCCCTTACATTTTGCGCCATGACATTTTGCGCCATGCACATGACTCTCATTGTGCAGGTCATATGGGTTACACTTGCACACGTTCTAGAGTGTTGTCTTCATTCTTTTGACCCGTTGTCTCCAGGGACGTATCAGCATACGTGCGTTCCTGTTTTACCTGTCAGGAGGTTAAATCAAGGGGAGCTTTTCATGTCGCTTCTATCCAGGCCTGTGATATCTCTGTCCGCCCCTTTGACAAGATGGCCGTGGACATTATCGGTCCTCTGCCTGTTATGTCTGCGAGAGGACACAGGTATGTCCTCACGTGCATTGATTTGTGCACGCGATGACCCGAGGCTATCCCTCTCAAACACATCACCACTTCCGAAGTGGCTGATGCCCTTTTTCTCATCTTTTCTAGATTGTGTTTCCCACGTAAACTACTCTCTGATCATGGTTCTCAATTCGTTTAGAGACCATGCCTACTGCCATGCAAAGACTGAATATAGATAGATCTCTTAGTAGCATCCATCACGCAATGAGCAATGGTGCAGTGGAGCGGCTCAACCGCACGCTCAAACAACTATTAGGTAAGGTAACTGCCTAAAATCCCTAAGACTGGGACAGGGTCTTGCCAGCTATACTTTTCGCATATCGTGAAGTACCGCACGAGCAGAAGGGCTTTTCGCCATTTGAGCTAGTTTTTGGTGCTCAGCCGCGAGGGCCCATGAGTTTGATTAAAGATCTGCTCACTGACTCCGAGGTGACTCAGGACACTCAGTCTTCTTACGAATACGTTGTGAATCTTCGTCGTAAGATCGTAGACGCATGCCAGTTGGCTACAGCTTCGTCTGATGCTGCCAATGAGAAATCCCGCCTATTTCAAAACCAAAATAGACGTTTACGACCGTTATTTCCGGGTGATGAAGCATTTGTTTTGCTTCCTCAGAAAGAGAATAGATTACTGATTGCGTGGAATGTCCCTTATAAGGTAGTTTCTCGTATCTCAGACGTTGACTATGTCGTAGATATTAAGGGTAAAAATAAAAATATTCCATATTAACATGCTTAAAGAATTTCATACCAGGCCCGAACATTTACATGCTGTTTTTCATGATACTGATGAGTCTGTGGGAAATTCTTGCCATTTTTCTAGTCTGTCGGTGATTAATGAGGAAAAATCTTATTTTCCTGATATTCACATGAATCTTCCAGTACTTCCTTTGTCTTCTACTGAATCTTGGAGGGATGTTTCAATTTGTTCTTCTTTATCTGCTGATCAGCGTCGCCAAGTTCTGATTTACTACATTCCTTTTCTGATGTCCTTACCGACATTCCTGGTCACACAACTATTATCTCTCATGATATCATCCTGACTGATGATAAACCTTTTCCTTTACGCCCTTATCCTGTTCCAATTCATTACCAGCGCCAAACTGAACTTGAATTGGAACAAATGCTGCGTCTTGGTATTATTGAAACTAGTCATTCCCCTTACTCTTCACCTCTTGTTATTGTTCGTAAGAAGGATAACAATATCAGGTTGTGTGTCGACTATCGTAAACTTAACTGTATAACTGTTCCGGATGCTAAGCCTCAACCATTGCTTGATGATCTATTATCTCGCCTTGCTAGAGCTCTCATTTTTACTAAGATTGATCTCACCAAGAGTTATTGGCAGATTCCATTAACTGAACGTGCTAAACCTCTTACTGCCTTTTCTACACCACGTGGGTTACATCAATGGAATTTCATGCCTTTTGGGTTTATGAAAGCCTCTGCCACATTCGTCAGAATGATGCGCAAAATTCTTTCCCATAGATCTGACATCATTGCCTACATAGATGACATATGTTTGTTCAGCTCATCTTGAGAAGAACACTTCGTGGGTCTGCGTTCTCTTTCAGACACTCTTCGTCTGCATAACTTATCTGCTAGGCCTACTAAAGTTCATATTGCCTTTCGCGAACTTTCCATCTTGGGTCACACAGTTGGTTCCGGTCGCCTCCAGACTGTGCCATAAAATGTTTCAAAAATCTTGAATTTATCTGCTCTTACTACAACAAAACAAGTTCGTAGTCTCTTGGGACTGATTCAGTTTTACAGTCGATTCGTTCCAAGTCTCTCGGATACCACTGCTGTCCTATCCTCTCTATTAAGGAAGGGTTTACCAAATAACGTACATTAGTCACAAGATTGCCAGGCTGCGTTTTATCACATATTGAATGTATTTTCTAATCCTCTTATTTTGAGGTTGCCAGACATAAATCGTATTTATTATCTCTGCACAGATGCTAGCTCTAATGGCTTTGGTGCTAGTTTGATGCGGGAATTCGATGACATCCTTCATCCCACTTTGTATATCTCCCGCAAGCTCTCTGACACAGAAAGAAAGTACCCTGTGTTGGAACGCTAACTTTTGGCCGTCGTTTGGGCCATTCAGAAGCTGGAACGCTACCTACTCGATGCACCGTTTATTTTACAGACTGACCAGAAGTCGGTGGCTGCTCTCAAGCGTGCTAACCACAAGAACGCCAAACTTGCCCGCTTCGCAATTTTATTGCAACCCTTCCAGTTTGAGATTCAAGCTATCTTGGGATCATCAAATGTGGTGGCTGACGTCCTGTCCCGATGTGCTCAAATAGTACCTGATGCGATGAACTAACGCAGCTATCAAAATTATCTACGGCACACTATTTACGGGTCTTTGAAGCAGTTGAACAGACGAACCCCACACTGCAATGCATAGCTTTTATTCATCTCAGATGTTGATGAGCAGCATATCCCAGGCACCAGATGCATCCTATGAAATGACAGATATTTTTCTGTAACAAGTGTTTGGACAATGCTTACGCGATCTAGCGGCATTTCCTGCTCGTACATCTGGTTAACTGTCATGATTCATGTTGCGATCTTGCTGCAATCTCCCTGCACACCCTGATCACACATCGTTGAAACGAGTATCTAGGAACCTTCTCTTACGACATGCATAAACATTGCATGAACAAGTGTTTTGGTGACTTTATTGATGTTCACACTAACTTATATTTCCTGTGGACTAAACTCGCAGTAGTAACTGTATTCATGACCACTGGCTGATTTGAGGAACATTTTTCGCGCTAGTGATCTGTATTCACATGACATTACAGTTATCCTCGCTATAACTAACAAATATTTTTCTTAGGGAATGTGATCCCATCTTTTGTCACTTAAATTTCCATGTAGTTTTATTTATTTGTGGATTTCGATATGCGAGTTGCCTTAAGCTTGAGTTCTTCATTACTTTCATTAAGGGAGATAACAAATTATATTTTTTTTAACATGCTCTTATCAGTTACTTTTCTTTTCTCATGCCTTCAATGTCTCCTTGTACACTTATGCATACTTTTTATTCCTTGACATTTTTCTTCTTTATTGTTGTGTAATTGATGTGATCGACTTTCCTTTTCTTTTCTTGACTTATGACGGACGTCTTTCTGTTTTGCATCATTACTTCAATTAGTACAAATGCATACATAATTTGACTCACATTGGTTAAACTGATTGACTATTGACAATTGTCTAGTATTTTGTAGACGCACATGTGAGGATCTCAAACATTTAACTCCCCCGTTATCAATATAAAATAACTTAACAGTTTACATCGACCCCCGCGAAAAAAAATCAAGATTTTTTTTTTTTTTTTTTGGTATGAAAACAGCGAGGTCAGTCAAGTTCCAATAAGCCAAGCAATAGATAACTATCATTAATATCTTAAGTATAATTTTAAAGAAAGTAATAATACGAGGGGCGTTCAGAAAGTAATGCACCACGTCGTTTTTCTCAGGAGCTGTTTATTCAAAAAGCATGAAATTCATACACAATATACATGGATATGTCATGTAAACATCGGTATTATTCAACATAATCCCCATCAACTTGTACGGCTTTATGCCAGCGCGAAACAAGTGCATGTATTCCTAGCCCGTACCAGATTTTGTCTTGATCATGTAGCCATTTCTTTGCTGCATGAATCACTCCTTCATCATCTTCAAACCTTGTCCCATGGAGTGCATCTTTAAGTGGACCAAATAGATGAAAATCAGAGGGTGCCAAATCCGGACTATAGGGTGGATGGGGTAGTACAGTCCAACCCAATTTGGTGATTGCTTCCCGTGTTGCCAGACTTGTGTGAGGGCGCGCATTGTCGTGAAGGAGAGGCAGGTGTCTGGATTCTTGTGCGGCCGAACTCTGCGAAAACGTTGATTGAGTTTTTTCAATGTCTTAATGTAAGCTTGCGAATTGATTGTCTGTCCTCTTGGCATAACGTCCACACGAATCACACCTTCAATGTCCCAAAAGACAGTGATCATGACCTTTCCAGCTGAAGGAATTGTCTTGAATTTCTTTCTTCTTGGTGATTGCGGATGATGCCACTCCATTGACAGTCTTTTTGTCTCAGGTTCAAAATGATGTGCCCAGGTTTCGTCACCTGTAACGATCTTAGCCAATAATTTCTCTCCATCAGCATTGAAACGCTCCAACCATTCAGAAGAAATTGCTTTCCTTTGCAATCGGTGGTCATTTGTGAGACTTCGAGGAACCCATCTTGCGCAAACCTTAGAAAATCCGAGTTTTTATAACTGCATTTGCACTACAAATGCTGACTGACAGCTGTATGGCCAATTGTTGAGTAGTGATTCGCCTAACAGTAAGAATAATGCCCTCAGCGCATTTCAACATTTCTGCGTTGGTGGCTGTGGCAGGACGTCCACAGCGCGGCCGATCAAGCAGCTCCGTATCTCCACTTCCTGATTCTTTGATTCTCTGAACCCAGCGACTGACTGTACTCCTGTCGACTGCAAAACTTCCATACACTTCACATAGACGCTTGTGAATATTCACAACAGTTTCCTTGTCTGCAACGAGAAATTCTATCACAATTCGCTGTTTATAACGCAAGTTGCTAACACGCTCCATTTCAACGGTTTAGGGCAGCCGTATTATTTGGCCGGTTGCGTTACAATTTGGTGCACACAATTGGCAGATGCCACATTTGAAGTGGGCAAAATTGCATGCTTCTATCTTCAATATTAGCTGAGAAAAACGATGTGGTGCATTACTTTCTGAACGCCCCTCGTAGATGGACATAAATGTGGAAGGAGAATAAAAGACGTATTTCAAACAAAAGTTGAAAGGTAAAGAGACATAGATCAACTATGTACTAAAAATGAAATGTTAAGTGAAAAGAACAAAGGAAATGGCATGAAATGGAAAATGATCATAAATGGTGAAAAATTATAAGAAATTAACCAAGATGATAAAACATGTCAACATTGTAAAAATAGAATGAGATGCGTATCGTTCGTGTGTTAAACGCAAATGTGGAAAACGAAATGAAATGCAAATCAATACCCAAAAATAAAACACAAGAAGAATTCAACACAGTCGACAAGAGAACGATGAGTATAAACCCTCATCATCATGTGACGTATTCTTTCCAGAACGTTGTCTCAATTACAGCTGCTCTGAACGCATCACGATTCTGGGCAAGTCGACCTGCATCAGCCAAAGACAAGTTCAGACTCTCTGTATAAACCCTAGGTAGCTTAATCAAAAAAATAAGAGCTAAGTATGGAGACATTAAATAGCTACGAGCACAAAATATATATCAGGCGCTAATGATGCGCTACCATACGAAAATTAGGCTATAAGCAATGTATATCGCAAAATGTGCAGCGACATTAATAGCCTAAACAAATTAAACATGTCATGAAAATGAAAATAATAGCATAGAAAACTATGATAACTAAATAATTAAAAAGTGTCACAATGTTCCGTTCGAACAAAAATGTCATTAATCAATCACTCGCGGAAAAGTGTCATGGCGGACAGTTTTATACACTTATAGTGATGCGCTAATAAGTCAATCACTGCGAATAAGTCAGAAATTAGCTGAAAAAGCACCATAATGAAATATCATAATACTGTCATAAAAATCTAGTCAGTTAATGATGTGGAAATAAAAGTTACTCGAGTCGACTATGAATATGTTATATTCATACGCGAGGTCATCAAAAGAAATGTAGTACTTGGTGACATCAAACACATCCAGTAGTACCAAGTGAAGTTGTAGCATAATGGTGGTACGAGTGTCAATGGGTGAAGCGATCCGGCGTCTCAGAAGATTCTTGTGGACAACGGGACAATAGATCAGCCACCACGTTGTCGGAACACCGGATAGCTTGGACAGTAAAATTAAAAGGCTGCAAGGCAATTGCATACCGTACCGATTTAGAGTTCTTCAAGTCCTTACTCTTAAGGTGCAGTAAGTGCACGCTGGTCAGACTCGACGAC
Source organism: Oreohelix idahoensis (assembly GCA_024509875.1). NCBI lineage: Eukaryota > Metazoa > Mollusca > Gastropoda > Stylommatophora > Oreohelicidae > Oreohelix > Oreohelix idahoensis. The sequence goes on from JAMPIV010000770.1 coordinate 273,770, forward strand.
AAAGTGGGCGCCGAGTAAAAAACGTTGCAACTTGAGCAGCGACAGACAAGGAAAGAAAACGTTATATGATCAATTTTGGCCATATTTCCGGTTCCGTATTTTGACTTATTTGATGTCGTATTTAATATATTACACACACACACACACAAATCAAATTCTTAGATTTTTTTTTACTCGACCGACATGTGTATTGTTAAAGATCGAATATTAATGTATTTTGTATTGACCACACATAGGCTATTGCCATTTCTCTCTGTGGTAACTCATGTTTTTGCACGGGTTTTAACTTATATTGAACGCTGTATATTTACTACGTCACCAGTTGTTATGACGTAACGCGTTTTGCACTAATTTATGCTAACGGCTAATATTCTTGGCCTTTCGTTACTTCTAATCTTCATGGTAAGACGTGTTTTATTCAAGCTCCAAATATTGCGGAGGAAGAGATCTAAGTGGCATATTTAACTTCGAAGGCCGCCACTATATTATCAAAGATGATTCAGAACTTATTAAGAAGTTCCATATATTACTGAAGAAATAATTCCAGTACTTTTACATTCACGTCGTTTGGTCCACATTACTTGGGTGGTATGCACCTCTAGTACAGCGGCCAGAACTGAATGGTTGAGACGAGACAGATGAAGGATTTTACTATGATGTATGTACTATATATATGCCTTGCCCATGATGTTGCTTTTCCTGAAGTTAAATAAATGAAGAAAATATATTTTGGACCCTCTACACGACGACTTGTGTTCTTCGGCCAGTGATGTCCTGTAACGACCATACCCGTCTCCATTCGTGTTTGTCAGTACGATGTATATACTTTTTATGATTCTATATTCTGATCAATTATAACTACAAGAAGATAACTCACACGTAACAGGCTGTAATAATTGCAGGACCACCACCACCCCTTTCTTTCCGGAGTGGGGGTAACCTCTACACGCATTTTGCTTGATCTATTTTGTTTCATTCTTCGCGTGGGTAGAGCAGCAAGACGGTCAGTAAATTGTAGGTAAACTTACTTACTTACTTATTTAGTCTTTCCCCTTCTACCGTGAGGTGTAGAGGTTTGGAAGAGAGAGCGCCAGACTATCCTACCAGCTGTCTTCCTTCTGGCCTGGTTCCATTCTAGTCCTCGGTCCTTTAAAGATTGTCTAATGTTGTCCTCCCAGTGGACTCTGGGTCGTCTTTGGGGTCTGGATCCCTGGCTCTTTTTTTCCCATGCTTATCGTGGTAGCCGATCTTCTTCCATTCTGCAGACATGGCCAAACCATATTAGTTGCGACTGTTCTACTTGGGTCTACAGGGGGTGGGATTTTAAGCCTTGACGTATCGTCTGGTTGCGGACCATGTCTCTTCTTGTTACTTCAACCACCTTCTTCAGATACCTCATTTCTGAGGTTTGGATCTGGCTTTTGTGGGTTGTAGTCATTGCATCCATATGTCAAGACGGGGACATAGGTGAAGCGGTATACAGCCATCTTCGTTTTCTTACCAACATCTCTATTGCTGAGGAATCCTCAATTTATGACCTGAAAAAGTCTTCCAGCTGCTGCTTTTCGAGTGGCCAACTCTTCGTTGATGCCTCACTGTCGGTCTATAATAGCTCCTAGGTATTTGAAGTGGTCGACCTGCTCCAGGACCTGTTCCCCCAGCTTAATCTAATGTCTTCTTTCTTCTCGTAATATCACCATGGATTTTGTTTTAGAGCTGCTTATGACCATCCCTCTCTTCTCCAGCTCTTCCTTCCAGACTTGCAGGTTGGAATGGAGATGTGCCTCTGATATGTGGGAAAACACACGGCGGTAATTCGGCTTTGTTTCGTCCTGGCCTTCATTATACATGCATAGTGGGACTTGTCAGTGGTCTGTGATGAGGTGATTTTACGTAAGTAACATCTGTTGTTTGCTTTATCTGAGCGAACCTTTTTCGTGTTTGCTCACGGGCGAGCAATAACTAGTCTTTTGATCTCTGATTTCAGGAGAGAGAGAGCACTCGTTCGCTTGGCGATTGGTAGAGGCTTTCTGTGGTATCGGTTCGTCAGATGTTAAGATAATGTTAGGCTGTTTTAGGAAAACTATTCGAGTCTGTTGTTCGTCGGAAGGAGGTGCTAGAATTGTTATGTCAATGTTAAAGGGAGCGGATTTGTAGAACTCCGTTAGGAATCTTCCTTTGAAGGGGTTTGTTTCAAGGGAAATCGTTAATAATGGGGTCTGATTTCAATTTAATTTTTATGGAGAGGTTCTGTTATTACGTCAATAGTGGGGATAGGTGCATTTTTGTTGGAGATGATTCTAGATCTATTACGCATCGAGTCGGTTTCTGCCCACGTGTTAGAGATTGCATCAGAGTAGTAGTAGTATATATCAGGTCCGTGTCTGTGTCTAGTGCTCTCAGTTCTGGAAAGTTGTGCCGTGAATAGTGACAGACGTATTTCAGTTTGCCTGAATTAGTGGGATATCCTGGACGTCTTGGTATGTACTTCCTTAGCTAGTTGGGGTGGAAGGAATTTTGACTTAGGGTTTTAAGCAAGACTCAGTAAGCCTTCTAATATGATTATTTTAATTATTAGTCTGTAGTTGCCATCAATTACCTGACTTCTAAATGCTATAGCCAGTGTAGTGTAAGTTTTGTTGGTAATTATACGATGTCTAGCTAGCGAGTTTCTTTGATAAAGTTTGGCGCTGTTTTGATATATTTAACTATATGAGTATAGGGGCTTAGGCCTGATGTAAGCACTGTGTAACGTAATAACGAGTTCAGTGTAACCACATTAGGTTTTGATAAATAGGAGTGTATGTACGCGGAGTTTTTGTGTGTGTGCCTAAGTGGCCATGTGTATATAATTTAGTTCAGAAGGATACGGTGGGTGAAGGGTGTTTAGTATTATGATATGTGATGTATGCGTTTGTGTGTAAATAATTTGTGCTATTTTGATAAACCTTCCATGGTCTGCCTTTAATATAAGAATAGTGCTGGTGAATTATTTATTAAAGGTACGTATAATATTGGGATTCAGCGAAGCGGTGTTGTGACGCGTACCTGCCGAGGTCACGAGCCGGCCTCAGACGCAGTCAGGTAAGCAAGCGTCTTTGTTAGGCGTAATAGATAAGCTATTGTCTTGTGCAGGGGAGGAGAAGGGGTGAGCTGTTAAGTCTGACCCGAGGGCAAAAATATGGTAGAGCATGAGTGCTTGTATTTAGTTTGGATTTTTATTATGGTATGGGATGGGAGCCGCGCTGGTGTAATGGCTACAACGTTGTACTGGCGACCAGGTTTTCAAGGTTCTATCCCGGGCGTCAGCATTTGAAAGAATGTTTACGACCGGGAATTTGACTGAATAACCTGAATGGCTCCTGCACATAAACCCCCTGTGGATGGGAAGGAGCGATGCTCCTGACCGGGTTGGAAGGAAAGTCCACTGACCCCCCCAGCCTCGCAATGACATGGCATTGGGCCAAAAGGGCTGGAAAGCTCGAGTGCCGCTGGTTAGAAAAAACAATATGGTATGGGAAAGCGGGTTGTGTGTAAATCTTTGGGTGTTAATGTGTTTGAATTATGATTTTAGTGAATTGGTGTATATAAGCTGTTATTTTGCTTACAGCGATTCACGGCGTCGTAGGCAAAACCCCGAAGCCTACAACGGAATTTTGTGGCCTTCCGTACTAGAGGGAGGCGAGAGACATCACTGCATTTGATAGCTGGGTTACGCGCAAAGCCACGGGCGCGCCTAGCATGGGTTTTTTTCCAGTACGACGAGGCATCAGGATTTCTCCGTGCTTGGGGAAAGAGATACTTCAGCAGGAAAATTGCCTAGAAACCGGAGCGCTTGGCTCCCAGCCCAATACTAACCGACAACGTTTGCCTAAGTATTGTACTCATACTGCCACAATAAAGCAGTAGGCCAAAACCCGTAGCGGTTAAATCGTCAATCCGTGTCAGATTGAGTGTCATCACTATCGGCGAGATTTATAGCCAGTTGTAACTCTACATCTCGTCACCAAGTGTCTCTTCATCAGCTATTCAGGAGAGGAGAGAGGGAAATCATGCCTCTCGAATGCTAACGAGAGCTAGTACATGAAGAAGGGTATCGCATCTGAGCATCAGAAGCGACCAATAGCGACAGGAAAGCCTCTAACGGAAGGAGAGAAGAGAGAGTTGTGTCAGGAACTGATGTGTTAGTGATATAGGAACTTGTAGGTGAGCCTCTAAGGTAGAGGGCTCTGTGCAGAATTTAGTTGTGGAGAATTTAGTTATGTAGAAATTAGTTGTGTATAATTTAGTTGTGAAGAATTCAGTTGTGTAGGACAGTCGGGAGCGTCTTTGGAGACATTTTAGTCAGAGTATTTATTAATTCTTCCTCTGTCTGGTTAAACGGGACAGAGGGAAAACTTGTGGAGGGTAGTCTGTTTGGTTTGCTGGCCTCCACGGTTTTTCTTAGTTGAAATAGCATTGCTTGTTTTTTGGTTTTTGTGTCTCTTACGTAGAGATTCTCTCCTCCTCCCCCCGCCCAATTTAGTTTTTTTTTTTCGTTTTGGTTAAACCTTATTTGTTTCTCTTGTAGGTGTGGAAATTTGATATTTGTGTCATTCATTTATTTTGTCCTTTTTTCAGCTTGTGCGAACTTGCACGTTACTCTTTTTTTTTTTTTTTTGATGGGGTAAATTTGTTTAATAAACTTATAAATGTGCACTGGATCAGTTTGTCTTTCACTATACTGTACCTGTATTCCGTAACTGTATAGTTGTGTCTGTGGATATTATTTAGTGTAAACCTTATCTCCTCGGAGCAAGAGGTGGTGAGACAGTAGCTATAAGAACAAGTCACAAGTGGCGTGGGAGGGTCAATCTGGTTCTCACCCTTGAAGCTATAAGTCTCATCCTCTACAGTCATTTTAATTCTCATTTTAAGCTATCTTCTCAGACTTTCCTCAGAATTCGTGTCTTGTCTCTTTGCTAAGACAGACTTAAATAAGCCATTTTGTGATATATATATATATATATATATATATATATATATATATATATATATATATATATATATATATATATATATATATATATATATATGTCACGTAGGTCTTTTGATCATTAAATTGCCTAGATCTTCTTCCTATTCTCTCACCCGGATCCTTTTAATTTATTATCTGTCTTTACCTTTTTCCGGTATTTTTCGCATCATTCGTTTGCAAAATATATTTCCTTCCTAATTCGCAAACTTTACCTGTTTCTTTTCTCAAAACTGAGAATCGCACTAGCATTCTATTACATAGATGTCAGTCAGACGAGAAGTGTTAAAATGCATTCCGTCAGACCGGAGAGCCGACAGCTGTCTGCAGTTTCCCCGGGGACAGTGTTTTCTTCGGCTGAGTTCTGGGCCTGTAGTGTGATAATTCACTCCACCGGACTTGGCAGGCAGACGGAGTGTCTGCATTTTTCGGTAAACCGCGAGCGTTTCGTCAAAATAGCTCCGGCTTAGCGTGAAAAAACGCTCCGCACTGGAGACCGGCTGTCTGAGAGTTGCAGCTCAAGCGCGCTCTCGGTCACTGATGGCGGTTACGACACGCGTTAAGCTGAAGTAGGTGTTTTACACGTAAAAGGGGAGATGATTTCGGAGTTTGAGAAAAGGTGGGATTGTGTGCCCCTGTTTTCAAATATCCACCCAGGAGCTGAAATCTGATTTCATTTCAGTCTCCATCATCTTCAGTAGACGGAACACGCGTGCTAGCGAATGAAGCTTGTATAGCGAATTTCATAGTTCTCGTCAGATTTCTGACGAGCTTCTAACTACCTATCTTGTGAATTATCCTAGTCGTGGTGTTACTGTAGTTCTGTGTGAATATTGGGGCGAACCCAACTTGCCGGCGTTTAGTAAAGAGACATACTTGTGAGAAGCATAGACATTTCCTATCTTTAACCACGTGGGTTTTTTTTTCAAGTAACACTGGTCTGACAGTGCATGTGCCATCAGAGATAGACAGTAATACCAATCCCACTAACGGTTTCTAAAGACTAGAAATATATATTGGGCTTTTGAGCCAGTTCATATTGCTCCACAAATTTAAATGTACATGCTGCCTGGCGGCGAGAATAATTACAAGAATAACATTAACATTCCGACAGAGTTTTTTTTTTTGACTAGTATTGTGGTGACCGAATATAGAACTTTCCTGAAAGTAGACACCAATCTGACATTCCTTAAATTCTATAAACCAAAGCTAATGACATTGTGCTCTGCTAACTTTCGTGCCTGGACAAATTTTATGTGACTTAACAGACATCCGAAAAATAAGAACACCCAAGGAATCGTTCCCGGAGACAGAGAGTTCAGTACGTCTTTTGGAACTGGGGATTTCTTGGTCGATACGACATTTACGGGTCTGTGTGAAGGTCCTAGAATTTATTATGTTCCCAGAGGCAGCGAGCAAAGCTGTAAGTATAACTGTGAGCACATGGCCATGGCTGAATGAATAAGAGTGTACGCAGGTCTGAGTGTTATTTTACCGGTGTATTTTGTCACCCATTTGCTGTCTTCATTTTTTTAATCTGCAGAATTTGTTGCAAATGCTAGAGTTTTTTTTTCTTAGGCTAAATCAGATTTATCCTACTCTGTTCATACATTTACGAGGAAAAAAAAACCCATCTTAGACTCAAACCCTATGTATCTGTGACTCTTTGGGCTATCACTTTTTGTTCCCTTTTGTAACGGGACTGTGGGCTAACCATCGAGGGGAAGGATTCTTACTGTGGGTCTATCATTTTTGTAGCATTTCTATTGATTTTATGACTATTTGTATATGCTTTGATGTAATTTCTATGTGTTGTGGAGAAATTTTAAATGATAATTAAAGTTTCTCTTGAAATTAATCAGCGCGTTGGTCAGCTCGTTCTAAATATTTATATAATCATTTGTTATAGTTTCCCACGTCTGTACGTATAACTGTCGTCTTGAAGGTGCGTGCACGTGAGTGCATATATATATATATATATATATATATATTTAATGTATATGTGTGTTAGACTGTCTGACTACTTTAGATCTGTCGTAGAAGCTAGGTGAGAGAGAGAAGATTTCCCGCTCTCAGAGACAGCCTCTATCACTATTCCACTACCTCACTCGTGGAAATCTATTTTTGTGTTTCTATCTCACACTGTGACTCTCACTCATTCCAACCTATTCAGAAGGGACCAACCCAAGTCTTAATTCTCCTAGCAAAAATCTACGACAAATGGTTGCTAGTTACCGGGAATTGAACCCAAAATCCTAAGACGATACGACAAAATGGGGTCTCGCCCGACGGATTTTTGAACTTAGAATAGGAAGACGAGTACGACAAATGTGGACTCGTTTCCGGGTTTTGAACTTAGAATAGGAAGACGAGACGACTAATATCAGCTCGTCTTTAAGTTTCTTTATTCTGTTATGGAGTAAGAGTGTGATGTCTTGTGAGTTGTTATATCTTTAAATAATTTATCCCCTAGACTAACGATCTGTTTACGAGCGTGCTGACCACACAAACTGATAAGTTTTTTCCACAGCATTTGAATAATATACATTTGAGTTACAGGTGGATTTCGTCGGAATATATGTTATTTGTTTATTTGTAATACTAAACGCTGTTAAAGTGGTGAGTGTATAACATTCACTGGGTTTTGAAGAAGTAGGTGTTTGAGCAAAAGCTAAGGAGTGCGTTTCGGACTATTTGTCCAGATTAATTGCCTCCCTTACCCTAACTGTCTTCAGGGGTGAACTTGATAGTGGACTTAAAAATTAAGGGGGTTTTTTTTTCTCTTTAAATTTTTTGCAATAATTATTTTTGCTTCCACTGTAGCAACGTATTTTTCAGAAGTAATCTTAACTACCATGTAGTTGGCGTAGTCGTGTTTGCATTAGGTGCTTTATTGCCGATTAATAGCAGCGATAGTTAGATTTTATTTTGGAGGAGGTGTCCCAGGGTTAAGCATATCATCTTTTATTTGGTATTTTCTCGTAAGTAGTAGGAACCAGTGTGTGTATCCTTTTTCCTATTTTCTTTCTCCACTAGCCTCAGTCACTGACATAATATGGCCGAGAGGGCAAAGCTTAGACAACTCCTCAGGGACGAAGCGAGAGAGGAGGGACTGGAAGGAGAAGAAGCGAAAGCATTTATCAGAGACGAACTTGAGAGATACGATGCGGAGAGGAAAGCAGCTGAAGCTAAAGAGGAAAAAGAAGAACTAAGGAGGAAAGAAGAAGCAGCGGAGAGGAAAGAAGCGGAAGACCGGCTATTACAGCAGAAGAAGATGGATGAGGAAATGGAAATCCGCAGGATGCAGCATGAGAAGGAGAGAGAGGAGAGACAGCTTGAGGAAAAAGAGAAACAGAGACAGCACGAGTTGGCGCTTAAGACTCTGGAGTTCCAAAGCCGTGGTGCTGCCTCTACCTCCAGCAATGGAGAGTCTCCTCCCCATTCTTCCTTAACTGATCCTTCTAACACACAGTCTACTCATCTCACTGCTATGTCTTTTCCGCTAGAATCTTTCCCTTGTCCTAATGAGAAGATTGACACTTGGCTAGAAAAATTTGAGAAAATTGCAACTCTGTACGGTTTAGAGAGGTCGCGTTGGAACATGAAGCTTTCTCAGGCGCTGAAAAGCAGTGCGTATGATGTTTACGTCAAACTGGAAAGCAGCCAACAAGACAACTATGATGTGTTGAAGAAAGCGCTACTGGAGCGTTTTGAAATGAACGCTCGCAAATTTCTGCAACTGTTTCGCAACAGCAGGAAAGAGAATTCTGAAACTTTTCAGCAGTTTTCGTCTCGTTTGCAGGGTTATCTGACAAAGTGCCTAGAACTCTCGCAGCTCCCCTCTACCTATGAAGGTCTGGAGGAATTTGTTTTAACAGAACAAATAAAGAACACATTGTCTGCTGATACCCGGAGATTCCTAGCCGAGCAGGGGGCAGAAAAGCTTGAAGACATCTTAGAAAAGTCTGAGCGTTATCAAAATGCGCTGGCTGAACTGCCGGCCACAAAACGTAAACCGACAGAGGAGCATTTTCGGAAAAATAATCTAGACCAGTCTTCTCATGCTTCTCACGCTTCCAACCCGAATAATCACAGAGAAACTGGACCTCAAAACCCCCCTCCTGAAAAATCCAAGTTCTACAAGAACAAGTACCCCAAGCACCCCAAACAGTCTGATCAACCCGACCGCCCTACATGGCAGCGCAGCCAGAAAGGACAAGGTGGCAAAGGGAAAACCCCTGAGCACGGGACATATGATCAGACCGAGCACACCGAGCCGAAACGCATCGGATGCTTGCTAACAGTCTCGCAAGGCGGAATTATTGACAGTGATTCCCAACCTGTTGGGGATAGACCCTCAACGCGAGGTACTGTTACTTTGAACGGTTCTCAAACTTTTTGTTTATTTGACATGGGGTTTTCTTATGATTGCATTGTTGCCAGAAACCTGGTCAAACCTGGTCAAGAGACAGCAGAGACCGTCCAACTTTGTGGAGTTCGTAAGAGTGATGCACCTACAGCGCTTCCCATCGCATTGGTGGAGATACACTCTGACTTTGTCAGGGGCGTGATCAAAGCGGCTGTTATGGATAATCCCATCTACCCAGTCATACTTGGCGGGAGATACGTGTGTATCGGGAAACCGGAAGAGCCGATTGTGGCAGCAGTAACTACGAGAGGGCAAACCAAAAAGGAACGGGAGCCTGCGCCTAATTTGTTACCTGTAGAACTTAAAGAAGCGCAATACAAGGACCCTACTTTGGCACCCTGCTTTAGGAAACTGCCCATGGCTAAGGAACCCAGACAGCACGGGGACATTTTTTCTAAGGGTGGCGTACTTTATCGCAGAATGGGCAAGCCTGACCAAGGTTACAACCAGCTCCTAGTACCGAAACAGTACAGAAGCTTTTTCTTCTTCTTCTTGCGATCGCATCTTTGATGATTACACCGTCAGACGAGTTCTCATGATGAATTCGACTGTTGTTTGAAGTTCCTCTTTAACTCCATATAGCTTTGAGTTTAGTGTTGAGTCATTGGGCCAGTATATCTTTCTTAACTGGTCATACAGAGGACAGTCCTGTAGAACATGCTCAGTAGTTTGTTTGTTTAATCCACATGTGCACAGTGGTGAAGCAGACAATCGTAGCTTGTGCATGTGTTTATTCAGTTTGTTATGCCCTGTCCTAAGTCGAAAAATAGTTATCTGTCCCTGCCGGTCGAGAGTGTGATAGTCGTCTTTGGGTTGGTTCTGTTCTCTTCTGATAGTCTGGATAGCTCTCTTTTTCTCAAAGTATGTGACTTCGTTATCTTCTTGTTCACATTCTCCTCCCTTTTTTGCAAGTTTATCTGCCTTTTCATTTCCGGGTACACCACAATGAGATGGTACCCACTGAAGTATGGTTCTCTTTTTGGCAGCTACCTTGTTTAGTTCATTTCTCAGATGCGGGAGTTTACCACCCTTGAGAGCTTGCAGGACAGACAGTGCATCTGTGAGGATGACTACCTGGTGGCAGTCAGAGTTGGTGTTATAAATCATATTTGCAGCTTGCTCTAGAGCTTGAACCTCAGCTGTATAGTTGGAACAGAATTTACCAGTGGGAATGTGCCTAGTCTCATAGTGGTTGTCAGGATATGAGATAAAGATACCGGCACCTCCATTCCTAACAGCATTAGTTGCTGATCCATCTGTATAGGCATGTATCCATGATTGATCGGGATAGCTTTCTTGGATCATACTCAATGTAGCAGTTCGTTTTTGCAGATCATTATACTCACATCCACTTGTGAGATCACTGACTGATGTATTAATTTGGAGGGCACTGCTGGCCTGCTCCCATGGTACAGGGTATAGGGTGGGCTTCAGTGGTGTTGTCTTCATGGATAGGTCTTCTTGATGCTGTCTTGTAAGTCTTTTCCCCCGATGCACAAAGCTGCTACGCTTTAGACGTCCCAATGCCAGATCATCTAGTCTTGCCTTCATTGGGTGCATTGGCATACTGTTGTACTTTTCCATCTGGATCATGGTTTTTGTGTCTCTTCTATGGGACAATGTCTGTAATCCAGCAACCTTCTGCATCTCTGTTATTGGTGTAGTTTTCATGGCTCCTGTAATGAGCCTGAGAGCTTGATTTTGCACCTTGTCCAAAGACTGCAGATGTGAGTTAACAGCTGATGACCATGCTGCTGAGCTAAACTCTAAGTGTGGTCTTATTACTCCATTATAAATCTTCTTTAGATCTCGTTCATTTGCTCCCCAGTTGGTACCTGCTAATTTTCTGAGTATGCCTAGTCGTCTTCGGGCCTTTCCTTCTGCATTTTCAATATGCTTATTCCATGTAAGCCTTTGGTCAAATGTCACCCCAAGATAGGTGGGGTAGCTTTCTTCCTTGATCATGGTTGTCCCTAGGTGTATGTTAGCTGATTTGTCCTTGGGGGCGAGGGAGAACAGTGTTGTGGAGGTTTTGTCTGTGTTTATTGTGATAAGCCATTTCTCTGCCCATGACACTAGCATGTCTGCTGCCCGCTGCATTCTATAATTTGCTGTGGTGACATTTTCATCAGCGCACCAGAGTACTAGGTCATCTGCATATAAGGCAGCTTTAACTCCTGCAGGGAGATCTTTCACCAGGTCATTGATGTAAACAAGGAAGAGTGTTGGGGAAATTACTCCTCCTTGAGGTACCCCCTGATGGAACAACACTTTTCTGCTCTGCAGACCGTCAAGAGTGACTCTAGTTCTCCTGTTATGCAAGTATGACTGGATCCATTTCATCATGTTGCCCTGGATTCCACTTCTCCTAAGTTTTGCAATGAGGCCATCTTTCCACACCTTGTCAAAGGCCTGCTTGAAGTCGACCCAGATCGTTAGGACCTTTTTCTTCTCCTGGAAGGCATCTTCTATTGCTTGAGACAAGTAAGTAACTTGGTCTTCTATACTGTAGCATTCTCTAAATCCAGCTTGTTCCGGCACCAGGATCTGCTCAGACTCTAAATACCATTTCAATCTGTGGTTGACTATTCGCTCCATAGTCTTCCCAACACAACTTGTGAGACTGATTGGCCGGTAACTTGCAGCCTCGGTCTTACATTTCCCTTTCTTTAGTACGGGTATTGTGATGGCTTCTCTCCATACTTGGGGTACCGTTCCTTTCAGCCAGCTGTGGTTGAATATCTCAAGCAGTTTTGTCTTTGCTGCTGAGCTCAGATTTACTAGCATTTCGTTGCTGATTTTGTCTGGGCCGGGTGACTTTTGAAACTTAAGCTTGGAAATAGCCTTCTGTAGTTCTCCTAGTGTGATGGGTTCCCTCATTGGGGCAGGAGTATCTGTCTGTCCCATGGTTGCCAGTATTTCTTTTCTTATCTCTCTCTGATGATCTATGTTAATGGGTAAGTTGCTTTCTGAACTGTATCTTCTAGCAAACAAGTCTGCAGCTTGTTTTCCTCTGAAAAGTTTGCCATCTTCATCCAATGTGATAGTCTGCCTAGGTGAGGAACGCTCTTCATTTAGAGACTTGACTAATCTCCAAAGTTTCCTGCCGTCTTTCTCAAGGTTCAGCGATGCCGTTTTAGTTCTCCAGCTTTTCCGTTTTTCTTCTAGCTTTGTTCTCTGAAACTCTGCTACAGCCTTTTTCCATTTGTTGTGAGTTTCAAGTGAAGGCTGAGACTCTGCGTCCTTTCTAGCCCTGTCCATAGCTTCCTGACGTTCTTGGAGTGTGCTGGACCAGTATGGTATGTAGTTACGCCGGCATCCTTTGGGAATGGTTTCTTTTGCAGCTTGTAGTATGCATCTGTTGAAGTCTTTTACCACTTCATTAATGTCTCTGTTCTGTACCTTGAGGGTAGACAGCAGCGTGTTCACCTGATGCCTGAATAAACCCCAGTTGGCTTTTTTGTAGTTCCATCTTTCAATGGCTGGGCCTGTACTGAGAGTTGCACTCTGGACAGTAAGAAAGATTGGGCGATGGTCGCTTCCCCCTAGTTGGTCACCTACTTCTCTACTAATAGATCCAGCTATATCTGGTGTGGAGAAGGCAAGATCTGGTGTTGAAGTTGTGTGCCATCCTCTGGAGTAGAAGGTAGGAGTATCTGTGGCATTATTGACTAGGATTAGGGAGTGATCATCTTGCCAAGTTTCAACCTCTTCACCTCTGTGATCCAGATGGTTATAGCCCCAGCTCTGGGAGTGGCTATTAAAGTCTCCAACTGCTATAAAGTTGGTGGCTGGTACCTGTATAGAGCTGAGACTCAGGGGTTTGTTGTTCGGACAGTAATAGTTCAGGAGTTCTATTTCCATCTTGTCTACCTTTATCTGCAACAGCTGATATTCTGCTCCATCCATGAAGGTTTTCCTTTCGTGTGCAGGAATGTTATTCCTTACAAGAGTAAGTACTCCTCCTTTTCGTCTATCTTTTCTGTCGGATCTGAAGCATTGATATCCCCTTATTTTAAAGGTTTGATCTGCTTTCAAGTGAGTCTCTTGGATACAGCAAACACTGACTTGCTCTCATACAAGATGTTTTCCAGCTCTGTCTTTTTGCTGTATCCAGCCTGCTTGCTGTTCACTCCCTCTGCATTCCAGTGCATCATGACAAGTGGCACTCTGGGTTTCTCTTTTTCTGTTTTGTTTTGGTCAGTAGTTCTCCTCCGCCGTCTGCTGACTCCACAAGACGGTCTAGAGGGTCCTCCAGTAGCTGAGGGTGGGCTCTGTCGAGGCTCAGAGCCCGGCACTGCACCTGCCTGGTGGAGCTCCACAGGGCGAGCACCAGTACGAGATTAATTTGACGGTGTACTCTCCATAGAAAAAAAAAAGCGAGTTGCGTGATACTGTGGTTTCCGGTGCGCCTTCTGGCCCAGTATCTATGACTTTAGCACCTGTTCAACGGGAGAGTGGGCTCATCCCTAATCTGTTTATGTTCCCAGTAGTAGACTATTCGCAAGCAGCCTGGGGGTGTCACTGCTCTGCGCGGACCTTGTTTACCGAGGCGGCGTCCGAGCTCGTATGGTGAAAATATGGTTGCGTTATCTTCAAAATAGCCCTGTCTTTCCCATGGCTTTTCTGCCATCCTGCAACTTTGAGTTAGGGAGTTCTGAGCTCCAGTCTCTTTCCCAGGCATTTTATCCTGGCCTGGCACGCATACAGAGGACCCCACTTCTGGTTCTAAGTTAGCAGTTGGGGATAGGTGGGGTAGCACACTGTGCATTCCCCGTCATCCAGGGGGCTCTCCAACTATGCAGAGCTTGCACAATGCTGTGCTCTGGTTCTGGGCTCTCCCAAGGAATCCTCACGTCCTGCACAGAGCCACTTCCAGATACCCACCACCTGCCAACCCTCCATTGTAGAAATCTTCTGCATGCGGCCATCCAGTCAAGAGCCAGTATTAAGTCTGGTGCCCAAGTGATCCCCCCAAGCTCAGTGTGCAATGCTGGGTTCTCATCATGCTGCAACACAGGGGGGATTGTGATGCTCAGCCATCTCTCTCAAGTCTGCACCGATAAGTGACATCGGGGACTTAACTGTGCCTCAGTACTGGGAGGCCCCGTTTCTGGGTACACCACACACAGCCAATTGAGGCAACGGTCGCCGTGGGCGTAGTACAGAAGCCAAATCCTAGAAATGGGGCACTCTCTTCCCTTCAGCGGACATATGCGACAGAACGCCACAAACCAACGGATAACCACTCATTATTGGTGGCCAGGAGTAAATACTGATATTATCAGATATGTCAAATCCTGTGCCCAGTGCCAACGTGTGCCACCCAAGCAACGAGCACCCCCAGTCTCTTTGGGTGAAATGCCAATAGTGGGGACACCATTCGAACAGGTTGTGATCGACATTTTAGGGCCTTTCGAAAGGACTAAAAGAAGAAACAGGTTTATCCTGACCTTAGTCGATATATGCACTTTATGGGCAGAAGCTATACCGCTAACATGCGCAGATGCCAAGCATGTCGCAGAAGCCCTCGTGCAGATTTTCACTCGGTTGGGATTCCCTCAACAAGTGTTGACGGATAACGGATCTCCATACCGAAACCTGTTGATGGATGAGATCGTGAAGATCTTGAGGACCCAACACATCTACACAAAGCCTTATACTCCGGCCGGAAATGGGCTCGTGGAACGTGCTAATGGAAACCTCAACATGATGCTAAGTAAATTGGCACAAGTGAAACCTGAAGATTATGATCTTTTTATTCCTGGAGCTTTATTTGGCTACAGAGAATCTCCTCATACTTCCACAGGATTTCCGCCAGCTACACTCTTATTCGGCAGACCCATTAAGGGCCCGCTTGAAGCCTTACTTCAGTCTCTGACAGACGAGAAGGCGGATGAGACAGTTGTCTCAGCAAGTAAATATGGGTCGGTTTTAAAGGAAAGGTTGAAACTAGGGTGGGACCTAGCAACGACCAACTTTAAGCGAGCACGCACAAAGCACGCTAACCGATACAGGAAAGTCGCGAAAGAGAGAGAATTCGAAGCAGGAGAGAAAGTTTTGGTGTTACTCCCTACCGAGAACAACCAACTGAAGATCGGATGGCAAGGGCCGTTTACCGTCCTGAAAAAGATTTCTAAGGCTAACTACCAGATATCTATTCAAGGAAAAGAAAAGGTTTTCCATTTAAATCTCTTAAAGAGATACTTGGAAAGACCTGTGCCGACCTCCGACCATCTCCTGACGATCGCCAAAACTGACGAAGATGACGATAGTGGCAGGGAAACTCCACTGCACACACAGGAAATCTTTGAAAAATGTCAGAAGCGGCGACGCTCTTTCAAGCGCGCATGGGAGACATTCCACAGGAAGGAAACGTTGGGGCACACTTCATGAGTAGGACTTGCACAGAGATGGAGGGGGGAGATGAGAGGGAAGAAGACAGACACCCCGAAGCTACGGTTATAGAAAATTTAATTCCATAACGTAGACATGGAGTGTTTTCATATCTTAAAGGGGGGACGTCCTGTCACGTAGGTCTTTTGATCATGAAATTGCCTAGATCTTCTTCCTATTCTCTCACCCGGATCCTTTTAGTTTATTATCTGTCTTTACCTTTTTCCGGTATTTTTCGCATCATTCGTTTGCAAAATATATTTCCTTCCTAATTCGCAAACTTTACCTGTTTCTTTTCTCAAAACTGAGAATCGCACTAGCATTCTATTACATAGATGTCAGTCAGACGAGAAGTGTTAAAATGCATTCCGTCAGACCGGAGAGCCGACAGCTGTCTGCAGTTTCCCCGGGGACAGTGTTTTCTTCGGCTGAGTTCTGGGCCTGTAGTGTGATAATTCACTCCACCGGACATGGCAGGCAGACGGAGTGTCTGCATTTTTCGGTAAACCGCGAGCGTTTTTTCAAAATATCTCCGGCTTAGCGTGAAAAATCGCTCCGCACTGGAGACCGGCTGTCTGAGAGTTGCAGCTCAAGCGCGCTCTCGGTCACTGATGGCGGTTACGACACGCGTTAAGCTGAAGTAGGTGTTTTACACGTAAAAGGGGAGATGATTTCGGAGTTTGAGAAAAGGTGGGATTGTGTGCCCCTGTTTTCAAATATCCACCCAGGAGCTGAAATCTGATTTCATTTCAGTCTCCAACATCTTCAGTAGACGGAACACGCGTGCTAGCAAATGAAGCTTGTATAGCGAATTTCATAGTTCTCGTCAGATTTCTGACGAGCTTCTAACTACCTATCTAGTGAATTATCCTAGTCGTGGTGTTACCGTAGTTCTGTGTGAATATTGGGGCGAACCCAACTTGCCGGCGTTTAGTAAAGAGACATACTTGTGAGAAGCATAGACATTTCCTATCTTTAACCACGTGGGTTTTTTTTCAAGTAACACTGGTCTGACAGTGCATGTGCCATCAGAGATAGACAGTAATACCAATCCCACTAACGGTTTCTAAAGACTAGAAATATATATTGGGCTTTTGAGCCAGTTCATATTGCTCCACAAATTTAAATGTACATGCTGCCTGGCGGCGAGAATAATTACAAGAATAACATTAACATTCCGACAGAGTTTTTTTTTGACTAGTATTGTGGTGACCGAATATAGTACCTTCCTGAAAGTAGACACCGATCTGACATTCCTTAAATTCTAGAAACCAAAGCTAATGACATTGTGCTCTGCTAACTTTCGTGCCTGGACAAATTTTATGTGACTTAACAGACATCCGAAAAATAAGAACACCCAAGGAATCGTTCCCGGAGACAGAGAGTTCAGTAAGTCTTTTGGAACTGGGATTTCTTGGTCGATACGACATTTACGGGTCTGTGTGAAGGTCCTGGAATTTATTATGTTCCCAGAGGCAGCGAGCAAAGCTGTAAGTATAACTGTGAGCACATGGCCATGGCTGAATGAATAAGAGTGTACGCAGGTCTGAGTGTTATTTTACCGGTGTATTTTGTCACCCATTTGCTGTCTTCATTTTTTTAATGTGCAGAATTTGTTGCAAATGCTAGATTTTTTTTTTCTTAGGCTAAATCAGATTATCCTACTCTGTTCATACATTTACGAGAAAAAAAAACCCGATCTTAGACTCAAACCCTATGTATCTGTGACTCTTTGGGCTATCACTTTTTGTTCCCTTTTGTAACGGGACTGTGGGCTAACCATCGAGGGGAAGGATCTTACTGTGGGTTTATCATTTTTGTAGCATTTCTATTGATTTTATGACTATTTGTATATGCTTTGATGTAATTTCTATGTGTTGTGGAGAAATTTTAAATGATAATTAAAGTTTCTCTTGAAATTAATCAGCGCGTTGGTCAGCTCGTTCTAAATATTTATATAATCATTTGCTATAGTTTCCCACGTCTGTACGTATAACTGTCGTCTTGAAGGTGCGTGCACGTGAGTGGATATATATATATATTTAATGTATATGTGTGTTAGACTGTCTGACTACTTTAGATCTGTCGTAGAAGCTAGGTGAGAGAGAGAAGATTTCCCGCTCTCAGAGGCAGCCTCTATCACTATTCCACTACCTCACTCGTGGAAATCTATTTTTGTGTTTCTATCTCACACTGTGACTCTCACTCATTCCAACCTATTCAGAAGGGACCAACCCAAGTCTTAATTCTCCTAGCAAAAATCTACGACAATATATATATATATATATATATATATATATATATATATATATATATATATATATATATATATATATATATATATATATATTTTTTTTTTTTTTTTTTAAATTTATATATACACATATATGTGTGTGTGGTGTGTGATGTATGTGTGTATGTATGTGTGTGTTTGCCTGCCTGTATGTCAGTCAATCTTTTTGATTGTTTTCAAATTATTTATCTACCTACTGCCTGGACAATAATAAATGAAGACCACAATATTCACTTGAACTACAGTGTCATCCAGCAAGACCCTTTACTTGTCACCTGGCCTGTGTGGCTTCTTACTGAAATTCCAAAAAGTGTTCTGACTGAGGCCACCCTAACCCAGGCAATGGTTTTAACAAACGCCGACATTCAACTAAATTAGATTAACTCTTTCGGATCCTGTTTCCTAATGAATCAGTCTTTGGAAAGGCCAAGACATTACAGGGAACCCAGGACATTGGATTTTCGACCAACTTTTTGTCTATAGTACAGGCCAAAACTTCTTTTTTGTTTGTTTGTTATCCTTCGTCAATGTTGTTGGAATCCAAGCTAAACGTTTAACCTTTCCCTGACTATTCTCATTGATTTTCCGGTAAGCTCTGGTCACTCTAGGAGGAAACTACACACAATTATTGGAGTAACTGGGTAGTTTCATAAGTCAATTGCTTAGGCAGCGCAACGACTATCTCCACCACTTGGCTCCTCTGAAAGATCAGAAACGTGAGACAGACAGCTATTCGCGGACGGTTGGTTAAGAATAGAATGATAATAAAGTCTGTAGCAGCGTTCACTTAAAGCACAATCGTTAATGTACACCTTCTGAAATCGGAGTGTTAAAACTTAACAGAGAAAATGGTTTCGGAAACAAGGAATTTGTCGAGAAAAAAACCGAGCATGCAGAAGAGACTTGGTAAAAAAGTCAAAGGAACCCGTTACATATTGAGGCATATTGGGAATATAGTGTTAGGCCCATATTATCTTGACCGTCGGCACACAAGGGGTGATGTGGTCGGCATCACGGCGGCCGCCTTAACCTTCCCAGAGTTGCTCTGGTACCCAATTGGGGCTGCGTCGACCCAGGAGCCGTTTGTGGCCTAAAAAATCCCACCTCATCTGGGGATCGAACCATAGACCACTGCGGCTAGGAAGCCAGTGCACTAACCACTATGCTACCGCGGTTACCTGCGGAAGAGACTTGGGTTTCACGATTATTCTCGTTTTTACACGCTTTTCTTTAACTTGCCTTATATGTCACTCTCGAGACACCTTCAAATCTTGCAATCGATTTTTCAATCACTTCCAGATGAGCAATAGCTCTGAAACTTGGCATAGTTGTGTATTCCCGATGACAATACAATTTTTTTTTTGGTATTGTATCAGCACGGAAATGGGCGATAACTGCAAATAACCCAGGTGTATTCTTTCCAACAAGATTTTCTCTCTTGAGAGAAATGTTGAAACTTCTTTCCCCCCCTTTGCACACACACACTATCGCACGCTCGTGCACAGACACATAGACATACACACACTGACAAATATATTTTTTAAAGTGTAATTTACAACTCTTATCAAAATAAAAATTTAAAAAAATAAAATAAACTAAAAAATATTAACTTTCCGTGTAATATACTGAATAATGAAATCCGCCTCCTGTGCTCTGGACTCGTTTATCGCAAACTGATGATGTAATTAGCGGATCGATTACATTTGACTTATATGTAAAAACAACACAAAAATAACACTAAAAAGAAGAAAATAAAAGATATTTTTAAAAATATTTTTATCACACGCTTTTAATGCACTAAAAAGCCACAAATAATTTTTCAGGGAGTTTAAAGCTTGCAGTCAAAAAATGTAACATCAAATTGACAACAAGCGTGGGGGCGCTGATTCTGCATGAAATTAACTTCTGCTTTATACTTCATTAGACACTTATGGATAAAATATATGATAAGCGCTTAAGCGCCCCACGCTTTTTGTCAATTTCATGTTACATATTTTTAATGCAAGCTACAAACGCCTTGAAAAATTATTTGTGGCTTTTTAGTGCATCAACAGCGTGTGTTTAATTTTTTTTTTTTTTTTTTCAATATTACTGTTAGCAGTAGCACAACTAAGGAGATTGGGTGGCGGGGGCCAGCGGAGCTTTTGTTCTGGCAGGCACATGTCCAGATGGCGCGAAAACTGCTGTTAGTTAAGAACCGTAAAGAAGAAGTGCTTTGTAAAATTTGTATTTTTTTAACGTTGACACTAGCTATTTAAGTAATTTGGTGATATTTATAAAAACATAACAATGTCACGTTGCAGTCTACCCTGGCCCTGATCTTGAGTTAGGGAAGACAAAGATAGCGAGGAAGGGAACTAGTCACTCCAGCTCATAAAGCTGGGTCTAGCATATCGAAGTCTCTAACATTTTACTTCTCTACAGTAGTATCTGCTGCTGTTGGCCTACTTTACCTTCTTATTTTAGTGATTACCCCTGACACTCAACAGAAGCAGGTGGAATTAGTTTGTACCAGTCGTCAATCAGGTCGCATTAAGTTAATGATGCACAAACTAGCAGAAAAACAAGCTTAAGGTGGATCATTAACAAGAAGCAAGACAACTGCGTAAAACCAGCTAAAGAAACCGATTTATGGTGTAAAATGTCGGTCAAGGGAGCACCTTCTGTTGTACGTTAAACAGAATAAGGTTATGCTTCGCTTTATACTTCGCTTTGCTGTCGTCAGTTGCTACTGACCGTTTCTGTATCAGGGTCGCCAGATTACTGGTCCACTGGAGAAGTTTAGGATAAATAACTCGTATATGAGCGTCCAATTGGCAGAGTAGTTATAGCGCTTGTCACTTGTTGTAAAGTAGCCGGGTTCAAAACTTGGTATCGCCACGTTCCTAGTCTACCCAGCTGCAAATAAGCACAGGATCTGCTCTTGAAAAAAATGCAAATCTAGTTTTTCATATATTTCTACTAGAAATACTCAACTCGCGAATAATTTAATTTAGTTCGCGTGCAAGAAAATAGGTTGTATAAAAATATAGCTAACACATATTCAAATTCGCGCGAACGGAACTTGCGCACATGGGAGGTTGAGTTTAAGTATTCGATCAATCAAACGAGACGCTGCTTCGACAGTGGATTTCAACCAGGGCAGTATTGACGTTTAAGTAATACAATCAAGAAAGGTAGAAATGTTGTGACTTAAGTCTTCTGTGTAGCAAATTGTTTTCTTAATTTGTTTGGCACTATGATTACAATGATGATAACAATGAATCTTCAGTACCAGAATTAAGAAAGCACAAAGGTCTTTCTTTAAACTCTTGTGTTCATCTGATAACAACAAACAGCAACTGGTGTTGTGGAGGAGCGTCATCATAAACAACTTGACCCGAACGGAAAATTGTCTTGTTGTTCTACTAAGTGGTAACGCCTGCGCTATTTTCAAACAAAACAAAACAAAAACAGATCTGTCACCATTCGTCATTAGAGCAGACATAAAGCATTGGTTGTATTTTGTAACTGAAAGCGAATGTCAGGTTCCGGCGTTCAGTATTAATTTCTATAAGCGCATAGAAGCGCGGCACTGCGTTTCACAAAACATTAAAATAAAGATAGACATCTCAGAAATGAGATTGTTTTTTTTTTCAATAAAAATTATCGGGCCATTCAAGAACATAAAAGATGAGTTCTTTAAACAGGAGTTCTTGTGTACACCGCTCAGACTGATTGTTACATTTCTGTTCTGGTGTTCATAATGAATATACTTTATAACAAGGTAAAAGTAGCCCCATGAGAAATACTGCCGTTGAGGAGTAATGTGTTAAAGCCTTCACCATACTAGGTCCAACTTTGAGTGGTGGGGTGACCAGTTCCTAATCCTCGATGCCGTTGCCTTCCCTATCTCAAGAAGCAGAGCCAGGTACCCATTTACAGCTGGGTAGACTGGAGCACCGTGTTTCGCACCCGGTACCTTTGCCGCGAGCAGCTAGCATCCTAACCACACTGCCAATCGGATACTCGAAACAGCATTACAGATTATAATATAACCAGGACAGAGCTTTTAACTGACTACCTGAAGGCAAGATCGGTTCTCATTTTGACCGGGTATCGATGAACTAAGTAATCAGTATTCGCACTAAAAGTTCAGCAAGCACCAAAAAAGCAATATAGTTCTTTGGAGATTCTGAAACGAATCCCTGTGTACTAAAGATAAAAACATTTTTTCATCTTAAATATTTTTTTTCTTTTCCCCCACTCCAGTCTCTGAGTTCTTGTGAAATAATTTTGTCATCAGATCACACAACTAGCCATTTCTTAATGAACTGTGAAAAAAGTCAACACATGAATATCATTTTCAGAGTCTAGTCGCTGCTTGCAGGAAACCTTACTAAGCAGTCACGTGCTCTTTTGGTGGTTGTTTCTGTAGCAATTAGTTTAACATGATGAGGTTGCCAGTCTCACGCCCAACCTCATATTAGTCACCTTGTACGACATGCCCGCAGGAGCAGTAGTTATAGTCTGACTTTGTCTCATCAGAAACCCCTTGTATATACACGGCGCACCAAATAATGTACTATACTAGCATTACTTTATTATCGTAATCACATATCGACTAACGAAATAGTGATCTTAAATGGAGCAACTTAAAAATAATTGACTATTAGAGCTACAGGTGGTTTTCCTCTTTTTTCATTTAACTCATATATGCGTTAATCGAGATATTTAACGGTATATATAGGTAGGTTGTCCCATAGTAGATACTGCCGTATGATGAATGAAGTGTTAGAGACTTCACTTGCTAGGGCAAGTTTTATGAGGTGGGTTAACCGGTTCATTTCCACGCTGCCTTTACATTGCCTAAATATAGAGCAAAGTCACATACCCATTTACAGCTGAGTGGACTGAAGCGTGACACAACCAGGTTTCATTCCGAAAGCCCGCAAGCGCTCTAACTATCCCAAAATATACCCCAAATATAACCAGAAGGTTGAACAGGGTATGAACGCTCTATAATAGAGTAAAACAGGACAAGACTCGTACATTTGCCTTCTAGTCTGCCCCATTGGATATCCGAATGCCATTTTATTCTTCACATGTTGAATATGCACACGAGAACTTAACATAGTTTCTGTTATCCGCTAAAAACTGCTTGACTAAAAGTGCAAACTCTGCACCAAGTTAAGTTTCAAACTCAAACGATTTTTCTGGAGATGAGGTAAAGGGCACAGAACTAGCCGAGGTTTCGACGGTCCTCGCTACCTGTACCCACAATGTTATCCCGCTGTACCGTTCGATTCTCTATTTTCGTCGTATTTTATTTGCTTTGTTTTGTTTGAGCTTTACGTTTAGTATTGTCACTTGTGACATCTTCTCGAGGTCACAGTTATCAACACAATGATGTACACTGCTAGCGACAGGTCGAGCCCTTACCTTCCACTTTGACCACAATTATTATTATTTTTAAATCATACCCCTATTCACAAAGAATTATTGGCTTCTAATGTTAGACACCAGATCTTAGTTCTTTGACTTTGTCGTTATTTTCTTTTATCTCATATAATATTTGTATACGCCCTTTGTCATTTCCTGGGTTTTCTGACGAGACAAGGAAAGACTAGAACTACTACACCCTAATGCATGTCGTACGTGGCAACTATTATGAGATGTATGTGTATGACTGACAACGTAAAACAAATTAACACAGAAACCCCTGCTGCAAGAGCAGAAAAAAAGCTTGGTGCAGGCTTCCTGAAAGTGGAGCAGCTGCAATGGTGACGCTTTGCTCCGTACAAAGCGCAAAAGACAAAGAAATGAATGTTTTGATAACGGGGCGCTCAATACTCAATTTTTTTTACCCCCTGCCAGAACCAACAAATGTATGTGTGAAATATTGTGTTCAATTACTTTATAGCAAGACCACCTAGCAGAACCAACAAATGCGTGTGTAAAATATTGTAACAATGTACTTTATAGCAAGACCACCTAGCAGAACCACCAAATGTGTGTGTGAAATATTGTGTTCATTTACTTTATAGCAAGACCACCTAGCAGAACCAACAAATGTGTGTGGGAAATATTGTAACAATGTACTTTATAGCAAGACCACCTAGCAGAACCAACAAACGTGTGTGTGAAATATTGTGTTCATTTACTTTATAGCAAGACCACCTAGCAGAACAAACAAATGTGTGTGTGAAATAGTGTGTTCATTTACTTTATAGCAAGACCACCTAGCAGAACCAACCAATGTGTGTGTGAAATATTGTAACAATGTACTTTACAGCAAGACCACCTAGCAGAACCAACAAATGTGTGTGTGAAATATTGTGTTCATTTACTTTATAGCAAGACCATCTAGCAGAACCAACAAATCTGTGTGTGGAAATATTGTAACAATGTACTTTATAGCAAGACCACCTAGCAGAACCACCAAATGTGTGTGTGTGAAATATTGTGTTCATGTACTTCATAGCAAGACCACCTTGCAGAACCAACCAATGTGTGTGTGAAATATTGTATTCATTTACTTTATAGCAAGACCACCTAGCAGAACCAACAAATGTGTGTGTGAAATATTGTGTTCATTTACTTCATAGCAAGACCACCTAGCAGAACCAACAAATGTGTGTGTAAAATATTGTGTTCATTTACTTTATAGCAAGACCACTTAGCAGAACCAAGAAATCTTCTTGTGAAATATTTTGGTCATCACCTTTCTAAACTGAGACTTCCTGGCTGTATTCAATGGCAAAATAAAACTTTTCTGTTGCTGTGCCTGAAGCACGAATTAAATGCCCTTGCATTCATGAAAAATGGAACTACGTGGCTCAGTCAGAAGTTCTCGATCTTATTATACTTACTTACTTAGTCGTTCCCCTTCTACCGTGAGGTGTAGACGTTTGGAAGAGAGAGCGCCAGACTATTCTATCGGCTGTCTTTCTCCTGGCCTGGTTCCATTCTAGTCCTCGGTCCTTCAAAGATTGTCTAATGTTGTCCTCCCAGCGGACTCTGGGTCGTCCTGGGGGTCTGGATCCCTGGCTCTTTGTTTCCCATGCTTGTCGTAGTAGCCGATCTTCTCCCATTCTGCAGACATGGCCAAACCATCTTAGTTGGGACTGTTCTACTTGGGTCTGCAGGGGTGGGATTTTAGGCCTTGGCGTAATCGTCTGGTTGCGGACCATGTCTCTTCTTGTTACTTCAACCACCTTCCTCAGATACCTCATTTCTGAGGTTTGGATCTGGCTTTTGTGGGTTGTAGTCATTGCCCATGACTCGCATCCATATGTCAAGACTGGGACATAGGTGGCGCGGTAAACAGCCATCTTCGTTTTCTTACCAACCTCTCTCTTGCTGAGGAATCCTCGATTTATGGCCTGAAAAAGTCTCCCAGCTGCTGCTTTTCGAGTGGCCAACTCTTCTTTGATGCCTCCCTTTCGGTCTATAATAGCTCCGAGGTATTTAAAGTGGTCGACCTGCTCCAGGACCTGTTCTCCCAGCTTAATCTGATGTCTTCTTTCTTCTCGGGAGAATAAATGAAATCAGTATAAAAGACGAGAGAAAGGAAGGGCAGAATGTCAGACGGGCCTGTGAGCCCAATTCTCAACACTTTGAAAACAAAGTTCGTTCGCTCTCTCGCTGGCTCTCTCTCTCTCTCTCTCTCTCTCTCTCTCTCTCTCTCTCGCTTTCTGTCTCTCTTTCTCTCTCTCTCTTAGACAAGCCTAAGTTCCTTTCTCTCAACACTTTGAACATAAAGTTCGTTCGCTCTCTTTCAGTCCCTATTCATACAATCGTAGACTTTTCGAATACTTTATTAGTTTTGATTACATGCCCCCCTAATTAGATTATCTTTTCTTATAATATCAATTGTAGGTTCTAATGACGATGTTTGTACTTTTCTACATATTTTATGTCATGTTTATAAGTAGTTAATGTTAATATGAGTGTGCTATTTTATTTTACTTTGCAACGTTGAATTCCTTGACATTGATATGTAAAATGCATATGGAAATAAATGAATTCAGTATGCAAGGTGAGAGAAAGGAAGGGCAGAATGTCAGACGGGCCTGCGTGCCCAATTCTCAACCCTTTGAAAATAAAGTTCGTTCGTTCGTTCGTGATATCACCATGGATTGTGTTTGGAGCTGCTTATGACCATCCCTCTCTTCTCCAGCTCTTCCTTCCAGACTTGCAGGTTGGATTGGAGATATGCCTCTGATTTAGCAATCAGGGCAACATCATCAGCAAATGCCAGCTCTGAAATACGTACCTGTCTCATCTTCCAGTACCCCACTGAATACTTTCCTGTTCTCTCCTTACATGCCTTGATGACATCGTTCATGAGGAGTATGAAAAGATAAGGTGACAGGATATCACCTTGTCTTACACCAGTGGTGGTCCTGAACTCTTCTGACTTATGGTTTGCTGTCCTCACATAAATTCTGCAAGACTTGTAGAAGTTCTGTATAGCATGAATCAGAGGTGCTGGAATGTTCTTCCCTGCCAAACAGTCTCAAAGTTTGCTCCAGGGGACCCTGTCAAACGCCTTTTCCAGATCTATGAAACAAAGATGGATCTCACTCTTATACTCAAGAGCCTTTTCACTCAGCTGTCTGAGTGTGAAGATTAGGTCTTGAGTACTTCGGTTTGCTCGGAATCCGCACTGGATCTCATCCTATTGTGGCTCAGCTAGGCGTCGGAGTCTCTGCTCAAGGATTCTAGAGTAGATTTTACCAGGGACACTGAGAAGGGATATGCCTCTATGGTTTCCACATTGTCGATTGTCACCTTTTTTGAAAATTGGTGTTATGATGGCAATCTCCCAGTCCTTTGGTATGGTCTTGTTGCACCACGCTGCCTGTAGGACTCTTAAGAGTAATAGGTCTCCTGATGCTCCCATGTACTTAACCATTTCTGGTGTTATACCCTCATGCCCTGCTGCTTTGCCCATCTTGAGTTTCTCCAGTGCTGCCTTCAGTTCTTCCATCTTTATGTCATCTTCATCACCATTGGTTTCCTCTTCTGTGCTAGTGGTTATCATTTCTGATGCTTGACCTTGCTCACTATCAAGGAGTTCTGAGAAATATTATTTCCATCGATCCATTACTTCTTTCGGGGCAGTAAGCAATTTGCCTTGCTTGTCCTTTATAAATTTGAGAGGGCATTGTTTTTCCTTCCTCGTGTTCTTTATGGTCTTATAGAACAATTTCCGGTTTTCTTGCGCATCTTTTTCTAGCTTTTCTCCAAATTTTTCCCAGGACTTCTGTTATTATTATTATTATTTTTGTGAATGACGACACTTAAAAAAAAATAATAAACCTGCACGATATGTAAAACTAATATGTCACCACGCCCCAACTGGCATTCTTCTTCAAGTACCATGCCTTGTGGCGTAGGAGATCATGTCTGTCCACATCTTCCTGTCTCAAGTACAATTTATCAATTCTGTTGTTGACTTCTTTCCATGCCACGATGTCAAATGTGTCCAGTATTTGCTCTCTTTGTCTTCCCCTATCTCTTTTTCCTTCAATCTTACCCGTTGTTAAGATATATTCCGACTGGCATACTTCAGAAAAATCTCGTCAACCTGGGCTGAAGGTATGGTCTACAAAGCTGAGATTTGTAACCGTGTGTAACTTCTTTAAGACCCTGTCTGGTTATCGTGGGTCTCCAAGGAGACACAGAACGAATTGACCTACAGCTGTCTCAGGCATGTCGTAACCGGCGACTAATTTGAGGTTGTGCACGGGACTGGAAACCTCATCCTATTAAATAAATTGTTTCACAAACTACAGCTACACACGAGCTACAATAGTGCCCACATAAGCAGACACAAAAAAAAGGAGAAAGAAACTCTTAAAGTTCACGAGAGTGACATACTCTACTTCTGTTTACAGAATGTATTACTTTCATTTATCTTGTTTGTTTGTTTTTTTTGTTTTTTTTTTGTTGAAAATGTATCAGTTCTCGCTTTCTTTCTTATCGGTGTTTGGTCGTTTGTCCCCGACGACGGCATTGTGGCCGTAACGTCAGCAATGTTCTTTGGCCTAGTCAGAAGCATGACCTACTTTAGTTTACCCCGTCCAGTAAACTTACTGCACGAATACCGTACTCTCATCTTCGCCGTCCCATTAGTTTTCACACTAACACAACACACACCCACACACATATATACACACATGACATATTTTAATCTGACCGGTACTGTCGGAAAACCGCTCCAAGAAACAGCGGGTCAATTTTTTTAAACCGAATAATCACTCATTTTGTCACGGAGTGAATAAAGTTCACACTGTGAAAACCTCATCACTTTAACCTAAAATAAATTAATGACGTACAATGTACTTTTAAAAAGAACAATGCGGAATTCTGGGCACAAATGTGTAATTTGTGTCTTGTAATTTGCCTGTTCAAGTATTTTAGTCAATCGTTTTGGTAGCCTGCACGAGTGTTATTCACTCTTCTCTAATGGTTTTGACCCGACACGCTTTTATTATTATTTTTTTCCACAAACGTAAATTGGCTGGACACAAACTATCGGTGCATTCTGGTTCATGGCTCTAACTGTGTTTTGTCAGTTGAAACATTCCATCCAGCTCCCCCGCCATTACAGAGTACTGCTGATATTTTCAGCATATTTGTACTTAAAATTCTACTTCCCAGACTGACGTTGGGCGTGTAGATGTCTCGGCGAGAGATGAGGACGTCTCAGTTCGATTCAATGTCAGTCATTCTACTTATTTTATTTTAATTTAATTTAATTTTTTATTTATTTATTTATGTTTTGATCTCTTCGAATATTGTTGTGTTTCTTTCTTTTTTTTTTTCATTTTTGTGTAAGATAAGTTATTAATCTTTTGTACGTGTTATAATCCTTTGTATTTTTCTACTTTTTCTCCCTCTGTCTTTCGGCTTCTTATGGATCTTACACCTTCTATCAGTTCTCTGCGTCTTCTTGTCTCACTTTGTTCAAGTTCTTTCCATATCTTTTTTCTCTTCTCGTATATGTGCAAAGTTCTCTTTTCGTATATGTACAAAGTTATCTTCCCGTATATGTGCAGAGCTCTCTTCTTGTAAATTTAAAAAAAAACCAAAAAGTTATCTTCTCCATGTGTGAGTTATGATGTTTTTTTTTTTGTCTTGTTCTTTTTTTTCAGCTACCTTGTGGTCTTAAGTCACATAATAGGATTCATCTGACATTCGTGCTGATTTTTTTTTTTTTTTTTGTGGTGAAGATTTGATCCCCACCGATTTTAGAGCCCCTTTATTTTGCATTCCTATTTTTACATCAAATTTCCGACTCATCATGCACAGACGCACCCACGCATGTACACACACACACTCATGTACACAAGCACTCTTGCACGTACGCATACACACTCGCACATACACACACGCACATACACACACGGATATGTACACACTCATAATATGACCGGTACTTTAATCTGACCCGAGAGGTCGGAACGCCGCTCCCGGAAATCGTGGTTCCATTTTTAATGCTGAATAATCGCTCATTCTGTCACTGAAGGAATACAGTGTGTTAGCTCTAGCAGTTAGCGTCCGATTACAGCGCTTCCCCTCACAACACGGTAACTGGATTCGAGGATCAAAATCTAGTAACGTCATATTCCAGACTGCCCAGCTGTAAATGGGTACCTGACTCTGCTCTTGATTTAGGTAAGACATGGGCAGTGAGGAAAGGAACTGGTCACTTCACCTCACAAACAAGCTGGACCTATTATGGTGAAGTCTCTAACAATTCACTTCTCTACGTCAGTATAATCTATGGAACTACCTTTACCCTTAGCTCCAGTGTCAGTGTATTTGTCATGTCGTTTGGAAAGTATTTTCATTTACTGCACTTTCTAGGTTCTAGATACTGTTTATAAAATGTTGTCAATTGATTGCCGTACACAGTGAGGTAGAGAAGTTCATCAGCTTAAAATTACTAAATCCCCTCAAATATATAATCTAAATTATCAAAAATTATATTAAAGATCTCCTCTCTTCTCAAATTATCATGGCAAAATCTAACTAGGCAATGCTTAAATAAACAGTTGTAATTTGTAACTTTTTTTTTCTTTTAAATAAAACTTTGCCTCGTTTTAGCAAAGCGCGTCCCGTTCAACCTAATCGGTTATATTAGGGCGCATGTCCAAATAGAAATCCCTTTAGGTCTGGTGTCGTGTAAATACGAGAAGACGTCATTTGTAAATAGAAGTGGTCATTAGTGAATTTGTTAATTTGAATTGTTATCGCTAAGAAAAATTTAAATGCCCAAGATTTGGTTACTCTGTCTGCTCAGCTTGACGTCACTGAACGACGCGAGATTAGTGGCGTCGATACCGGAAATCAGGAAGTGATGGTTTTAAAATGGTATTCTTTCACATATTTGTAAATGGTGTTTGTGTATAGAGGTTAGCTTAGAGATCAGTGAAAGTAAAACATTAATTTATTTCCAAAGAAATCTAATGTTTCTTTTATGTTTTCACCATTAGTTTAATGACCCAAAGACTAGCTACGAACGAATAGAATAAACTGATATTAAGAACCATTGTACAATCAAAACATCACACAATACTGTATTAAGAACCATTGTACAATCAAAACAGCACACAATACTGTATTAAGAATGATCCCCAAGGAACAGCTTCTAGTAATACGAATTACGTCAATGACACTTAGGTAACTTCCACATGTGCTGATGTTTCAGTTTTAATGAATATTGTGCCAAATATTTCACTGATCATAGAGAGTTCCTTTCAAGACCCTGCTAAAGCTGCTTCACATTTGTTCTCAGATTGCTGGCTCGAAGAGCTATGTAAATACTTCACATAAAAGATATTAATTTTTAATTATCATCATTACGCTTGTCTATCGGCTTCAACGTTACCGCGCCCCGGGATCGAACCATCGTGACATCATACTCCAGTCTACCCAGCTGTAAATGGGTGCCTGACAATGCTCTTGAGTTAGGGAAGGCAAAGGCAACACGAAAATGAACTGGTCACCCACCTCATAAAGCTGCACCTAAATGGTGGTCTCTAACACTTCACTCCCTTACGGCAGTATCTACAATGGGGCTAACTTTACCATCATTATCATTTTCGTTTGCGCAACTTATGGAGTCTGGAACCACCACTACAACTAGTCCCTGCAGGAAACTTGCACAAACCATTCACATGTTCTTGTAGCACTGGTTTCTGTTGTAGTTGGTTTTAAATGACGAAGTTGTCAGCCACCATGCGCAACCTCATATTAGTGGTCTTCTACGACACGCCTGAGGGTGCTGTAGTCATATTCTCTCTTTGTGTCTTGAGAAATCTCAGGGAACTCCACGCAGCACTATTTTTTTTTTTTTTTTTTTGGGGTAAAATCTTTCACTTAAAATTCCGTGTATCTGTCTTAACATTTATTCTGGACGCCCCCCCCCCCCCACCCCCCCCCCCCCCCCCCCCATCACCCCCCCCCCCCCCCCCCCCCTTTCCCCACTTTTATGCCTGTCTCTTCAGTCTAATTCTATCAAGAAACTAATATTTTAGTTTTATCCATAATTTCCTGACAAGTGGAATATGTCTACGGCCAGCTTTAACCTCGGACAAATTAGCGGGAAAGCGTGAGTCTCACTCGCTACGCGCTAACGACTGCAGTGAACGGATAGGCAACTCTTTCAGCGAGCTCACAACACAGATGAATGATAGTCCTGAAGTTTTTGGTTCTGGCTTTAATTTATGGTTTGTTTTTGTTGTACTTGTACGGCATACATAAGCCAGCTTGAGCAACAAGATTGACAGTATATGTGCACAGAAGACAATAAATATGTTAATATTCATAAACTGTCAATATAACTGTGTTATGGTTCGTAGACCTTCAAGTATAAACAGTTTGTGAAGAGAGAGAGAGAGAGAGAGAGAGAGAGAGAGAGAGAGAGAGAGAGAGAGAGAGAGAGAGAGAGAGAGAGAGAGAGAAAGAGAGAGAGAGAAAGAGAGAGAGAGAGAGAGAGAGAGAGAGAGAGAGAATGTGTATGTGTGATTGTATGTGTTAGCAGAGGAGAAAGTATATGAATGTCAGAGAATGGTGCTATTACTTATTGTGTTCTTTTTTTTTTTTAACTTCAGCAGTAAATATTTCTAAGAGACAGAAAAAGAAATTATGACGTCAGATAAATTATAAGAACTACTTCTTGCATCAAAGTATAGAGAAACAGAAAATTTACCGGTTTGGCCATCTCATCAGAATGGAGCCAGACAATTTACCACTACGCGCCTACAACAAAAGAATATCTGGTTTCAGAGCACGGGGAAGACAAAGAGGTTGATGGATAGACAGCATCACTGAAATCCTACAGCAACACGGGTTCACGGCAGCCAGTGTGACACACTTGGTTCAAATACTCACACTTCAGATCCTCACTACGCTTCACGGCAGGAGTGGACCGAAAAAGTAAACATTTCACTCAGCCATAATTCACTTCAATCCGCCATATATTACTTTACTTAACCGTACTTCACTTCACCAGGTGATACTTCACTTCACTCAGCCTTACTTCACTCACTCAGCCATAATTCACTTCAGTCCGCGATATATTACTTTACTCAGCCGTACTTCACTTCACCAGGTGATACTTCACTTCACTCAGCTTTACTTCACTCAGCCATACTTCACTTCACTCAGCCATAATTCACTTCAATCAGCCATACTTCCATTCACTCAGCCACTCCTCACCCAAAACCGTTTATTACGGTAGAAGATATAAGAAACGGGAAAAGGTCCTACAAAATAAAAATGTTGCTCGTGAAACAGGAAACCTACATTGGTTTTCTTTTTTCATCTCTCTCAGCCCCTTTCTCTTCCTCCAGCTGCGAATTTCCTCTTGACCCTGTCTGTTCATTCGACGAATTGTGTACTCGCAGAGCAGTAAACTTAACAACACTCTGTGCAGAAAGTTCCATTTTGTGGGGTATAAGGTGTGAATAACAAATTCCTAGTGAAATAAACGTTTTTGCAGAAAACGTCATGCCCTAGAATATTCATAACAAAAGAAACTCCCATACTCTGAAATATACAGTAACGACAGAAGTATTCATAGCCTAGAACATTCAGTAACAACAGAGACTCCCATACTCTGAAATAAGCAGCAACAACAGAAAATCCCAGACTCTGAGATATGCAGTACAACAGATGTTCTCATAGTCTAGAACATTCAGTAACAACAGAAACTCTCATACTTAGAGATATGCAGTAACAACAGAAGTTCTCAAACCCTAGAACAGGTATTGGTAACCGGTCGATTTTGATCTACTGGTAGAATCCAAGCATCATTTGGTATATCTCTAGGTAAGAGCGGGAAGAAAAATATGTTGTACCTAGGTATATTCCGGGCTCCCACCGGCATTTAATACTCGGTGTCCCTAAGGTTTAACGGTACCTTCACCACATTTCAAACCCCGTAGTTAGGTTACTAAAATTCACTCTATTCGTGAACTGTGTAAGATAGAAAGCGATATTTTCTTTGAATTAAACTTAACTTATGGTAAAATGTTTAGGTTTCATTGTCCACCGCTCTGTTGATGAGATTGTGGGAAGCAGATCGTGCGGCAGAAATTATAGTTACATATATACTGGCTTTATTCCAAATTCTAGAAACTCTGTAACCTGAAAACAGACATGATTTTATCAAGGTAGAGCTTAGTGTTTCTAAAGTAGATCCCCACAGCTGCTAGATTACCTACTGCTGTTCTAGAACTTTCGATAACAACAAAAACGTTCAGACTCTGAAATATTCAATAACAACAAAAACGTTCAGACTCTGAAATATTCAATAACAACAAAAACGTTCAGACTCTGAAATATTCAATAACAACAAAAACGTTCAGACTCTGAAATATTCAACAACAACAAAAACGTTCAGACTCTGAAATAATTCAAAAACATCAAAAACGTTCAGACTATGAAACATTCAATAACATCAAAAACGTTCAGACTCTAAAATATTCAATAACAACAAAAACGTTCAGACTCTGAAACCTTCAATAACAACAAAACCGTTCAGACTCTAAAATATTCAATAACAACAGAAACTCTCGTACTCTGAAACATTATATAACAACAAAAACGTTCAGACTCTGGAATATTTATATGTTGCAGAAACTTCCATAGTCATGAGCAGACATAAATATAAGAAATTACCATATTCTGAAATATTGGTGACAACGAAATAGGAAGTCCTGTGGACTAGACACACACAATTTGTTCTGTAAGGCTAGATTATTATTTCATCTTCTATCGCTTACCTTGTGATTTTATATGGTAAAGACTGGAATATACTAAGAGAGAGAGAGAGAGAGAGAGAGAGAGCAACTAAATATGAATGAGGAGACGAGATGTGCGGAATGGAGCGACCTAAGCATCGAAAGAAATAGAATCAGCAATTGACAGGATAGATATAAAGAGAAGATGCTGGAAAAAAATTACAGAGAGGATTGACAGAAGAAATTAGATACAACTAAGAGAGTAATCAGAAGGGAAGGCAGGGGGAAGTGATTGTTAAGGAAAGAAAATGAGCAAGAGGAGAGGAAGAAAAAAGTATAGCGATGATTGCAAACATCATTGTAGTTTAAATCTCTAGTTTAAATCTCTAGTTTAAATCTCTAGTTTAAATCTCTAGTTTAAATCTCTAGTTTAAATTTCTAGTTTAAATCTCTAGTTTAAATTTCTAGTTTAAATCTCTAGTTTAAATCTCTAGTTTAAATCTCTAGTTTAAATTTCTAGTTTAAATCTCTAGTTTAAATTTCTAGTTTAAATCTCTAGTTTAAATCTCTAGTTTAAATTTCTAGTTTAAATTTCTAGTTTAAATCTCTAGTTTAAATTTCTAGTTTAAATCTCTAGTTTAAATCTCTAGTTTAAATTTCTAGTTTAAATTTCTAGTTTAAATCTCTAGTTTAAATTTCTAGTTTAAATCTCTATGTTATAAAATTTGTTGCTTTTCCCAGTTTAAAATTTATTACAACATAGTTTTATTTTGTCTTTTCACACATTTCATTTATTTTAAAAATGTTTTAAGACTGCACAATTTATTCTATTTTTAGATTAAAATGTGAAGTTCTATAGCTTATCCTGCATTAAAAATATTAAAAACCTGCATTCGTA
Organism: Oreohelix idahoensis; assembly: GCA_024509875.1. Classification (NCBI taxonomy): domain Eukaryota; kingdom Metazoa; phylum Mollusca; class Gastropoda; order Stylommatophora; family Oreohelicidae; genus Oreohelix; species Oreohelix idahoensis. The sequence goes on from JAMPIV010000770.1 coordinate 309,041, forward strand.
AATGGTTTATAATGTAATAGCGAGATCCCTAATAACATGCGGAATCCATTGTGGAATTTTGAAAATAGATGGTAGTTAGACGAGAATGTCGATATGTTTGGTAATCTTATCCGCAAATACGCTTTTGGCTTGTAGGTAGAAAATGAGTATTTCTTAAAAACAAAATTACTGGGTATTAAAGGGAAGTCAACGGACTCTAGTTTGGAGAAGTTACAGTAGCTAGTGCAAGGTTTACTTTCCCGTCACCATCATCAGACGTAAAGACAATAGAACTAGATCAATACGGTACTCTTGTTTCGGTTATCACATTGTTCGCTTTACGATTCAAGTGTCTGTTTCAGTTGCATAATTAGGGTGGGGAAGGTACCTTGGGCGCCATATTTGGGGGGATGGAGCCATTTTTAGTAAAACAAATGTAATAACTTCACTTTTCATTTATGACAATCTCATTTATCACACTTCACATTTATGAGTAGGTATGTGTAATTGTAGGAGAGATTCGGGTGATGGCGTGCTACAGAGAAGAGCAACAGCTTGTTTGGAAGGGAGAGGTTGGAGGAAGTCTGTAGTTTCGAGTACGTAGGGCTGCATGTGTCAGCAAAAGGAGAAATAGGCCAGAACAGGGATCGTGAACCTTTCCATGACAAAGAGCAAAATATTTAATTTTGTCTCCATTAAAAAAAATTGAAGAGCCGTATGAAAACCATTTTTATGGATAAATGGATATACTGTATGAAAAAAAAAAAATATGTTTGGAGTATCAGACCAGTGGAAACGTTTATATTTTATGATAAGACTTTTTTTCACTGTCACGGATTGCCTCCCCTGCTTTGCAGTAGTGGTCCAACAATGGCCAAAACTCAAGAATATCTAAATGGGTCGTCAAAGGAGTTTACCTTCGCACAAGATTACTGGTGGCAGAGATGTAGATAGAAGTGTAATGGCGCTTCTATCCGAAGGGAGTCTTCACAAGATAATTCAGAAGTCAAGAACCATGCGGTATAGCGCTAGCAATGGTTAACTTATATCTGTCCGTCGCCTTTTGTGAAGGATTTAAGCAATGGTATTTAGCCCGTTCAAGCCCCCAGCTGAGTTAATTCAGCGAATTCCTCTTATAATGGTATAGCTCTGTTTAGAGATAACTATATGTCTATATATATATATATATATATATATATATATATATATATATATATATATATATATATATATATATATATATATATATATATATATATATATATATATATATATATAGTGGACCACACATTTACATTATTTCTCAACATAGTCACCATTGACTTCAACACATTTTTGGTATCGTGGCACCAGGTTCTTAATTCCAGTGTCAAGGAAGTCTGCCGCCAGATGGGTACCGAAAATGTTAACCGATGAACACAAGCAGAAACGCCTGGCTTCGGCTCAAAACTTTTTGCAGCGCTATCGAAATGAAAGAGATGAATTTTTGGGCCACATTGTTACTGGAGATGACACCTGGATTTCCTACACAAACGTCGAATCAAAGCAACAGTCGATGCAATGGCGACCATCATGGTCCCCGAAAGCAAAGAAGTTTAAGCAAGCACCTTCTGTCAAAAAGATCATGGCCACTGTTTTCTGGGACAAAGAAGGGGTCATGTTTATTGATTTTCTTGAACGTGGAAAGATAGTTAATGCTAATGCTTATTGTGACACTGATAAAACTTAGACGTGTCATCAATAACAAAAGACGTGGGTTGCTGTCCACTGGGATTGTGTTTTTGCACGATAATGCTCGACCTCACACCGCAGATCGAACTGTTCAAATGTTGCAAAAATTTCACTGGGAAATTTTTGACCAACCGCCCTACAGCCCCGATCTTGCGCCAAGTGATTACCACCTTTTCATGCACCTAAAGAAGTGGCTGGCATCCCAGCAGTTTGAAACTGATGATGAACTGCAGTCAGGTGTTAATGAATGGTTCAAGACACTGGCGGCAGACTTCCTTGACACTGGAATTAAGAACCTAGTGCCACGATATCAAAAATGTGTTGAAGTCAATGGTGACTATGTTGAGAAATAATGTAAATGTGTGGTCCACTTTTGGCTGCAATAGATCATTTTTATATATGATGGTTTTTTTGTTATTTTAAAACGGGAATTACTTAAAAAACGCGCCTCGTATATATATATATTATATATATATATATATATATTTATATATATATATATATATATATATATATATATATATATATATATATATATATATATATATATATATATATATATATATGTAAAATATTCTGGCTCATACGTTTGCTTTCATACATATAAAAACTGAAGCGACTATGCTTGTTTAGTTTTAAAACAACATGTAACAACTTTAATAATGAATTAGTCTTTAACAGTTAAAATAAATATGGAAAGATTGGTGAAATTTTGCTGTAAATACACGTTTTCGTAACTGAGACGTAGGTAAGGATTTATCAAAGAGTCCGTTGCTTTCGTCTATTTTACACGAAAACTTAACCTAGGTGGTTTCCGTCACTTCTTCTTGGTGATGAGTGCACTTCTCCACATACTAGCGGCGTCGTAATGTTAGTACGTCAAACCATCTGATGCTTGTAACCACGTACATTTAGAAAAAATAAAAAGACAAATGCCTCTGCTAAGTACACTGAGTTGGAAGCATAACAGGCACATCCTCTCGCTGTCCACCCCCCAATGTTAATCTCTCAGAAGAAGTAAATTCTTGAGTACACAACGTAGCTCAAGAAAGATGATTAAAATTCACCAATATTCCTCTGGGTATTAACTGGGAAAATGTGTCTGGACAGCGCGAATAATGGTTTGTGCCTGAACTAACATTAACAAGCAAAGTATATCTCACAAAATGATATGCTACACTTGAAGCACATGTGATGTAATCATCACTCATCACTGCTTGTCGTGGTTGAGTTAAAGTGTTAGAGTATTTGTCGAGTTAGACAATTGTAGTGAAATCGACAATGAGAGTGAACTGACAAAATTATAGATTACACACAGATAACGTGTAAATAGGGTGAACTTGAGACCAACCTGGAAGAGGATTCATTAAAGCTATCTCTCTTTCCAAGCCTCAACCCACTTATATAGTCTAAGCACCACCCGCTCTCTCTCTCTCTCTCTCTCTTCTTTTCTCTTGTCAAATAGAGACCATAGTAAGAGCTGAAATAATAATTATGGATGAAAGATCATAAACAGCGCGTTAATAAATGAATAAAATTTACTAAAAGGTTCTTGAAGGAAGAAAATATTTGAAAATAAGTATATCAGCACAACAACATAAGAAAAGGCATCAATATTCACAACAGTTAACAAATATACAATTAAACACCCACGGACACACAAACCATTAACATAAACCCGGCTGTAGAACACCTGAGAAATAAATAAACAAAGTTCTCAATCCTTCCGCTTTTGGGGAACCACGATCAATAACTCCAGTTAGGGTCTTTATATATAGATATCCTCCATAAGTGATGCAATACCATAATAAATCCACTGTAGGTGCTATCCATGCACCGTTGGTTACACCCTAATGACAAGATAGGCTGTAGATGACTCTGTCTATATTCGGCTGACCGCTAATACGTGCGGGGTTTTGAATGACCAGAAACACACACAAGACGAGATCAATTTAGGACAAACAGTCCATGGCGCTATTATCCAGCGAGTGAGAAATCTAGGCCTGCGTACTTGATGTTAAATCCGGTTTGGCTGGCTTGACTTTAATTGTGACTGAGTGCTCCGTTTAACCACCCGGTCTGGTGTTTTCAAATCGGCTGAAGACGCTGCACTGATAGATATGCTGGAAGCCACAATGCTCTGACTGGTGATCAAGAGGCGAGTAGGAAACCACTACTGCCAAATTCAGTTTCAGATTTTGCTTTGGCTCTTTAAACACTGCATGAGCTTATTTCCCATTAGAGGGATGGGCGTTGACAAAGGGTTGTACTTCAGGTATGGGTGACAACTCGTGGTGCTAATTGCTTTCAGAAACCGAGAGATCGAAGAGAATGTGACGTTCTTCGCCTACTGGAATCCTGCGATAGCAGTGGGGTATCCTGAAACCCGAGATGACGAGAATAGACAACACAATCTAGTTTTGTTGTGCCCACATCTGCCTGTCTCATTTGGTCATCTACGGGCAGGAAAAATTTACGAGTGTCCTTGACTGAGTAAACCTATCTAGATTTATAGTCTACCAGAGACGCTAATTCGCCCATCTGGCATCGCGTGTTCCCACCGATGTTCGTCGTATAACGTAATAAATAGTAAGACAAATGTGATTCTAGACTTTACATCAAAGACAACCACCGCGAGAAAGTGTCATAGATAAGACGTAATATTATTCTAGCACTCACTGCGGCGTTCAAGGGCCACAACCACAAAGAACAAACGTGAGTTTTGTCTCCCCTTGAATCGGAGATAAAAGTGGGTACTCAGATCAAAAAAGGGTTGTCTTACCTTTGCTGCCGCTAGCGGTCCGCTTCTTCAAAGAAACTATATCTCGCTTGAGATCAATTGCTGTTACGATCTACCACTACTGGCCAAGTGTTGAATTTATAATGAAGGCCAGAACGAAATAAAACCGCGGGGTGGGGTCTGAGAGGGGAATAATGGTCTACGTAGGAAAAAAATCTAGGAAACCAGAAACATTAAGAGAGCAAGAAAAATGGGACGTGTTGGTAAAATAAAATTTCAGTCAACCGTGACACTGCTCCAATCGGAGTCTCGGGTCACCTCTGCTGTCGGGTTTTCCGCACGATCAGCCAGAAACAATCTCCAGCGCTTGCTGTAGTGGTTTATGAATATACTATTTTCATATGTTGAGATTGCCAGCCTCGTGTATAAAACCACTTAGCAAGAAAACATGTTAATTCACATATGTAAAAGAAATGTTCACAACTTACCCCAAATTGGGTTATACACAAGCTCCTCGCACAGTTTTCGGATGGACACGAGCAATTTCGGTGCATATGCTCTCGAATCACTTGGTCTGGGAAAGTATAGTAATTCCTTCTTATGACGTATGTTCTGTGATACACTTGGCCTGGGAAACTAGTAATTCCTCTTCGATGGGTGTTCTGCGATACACTTGGTCTGGGAAACTGTAATAATTCCTCTTTGACTGGTGATCCAATTCCTTTAGATGTCCAGACTCTGTATTTAAAGTCCTGACACCTTAAGTTTACAGTCTCTGTATTTATAAAGGCGGACTTACTTATAAGGTTTTAAGTTTCCCAAATACTTCGATCTGTCACTTATAAGTATGGAATTCTAGGTCGCATTCTTCTCTTTCTGGCTTTTTTGGGAGTTGCTCATTTGAAGTTGCGAATCTGTCTGTTCTGTGTCTCTGAGTTCGCTAGATTGTATTTTCGGTTTCCAGTTCAAATCACAGTTTGTACTTCCCGGGAAACTTGCCAATGAGATTCATTGTATATTCCGGCTCTCACGTCAATCCAATCGTAAGCTCTTTTCGCACTACGTGGGTTGGGGTGTTTAAATTCCCAATTTCCCCCGCGAGTTTAAAATATTAAATTTAATAATCCCACGCGTGACCTCTTTATAATAAGACGTAATATTTACGGTGACATCTTGTGCACTCTTACAAACAAATGTGTGAACATGTTTGCCTGGTGTAATGTCTTCCGCCAAGATGTCTACCCAGACAGATTATCTTTAGTAACCACCATGGATGGTCCCACAAAGGCGATAAACGCATCTACCACCTGTGTAATCTACCAGACAAAGGGACACCGTCGTCGGCAACCTACACACGCAATCTTGGGTTCTCTTCATGTCGATCGGACGAGACCGTATTTCGTGATAAGCGTATCGCTCGCTGGCCTTTTCAATTACCGGTATTGCTACGATTATACCACAGTTCACCTAGCGGAACGTAAATAAGTCTGAGGAGTGGTAAAGCAAAAATGAAAGAGATAAAGATAGTCCCATAGCAGATACTTCCGTAGGGGAGTGGAGTGTTAGAGACTTCACCCTACAAGATTCAGCATAGAGCAAAATAATGAATGAAAGGGCAAAAATTGCCAAATAATAAGCGATCGGAGAGAAAAACGAAGAAAAAGAAATTATACTGCCGTAGGGCTGAAGGTGTGAGAGAGCCACCAAAAGAACACGTACAGACGTTTTGCCACATTCCCAAAACATTTGCATGATAATTATTTCAGCCGTAATATTATAATATAAATTGTTTTTTTTTCTTTGAGATATGTATTGTTTTTAAAGTTCTGTCAAAAAGCCGTTACAATTCTGCAATTTGGGTATATAGAACATTTCTCTTGTCTTTAAAATAATAAAAATATGACAACATCTTTAAAGGCCCCCGCCCCCCCCCCCCCCCCCCCCTAATCCCAAAAGTTTAGTCCACTAAAAGTGTGTGTCAAAATGTGGTTTTAGTGCACGGACACTAAGAGTTAAGTAGCCGAGAGACAAGAGCCGCATGAGATGGCTCAATGATCCGGGGATTCCCGACCCCTGGGCCAGAAGATACTGAAACTTTGAACAGTAAAGAGCAGGAATAAGCAGCGCAGACCGTAGGAAATGCGATTCAGTGTCATGATGTAGGCTTCTTGATGTTTGATAAGACATCACAGAAAATCATTTTTTCAGATGCACTGAGGACAAAAAAGATCAGACTGGGTTCGAATTATTTTCAAATTAGTGAATGGTCTTTTATGTCCACGCAAAATCGAGCAATGAATAAAAAATATCTTTAAAAGAAAGTCGAGAAAAGGATACGGAGAAAACGCTTGGCGTTCTTGGATTGTTTATTCTTCAATGAAAAAGGCAGCCTTTTGTTTTTGTTGTTTGCTATATTCTCAGACTGAAAATCAGTCTTCGCTGGAGCAGGAAAATGGGTTCAATTACTGGAAAGCACCAGAAAAAATTAGCAGACATGAACTTTGAAAAAAGTCATCGATAATGTTTCAACCAATGAAAAGAACAGGAATGAAATATTTTAGAGAATAGAGGAACCATCAAGGTAGAGCTTCTAGCTCAAATTACAACAGAAAAACAAAGATGGCGAGATGTTGTCCACAGAATTCTCAATTATATAACATTTATAGCAACTCAGAATCTTGCATTGGGTGGCTTCAAGGAATTCCATAGAAACGTAGAAGCAATATTTATTTTCCTTGGGTTACTAAAGTTGTTGGCAAATTGTGATCATGTCACGAAAGAACATCTCACTAACGTGGAAAAGCACACTGGAAGAGCATCATATCTTTCTATTTTAGTGCAGAATGAATTTTTTCAGATGATGGCTTCTAATGTTCGCCAGAAATTGTTACAGGGCATCCATAAGATCCAATATTTTGACCACATGTTTGATTCTACTCCCGATCAGGCACATCGAGAGCAAATGGCACAAACAGTTCGTTATGCTGACACTGATTTTCAGAATAATACAATTCACGTAAAATAGTCTTTCCTTGGATTTATCCAATGGAAACAAACGGATGTTGAAAACATTGTGGAAATGATTTAGAAACATCTGGAAAAAGGCAAAATATGCCATTAGAAGACTCTCGGTCTCAGCGCTATGAAAATTCTGCAATTATAGCACATTATCAAAGTGGTATTCAACAGAGGATTATTGAAAAAGTGGCAAAGTTATTTTTGTGAACTGTGATAATCATTCTCTCAATTTGACAGGAATGCGCGCTGCTACCCATGATGCACTTATGGTGGCCTTTTCTCTTTTTTTTTGTTTTTTTGTTCTGTTGAGTCATTTTATTCATTCTTTTCACGTTCTACTCTCCAATGGCACATAGTTGTCAAAAATGTCATACACATAGTTGTCAAAAATGTCATACACATAGTTGTCAAAAATGTCATACACATAGTTGTCAAATTTGAGTCTGAAACTCGATGGAGTTCTGGAACAGATGCTGTGAAAACAGTTCATGAATACTTTGATATTAAATCAAAGTCTTGCAAAGCATGATCAAAATTAGACTGCTGACACTAGGGGAAATGCAAAGCAGATGACCGTTGATTATTTGACGTTGCTTGGATTTTGGAATAACATTTTTGTTCAGATTGAAAGAAGAAATAGTGACAATAATAAAAGAAACTATCGATCGTTTTCATAATGAAATGGAAGAAAGATGTGTCCATCTCAATGATTTTGATTCAAACACTGGATTTCTTTTATATGTTAAACGATTATAACTTAATTCAAATTAAAGCAGCAGCAATCATGGCCTAAATATTTTGAAGAAAAGTTGTCCCAACCATAGACGATTTTATAGCACTGATATTGAAGTTTTCAGCTTGATGAAGAAATCCTTAGTTCATATAAGGGGCTTCTGAAAAGCCGCGCAAATGTTTAGATTTGAAAAGCGGAGGAACTCAAATTTATTGTTCATTATGGAGATGAACATTTTTTTTCCAAACTTAAGAGTTGCTGTTGAGATAATGCTCACTATTTCAATTTCCAGTTGTGAGCGATCTTTTAGAAATTTATAATTTATCTTATCATATATGAGAGTTTCATTAGCACAAGAGAGACTTTCTGCTTTAGCCTTGATCAGCGTTGAACGTGAGAAAACTGAAATAACAAATTACAGTTAGAAAGATCAATTTTTAGTGTTAATATCCAAATCATTTTTAAATATATAGTAAAATAAAAAGTCATTTCTTATGTACTTACATAGTTTTTTTTTTTTTTCCAAAATATCTGTAACACTTTTTTATATACTCGTACGCCAAAGTAGTTTTTGTAATTTATAAAATGAAATGGCATTGACAAAGTGAGAAATACGTACGTGGTTATAGTTATAAAAATACATTAGTAACAATATAAGTTTCATTTTTTAAACAAAAAAGTGTATTTTGATTTTGTTATTTTGTAAGCGGTATTATAACGAGTAACTAGTTAACTACCAATATAAGAATTCAGCCAGGTTTTTAAAGGACAGTTTTCAAGGGGCGTCATTTTTTTTTGCATTTGCCCTGGTAGCCATAAATTCTAGTTACGAGACTGACCTGTGTGCAAGTGTGTATGCAAATACTCGTAAATATGTGTGAGTTATTTATATACAGATGCTTATCTGTCTGAAGAATAACTATAAATCTGTTCTCCCAATCATTAAGTAATTGTTGGTTATCTGTTAAGTTGCTGACGTACTTTCCTGCCATGATATAACGCTGTGCAACCAAGCTGTCTCATTATAGCTATAGAGATAGATAAAGGTAAACAGGCAATCGGATAGACAGACAGGCTGGTAGATAGATAAACTGACGGACAGATTCCAGGTATGTCCAATTCTGTTTGTGTGTTTTTTTTTCACCTTAAATGTTGTTGTTTTGAAATGGTGATGGGTGGAGAGCGGGCACTTAACAACTGCCCGTTATTGCCTCTTCTCGTTCCATCTTGGCCTACTCTGTTCAACCTGAAAATTGGTTATAATTGGTTATAATTGGGGTATTTAGTGTCTTTTTATTTACTAATTTTGTATTAAATTTAAATAACTGTTATCTCTTGCAGTTGCTGGTTTTAATTTATATTAGTATTTATCTTTTTTTTTCAGTTTTGTATTGTTTATAGATAACTATTGTCATTTGCACTTGGTTTTAATTTGTATTAGTATTTGTTCTTTTTGAGTTGGTTTTTTTTTTTTAAACTTCGTTGTCTTTCCTTGTCCTATGAGTAGTTAGTAAGTTTGCTAATTTTTCCGTTGTTTTTTTTTAAATGATTTGTTAGTTTGTGTTGCTTAATTTCTATTTGGTTGAATGTCTTTTCTGAAGTACTAACCTTATATGTTTTCCTTTGTTTTATGTATATATCGTTTAAGTATTGATTGGGCTTCTCCTGGGGCATATGTACTTAAAACCGTATCCCCATTCATGTCTATATTGTGATTTCACCTTAAATGGCCATGATCGTTGTCTTCATTACGGTCTTGAGGGTCACAGATATTGATTCGTCTTTGATTACGAGAACCGCTGATTGGCTAGTAGAAAACATAAGAGGAAGAGAAGAAAACATGTTACCGTCATGTCAAAGTAAATTAGAATACGTGTTCCAGCCAGATCGGGTTCTTCGCTAGACAGCCTTAAACCACAACATGTTGGCATCATATACTCGAAGATTACCAAAGTTGGCTGTCTTGAACACAGAAATCGATATGTAGCTGCCAATGTACCACACTTTATTCTGTACACTGGCAGATGGCAAAAGTACAGTCCGGGCGACCGCAGCTGAAGTTCAAAGATGTGTGCAAGAGAGACATGAAAGCACTGGACATGTTCTAGCAATCTGAGAGGATGAAGTTGCCAATCGCACCAAGTGGCTATATTCCCTACAGCGCCAACTCAGATTGGTCGAAAGAAGCTCTCACAACAAGTAGAAGAAAAAATAACACGTCGAAAGGAACACCTGTAAAAACAAGGAGCAGAAGGTCATCACCTCAGGTGAGCAGTCCCATTGCCAGTTATGACTGTAGGGAGCTACTACTGTACTGTACACCAAGTGTAGCATCATGTAGATCCTGGTCTACCGATAGATCACAGGGGATGATTTTGTAAATATTTAGCACATATGCTGGAACATGTCAAACTGTTGCCTTGATGACAGAAGTTTTACTTGTAGAAATCACCTAAATAGACAACATCTGCTGGTACCAGCAAGACATTACAAAACAGCGAGAATAAATTCGTGGTCACGGGTGATGACACGAGGGCAACGAGAGTGAGTAAGATTATTTCTTCAAAATTGATCTTATTTTTCCTTTTTATGTAATTAAAAAAAAAGTGACTTTCTAGAGTCTAGACAGTGCAACAACAGCAGATATAAACTAATTGAATTAATCTCTTTATTCACATGAGGAGGCCAACTGACAAACAAGTGAAGACGAAGATGACTATAATAGACAGTTGTAGGTTCATAAATAACATTAAAAATAACAGAAACATTGTTCAGATAACGAAAGCAAGCGTGTAAAGAAATAATCAATCAATATCCTTATCTCAAGTAAGTGTTTTTACTACGCCAGCAAGCACGCGCTTTCATCCATCTCTTCTAACTGACATTTTGCCCCCGTTCCTCTGTCTTGTACGGTTTGTTTACGTAGGCAAAAATTATCTCCACGTAAGTCATAAAAGAGTAAAAGAAGTCATAACAAACAGAGAAAAAGGTTAACCATTGCTACAGAAAAATTACTCATTCAATTTGTACCGAAGCAAAACGTAAACACCTTGGCCTCATTAGCTAAAGATAGAAGGAGATGTTATCTTATAGAAACTTTTGTTTCAGAGTCAGAAGTACATGACAGAGTAAAGGCGTAGATATAAATATATGTACACACTAAGTGCAAAATGTAACTCAGAAATATAACAATTAAAAAAACCTACTAACAAACAATCAAGCACACACAAAAAGCAGAAGAGCTCAAAAACAGCAGAATTGCATAAAAGCGGAGAATAATAATTATAATCAGCACACCTTTGTCAGCATAAATTTAAAAAAATAGTTCTTCAATGTTACATTAGCTTATGGAAGCAAATCATCGAGAGGAAATAAACGAAGAATAATATTGGACGCTGCGTAGATGTAGAATTACAAGCGAATGCTAAATAATTCGAAGCATATGGACAGATAAAATATGTCTTGATTACAACATCAAAGATATGCTTACTACTGTTTGTTTATTATTCAAAATTTCTATGAATACATTTTGACAACAAGTAACATGTATTGCGAAACACACAAAAAGAAATATATGCAGACAAAGAATGTACAGTTTAATATCACGGCATGACAGTAAGTCAACAACAGAATAGATAAACAACACTAGGACGTGAAACGTACACACAGTCATGATCTGATAAGCGGTCGGTGTGGCATTTGAAGAGGAAAAAAGTAGTCGCTTAGAAAAAGAGACTTCAGAGATGTTACAAGATGCCTAAATTAAATGCTAGAAATAATGAAGACAGATGAGTTACTGTGGTGAAGTGGGATGTTATAAATACTTATAGGGAACTTAGTGTACTGACTGAGATCAGCTGTGAAGGTATCTATATCTATTAAGAGTAGTGTATTATAGATAACCTTACTTGCTACCACATATCTATATATCTCAGTCAGAATTATTCTGGAATAGTGTGATGCTACGTTATGTGTCTAGGGTATGAGTATGGTGAAGTGTAAGTCACAACAACAGACATATAAACAATTTAATTTAATCCACTACTCTTAACAACACTGTGACACTCACATACATATAACACTCTATGAGAATATCTTAAAGAAGTCACTCGTAACGTTTCAAATAACAATATGTATTCAGTGCTGTTAATAATGTATTTGTGTCCTGATTCAAATACAAAGGAACCAGGAATCACAATCAATTTTAATTACAAGTTATGTACAGAATGTATTAATATGAATCTGGTAGTGACATATATTATTACAAATATCCTATGTGTGTCAGTTGTGTAATGGTAGTATGAGGTAATACTGGTTTGGTTTTGTTCAAGCTCTGTTGGTAGTTGTCATCATGACTTCAATAGTTTGTCTAAAGGAAATTAGTATTGGAGATGTTCTCAGTTCCTGATATTAAGACAATTAATTTCCCCTCTTAATATTATTTTTACTAAGTCATTTCAAGATGAGGGGATATAATGTTGAGCTCAGCTGGCCAATTCGCTTATCTGGCGTGATGGCGGCAGGAAAGGACTCCTCTGCTCGAATTCTCCTCTGGGCTCAGGAGACACCTCACTGATAGCTAAAAAGACCAAGGAGTATGCTGTCCGACTCTGGATTCAGCAAAGCTCTGACCAGGTGCTGCTCAGTACCATCAAGACCACTGTCCCTGAAATCAAGAAGGATGTACCTTCTACTTCATAACTAACTTAAACTCTCTTGTTACATTGATCACAACACAGCACAAACATTGAGTTCAGAGCATTAGGCCAACTGTCAGCTTCATTTGAAATACTTTATTCCAGTATTACCCTTCTTAATGGTTACTACGCCTCTGCACTTCCAGCATTATTTCTTTCTAGTCAATCATCCAGGTGTCAGTGTACTGTTTGGCCATTCCATGCCGTTTTACTTCTCTCCGACACCCTCTGTTCAGGCTGGAGCATTACAGGCTTTACCTCACGTTGGCCACTGAACTACACATATATATACAGGCATAAATCAACAATTCACATTCAATTTTCATTAAAAGATATTGAATGGTTCAAGCTTACCACAATTCATACGAATAAACACAGATACGTTGATTAGCAATGAATTCTGGCACAAACTGGCACAAATTCCCATCTGCTTATCTTCCAGGCTTTTATTGAGCAAAATATAAGCTGGCTTCAACGCACTGATGCTTTATCAAGCTATTTTAAACAAGTGGTTTCGAACTAACGCTCCCAAGTGTGTATATCAGCGAGTCTGACCAATGAGCCCCGTTTCGACAAGTGTTTGAAAAAATGTTACCTTTCCCCGTTTCCCCTAACAACCAAGATAGTATTTATAGCCCGACCAATCGTGGTTAGGCTTTCATTTGTTGCGCTCCAATCAATTTGGAGTTTACATGGTAGGCTATTTCTGTAACGTAAATTTTTTTCAAACACGTTAAAAAAAAATCTTATGAGCAGAAATGATTTTATGCTGTCAGGCACCCCCAATATTTTATTTTGGGTATAATTTATTAATTCCTGGACTATTTGCGTAACGTTTTACATATTATTTGTCAGCAAGCCCTAAGGAACCCAAAAATACAAATTTAAAGGAGCTACGTGGCTGCATTCAAAATATGCAATTTCTTCTACCTCCTGTTTCGAAGATGTGCTGTCTGGGTACTGTTATGTTCTCAACCGTAAACCCATCTAATGTTATCTTTTCTAATAAGAGTTTTTTTTTTTGATTTATAAACCTAACTCTGGGAAAGGGTAGTGTATTTTATCACTGTCCGTCTGAAAAAAAATTAGTGCATGTAGACTTACACGCGTGATGCATGCGTTCCAAAAAGTTGTTTTTTCACACACACACACGGAGAAGAGAATTAGAAGTCTTCACAAAGAGAATAAGAAAGACATAAGAAAACCCTAGCTCGGTTAACATATGACAGGAAGGCATGATGCTCCCCTTGGAGTTAAGATGTCACAAGCTTTAATTATTGCCTACAAACCAGTCCAAATATTTTCCGCTTTCTATTTATGTGATAAAAAAAAAAAAAAAACTTACATCTTGGCTCTAGACCACTGTCCGAGTCACAAACTTTATCTCTATAGATGTTCTGTAAACTTGTTGACCGTAATCGATGTAGGATGCATCGATAAATCATCTTTAGGTGGATGTGGATGATGTTATAACGGGCCCGCAGTGGCGGCCCCTACACAGTGCCAGTAGAACAGGAGCAATCCCTCATTTTTGAAGATGTTTCATATTAAACACACATACACAAATACACACACACACACTATTTAATCTGCGTAATTGTTCTAACAAAACACGTACTGGCCTCGAATGTGAACTGTGGTTCAAACATTTGAAGGCAATGTGTAAAAGTACAAGCAATTAGAAATTGTGAGTTGTTGTTATTGTTTAACTAGGGCTGCTGAGCTTCCCGCTCTTTTGCAGCCAATAACAAGTTGAAGACTCGTTGGTATTATCTACACTGTATATCTAGGCTTTTACTGGGTCTTTTCTACCATACCGAAATGTGTTGAGTTGAAATTATGAGTTCCAGTTTCTCCAGCTTGACTTGCATTTAAAAAATCATCACATCTGGCCCCAAGCTAAGAGAAAAAAGCACGTGTCATACTCAGCAGTCCTCGTCATCCAATGGGGGCTCTCTAAATATGCAGAGCTAAAAGTACTCTGGCTCTGGGCTCTCCCAAGGAATTGTCACTTCATACACAGTGCCACTTCTCAGCTCCTCCTGCCTATCGTGGGTCCACAGTGAGATCCTTCTGCGTGGGTGCAGCCAACCAGGTAGAAGCCAGAGTTACGCGTGGGGCTCAAACGACTCTTCCAAGCTTAGTGTGCAATGCTGAGTTCTCAACATGTTTGACCACAGGGGAAATTTTGAGTGAAAACTGCATTTGATATGTTGGCGGTCTTGTGAGCAAACACCATTGAACAAAGGATGAGATGAAGACGCTAGAGATGGATAAGACACACATTGAGGAAACCTGTTTATAGCATTACAAAGTAGTACTTGTTCTGAAAACCACAGGATAAGAGACGGAGAGATAAACCTCACACAAACAAACAAACAAACAAACAAAAAAAACTCAGAAGAGAACTTGAGACAGAAATAGAAAATGATAAGGAAGACATAGAAAAGAGCTTGAGTCACGTGATGGCACGTAAAATTAAAACTCTGGATGTGTTTGTTGAAGGAATGTGCTCCTTTGGGAGATAAGGGGTTTAAAAACAAACGATACATTTGCTAGTCACTCGTGTAGTCTTTAAATATAAATAATTTAATACCGGAGTGATTTTACAGATCTTACCGATTACCGCGGGTGTTAGAAATAATTATAGTAGTATTACCTGTTTTATATATTCTCTTTATACAGGTGATCAGACCTTGCGACCCAACGGTTTTATTATATAGAGAGTCATGTTCAGATGGCTTATGGCATCCCAGTATATGTTCCAAACATAACAACATTGACTATACCAAAATCTGACTGTCGGAGACCCTTATAAGTCCACCTTCTAAACCCACTAGAGTGGTTAAATAACCAGAACGGTCAATTGTTCACTTGTGTTAAAAATTTAACTGGAACGGGACAATGCCAGATATATATTAAATCATATAAAGTTCCCTGGCCTGATGAGGCAGAACTGACAGCACGAAATCTATTTAATCAAAACCCATATGACAGAAAAAATAGTGTTCCTAACACCAACTATAAAGAGAACAATTTCAGCTATTCATTCAGAGAACAGCCGGGTGGTAACATTCTGCTGTTGGAGATATTTCCCAGTCATTACGACAGAATCCTAGAAAAAACAAACTTATTCCCAATTAAATACCTGCAGTCTGACGGAAAATCCTTGCCAGGAAAAATTATAATCAACACACCATTTCAGCGAACTCTCCGAGCGATATTAGCAGTGGCTATACGGAGTTTTCTGGGGCTGGACTGGACAAAATAACAGGACATCTAATAGTCGTTGTTTAAGAACTGTGTGCGATTTAATTCTATGGACGTATGCAGCCGACTGAGAGGTAAGTCTGAATGGATGTGAGCGCTCACTGGTATGAATGTAGAGCGTGGAAACTGAACGAAAGAATTTAGTTTACTTAAGTTTACTACTAATATAACTCCTTCATTTTTTTATCTATTCTCTCACTAAGTCTGAAGGCCCACGGGAAAGTTAAATTAAGGACATATCCTATATACCCATCCCGTCTACCCCACTCCCATTTGTCAAGCAATTGTTTGATCTGTTGGGTAAACACACCTCGGGTGGGATCATTTTCCTAGTTTTTCCATGTTCCAGACGGAGGGTCTATGAGAATATATATTGTTTATTTATTTTCCCTTTATGTAACTATAATTTCACCTGATGACATGATAACGATGTATTAACTGTTATAACCTATTTTATTGTCTAAAGATAGAATAAATTTTATAAACCTTAATCTATTAGTTTTGGTCAAACAACCTCCCCTGCCCAATATATGTGCCCATAGTCACCTGTTCGTTTCTACGTATGTACGTATTTATGTCACAAAATTGTTTGTGTGTGCATACGAGAGGATAGTGTATTAGAATCAGTATCTAGTGAAATAATACTTCTTCATTTTAGCGTGTCGTGCTATATAGGTGAGTTGAGCAATCACTCAACCCAAGACAGTATTTTTCTTACACTCTGTATTCCTCGTAAACAGGACTATTTCTCACACCTTTCTCTCACATAGCTTTCACTATCTCACCCCTGCTCGATTGAGACCATAAAAATAAAGCCTATATAAAACTCACGACAGTCAGGAAGCATAACCATTAATTGGTTAGCCAAATATATCATGGCTAGTTTTTGCCTGGAAGCTTACGACATACCAGCAAGTACATAAGTGACTTGGCACCCATAAGTGGAAGGCAAAGGTTATATCATACCCATGTATCATAACATGGGAATTATTCATGTATTTTGTTAATTCTGCACAGTAGACACTATCTTATCGTGCTATCTCTGTAACATACTACCATGAATCATTCATTTATATACAAACACTGAAGACATGGTCGCCTCCTGAACAGCAGTGGTTGGTGAGATTGTTGGAACACCATGGCCACCTATTACCTTTTGTTCCAGGTTTTATGATCGAGTTTTATGATCATTCCTGATCGAATTTTACTAAAGACTTGAGGACCGTTGATCCTGCTAACTGGAGCCTAGAGGTCAACCAATCTTCAACACCTTAGTCCCCCGTAGTTATAGGGCGGGCTGAAGGACAGTCTCTTGATTCAAGTGTGTCTCAGGAACCTCGAGCAGACGTTGCTAATACCAGATGAGTTATATGTATACCCATCTAAAAAATCCTGGGAGCAGTTTCTAAAGCAAATGTCAATGAGGATAACATTTAAAGACTAGATAGCAAGATATATCCAAACTATACTGTGACAGACTGTTCTAATTTCATTGGAAGATTCATCCAAGATTTTTTTACTATTATTTATTTTAATTTGTAACTATAAATAATCATACATTTTATCATCTTCCAACACCCCTTTTTCATTACAAGAATATATAGATGTACATAATAAATTATGAAATTGTACTCATTTGACTTGGTAAATTTTTAACTGTTAAATTTTGAGTTGCTTTTTCTAATTTAATTATATTATCACATAGGGTTACTATAGCGAAAGTGGCACCGTATACCCCTGAAGCCTAAATCTATTGTCCAGCTCAGAGTATTCCCAATCGTAACTCAATTGTGATACCAGTGCACTTCTCTGGCACTGGGACTTCATACTTTCTGGAGAGAGATTCTACTTCTTCTCTACCACTATCCTCACACCAGGAAAACCTTTCGCTACACCCCTGTCAGTATCTTTATTACCGATAAGTCTGTCTGGCGAGTCAATATTGGCAGGAAAGCATCGGAACAGGTAATCAGTGCACATATTTGTGTTGTGAGGTTTCACAAGATGCCACCGGAAATATTGCCGCATGCTTTGAAAGAGGTCACGCGTTGGAATATTAAATCTAATATTTTAAACACGTGTGGGATTTTTTGAATTAAACACCCCAACCCACATAGTCTAAAGAGATTCCATTGGTTTAAAGTGAGCGCCGAGGTATACATTGAATTTCATTGGAAAACCCGGCGGAAAGACCATCTGTGATCTGAACTGGAAACTCGAGAAATAATCTAGCGAAATCGGAGACACAGTACACAGACAGCTTCGCAACTTCAAATGAGCGTCTTCCAGAAGCCAGTGAGACATCGGACTTAGAATTCCTATATTATAAGTGACAGATCGAAGTATTTGGGAAACTTAAAACCTTAAAAGTAAGCCCGCCTTTATAAATAGAAAGACTGAAAAACTTAAGGGACCAGGACTTTAAATACCAAGACTGGAAACCTAGGAATTGGATCACCAGTAATAAGAAAAACTTTCCCAGACCAAGTGTTTCGCAGATTCACTCGTCATAAAAGGGATTCAGAATTTCCAGACCAAGTGGTTCGAGAGCATATAACCTAAATTGCTCGAGTCCATTCTACCCTGCGCGAGGAAATTGTGTATTACCAAAACTTTGGGGTAAGTGTAACAATTATTTTACAAATATGAATTAACATGTTTCTTACTAAGTGGATATATATATATATATATGAGGCTGGCAACTTGAACATATGAAACTAGTATATTCATAAACCACTAAAGCAAGCGCTGGTGATTTCTTCTAGCTAGTCGTGCAGAAAACCAACAGCAAAGGTGACACCAGACTTCGAATAGAGCAGTGATAACTGATGATTACATCACATATGCCTAAAGTGTATAATTTTTTGTGAGATATATGCACTTTGTTAATTGTAACTCATGCAAATCAGTATTCGCGCTATCCAGACACATTTTCCCAGTTAATACCCAGAGGAATAGGGTGAATTTTATTCATCTTCCCTGAGCTACACTGTGTACTCGGGAATTTAATTCTTCTGAGAGATTAACATTGGTGGATGGACAGCGAGAATGCGCCTGTTAATTAGCAGCCCACAAATGTACCTAGCAGTTGCATTTGTTTTCTATTTTTTCCAAAAACGTTAGTGGTACAAGACTACTTGTGGTTACAAGCTATCGGACGGTTCGAAGTACTGAAGTTACTACGTCACTCGTGTGAGAGAAGTACACTCATCACCAAGAAGTGACGAAAAACACGGCGACAGGACTCACCTAGAGTTAAGTTTTCTTGTTAAAAAGGCGAAAGCAACGAACTTTGATAAATCCTCACCTACGTCTCCGTGACGAAAACTTGTATTTACAGCAAAATTCATCATTCCCTCCATATTTTAACATTTAAAGACTAATTCATTATTAAATTTGTTACATATTGTTTTAAAACTAAACAATAGTTGGTTATTCAGTTATTACATGTATGAAAGCAAACGTATGAGCTAGAATATTTAATATACATATATACATCTAGACATATATTTACCTCTAAACAGAGCTATACCATTATGAGAGGAAATTCGCAGAATTAAATCAGCTGGGGGCTTGAACGGGCTAAAAACCATTGCTTAAATCCTTTACAAAAGGCGACGGACAGATATAAATTAACCATTGCTCAGCCCTATGCCGCATGGTTCTTGACTTCTGAGTTATCTTGTTAAAGTTACCGTAAGGTAGAAGCGTCATTAACCTTCTATCCACATCTCTGCAAAGAGTAACCTTGTGCAAAGGTAGACACCTTTGACGACCCATTTAGATGCTCTTGAGTTTTGACCACTGTCGGTACACTTCTGCAAAGCAGGGGAGGCAATCCGTGACAATTGTAGCTGTTTTGTAATGAATACAACAAATATTGTAACTGTTTTGTAATGAATACAACAAATATTGTAACTGTTTTGTAATGAATACAACACATATTGTAACTGTTTTGTAATGAATACAGCAAATATTGTAACTATTTTGTAATGAATACAACAAATATTGTAACTGTTTTGTAATGAATACAATAAATATTGTAACTATTTTGTAATGAATACAACAAATAGTGTAGCTGTTTTGTAATGAATACAACAAATATTGCAACTATTTTGTAATGAATACAACAAATATTGTAATTGTTTTGTAATGAATACAACAAATATTGTAACTATTTTCTAATGAATACAACAAATATTGTAACTGTTTTCTAATGAATACAACAAATATTGTAACTATTTTGTAATGAATACAACAAATATTTTAACTGTTTTGTAATAAATAAAACAAATATTGTAACTGTTTTGTCATGAAGACTGTGGTAAAGTGGGATGTTATAAATATTTATAGGGGACTTAGTGTACTGACTGAGATCAGCTGTGAAGGTATCTGTATCTAATAAGTGTGGTGTATTACAGATGACCTTACTTTGCTACCACATTTATACCTCAGTCAGACTTATTCTGGAATATTGTGATGACTACGTTGAATGTCTAGGGTTATGATAATGCTGAAGAGTATGTTCACAACAACCAACAAACAGATAAACAATTTAATTTAATCCACAACACTTTACAACACTGTGACACTCACATACATATAACACTCTATAAGACTATCTTAATAAGTCAAGGGTAACTTTTTAAAATATGTATTAATTCCTGTCAATAATAGATATCCTGATTCAACTACAAAGTGAACCAGGAATCACAATCAAATGTAATCACAAGTTGTATGTACACAATTTATAGATAGGATCTTTGTATTGACATATATTATTATTGCAATATGTGTGTAAGTTGTGCTGTAGTATTATGAGGTAATACTGGCTATTCAAGCTATGTTGTTGTTTGTCATCATGACTTCAAGTGTTTGTTTCTGGTGGAAATCATATTGGAAAGGTTCACAGTTTCTTTTTATTTGAAACAAATAAATGTCCCTCTTGATTTAAGGTAAAGTCACTTTTAGAAGGAGGGGGGGGGTATACACAAGATTGAGCTGCTCTGGCCAACGTAATCTTAACTTCTGTGTGGCCGGCAGGAAACAGTCTCCACTGCTCGCTTGCTTCACCGTTTCCTTGAGAAACAATACTGGTCGCTATCTTGACCAAGGAGTATGCTACCAGCCTCTGGATTCAGCAAAACTCAGACCAGGTGCTGCTTCAATACGTTAGGACCACGGTCCCACAATTCATGGAAATATTAAACAAATACGTTGACTGGCGATGAGTTATGGCACAATTCCGATCTGCCTCTGTCCCGGGCTTTTATTAGAAAAATATGAGCTGGATCTCAACGCACTTGCTTTTACACAGTTTAATTTCAAAAAGTGGCACTGAACTGACGCTCCTAATTGACTATATCAACTGGTCTAGCCAATGGGACCATGTTTACAAAAGCTTTTGAAAAAATGTACCCTTCCTACGTTTCCCTTAACAACCAAAAATAGTATTTGCAGTCGACTAATCCTGTTTCGCCTTACATATAATTCTAACCAATCAAATCGGATTTAACGTAGTGGCCTCATTCCCCTAAAGCAGTATCCAAACATGAGTAAATATGATCTGGTGCTGTCAGACAACACCCCTATAATATTTTGGCTATAATTTGTTAATTACTAGACTATGTGCATAACACTTAACATATTCTTTGTCAGCAAGTCCTAAGGCACCCAAATATATAAATTTAATGGGCTAAGTGGCTCCGTTCAAAATATGTATTCTAGGATAGTCGTGTATTTTTATTTTTTATTTTTTTTTATCGATTTAGAACCGCCACCTGTCCTGCCTTTTCGACTGTTCTGTCAGACTAATGTCAGGATTTCAGACATAAAAGAGTAGAATGTCATGTTTCCTAATAAGCATTAATCATGTTTTCAAAACCTAACCGTGTATTGGTAGTGTTTTTTGTCACTGTTTATTTGAAAAAAAGTTAGTGCTTCATGCCTTTCGCGTTCACTTTTTCATCGCGAGACGAACGTGGTAGTATTGAGTGCGTTCCTCCTTCTCTCTCTCTCTCTCTCTCTTCTAAGTCCGTCTGTCTTTTCATTACGCAGTGTATATAATGACAGTAATGCTAGTATTTTATCTAGGTCATTAAGCAGTGTGCGTATCTCAAGGTTTTCTAAGAAACACAGTACCAGTTTTATTTTTAGAAACGCGTGTATGCTGCTGTAGGCTTTACTAGTAAACGTGAAAGCGTTACAATATGCAGACGAAGTAGAAAAAGGGGGATTTTTGTACGCCATTATGACAGCACTGTTCCCTTACCATTCTTCTTTCCTTTTATTGAATTACTTCGTTAGGCTTTACATTTCCTTTTTAATTTATATATGTGGATTTAGAATGTTTCACGACAAATTCTCCCCACTTAAAACAGACGTTATATGTCAGTCTATAATTCTATATACACATAGAGAAATTTAATATTATTCCTGGGGCTTACGGTGATTTTCATCACACGGATGGCGGCTTAAATAATCCGCTCCAAGGTTGGTTTTTCCAGAAATATACTCTATGCTGAACTCATATGGTTGCATCAGTAATGACCAACGGAGTAATCTAGAATTGTCATGCCTAGCCTGCGCTAGAAACGACAAGGGTTTGTGATCCGTTTGCAACTTAAATGCCTTCCCATACAGATAAATATTGAATTTCTTGATCGCCCACATTACTGCAAGACATTCTTTTTCGCTAGTTGAGTAATTGGTTTCAGCTTTATTCAACTTTCTGCTAGCATATGCCACTGGGGTTAAATCCCCATCCAGTGCATCTGATTTCTGTAACAGGGTCGCGCCTAACCCGATATTACTTGCATCCATTCTCACAATGAATTCTTGACTTAAGTCAGGTAATTTCAAAATAGGTTTGCTTGTGAGCTTTTCCTTCAATTCCTGGTATGCCAATTCACATTGTGCTGTCCATGTAATTCGATCTGGATTTCCTTTGCGTGTCAAATCAGTTAACGGTGCACATATGGAATTAAAGTTTTTGATATACTTTTGGTAGAAACCACATAATGAGACAAAGGATCTCACGTCTTTCTTGGTTTGTGGTCTCGGGGCTTTCTTTGGCTTCTCTAAATTCTTTGGGTCAGGGGTCATGTTTCCCTGATGGACTGTGTGTCCCAAGAATTCTAATTCTTTACATCCAACGCAACATTTGGTTGGTCGGGCTGTTAAATTCGCTTCTCTAAGTCGATTAAACAGCATGTTCAGAGAGTCAATGTGTTCCTCAAATGTTTCGGTTGCTATAAGGATATCATCCATGAAATTTGTGATGCATGGATTATTCAGAGGATCCAACAATTTTCTCATCATTCTAGAGAAGACACTAGGCGCATTCTTCAATCCAAATGGCAATCTGTTAAACTCATAGTGTCCCTCTGAGGTACTAAAAGCTAGGTACGGTCTAACCTCAAGCTTTACTGGAATCTGATAGTATCCTTTGCTCAGATCCACTTTTGAGAAATATTTAGCTTTATTTAGCCTGGCAAACAACTGATTTGTATCCGGCAATGGATCCACCTGACCTTCTGTGATAGCATTCAGTCTCCTGTAATCTATACAGAGTCTATGTTCTCCAGAGGGTTTCCTTAAGAGCACCACACTGGAACTATACGAAGATTCACTGTGTGAAATGATTCCTTCCTTCAACAGATAGTCTATCTCTTCCTTCAAGGCTTTCTCCTTAGCAAACGGAATTGAATAGGCTTTCATACAGACAGGTGTGGGGTCTATCAGTTTCATATAATATTCCAATAAGTTTGTATGCCCCGGTCGGTCCGTTAACACCTCTGTATGATCATCTAAAACCTGTTGCACTCTCTCCTTCTGATTTTTCGTTAAATGTGTACTGATTTTCACCTGTGCCGCTGTCTCACAGGGGTGTAATGGATATTCAAATGATGAAAGTGGTTCCTTTTTCATCTCCATTGCAATGGACAAGGTCAACAAGTGTGTCTCTTCCTGATTTTCTCTTTCCAAATATTTCTTCAAGAGATTCACATGATAGATTCTTTCTTTCCCCCTCTTATCTATCTTATAATTTGTTCTAGACACCTTCTCTAGAACTGTATATGGACCTTGCCATCCAATTTGTAACTTATTCGGACTACCGGGTAGAAGAAGCAGTACCTTCTCTCCCACAGCCAAATCTCTGTCTTTCGCCTTCCTGTTATAATAGGCAGCATGTTTCTTCCTGGCTTGTTTCAAATTTTCATTGGCAAGTTTCCAGCCAGTTGTTAAACGAGTGGTCAGCTCATTCACATATTGGTATGAAGATGTAATGTTTTCCTCTGCCTTTTCATCAGTCCACGTTCTTAACAAAGCTACATATGGATTTTTAAATTCGGAAACTTATTTTTCCTGGCACATGTCAGGTCCTTTGCACTCGAAACCCTGTTGTGATGACTTTTCTTCCCCGAATCATCATGCACAAATCGACCGCTACCAATTTTTTTCTTGGGGCTCTCTCCCCACTTAGAATTCTTGATGAGAGATTTTCTCTCTACATCTTCTTCCTCCAGTTTACATAAGTCCGATTGAGGGATTTTCGGCTTATCCTGGGGTAAGACATCTTTTTGCACTCGCTGCATAGTGGCCATTGTAAAACAGTCAATTGAAGATTGTCCGTGAAAAGGGGCTTCCCATTCCACTTGGTCCACTTTATTATTCTTTCCAGTGTCAGGCCTACGTTTGCCCCGTGGCGTGTGGAGGTCCTGAACACTGTTCCCACTTGTGGGTGTTCCCTCATGTGCTATGCTACACCTCTCTACAAAATTTTCAATGTCCCACCTTGCCTTGGGCCAATAATAATTTTGAGCTACCCTTTGAATGATGGTACCTATTTTCTCATGGTCCCCATCTTGTTTCACATGTAAGCTCCTTACTAAGTCTGCCCTATACCTTTTAGGAAGTACCAGCTGTCCCTGACCTTTGGATCTAGTTCCAGTCTTCCGATATATCAGTTTGTTCTTCATATAGAAGTCTCCTTTTCCTGGAGGTGTGTGACAATGGGACAAATTCCTAAAACAAGGCTTGAGGGTCTTATCCCCAGCCTGCGCCTTCCTCGTCTATTCTGGAGTGGTATTTAACATAATATCCTCCTCCTTTCTTGAGGTCGACCTGACCTGAAGGGTGGCCATTACTATAGGGTTCCTTCTGCAACGGTCAGTATCATGATTGTCCATCCGACAATTCTTACACCACCTCCTTTTTTGGTTGAAAGATTTTCTTTCATCAAATTTCCTTTCATCGAATTGTGGGGTTTTATTTTTATTGTCATACCGTGGCCTATCAAACTGGTGCTTACCTTTGTTCTGATCTCTAGGATCAAATTTATTAAAGTTCTGTGGTGCCTTAAAATTATCTACCTGTTTCTTTTTATTACTTGATACCTCTGCTTGAGCTGCCTGATACCTTTCAGCGACATTTACTAACTCACCCAGCCTCTCTGCACCTTGTTCCATGAGAAACTTTCTCAGGTCTGGAGCCATGGACTCTCTTAGTTGTTCTATAAGGATCATTTTTTTAAGATCTTGGGTTTTCCCCAGAGAAGTCCATTTCTCCAAGTATGTCTCTAACCGTGCAGAGAACTGGTGATAGGTTTCACCTGACAGTAGTTTAGCATTCCTTAATTTTTTTCTATAAAATTAACCATTCTTTTCATATCTTAACAAAAGAGCCTGCTTTAGCATGTCATAATTTTCTTGATCACCTCTGCTCATTTTGGCAAAAACTTCATAAGATGCACCACGAAGCCCTTGAGATAACTTTAAGCTCCACCTTTCTCTCTCTAACCCATACGTGGTAGCTAATAGTTCATATCTATTTAGATAGCTCTCGATATCATCTTCTTTCTCAACAAAATTATCTAAATGAAAATTCATAGCTGAGGTTGAGGCTCCCTGACTAGCGGAGGCATGAGAGGTAAAGGGACTGGCACCATTTTCAGGAGCATGGCCTTGAAACTCAAACTCCCTTAGTCGTAACTCATGTTCCCTTTGTAATCTCTTATCTTCTGCTTCCCTTTCTGCAGCCTGTCTCCGTTCTTCTCTTTCGGCCTCCAATTGGACCTTCTTAGCCTCAGCCTCCAATTGTAACTTCTTAGCCTCAGCCTCTAATGCCCTAGCCTCCTTGTCAGCCTCAATCTGCAACCTCTTAATTTCTTTTTCAGCCTCTAACTTTCTTTCAGCTTCTTTTTCTAATCTTTTTTCTTCACGTTCAATAAATTTGTCACATTCAGTAGTGACATAAGCAATCATAACTTGCCCGTCCATTCCTAACTCTTTAGCAGCCTGCACAGCAGCAGATTGAAATTTTGCTAGGTCCGCCATTTTCTAACAGGCAAATGTACACAATATTTAACTAAACAATTCAATCTATAAATAATTATCTAAGGACAACCACAGGCACTGAGAGCTCAACCTTATTTATTTTCACCCCAGGATACCTTTTAAATTTTTATTATTCCCTGAAGTGAATTACCCCCAATATATATGCTAGGGGAAGGTTCAATATCCTGGGAGCGAGACCCCAATATATGTGGTAAAGTGGGATGTTATAAATATTTATAGGGGACTTAGTGTACTGACTGAGATCAGCTGTGAAGGTATCTGTATCTAATAAGTGTGGTGTATTACAGATGACCTTACTTTGCTACCACATTTATACCTCAGTCAGACTTATTCTGGAATATTGTGATGACTACGTTGAATGTCTAGGGTTATGATAATGCTGAAGTGTATGTTCACAACAACCAACAAACAGATAAACAATTTAATTTAATCCACAACACTTTACAACACTGTGACACTCACATACATATAACACTCTATAAGACTATCTTAATAAGTCAAGGGTAACTTTTTAAAATATGTATTAATTCCTGTCAATAATAGATATCCTGATTCAACTACAAAGTGAACCAGGAATCACAATCAAATGTAATCACAAGTTGTATGTACACAATTTATAGATAGGATCTTTGTATTGACATATATTATTATTGCAATATGTGTGTAAGTTGTGCTGTAGTACTATGAGGTAATACTGGCTATTCAAGCTATGTTGTTGTTTGTCATCATGACTTCAAGTGTTTGTTTCTGGTGGAAATCATATTGGAAAGGTTCACAGTTTCTTTTTATTTGAAACAAATAAATGTCCCTCTTGATTTAAGGTAAAGTCACTTTTAGAAGGGGGGGGGGGGGGGGGATACACAAGATTGAGCTGCTCTGGCCAACGTAATCTTAACTTCTGTGTGGCCGGCAGGAAACAGTCTCCACTGCTCGCTTGCTTCACCGTTTCCTTGAGAAACAATACTGGTCGCTATCTTGACCAAGGAGTATGCTACCAGCCTCTCATCATCATCATCTCAACCCATAACCCGTCATGGGTCGTAGGGGTGCCATGGTGGAAGCATCAGCAAAACTCAGACCAGGTGCTGCTTCAATACGTTAGGACCACGGTCCCACAATTCATGGAAATATTAAACAAATACGTTGACTGGCGATGAGTTATGGCACAATTCCGATCTGCCTCTGTCCCAGGCTTTTATTAGAAAAATATGAGCTGGATCTCAACGCACTTGCTTTTACACAGTTTAATTTCAAAAAGTGGCACTGAACTGACGCTCCTAATTGACTATATCAACTGGTCTAGCCAATGGGACCATGTTTACAAAAGCTTTTGAAAAAATGTACCCTTCCTACGTTTCCCTTAACAACCAAAAATAGTATTTGCAGTCGACTAATCATGTTTCGCCTTACATATAATTCTAACCAATCAAATCGGATTTAACGTAGTGGCCTCATTCCCCTAAAGCAGTATCCAAACATGAGCAAATATGATCTGGTGCTGTCAGACAACACCCCTATAATATTTTGGCTATAATTTGTTAATTACTAGACTATGTACATAACACTTAACATATTCTTTGTCAGCAAGTCCTAAGGCACCCAAATATATAAATTTAATGGGGCTAAGTGGCTCCGTTCAAAATATGTATTCTTGGATAGTCGTGTATTTTTATTTTTTATTTTTTTTTAATCGATTTAGAACCGCCACCTGTCCTGCCTTTTCGACTGTTCTGTCAGACTAATGTCAGGATTTCAGACATAAAAGAGTAGAATGTCATGTTTCCTAATAAGCATTAATCATATTTTCAAAACCTAACCGTGTATTGGTAGTGTTTTTTGTCACTGTTTATTTGAAAAAAAGTTAGTGCTTCATGCCTTTCGCGTTCCCTTTTTCATCGCGAGACGAACGTGGTAGTATTGAATGCGTACTCCTTCTCTCTCTCTCTCTCTCTCTCTCTCTCTCTCTCTCTCTCTCTCTCTCTCTCTCTTCTAAGTCCGTCTGTCTTTTCATTACGCAGTGTATATAATGACATTAATGCTAGTATTTTATCTAGGTCATTAAGCAGTGTGCGTATCTCAAGGTTTTCTATGAAACACAGTACCAGTTTTATTTTTAAAAACGCGTGTATGCTGCTGTAGGCTTTACTAGTAAACGTGAAAGCGTTACAATATGCAGACGAAGTAGAAAAAGGGGGATTTTTGTACGCCATTGTGACAGCACTGTTCCCTTACCATTCTTCTTTCCTTTTATTGAATTACTTCGTTAGGCTTTACATTTCCTTTTTAATTTATATATGTGGATTTAGAATGTTTCACGACAAAGACAGCAAATATTGTAACTCTTTTGTAATAAATAAAACAAATATTGTAACTGTTTTGTCATGAAGACAGCAAATATTGTTAACTGTTTTTGTCATGCAGATTGAAAAAATTTATAATTTATATCATGAATGAATCAAATATTGTAACGAATTTAGGTCATTCTCGTTGAAGAATTATAGTACGCTTATGACTGCAGATTCATTCCGTTAAAA
Organism: Oreohelix idahoensis; assembly: GCA_024509875.1. Taxonomy (NCBI): domain Eukaryota; kingdom Metazoa; phylum Mollusca; class Gastropoda; order Stylommatophora; family Oreohelicidae; genus Oreohelix; species Oreohelix idahoensis. Next base: position 338,101 of record JAMPIV010000770.1, read on the forward strand.
CAAATGTATAATAAATTGAAATCCACTCGTGAAGACACTCATCGTGATCACCCATCAGCCCCCCTCCCCAAGAAGTCAACAACAAACTTATGCCATGTCCTGATGTCACTTGCCATCAGCTTAATGTATTTTCATGTTTTCCTGACCCTTTTATTTCATGTTTGTCTCTAGTTCTCTTCTGCCAGTCCCATGCCTAAATCTCCGTAGTCGCGTCTAACGACATGCATAATATATTACAATATTATTATTATTATTATCATTTTTTGCTCACATTTCGAACCTCGGTAACACACAGGTAAAATAGAAAATATTATAGATGTATAACAGAAGACAGAAGAGAGAAGATGTAAAGAACTTTTAACACGTTAACAGTGTTCAGAGAAACTGGAAGCTTTAATTATTTGTTTCTGATCATTATTTCAAATTATTCTACACTCTGGTTCACATTATTTCATTCCACTATTTCGCTGAATAATTCGATATCCATGTAGTAAGCGAACCAATAACAGTCCTTGTAGAGAGTGAAAAAAGTGATTAATAATTATCTGCCATTTTAGGACAGTGCACAAATATTAGTCTGCTAAAAATAACTATTTCCTGACCTTTATCTTTTACTACTGCCGAAGTGTGAATCTGTTTGCTCTTATTGACGAAGATATTTCTGAACCTGCTAATTCCATGACGTTATGAAAACTTACAAATGTCTTACCGAGATTCTGGAGAAATTCTCAGATTAAGTCGTACATTAAGATTACCATTTCATTATTTCAGGGATATTATGGGGCGTTATACACTAAGAAAGAAAACATTGACTGAAAAGAAAGAGATATTATGGGTCGTTATACACTAAGAAAGAAAACATTGACTGAAAAGAAAGAGATATTTTGGGGCGTTATACACTAAGAAAGAAAAAATATAGACTGAAAAGAAAGAGCTTTTTTTTAAACTTAGTGAGCAAAGATTGCAAAATCAATGTGATGCTATTATATTAATAGCAAACACGAGAAACAGCTTTCAGAAAGTGTTCAGGAGAGAACGCAGTTTGTCGATTTCGCCTCCCGGTACGTTTGATTTGTCTAAGACTCCAGATTGATACTTCTTCTGATGTCAAGATCAAAAGTGATACCAAGATTTGCTATCTTTCTCCGTGTTTCTTATTTCTGTCTGCACATAGAGACAGACAGAGTGATTGAAATGTGAAATGACGAGGGAAGAAAGTAAAAGACAGAAAAGATTGTTACATACTGCTTTGTCTGTAGAACAGTAAACATGGATGAGTGTTGTCAAAGGAATTCAAGAAAATATTTGAACAGCATTTCAGAGTGAAAAAAAGAGACGTTTCGAGAGAATAAGGACGAATGTACCTGGTGGAAAAGTGAAAGGTAACGATTTTATAGAGCTGGCATTTTCCAATAGCGAATTCATTCGTTTCCTAAAAGATGTGTTCTTTCAAAACGGTGCTGCTGCATTGACTCGGCTCTTAATCTTGCTTGTAAATAAACTTGTGCACACGACATCCCACAGTCAAAGAAGTCCTCAGAGGAGAAAATAAACATTGTTCTATAAATGGAAACTAATTTGAAATGCACATTTGCTTCCAGAAATCTTCGTGTATATAACATTCTGTACCACATGGAATGCTTTAGCGATGAAGCAATAAAAAACACATTAATAACCATTCAGTTGGTTCATCATAATCCTAAAATGTCAAACTGAGTGGTTTCCGTTCTATGTACACACTTTACGTCGTCTAACAATATTCATTTACTTACCCCTCCCTCCCCCCAACCACCTATTGTTCATGAACGGCCAGAAAATATGTTCAGTAAGTAAATCATTACGCAGCGCCCCACATAATGAACACTTCGAATAAGGAAATAAGAAACAGCAAATTTAACTACTTAGATCAGTGGTTTGTAACCCAGGAGCTGTGAAGATTTACTTTAGATACACTGAGACTTCTTAACGTCTGCCATCATAAACTATGTTTGTTCTCAGGTTTTGGAATATTTGGAATTTGTAATAAGGTAGCACATATATAACCCTTGCCTCTGCTGGCCGGTCTGCTACCCGCTATACAGTGAACGGTGCGGTTGAAGGTTCAAAATATATGATATTTTTGACAGTGATCCTCTGTCACTGAGCGTCAGCTCTTGGTGAAAATGATACTTTACCTATTGTTAACTTCACTTCATAGAGAGGATAGCTTTCATATCTGATGCACTTAATGAAATAATGGCATTCTAACAAGGTAGCTCGTGGGTTTTAACTGGGGACGCGGAAAAAACACCTTTAATTCTTTCTATTTTCCCTATCCGTCAGTTAAACATCTGCCAAATTATCATATGTGATCTATGGATAAATCGCGATCAAGCGGTTGCAGACTGCTACTTTTTTTTTTTCTATTCAATTAACAAAAATTGACAGCACATAACGAAATCGCTACCATTTTTTTCCTTCTTGTTGTTGCCTCTTTTGGCGAGGCACACCCTCTTCAACTCAAGATCTAAATGACCATACACAAACATTTTTGTCAAGAAAGAAAATTAAAATCGGAAGGAGTTTAAATGAATCATGATTTTACATGAAACCAACTTAATGAGCTGAAGCATTTTGTCGAGCAATCATAGCATGATACGTCACATGCACTCGATTTTTTTTTTCAGTGAACTTCGTTGAACTGACTGCTCAGTGGATTAATACTTTTTTCTTTTTCAAGTATAAAGTTGTTACCGCAACGTCTCTGTATTGGTGATTTGTGGTGCTAATGTTGCTGTGGGTCGTCGCTTCGTTATGGATAACGATGACAAGACAAACGTAACGGTAACGATTGGGTCATAAGACTGACCAATTGGTAAGTAAGGCATACTGGACCCATTGTTGAACGTGAATGACGACACGATTTATTACGGAAAAAGACGTTGACATCATGTGCAAGTACAGTTCATCGATATGGTTCTGACAGTATATACATTGGCATATATAATAATCAACATGGCCGTTGATTGACAGCACTCGCCGTTACGACGTCAAGGCTAACGGCTTGGTAATATACATGGTTCTGTCGAATCGACCGCTCATATTTTTTACATAGTTATATATTTCTTTATGCTTCAATTAGCTCCTAGCGTTAGAGGGGGCGCACTAGCAATTTGACATTTCTGGTCAAATTGAAGCGCTGCCATAACGTTTACAGGAGACGAAGTATCGGAGGCAAGATACTTAAAAATAAGCCATTTTCTGGCTAAATATTCAAATCAAGCAAGTCTTGGTATTTTCTCATCAAGAACGTCATCTTCGTCTTATAGATGATTATAATTACTTTATGACCGTGTGTTAAAAACAGATCTGGTGTAAGGGAAGTAAACCTGAGAATGTTAGTAGACACGTTAGATTTTGAGTTGGGGCACTTGTTTGCTTGTTGGCTATTGAATTGTTTATGAAAATATCTCGTGGTAGTTTCGAGAGACAGATTACAGAAAGCGTGGAAAAAACGCTGATCATCTCAAGTAGTGAGATATATTTATTCTGTATTGTTTTGAGCTGTGTGAGAATAGCTCGCGGCTAGCCCGCAGATGATTGATTGACTGAGTTGTGTTGAACAGTGAGGAAGTCTCGTGACTGTGTTTGAGCTGGACGAGTGTGTGATTCGAAGAGAGTGTTCTAGGCGTTTGACCGGGGCGGTCGGGCCTGTGTTTTTGGTAAGTGTAATGCCTGCGCAGTGCTGAAGTTAAAATGTCGACTGATTCTTTGCTGTGGGTACAGCGTAGTATAAAACTGCAGTGTGGATTATTGTGAAAATGTTTATGCGGCCAAGAGGTTGTGTAGGCCATTTTGATAACTGCAGTGTGCAGTCCTCAAAGGCCATTATTTCCTGTGAGAGGATAGTAGTTGATCCTGTGAGGGGATAGCGCTGATGAATTATATAAAGGCCATTATTTCCTGTGAGAGGATTGTCATTGATGATACTTTATAGCGCTGATGAATTATATAAAGGCCATTGTTTCCTGTGAGAGGATAGCGCTGATGAATTATATAAAGGCCATTATCTCCTGTGAGAGGATTGTTATTGATGATACTTTGTAGCGCTGATGAATTATATAAAGGCCATTGTTTCCTGTGAGAGGATAGTTGTTGAGGAAGAGATAGCGCTGAGTTATTGATGATACTTTATAGCGCTGATATCATTGTAACTGCCGAGTGTGCAGTCCTTATAGTGTTAAGATATATCTCGTGTTTTGCTGTGAACTGTATCCTGACTATGTGCATTTCATATTAATGTGTTGTGACGTAAATAAACCAGTATTAAATGTCACCAGTCGTTTACAACCATCCATGACTCTTATGTACGTACCTGTGGTGTAAACGACTAAACCAACACACGCACTCAATATTCCAGACGTGACAGTAGTAACACATATTTAGGAATAGCTCTGTGTGGGCGTATACATACAACTATTTATATATAGTCTACTTTAGACTCTATCAGTTAGACTCTATCAGTGGTGGCCCATTGACAATACTCCACAACAAAACTCGTTTGTATCACCGTGTCTTTCCTGAACTAAGGATAAGCACACGAAAAAAATTCACGTCTATACAAGACGGAGGATATCGGGATCTGCCTCAGGTACGTTTGCTGGTTAGCAACAGATCACCGCGACAAACCGCGCCATACCCGTTTAAGAATGGTGCACCGGTCGTACGCAAATAATTAAACATACAAGGTACAGTTAACTTAGAAGAACTCAACTGTGCGTCTACAAAATACTAGACTCACATGTGAGGATCTCAAACATTTAACTCCCCCGCTATGAATATAACTTAACAATAGTATTGTTTAATATTAGTAATTGGAAATAATTACATTATGTACTTACATTCCCCCCCCCCCCCCCAACCTTCTCATCCGAACATTTTTACCTGACCATATAAGGTATTGCCCCTCTACGTGCCATTTTATTAAAATCATTAAAACACCGACCTGTCCTTGATTGTTACTCCTGATGAATCTCATCTCAAGCCATCTGCCACCGGACATCCTAATATAATTTCTTCGTGTCCCAACACTCAAGACCAATACCGTCTATATGGTAGATGGTTGAAAGGGCGAGCTACTAAGAAAAGTAGTAAACACCTTAAGAAAAAAAATACTCAAGATTGTTAATAAACGATAATATAAGAATGAGCGGTGTTTTGCACATTGCACCTTATGTTATCTCTTTAATGACAAATCTTATTTACCACTACCACACACATTTACTGTCTAGTCGGAAGTAGTTATGCAATCTAGTGCATGGATGCACCGCTTAATCCTTCTATTGCTGGCGATTAATCAAACACGTCAGGGTGGCTTTGTTTCCCTTATTTCTAAGCGCCGACAGGCCACTATGAAAGATAAACAATTCAGACGGTGGTTGGCCGGTAAATTACCTGGTGTCAGCCGGGCAAGGTCAAGATAATAGCGATAGGTGCGGACGTACACAAAAGATAATGAACGGATGAGAAGAAAGTAAAAGAATGGCAAGAGACAGGGAACAAAGATGGTCACAGGAAAATGTAACGACTTTTGTTTTTTAAATAAAATTTTGTCTCGTATTGGCGAGGCGCGTCCCATTCAACTTTGTCGGTTATATTAGGGCGCATATTCAAATATATATAAGGAATATGATAACAATGATGATAACAATGTAACGACTGAATTATGACTCGTCACAATGGGAAAGAGAACACCTAGGCCATAGTGTTGTACAGCTGCGCACGATCATTGAAGATTTCGGGTTTTCCCGATAGAGTGTTCCTTCAGTTATCGTTGCGCATACTTTATAAAAGAAGTAAAATGCGTTGTTAAGGATGACGTCAGAGTAAACGTGTAACGTCAGTTGGAGAGCGGGCCTGAGGAAGGACAAGGTGTCCATTTTATTGTGTGCAGATTTCATATTATTCAGGAATCGCAATTTTCGAGGCAGGTTAGCCTCTCAGGTATCGTTAGGGATGAAAGTTAAAGCAGACGCAGTTTATCTGCTGTTTAAATTAGACAAGGCCGACAACGGAAATATGGGCAGTGTTAATGACAAGAGCAATGGCTGGAGATGCTTGACGTAGAATGTCAGAGAATGAAGCCTGAATCGATATGTACTCAGTTTGCTCTGTTGTAAATTAGTATATGGAATAAACCTTTTATCGTCCTGGCATGGATTATTCCTTGAATATTTATGTTGTGTAAATCTGTACGTCAGTCCACCCTGTGAGAAGTGTCAAACGTCAACTATCAGGTTTTCACTACACATATAAAAAAAACGATGCTTATCATCAGCTATATAGGCGAGACCAGGTCATCATTTTCTGCACACGCACTGGTCATAACAGATTGAGGTACCATCTATACCACAAGTACTGGATTAGTACAATAGATCTCTGCATCTGTGGCATCGGCCACATGACAGCCGAACAGCTACTGCAGTCCTGCCCAACATACAGCAGTAAACGGAGTAGCAAATGGCAGCAACCTACTTCTCTCTAAAATAACTGTTTGGAGATGTCAGAAACCTTAAGCTGACTACTGCCTTTATTAGAGTCATTAAAGTGGAAGAGATGCCAGGGACTTTGAGCTGACTACTGTCTTTATTAGAGTCATTAAAGTGGAAGAGATGTCCGAAACCTTAAGCTGACTACTGCCTTTATTAGAGTCATTAATGTGGAAGAGATGTCAGAAACCTTGAGCTGAATACTGCCGTTTTTAGTCATTAATGTGGAAGAGATGTCAGGCACCTTGAGCTGACTGCTGCCTTCATTAGAGTCATTAATGTGGAAGAGATGAAAGCAACCTTTAGCTGACTACTGCCTTTATTTGAGACATTAATGTGGGAGAGATGTCAGGAAACTTAAGCTGACTATTGCCTTTATTAGAGTCATTAATGTGGAACAGATGTCAGGAACTTTGAGCTGACTACTGCCTTTATTAGAGTCATTGATGTGAAAGAAATGCCAGGGACCTTGAGCTGATTACTGCTTTTGTTAGAGTCATAAATGTGGAAGTGTAAGCGCGAACGAGGTTGAAGAAGGATGAAGATAATGTGAAAAAGATTGTTGCATTTGACTCGCTTCACAAGATCTTCGCAAGATGAATGAGTGGAACCAGTAAGAAAGAGACAAGGGATGAGGAAAGAAGAAATCTGACCCCCATGGCCATATTGTTTATCATTAATAAAACGTTGCCTCGTTTTGACGAAGCGCCAAGTGCATAGTACACATGGAGTCCATCGGTTATATCATGGTACATGTCCAAATATAAAAGACCTTTAGGTATGGTTAATATTGCATACGATATTGTTCATCAAGGAATTGACTTCTAACAAGGAACAGGTTGTAAGGGCCATAAAATATCGACACTTAAATAAGACGACGCCAGGGATTTTTCACGGTGATGTCTGTCACGGGTTGCCTCCCTTTGCTCTGCAGTAGTGGTCCAAAGTGGCCAAAACCTAGAGTATCTAATGTGGGTCTTCAAAGGTGTCTAACTTTGATAAATCTTGTTTCTTGCACCAGATTGACATGGACTTTTTTTTTTTTGTGATATTGCTCGTCCAGTCACAATGTTCTGTAAATGGGTCAGGTTACCGACTGTTGGGGCCCTGACAAGGTGTACTGTTAAGTGCGTATATTCTGATGCACTGAGTGAGTGTGAACATCAATAATGACAAACGCGAATGGATGACAGTTCCACAGGTTTACAGGACACTCACTCCAATCACAGGTGGAAGTCAAGGATGGCTGGACTACTGTGGTCGTTTCATACTGTTTAATAGGACGCACACACTTAGACAGTACGTGTATAGTTACAGGAACACAGGTCGACATAAATAGCATATTGTTGATCAATGGTCTACCATCTTAAGTTAGCATTCATGTTGAATAACATCATAATGGAGTATCTGTAGACAAGCACTTAGATTTCCTCTGTTTATCAATATAATCATCAGGCCTTACTGACCGAGCGTGTCAGTTAATAAATACTGTTCAAGCCTGACTCCTAGACAGAACCTCTTTTCTAGCGAAGATTCCTTTAGGTAAAGTACAGCAAATCTTTCAGAAGATAATGTTAACCCACCAGTATTGGGTTTTCTTTATAACTGTGATCTCTTAATCATCACCTGATAATAAGGGGCATCCCTGTTCTCTGATCGATGATCGACAAAAAGTTAGAATCCAAAATGGCTTCTGGTTCCCTTTTGAGCATCGCTCACTATACAGATGTATAGCAGATCTTCAATAGAAGCTTTGTTCATAAACACAAATGTTTCTACACGAATCAGCATATTCTTTCATCTTAAATGCTGCATACAATCATCTACAGTGCTGCTAGGTAACATATCATCCCGACATATGGATATGGATAATCCTAATGTAGACATCTGCCCAATTAAGCCTAGAACGAAAAAGTTCAGTAAAATGTTCTTTTACCTGGGCATAGGAAATACACTAGCTAACACAAACGCTCTCCTGGCGTCACTGAATCAACACTGGGGAACTCATAGACTTAACAATCCTAGAAGAAACTATCTTCTTTCCCATAATAAATCATAGAGATCACAGACTTTGGACAGGTCTAAAGCCATGACATCCCGCCAGGCTCCTTCATCACCGAAGCACTCCCTAACGTATCTTCATGCGCCGAAATTGCCAGACCCCAAAGTACAGTACAAGGAAAATAGTCCGACATAGACATACAAAGATAACACGATATAAGACCGAATCGTCTCAAACAGACAAGGAGTAAACATAGATTCGGATCATAAACATCCCTGCATAAACCTAAACAAGAATAATCTGTTTCTGGCTATAATAATAATAAATTCTTTAAGCACCAAACACGGTGCATAAGGCAGAAACCAGTGCTCTCCAGGTTGTTCGTTGTGACGCCACTCCTCTTAGCTCTTGCACATTATTTAGGCCCAACGTTCTTCCTTCTCTTATTATTGTTCTTCTGAGTGTTTCTTTTGGTCTTCCTTTTTTCCTCTTACCCTCAGGAACCCAAGTGAGCGCCTGTAGTGGTATTCTGTTGTTTTGCATTCGTAGGACATGACCGATATATGACCATCGTCTTTTCCTTATATAGTCGGAGACATATTTCTGCCTAGAGTCTTCTCTTATTTGTCGATTAGTCTTGAATTCTTTCCAACTGATGTTCATGAGTTTTCTAAGACATTTGTTCTCGAATGTATTCAGCTTGTTCTCCAATGATTTTGTTATTTTCCAACTCTCACAGCCGCATGTTAACACTGAGATAACATTTGAATTAAACAGACGAAGCTTGGTATGTATATTCAATGATCGTAATTTCCAAATGTTAGATAATCTATTGAAGGCGCTAGCTGCCAAAGCAATTCTAGTATGGATTTCTCTTGCTGTGTCACCATCCTGAGTCATTTTACTGCCTAAATAATTGAAACTTTCAACTTTCTGTAGTTTTTCCCCGTTCAAGATGATATCAAAGGTCTCATTAGAAAAGTTCATAGCTTTAGTTTTAGAGGCATTTATTTGGAGACCTATTTTAACCGAGAGATGACACAAATTATTTACTGCTTCTTGGGATTGTCTGAGTGTTGAACTTAAGAATGCTAAATTGATAAGCGATGCTGCTGCTTTCTGTGTCATTAAGATGGCTACTCCCTCTGTGTGACGATTATCATTACTACCAGAGTATATAATTTGCTTTTTTCTTCTGAAATATATTTTATGCCCTTCCCCGTCCATCTACACTCGCTGACACCCAATATTTCCAACTTATAATTATCCATTTCTTTAATTACTTCTTCCAATTTTCCATCTTGATACATAGTTCTTACATTCCAGTATCCAATTTTGAAAATCTCCTTAGCCCCCAAGATATTAGAATGAGTCATGTTTACTGTCGAGCCTGGTTCTGTTTCGGTAACAATCGCTTGTTTTGCGATAGTGACTTGTTAACTCTCTGATCAACCCTCCTATCCAACCGACCGATTCGAGGGTTTCGAGGTCAGTTATAGGAAAATATCTACACCACTAGATACTCTGATGTATCTGTTATTCTATAATTTAACATAACATGGTACTATCCATCGAAATATACACATTCCTGGTGTTTTTCTTTCGGCGTCTAAGGTGAGAAAAGAATTTCACCTCTGACTATACCAGACACAAAATATGACATAAGTCTAGATTCATACGCCAAGTTCGATATTCAGGAAAGATACAAGAACAGATAACTCATAGAATGAATACACATCGACTAATCTGAGTTCTGTCCCTTAGACTAAGAATCGTGAATTCAAAGATAAATATATTTTTATCAGACAAATAATACATTTTACATATGTATGCGTTCCAACAGTAATCTGTGCGTCACACAAAAGAATATGTGCGCAACAGACTACCACACCCCCCGGGAAAAAAATGAAATCATTTTTTTTTCATCTGAGAGCAACATACAATAGGCTCACAACGCACAAATACTGCGCAGATGAGAAATATCTGGAATTTATAAAGCCAAATTAAGGCAAAGTCGAAATATAGATCGACTGGTGAGAATACATCTCACCTGATAATAAGGGGCATCCCCGTTCTCTGATTGATGATCGACAAAAAGTTAGAATCCAAAATGGCTTCTGGTTCCCTTTTGAGCATCGCTCACTATACAGATGTATAGCAGATCTTCAATAGAAGCTTTGTTCATAAACACAAATGTTTCTACACGAATCAGCATATTCTTTCATCTTAAATGCTGCATACAATCATCTACAGTGCTGATAGGTAACATATCATCCCGACATATGGATATGGATAATCCTAATGTAGACATCTGCCCAATTAAGCCTAGGACGAAAAAGTTCAGTAAAATGTTCTTTTACCTGGGCGTAGGAAATACACTAGCAAACACAAACGCTCTCCTGGCGTCACTGAATCAACACTGGGGAACTCATAGACTTGACAATCCTAGAAGAAACTATCTTCTTTCCCATAATAAATCATAGAGATCACAGACTTTGGACAGGTCTAAAGCCATGACATCCCGCCAGGCTCCTTCATCACCGAAGCACTCCCTAACGTATCTTCATGCGCCGAAATTGCCTGACCCCAAAGTACAGTACAAGGAAAATAGTCCGACATAGACATACAAAGATAACACGATATAAGACCGAATCGTCTCAAACAGACAAGGAGTAAACATAGATTCGGATCATAAACATCCCTGCATAAACCTAAACAAGAATAATCTGTTTCTGGCTATACCAGACACAAAATATGACATAAGTCTAGATTCATACGCCAAGTTCGATATTCAGGAAAGATACAAGAACAGATAACTCATAGAATGAATACACATCGACTAATCTGAGTTCTGTCCCTTAGACTAAGAATCGTGAATTCAAAGATAAATATATTTTTATCAGACAAATAATACATTTTACATATGTATGCTTCTTCTTCTTCTTCCGTCCTTAGCCACCAACCGTCAAAGCAGTCAGTGGCCATTACGCCTAGTGGCGTCTTAGGGCAACAGCAGATAGGTTTTTTTGCCATTGTTTCCCATCACGCCTGGTGGCGTCTTTAGGGCAACGGCAAATCAACCCATTTGCTGTTGTTTCTGTAATCGAAGTGACTGGCAAACGGGTACACATATGTATGCGTTCCAACAGTAATCTGTGCGTCACACAAAAGAATATGTGCGCAACAACCTTCGCGCAAGAATACTCTTGGCAGAGTTGTAGATAGAAGGATAATGATGCTTCTACCTTGAGGGAGTTTTCACAGGATATTTCAGAAGTCAAGAACAATGCTGAATGAGTCTGAACACGTTAACTTTTTATCTGACCCGCCTCCTTTTGTGAAGATGTATATTGTAGGATTTAGCTCATTCAATTTAATTCAGCGAAATTCCTCTTATTAGCTCGATATAGATATAAATATAAATGCGAATATACCCTAGAGGTTCTGAGTCATACGTTTGCCTTTCGCTCTGTAATAATTAATTCAACTATGAATTTATCAAAATCAACAAACACAAATTTAATGATCAATTACTTTAACACGTATAAATAAATGTTCGTTGGTGATTTTTTTTTTTTAAAAAAAGGTTTCTTCACAAAATTATTTAGGCTTGATGAATATATCAATTTGAATATACCTAAAGTTCGGTCGTGTTAGGCCTGTTAAAAGTGGGACTTGCCAAAATGCTGAAGTGCGTATGCTGCTTTTCCGTAGATTTGTCTCTGTAATGAGGGCATGTTTCCAGATCAGTAAGGAAGTAACCACTCCTGGTAAAGAATTTTCACCACCAGTGGAATGCAAGTTTACAAATGTCGATCCAGCTCTTGAACCACAAAAAGGTAGCACAGCAAATGGTCTCCCCGCCTCATACCACAAATAGTCGAGTCGCCTTGTTGTTATGATTAAAACTCATAGCATATCGGTCTTTATCATTTAGGTATCAATTGTTGATACCATGTTGTTGATGTACGGTATCCACGGGTTACCCGGAAGTACGCCATTGACTTTTGGTACAGTTTAAACAGAAGTCAAAACCGGTCTCAGCTTGGCAGAAGCCAAGGAGTATTCGAGGCCTTTTCTATGTGTTCTTCATGGTGGACGGACGCATATTTGTTCAGCTCCTAGAATGTGTTAATTCTACAGAGTCCTAAAGTGTTTCTACATTTAGATCGCCCACATGCTGCGTCGGGTCGATGCTAAAGCTTATTATTGAAAGAAGTATATGCTGTATTTTGAGGTACGTGAGTTGGCACATGTTAAATAAATTCTGCAACAAATGTCGAGGACATCTTGTCAATTAGCAGACTGAATAGCGACGCTCAAGACTGGCTAGGTTATGCCATCGTCTAAAATATATCTATTTGATAAACTGAATGGAGCTTGTAATATAATTAAAATTATGTCGTCCTAACGTCCAACCTGGCCTTCGCATCTTCTTTAATGTTGGAGATTAACATTGTGCAAGAAGGCTGATTGTGAAAGTGTTACCGGCTTATTCTGTATGCCTTATCAAATGTTTAAAGAAGGGACCTCGCCGAAGTTCACCTTCACTATATAATTCAAGTCTTAATGCTACCACAGAAGGTGGAATCGCTACATATAACACTCGTGCTGGTCCCACAAACTTTAGAGGGAATAAAAGAACATATTCCGCTGCTAAGTCTGTGTTGTCCTGATGTTAATCATGCGCCTTTCCAGCTGTCCATCAGCCGTCTGATTTCTCAAATTTTTACTCCCCCTAAGCGTATATCATATGACTCAAGGAATATGACGAAAACTCACGATTGTTTCAGTTAATGTCATGAAACATTTGTGACTGGACAGCGGCACGTGGCATGTGCCTGAAGCAACATATTAAGTTTACATACTCTCACACAATGATAATATACAACTATACACATGTTGATATAATCATCACTCATTCCCTGCTCCATTTGGAGTCTGTGGTTACCTCTGCTTTTGGTTCTCTGAGAGAACCCGCATAAAGCAATCACCATCGTTTGTTGTGGTGGTTCATGAAAGTGTCATTTTCACATGCTCAGGTTGGACTTTTACCACCACCAGCAAGTACAAACATGTCAAATTCAAAGCATAAAAAATATGTTACACTCACCTGAATAATTGAGAAATCTTAGACTTCTTGCTCAGGTAGTCTTGGCAACTTGATTTAGATGCCTAGAACACACGTCGGGGTATTTAGTTCTATTAACAATCCCTCTGCGACTTTGTGGGCCTGTATAAGTCCGGTTTCTGTATGAATAACTTAGGGTTTCCTTGCTGTAGTGTTCAGAAGTGTTCCTTTAAGTCTAGTCCTATTTAAAGTCAGAATCTTAACTTCTATTCTCTCCTGGTTTCAATCTCAGCTGCCTACTTGACGATTTCTGGAATGCAGTGTCGTGGGTCTAAAAAGCCCTACAGTATATCTCAGACGTCATCCACACACCCTTGTTGTCTACTACTAGGCAACTCCCAATCAGAGCGTTTGTATATGACAACTCGAATTGCCAAACCAATGGCATTCAAAGTACATATTTTAAACACACGCTTTTAATGCACTAAAAACCCAAAAATAATCTTTCAAGAAGTTTATAGCTTGCAGTCTAAAAATGTAACATCAAATTGACAAAAAGCGTGGGGTGCTTAAGCGCTTATCGTATATTTTATCCATAAGTGTCTAATGAAGTATAAAGCAGAAGTTAATTTCATACCGAATCATAATTTTTTTATATTTTTTTTCATTTCAGTGTGAAAAAAATTATGACATACTAAAACATCAACAATATTTTTACTTATTGTAAATCTGGTCTAAAATTTCTTAAACGATCCATTTCTTTTAGAGCGTCAATATTACATGGCTTTGTGCCTGTTAATTTGGTGCAATCAAGTTCTTCAATTTGAAGGCCATCTAGAGATCGAACTCGATTTTCCCTTGATTCATAATTTTATAATTTAGATTGTTTCCCTTGATTTAGCTAGACACTTGTTTGAGTACTGCCCTGTTTTACGAATAGAAAAAAAATAAAGCACACCACGTACTCTTGAATTTTTAATGAACCTGATTATGGCCCCTGATTTGTTTACATTTCTTTAAGAAAAATGTTAATTACTCATAATGTCATAATTACAATATTAAATTATTAAATAATTGACTGATTACTGTATTGTCATCGGGAATACACAACTATGCCAAGTTTCAGAGCTCATTGCTCATCTGGAAGTGATTCAAAAATCGATTGCAAAATTTTAAAGTGACATGAAAGTGACATGAAAGTAACATTCAAGTGAAGTTAAATAATAGCGTGTAAAAGGGTAACAATTCTGAGTAGAGGATAGAAATTATGTGCATTAAATATGTCGAAATAATAGATGATAAAGGCGATGAGAGAAAATTACAAAAGAAGCAAACCAGCCGCATTGTCAAAGTGCCGTCTCGTGATAGTGCCTCCTTAGCCAGGTGTTGTAGTATATGTCATCTTATAAGACTCGGTTTCATACTACTGAACTATGTGCTGTAGTATATGTAATCTTATGAGACTCAATTTCATACTACTGAGCTAGGTACTGTAGTATAATCGTATGAGACCCAATTTCATACTACTGAGCTAGGTGCTGTAGTAATGTAATCTTATGAGACTCAGTTTCATACTACTGAGCTGGGTGCAGTAGTATATCTGTCGCGAATTGATAGTAAATTTGAATTTACCAATCCGTCCCAGCCTTACTCTTTACATTTTTTATATTCCTACCTGCTACATGAACTTTGTTTTTTAACTCTTCTATCGCGGCCGTAGTCTTATTATTTTCCGCTCTGACCCCCACCCCAAGGCGTGTCTGACTTTTGATTTCGCTTCTGGCCCTCATTATAAATTCATTGCTCAGTTTTCAGTTGTCTGCTCTTATCCGGCGTATGATAACATTGCATAAGATACACCTACGTGCCTGTTTGTAGTACGCCAGCCCAGGGGTGTTCCTCATACGTAATATTGTTTTGAACCACTCTATCCGATGCAGTTGAGCGGCGCAGAGAGTCAAACCTTCGAAAGCTGAGTCTTCTTCTTCTTCCGTCCTTAGCCACCGACCGTCAAAGCAGTCAGTGGCCATTACGCCTAGTGGCGTCTTAGGGCAACAGCAGATAGGTTTTCTTTGCCATTGTTTCCCATCACGCCTAGTGGCGTCTTTAGGGCAACGGCAAATCAACCCATTTGCTGTTGTTTCCGTAATCGAAGTGACTGGCAAACGGGTGATCAGCCCGTTGTGGAAAGCTGAGTAACGTTAGGAATTTCAGGGAATTTTAGTGTCTCTGATGTAGATTCTAGACTAATGTTTATGTTACTCGGGGTTACCCTAGAAAGCGGAGTGGCCCGAACACCTGCACAAAGCACGCGAACGCAGATGGACAGGTCAGCATCCCTTTCTGGACTATATAGACCTGATAGAAGCTACTGTCTTTACACTCGTTAACAAACTGGACCCGAGGTTAAAACCGAATGGGGCCCAGGCAGTTGTGAGCATGAGATTCAACCGTGTTGCTAAAATTCTTGATATCTCGGGGTGAGTTGACATTTGTCATATCATATATGCTTAGTTATTAGTGTACATATAACTGATAGCAGTGACTTGCGGCGTTTTTTTTTTTCTATGACAACTCCTCAGTAATTTATTCAGTGCCAATGTAGCGCAGTCAACAACCTAAGCTAACAGATGCTTATTCTGGTTAGAAGCCTCATAGCTTTTGTTAGTGTTTACAATGGGTTAAATGGAAAGCTTAAGCTGACATTACTTTTAGAGCACTACAGTTGTGTAAATTATTCATATAAATCTGACTAGTGGCTGTGTTCGCTATAACGACTGAATTGTAGGAGCTAGTCATTTTTTTTTGGGAGCAACTTTTCATGACAGGGTTTGGAACCATGGAATGGCTATTGTGTAGTTTAGATCTAACTTACAAGGCAGTCTAGAAAATTAACCACTGGCCAGCGAAATAGTCCTATACCATGTAAAGTCATAATGTATCATAATAGCATAAATATTGCACTTGTATGTATTCCAAATTGGTAGGTTATTGCTTTTCCCTTTTGTGTATCGACCCCACGGGGCGCATACAGTTTAATTGTGTAATGTATCTGGTGCTTATATTTTCTGTAAATTCACGTAATGATGTAAACTAAATAGTACTTCCTCTCAACGGGGACTACATGGTTGGACAACCCATATGTTGTGTTGGAAGAGTACATTGAGTCGATTTTTTTCTGTCCGAGCAAACGCCGTCACAAATATATTAGCCTGTGCTGGATGCATGTTAAGAATTGATATTGTGGAATAATTAACAGGAAGAAAACTCATGTGGAAAGAGACTGCACAGAGACTTGCCTGGCTATAATAAAACAAATACTGTAGTATAACGCTAAAGTTATGATTTTATTTTGCTTGAGGCAATGGGTGTGTATTTGGTCTTAGTTCCATGTCACCCCCCACTGTTAAAGCGAAGGACTACACGTACGCAACGGAGGCAATGCACCATTTTCCCTTCCGCCAAACGATTTTCCAGTAAGCAGATAACACGACGAGTGTCGATAAGTAGCTGTCAACTATATCTCGCTTAACCTCCTCACTAAGCAGGGTTGGGGGGGGGGGGGGGGGGGGGGGGGGAATTACGTGAATACTCTTCACGGCAGTGTAGAACCAACGACTCAGCCTGACGTCAAGTATTATGCAGTAGTGTTTTCCTACTCGCCTAGTTAGTACAAGTCAGAGCTTAGTGGCATCCAGCATGTCCATCAACACATCATCGCCAGCTTAATTGAAATTTTCTTACTGTGTTCTTAAACGGAGTACGCAGTTCCAACAAAAGGTCTCAAACCAGACCTAACCGGATTATGCATCGAGTACCGTATATGAGGCACGCCTGTTATAATTCGCCTCGCCGGATAAGAGTTGACCTCGATTTGTTATGTTTTCTGGCCAGTACGGACCCGGCGTGTACTAGTGGTCAGAATATAGACAGAGTTAATCTACAGCCTATCTTGTTTTTGTGTGAACACGGCGCATGGATAGCGTCTTCAGCGGATTTATAAAGTATCCCCAGCTATGAGCAGATACATAAAGACATTGACTTAAGTTATTTTGTATTTTTCCACAGAAGCGGAAGGATTGTTAACTCTTTGTTTATTTTCCCTGTCGGGGCCTACTAGTTGGTTTTGTTCCATGATGTAAGAATGGTGTAATTGTTAAATTTTGTTATTTGATCAATTAATGTTTTCTGAGATTTTATTCTTTTCTTCTATACAAGCTAAAGAGAACTAATAAATTTTAACCTTTTGTTAATGCACTGTTCAAGACCTTCATCCATACCTATTTAAGCTTTTACTATTTCTCCATCTGTCTGTGAGAAAGAAGAGAGAGCGGGTGATACTTAAGAATACATAAGTGAGTTGTGGGGCTTGGAAAGAGTGACAGCTTTAATAGATCTTCTTCCAGGCTGTCTTTAGTTTCTCCCTAACTTCGCACATTATCTGTGTTTTCTCTATAATTCTTGCTGTTCACTCACTTTGTCTTACTTGACAAATACTCTAAAGTTACACACTCACGACAATATGTAATCTTATGAGATTCAATTTCATACTACTGAGCTGGGTGTTGTAGTATATGTAATCTTATGAGACTCAATTTCATACTACTGAGCTAGATCCCACTGTAATTTCTGCAAGTGGTGTTCATTGTAGCATTTTATAAAAACATAATTCATTTATGTTTTTTTTTACAATTTTATTGTTGGTATTTTTTTTCTCGTGTAGAATTACAAATGGCCGCTCAATGCACTGTTTACTTTTTTTCTTTGTTGTTTTAATAAGAACAAGGCATAAAATAGACATATAGCAAAATGATCAGTTTCAGTGAGAAATTGTCTTTTTAATTTTTCTTGTTCTGTTACAGTTTTCTTTATTTAAAATTAATAAATACATTTCGGCGTTTCCCCCAAGTCCGTGCCTGATGTGGCTACACCGCCCACGAGCCGACCCTTAATGTGCCTATCGAGCGAAAATTTGTGTCGTGCAAACTTAAAGCTATTCTAGACTGAATATGTCACAATTTAAAATTATAAGCTTTATAAACGGAGATGGAAACCAAGCAAATGATTGTTAATCCATATGGAAATCCCAAAAAAAACAAACTCTCATGTCCAGAATTTTAAAGTTCCGTTAATTGCTGATCGCCGTGAAGGGATCTAAATCACTTATATAGCATTAGCCATTCCTCTTCACCTTCACAACGACACTGATGATGTCATAATGATTATAATAGCCATCACTGTGTTTATTTTTACTTTCCTTTGTTTGGAATCTGGCGGAGACGATTACAACTCCCGTCGCTTGGCAATCAATCTGCGCTTTTTGTGTGTCCATTGAAGGAATTAAGTTTCGTCACACATCTTCGAGCCTTGAGTGGTCTATTATCCCGCATGTAGCCGCAAGTCGAAACCAGATTATTTCCATCTATTTTCATGTAGTTCTGGAATAATGATGCCATAGTTCTATGTCCTACTTGTTGTACAAAATGGCTATCTTTTTCTCATTTCATAGACGGAACTTTCCAAGTACAATACTAATATTAGAGCATGTGCATAGAAACAGGCTACTCAACGTCCTTTTGGCTTTTTCAACGCACAGACTGAAACTCCAACATAAGTGAATCCTTTTGTTTCTCTTTTTGATAAATGGTATCTTGCTGTTGTGTAAACGTTTTTTGTTTTTCAGAGACAAATCTGTTGGTCCACATTTAACATTGTCTTTCTCAGCTGTGCCTAGGGGTGGTAGATGGCTTAAGTAACGGAATAATTGTTTAACTCTTTTAAAATAAAGTGAGTGAGTGAGTTCTTGTCTCCGTATATTTTTGTTCTCCCCTTGCCTCTCTTCATAAAACTGGGTCTGGTATAGTGAAGGCTGTAAAATATTCCCTCCCTACGGCAGTATCTGCTAATCGGCTCAAAGCTGCTCGTCTCTGTACAATCTTCCACATACTCAGATTCATCACCAGGGTTGGTGTCACCCGGTGCGGTAACTCATGGTGTCACCCCCATGGACTTGCTCCCGTACCAGACCATGTGACAGTACGGACTGTTACGTCGGATTAACACTAAGGTGCTGCCACTTAATTATAGTTAGGGTAAGAATACTTAGCAAGATTAAACACTAAGTATTTGAGCGTGTCTAGTTAGTGTAATAACACTAGTCACAAATCCTATGAGTGATTTAATTAAAGTGTTCAGGAATGACGTCATCGAACTTGGGGTAGAATTGCTCAGTAGCTAGGACGGAAGTGATGGTTTGAGAGAAGGGGGTTAATTGAGTTGTTTCTAGGCACGAGACGAGTGAGGCAGTGATTTTGGGGTTTGGACCATCTTGTAAGTTCGATGGCTGTGTGTTATTTCTTGGGATGACTGGTTTGTATACCACAGAAGCACATGTATTTATGAACTATTATGAAGCTGTCAGAGTGTGCAGACACTTAATAAAGGTGTTCATTCATATTTAATCCAGCTTGAACTTATTTCCTGAACGTCAGTAGGAAGTGTCGTTTGTTTACATCAGGTAATTGAGAAAAGAATATTACCATATTTTCGACGATCATGCAGCCTAAAACATAAACACAGTTACGAGTCTCCAAAAGAACCACCTGGGTTATGTTCCTATTCTGTAATCACCATCTCTGGCAGTCGCCAGTAAAACAACAGATGAACATTGATAAAAGATTCCACCCCATTCTCACCCTGTCACACTAGACTTGATTTGTCACCGTGACCAAGCCCGGTCACATCTAACTTGATTCGGTGCCGTTCCCGTCCACTCCCCCGGCCACATAACTTGATTTTGTGCCCGTGACCAGCTCGTAACTGTTTTTTTATGATGGATTCTCCCATTCAACAGCTAGAGCATCAAGTATTTTTGTTGCAAAAGCAAAACCATCTGCTTCAACAACAATTGTCACAGCAACAAACAGCTGCTGGAAGGACACACTGGAACAGTCTCAATAAAAGACACTGTCGCATTACAGTGAGAAACGTTATCAATATAATAAAACAAGGAAAGATAATTGAAATAAATAATGTTACGAGTGACAAACAAAGATGTTCGATAACGACAGAAAATGGACTAAGAGCATATATAAAGCCAGTAACACAGTGGAGAAAAACCTTTAACAGACGTTATCATTCCTGTTCCACCGCTGAGGTTCATATCCCTCCACCTGAGCTGTACTCAGGTATCCACTCCCGTGACGCTCGTTTGGCTGAGTTACCCTCCGTTACTCCAGGCCTCTTTCATGCTTCGCCTCAGCATGATATTATTGTACCTCCTATTACTGCCACAACTCTTGTCCATACCTCCCTTCCTCCCCCTGTTCACCTCTCTTCTGATCCCGCTTTTCCTCCCCCTGTTCACCTCTCTTCTGATCCCGCTTTTCCTCCCCCTGTTCACCTCTCTTCTGATCCCACTTTTCCTCCCCCTGTTCACCTCTCTTCTGACTCCGCTTTTCCTACCTCTGTTCACCTCCCTTCAGACCCCGCTTTTCCTCCCTCTGTTCATCTCTCTTCTGACCCCGCTTTTCCTCCTTATGGTTATTTTCCTCCGCCTCCCTCCGACCTTGATACAGAACATGAGTCCGACTCTTCAGATGTTGAACCTTCTCTTTCTCCTTATGGTTATTTTCCTCCGCCTCCCTCCGACCTTGATACAGAACATGAGACTGACTCTTCAGATGTTGAACCTTCTCTTCCTCCTTATGGTTATTTTCCTCCACCTCCCTCCGGTTATTTTTCTCCCCCTTCCTCTGATCTTGACTCTTTCCCCGATTATTCTTCTTTTGATATTGGACCTGATGTTCCTCTTCCCTCAGCTCGTTTTCTCTTTAGACGTCGTCATCCAAAATTCATTTACGATGCTGTTCCCTTTCCTAAGCCCCTTCACCAGCGGGCCGCCCATGTGCGAACCCGTTTTCGTCACTCCCGTGGTTCTGTTCATTCTCCTCACCGTAGTCTCTCTCCTCCGCCTCTCCCTCCCCCTGTCACACCTCCGCACCGTAGATTGCATAGTCCCTTCAGTTATCGTTTTACCAGACCGCAGCCTCCACCCCGACCTTCCCGTTGTTTCCGTCCACTCCCGTAGTCCATGCCATTGTTCCTACATCCTAACCTACACAGTACGATCCTCGCCTGTTATTGTAAGCCATTGAAAGATTGGAAGCAATGAACATTTTTGCAAAGATGTTTACAAATTGAACTGCACTTACCTCCAGATGCCGTCTCCGGTCAGGTTGACATTTCCTGCCTTGCTATTATTTTTAGCATGAAGTCGACCCTGCTTCTCGTGTCTTCCGATGCAGGTCTCCTACACAATACCCCTCCTGCTGAATTGCTTGATCCTGATGCTACCGTGAAGACCAATCGTTACGCATCCTTGAACATCTGGGTTACACACTTTACGCACATTTCCAGTTCAGATAGGAAAGTCCAACAGCCGTTATTTATGGAGAGCTGTTACATTTTCGTCCGCAAGAAAGACATTGCCGAATCTGCCAGTACATGAACATTTCCCTTACAACATCCTTTCGACTACTGCTATGGAGATCCACGAACTCAGACGATCTCTGCAGTCTTGATATATTGTAGTTGATGCAGTTCCCTTTTACACGCGTTAGCGTCATTATGTCACATTATTTTTGACTGATGTAATATTTGACCATCTTGTGTACCCCTATGATTTTTTTTGTGTTTTTTTTCTTTTTGCCATGTTTCTGACGTAAGATTTTGCCCAGATTTTTTTAAGTTTTACATCGTGCTGTTGTACCAAATAAAAGTGATTAACTAATGTACATCTTCACCCGCCACTAATGTTGGCATCATTCACGATTCATTATGATGATGACACCATATTGCATTATGATTGTTTGAATTTTCGGTTATTGTTACACCGACATTCATACATGTGATTTAACTATTTGCCCACTTATATATTCTATACCATTGTCCGTTGATTACCATGTTTCCATTCCATTCATTGTTTCCGGTTATTGTTACACCGGCTAAGTCATTTTTTTAAATGAGATTTACCCATTTTTCCCATACTTTGCCACCACGTTTTGTGGTTCTATGTCCATTTTTTCCATTCATATTTTTTTTTTCATCACCCACTTCAGTGAAGTGTAGGGTGACAGCCATTTTGGGCATCCGCAATATTTTTTGTGCACCCGCCATATTTTTTTTTTTTTTGCCAGTTTTTTTTTCCTTGCGACGTTAACTTGCTTGTCATGTTATTTTACGTTTTATGATTCGCACAAGTGTGAGAGATATTGATGACTATAAACCCATAAAGCGTTTTGTTAGTTCGTTGATGAATGTTAGTTACTGTTCTATTTTGCCCATATATTTTTTTGTGCCACTTATCAGTACTATTTGTAGCTACCATAATCTCCATAGTTTTTTTTTTTTTTTTTTTTCCCATGTGTCCCTCGTTTATGTTATGTCCATCAGTCCCTACCCCTTCATGATCGATTTTTGTGTGTGAAATGTTAATGGTGTTATTTCATCCATTATTCCCATCTATTGTTTATTGTAGTCCTTCTGGCATGATTTATGGTGGGATACATGAATCCCAATAATTTTGTTTTAGAGTCAGTAAATTTTTTTCTAGGGAATAAAGTGTCTCCCTACGGGATACACTTTAGTGGCCCCGGGCGTGTGTGACAGTACGGACTGTTACGTCGGATTAACACTAAGGTGCTGCCACTTATTATAGTTAGGGTAAGAATACTTAACAAGATTAAACACTAAGTATTTGAGCGTGTCTAGTTAGTGTAATAACACTAGTCACAAATCCTATGAGTGATTTAATTAAAGTGTTCAGGAATGACGTCATCGAACTTGGGGTAGAACTGCTCAGTAGCTAGGACGGAAGTGATGGTTTGAGAGAAGGGGGTTAATTGAGTTGTTTCTAGGCACGAGACGAGTGAGGCAGTGATTTTGGGGTTTGGACCATCTTGTAAGTTCGATGGCTGTGTGTTATTTCTTGGGATGACTGGTTTGTATACCACAGAAGCACATGTATTTATGAACTATTATGAAGCTGTCAGAGTGTGCAGACACTTAATAAAGGTGTTCATTCATATTTAATCCAGCTTGAACTTATTTCCTGAACGTCAGTAGGAAGTGTCGTTTGTTTACATCAGGTAATTGAGAAAAGAATATTACCATATTTTCGACGATCATGCAGCCTAAAACATAAACACAGTTACGAGTCTCCAAAAGAACCACCTGGGTTATGTTCCTATTCTGTAATCACCATCTCTGGCAGTCGCCAGTAAAACAACAGATGAACATTGATAAAAGATTCCACCCCATTCTCACCCTGTCACACTAGACTTGATTTGTCACCGTGACCAAGCCCGGTCACATCTAACTTGATTCGGTGCCGTTCCCGTCCACTCCCCCGGCCACAACCATACAGAATCCTTAGTAATGTTTTTTGTACTAATGTTACTCGTAAATTTCCTATGGAAATATACTCATAAATGAAATAATACCAAAAAAAAAACAGGAACAAATACACAAGCATTTCAGCACTTACTGAACATCTCGGCTCAATCATAATGCGCATTAGAAAGTTCAAAAAGTAAACTAGCATACAGTTTTAGCCTTGTAGGTATATTGATACAGTACATGTAAGCTGGGCTTACGAAAAAATGTTTGTGGTTATAACTAACTACAGGGATATTTTTATAAAACATAATAAATTTCTGCTGAAACACTGCACAAAAATTGTATAGACAGTCATTTTGGTGACATCCTCTCAGCTGATCACCCCCTCTGATGGTGTCACCCGGGTGCGGACCGCAACCCCCGTATCCCCCTAGTGACGCCTCTGCACATACTCTAAAGTATACTTATTCAATAACAGACTGTTCGAATATTTCATGGGTTATGATTATATGCCACTCAAATCTGATTATGTTTCAAATCATTGCCTAACGTACTGTGTGGAGGGTTTGGGTTTTATTTGTTGGGTTTTTCCCCATTTCTCTCTCTCTCTCTTCTCTCTCTCTCTCTCTCTCTCTCTCTCTCTCTCTCTCTCTCTCTCTCTCTCTCGCTCGCTCTCTTCTCTCTCTCTCTCTCTCTCTCTCTATTTCTCTCTCTCTCTATTTCTCTCTCTCTCTTGATTATTTTTAAATTAAACTTTCTTTATCTTCTGAGTGTTACATATTTTGTATGTATTAGCAGGGACCCAAAGATGCAGCAATAGAGAATGCAGTCAGCGACCCATAGCTTGACTGCTTGCGTCAGGGTCAGCGAACCAGAGCTGACCAAGATCCTACTCCACCTCCACAATGGTGGTCCTGGAAACAGGCTGCATCACTGCAGTCTGGCTGAGAGAGTAGGGATCAAAGAGGGAAGGCAAACCCGGTCCCAAAAATGCCATGCTGAAGTCGGATGTGTCGGCCGAAAGGCGCAGATATCGCAGCTCCGGTGTAAACAGACACAACGCAACCAACGTCCTTTTTAGGACGAACGAGGAAGAAGAAGAAGAAGAAATATGTATTAGCAAATGTTTGAGGGCATGTTCGTAGTCTTATTTGTAGACTCGAGTTTCGAAATTGTTCTATGGTAGGTGGTAGAGTTGGTTATGAAGCTTCACAGAGTTTGTATGCTATCTAATAACTGTCGTCAACTCAGCGAACAGTATAGCACCTGAAAGGGTTAAAATAAGGTTACTCCATTATTGGCCGAATGTTAAATCAGCTTACACCTAATCGAGACGCAATATCTTTGCCGCCAGAGAAATTATTTAATTGCCAACTTCGAAAGTATTCTGCGTACAGAAGACTGATCTTTTTTTAAAGAAAAAAAAAATAACTACTTTTAATCAGACTTTTTAAACTCGTTGTGACAGACTAGCTGTGTGTGTGTGTGTAGATGTGGGAAGGCATGCGTATTAAATGGTGGCTCGCTACAATCTAGAAGCACACAGGAACTTAGGTCACACCGAATAAGAGGAGAACACAGTTCGTTCAATTCCTATTTTATTCAACATAACATCATAGCCACGACACGGCTTGAGTGGACATTATCAAAACTCGCTAACAGCACTACAATGCCTTACAACAGGCTACAATAACCCCGTCATCAAGGCGAGGTTCAAACGCGACCGCCATAACTTATGTCGGAACAAATGTCGTAACTGCGTGCTAATACAAGCTAGTTTCGACTCAAGAAAAACCAGCTGGACAACCATCTAGCATACAGCTGGAAAACCTCAAGCGAACATCTGCTGATAGGATAACCGCCAAAAACAAAATTGCTTACGGGTCTGTCTTCCCCGGCAGCATGACCGCTTTCCACAAGTATGCTTTCGAAACTCACTACTTTCCCATCTGAGCTTTGATCCCTGCCCAGCTGACAATATCACGTGATCTCGGGTTCCCAAGAACTAACCAGCTGCAACTAAAGCTCTGAGCTATCAATAACAACACGTCGGCTATGCTCCCAGTGAAGCACACGCCTGTTACGGTTGGCATAAAATATACCGTGACATTGGTGAATGCTCTTTGAATGAATCAAGAAATCTTAAATCTGCTTTTTTGAAAGCTAAATAAGTGAGAGACAAATTGAGAATGTCCAGTGTTTTCATAAGAATAAAAAAAATAAATTCAACCGTTTACGTCTTTGTTTTATTACAAGATAGCTTTCATTGGTGAGCACTACTTCATATTACCACAACCTAAGGCCTTTGGCTATACAGGGGCGCAACTGCCTTACAAAAATAGATTATCTGGCGGTGAAACGACTGAGCACAGTTGATAATCACAAAGTCCTGAAAAGGAGCCCTGGTAATGATTAGCACTGAAACAGGCTGCTAACCAGGTATATTAGTTATAATATCGTTAGAAGAGGGCGCATTCGTAAAGTAAGTCAGTGTGTGTAATTTGAAACACATTCATCATCTTCAGCTGCCATCTCCACAACGAAGGTTGGCTGTAATGGATCTCCAACGTCTGTCTCTTGTCTTGGTGGTGCACTCTGATAGACTCTTTCCTGTCCATCTCTTGATGTTATCTTGCCACTTAAAACGATGTCTTCCCCTTGCACGTTTGCCTTCAACTCTCCCTTCTATTATGGTCTTCTGCAAGGTGTTATGCCTTTTTATGTGGCCAAAGTATTTTAGCTGTCGAACTTTGATCTCCCTCATTAGTATTCTTTTCATACCTAGATTTTCTAGGACCTCCTTATTTGTTTTCTTTTCTTTCCATGAGATACGCCCCATTCTTTTATATATCCACATTTCAAGAGCCTCAATTCTTTCTTCCAAATGCGTATTCATCGTGATTGTTTCTACACCATACAGAAATGAAGAATATATATAACACTTTATGATTCTCAGTTTTAATTTGTGAGATAACTGTTTAGATGTCAGTACCCGTTTCATGTTGTTGAATGTAGCTTTGGCCATTCCTATTCTCTTCTTGATTTCTGTTTCACATCTGCCATCTTCTGTTATTATATAACCGAGATATACGTAGCTCTTGACTTGTTCCAGGATTTTCCCATTTACGCTTATCTTTAATGTGGGCTTATCGTCTATTTTGCTAATTATCATAGTTTTTGTTTTCTCAGTATTAATGTCGAGTCCATATTCATGACTTATACTGTTCACTTGCTTCACTAGTTCTTGTAACTCCTGTTCGCTTTCACCTAACAACACGGTATCATCTGCATATGTAAGGTTGTTTATTGACCTTACCCTGATGTTCAGTCCTGGTATTTCCTGTATCTGTTTGAAAATTATTTTTTTTCGGTGTATAGATTAAATAGGCAGGGGGACAGCACACAACCTTGTCTGACACCTCTTTTTATGTCTATGTGAATAATTCCTTCCAGATCTTACTGTGGCAGTTTGCTCCCAATAAAGGTTACTGAGTATTCTTATATCTTTTCCATCAATACCTATGTCTTCGAGGCATTCGATTATTTTCTCATGATGGACTCTGTCAAAAGCCTTCTCATAGTCAATGAAGCACATGTACATACTTTTTTGGACCTCTGTATATTTTTCTGCTAATATTCTTAGGCAAATGATTGCCTCTCTTGTTCTGCTGTTTCGTCTAAAACCAAACTGTTCTTCTTGGATTTCGCTGTCTACCTTACTTTTTATTCTTTCCTGTATGATTTTGAGCAGTATCTTAATTGCATGACTCATCAGGCTGATTGTTCTGAAGTCTGAACATTTTGTTGCATTAGGTTGTTTTGGCAATGTTATAAAGACTGATGTCTTCATGTCGTGTGGTATATATCCTGTATTGTATATATCGTTGCATATTTCTGTTATTGTATCTATACCAAAGTTCTCCAGGGCTTCTATAATTTCAATTTTTATGTTATCCATGCCTGCTGATTTTCCTTTTTGTATCATATGAATGGCATTCTCTACTTCTGATCTGAGAATGTTTGGGCCTTCATTAGAATCTGCTGATGGTTTTTTACCTCTGTTGTCCTCGAATAGTTCTTTTACGTATTCTGCCCATCTGTTTGATATGTCTTTCTCATCAAGTAAGATTACACCATTTTTGTTCTTGATACAGCTTCCTCCTTGTGCAAACCGCGAGCTATTTGATAATTTCATTATTTCTTCATGCATATCTCTTGTCATGTGCTTTGCTTCCAAGTCTTCTATTTCCTTGCATTTTGCTTCTATCCACCGTTCTGTTGCTTGTCTACACATAGTACGTATGTCATTGTCTATTGTTTTATATTCTGGAGTGTTTTTTGCTTTCTTTCTTTCTGCCATTTTACTCAAGATGTCATCTGTCATCCAAATTTGATTTTTCTTAGGCTCCTTTTTATGTAAATTTGCATTTGCTGATTGTATGCTTGTTTTTAAGCATTCCCATTTTGTGGTTACTTTTTCTTCTGGGTTTTCTCTTCTATACTGCACCATTCTTTCTGTCAGTAACTGTTGATATTTATTTTTGACATCGATTAAATATTTCTGTTTTATATCTGGTTGTTTCAGCGCTGATATTTATATCTGGGGTTCCTCCTGTCTTCTGTTTCCTGTTCTTTTCAGCTTTATATTTACTTTGATGACGACCGGATTGTGATCTGAATTTATGTCGGCGCCAGGATGTGTCTTTGCACTTGTGACATTGTTCTTAAATCTATATTTTATCATGATATAGTCAATTTGATTTCTTGTTACATCTCCTGGGCTTTTCCATGTGTATAATTTAATTGGGTGGTGTTCAAAACAGGTGTTACATACGACCAGCTGGTTTTCTTCACAGAACTGGATGTCTGTCTCCTCTATCATTTCTTGTCCCTAATCCATACTGTCCTACTATTTTCTTGTATTTTCCTTTTCCTACCTTTGCATTCATATCACCCATTACTATCAATACATCTGTAGATTTGACTGGTATAAAGGGAGCCGTGCTAGCGTAGTGGTTACAACACCTCTCTGGCGACCGGGTGATTCAGGATCAAACCCGGGCGACGGCATTTGAGGATTTTTCGTCGACCGGGAATTGGACTGGATTAACTCGAGACCTGGCGAGAACATTTGAAGGAGTGTCGTCGACCAGGGATTGGCGGCTCCTGACCAGCTCTAATGGGTACCTCCGAAATCGGCGAGTATCTGCCTGAATGGCGAGGGACACCTGTCTCTGTACAAGAAAAGGGTTACTCACGTAAAATCAATGTCAGGTTAGACATTAATAATAATAACCTGAGATTTCGCCTCGAGTATTAGCGGGTGTAAAAGAAAAAAAAAAAAAAACTGGTATAAGTATGTGTTGTTGCTCTTCATAGTATTCTTCTATTTCTTCCTCACTATGATCTTTAGTCAAGGCCGTATTAAGCACCGGCTTTCATTGTTTATCTCTGAGAATTTATTAATACGAAACATTTGTTTAGAAACACATTAGGTTCATATTATTTTTAAAACCTAAAGGTCTTTTATATTTGAACATGCGCCCTAATATAACTGACTAGGTCGAACTGGACGCGACTCTCCAGAACGAAGCAAAATTTTATTTAAAAAACAAAAACATTCACTTATTAGTTCCATTTACTCTGAGTTCTTTTCCAGATTTTCTCCTTTATCGGCCTTGACTTATATTTGAACATGCGCCCTAATATAACTGACTAGGTCGAACTGGACGCGACTCTCCAGAACGAAGCAAAATTTTATTTAAAAAACAAAAACATTCACTTATTAGTTCCATTTACTCTGAGTTCTTTTCCAGATTTTCTCCTTTATCGGCCTTGACTTATATTTGAACATGCGCCCTAATATAACTGACTAGGTCGAACTGGACGCGACTCTCCAGAACGAAGCAAAATTTTATTTAAAAAACAAAAACATTCACTTATTAGTTCCATTTACTCTGAGTTCTTTTCCAGATTTTCTCCTTTATCGGCCTTGACTTATATTTGAACATGCGCCCTAATATAACTGACTAGGTCGAACTGGACGCGACTCTCCAGAACGAAGCAAAATTTTATTTAAAAAACAAAAACATTCACTTATTAGTTCCATTTACTCTGAGTTCTTTTCCAGATTTTCTCCTTTATCGGCCTTGACTTACATTTGAACATGCGCCCTAATATAACTGACTAGGTCGAACTGGACGCGACTCTCCAGAACGAAGCAAAATTTTATTTAAAAAACAAAAACATTCACTTATTAGTTCCATTTACTCTGAGTTCTTTTCCAGATTTTCTCCTTTATCGGCCTTGACTTATATTTGAACATGCGCCCTAATATAACTGACTAGGTCGAACTGGACGCGACTCTCCAGAACGAAGCAAAATTTTTATTTAAAAAAAAAAAAAACATTCACTTATTAGTTCCATTTACTCTGAGTTCTTTTCCAGATTTTCTCCTTTATCGGCCTTGACTTATATTTGAACATGCGCCCTAATATAACTGACTAGGTCGAACTGGACGCGACTCTCCAGAACGAAGCAAAATTTTATTTAAAAAACAAAAACATTCACTTATTAGTTCCATTTACTCTGAGTTCTTTTCCAGATTTTCTCCTTTATCGGCCTTGACTTATATTTGAACATGCGCCCTAATATAACTGACTAGGTCGAACTGGACGCGACTCTCCAGAACGAAGCAAAATTTTATTTAAAAAACAAAAACATTCACTTATTAGTTCCATTTACTCTGAGTTCTTTTCCAGATTTTCTCCTTTATCGGCCTTGACTTATATTTGAACATGCGCCCTAATATAACTGACTAGGTCGAATTGGACGCGACTCTCCAGAACGAAGCAAAATTTTATTTAAAAAACAAAACATTCACTTATTACTTCCATTTACTCTGAGTTCTTTTCCAGATTTTCTCCTTCATCGGCCTTGACTTTTCCAGTTTTTCTCCTTTCTCGGCCTTCACTTCAGTGATGAAATCTTACAACTGACTTATTCTACCACTGGAGCTGTGATTTTCTCTGTCACCCGTATTGTCTTATTTGCCCTCTCAGAAACCATCCATCATGTATGTGTCATTAACCTTCAGGTCGGCTAGTTCACCAGGATTAGCAAAGTCTTCACTGTCTACCTAATATCTTTTCTCGACTCTTCCACTTTAAAATTGATTACATTTACAAGAATGATTGTCACACCCAGGACCAGCACACATGAGATCTAAAATGACATGTGTAGAGAGTCCCAGCCCGGAAATAGTTTATAGTTCTGTTACTTTGTCAATGTGTTTATTTGTTTTTGTTTTTTTTTTTCATTTCAGGTATCAAGAAAAAATTGTGGGATTACTGATGTTAAAACTTTCGTTATGTCTTAGTGTTGTGACAGAAGAGGTTCTGGCTATTTCATTATCGATATCAGGGATTATTCTACTGTATAACTGATTTCAATAATCGGAACTGATTTAGTGACGTCAAGAGTGAGGGTTCAAATTATTGAATAACTGATGTTAAAGATCACATTACTGGGTTAGTGACTCAAAGATCACGTTGATGTGTTTGTGAAAGAACGAATGAATGACCTCTATTTTTAAAGGGTTAAGAATTGGGCGCGCACGTCCGTTTAACATTCTTCCCTTCCTCTTTCTCTCTCACTCTCTATCTCTCTCACTCTATCATTTATCTTGCATACTGTGTCCTTTCATTCCTACATGTTACTTTAAACATTAATTTACAGGCATGCAACATTATAAGGGTAATATAACAGCATAGATTTATAGTACCCAATCATAATCAAAATTAGGTACCGAAACGTTTAAAAAAAGCAACAACAACAAAATAGAGAGAGAGAGTGAGAAAGAAGAGAGAAAGATCGAGAGAGAGAGAGAGAGAGAGAGAGAGAGAGAGAGAGAGAGAAAGAGTGTGTGTGTGTTTAATTAATGAATTTATTTATTAATAACTTATTATTAAAGAGTAATTTCGAAATTTTTCTTTGAATTGGTAATCTAAGTGTGTTAAGTGTATTCGATATTATTATGTTCTATTTGTCTTTGCAAATATTTGTCCCTACATCTCTCCTACAGTCTAGCTGAATATTGACTGTGCAGATATCTTTGAAGTTTATCTGGATTCGATTCCGTTGCTTTCTATCCTATTTAAGTGTGTATGAGTTGTGGAGTTTGTGGGAGTTGTAACATTTTAAAAGCAGACTTTCAGACGACAGATGTTACTTCACTGGATAAGAGATCAATATTGCTACAAGTAAAACAAATGCGTGGTATAAGTGGTGTATATAACTTAATGTTAATGATAATTTTATACGTTTTAATCGTGGACAAATACAAGGACAGATAGAAAGAGTAAAGAGAGAGAGAGTAAAAAGATATATACAGTATATATATATATACTCAACTTAGTGACGTGTGCTAGCGATATCGCACTTTTATCAGCCGTCATTTGGCCTTCAATAGTGCGTTCTTGACTAACACGTGATACTTATTGTAGCAGTGATGGCAAAAGGAGGGAAACGTGTGTGCACACGACCCCATAGAACTGACAGGGTAACAAATGTTTCGTATTAACAAATTCTCAGAGATAAACAATGAAAGCCGGTGTTAATCGCTTGAAAATTGTTTATCAATTTGTTGTGTTAAACTGAAGACCAGAACCAATGTAAATAACCCCAGACCTAAGAGTCTTTTATGTTTGAACATGCGCCCTAATATAACCGACTAGGTTGAACGGGACGCGCCTCGCCAAAACGACGCAAAACTTTATTTAAAAAAAAAAAAAAGGCGTTTACCAAAATATTGTGATTAAAGAATCGAGATTTTGGAATAGGCTGTTAGCGCTATGAAACACGCAGGTGCCCCTTGCAGGTCCCGGGGGTCTATGAAGAGATAACGAATGAATAGGACTCCTGCACCCTCATGCATGTCGTACAAGGCAACTAATATGAGGTTGTGAATGAGGCTGACAACCTAATCATGTCAAACAAATGGCCAGAGAAACCTCCGCTTCAACACTCGTGTTCTTAATAACAGATTTACCACTGTTAACATTTAGATAGATAGAATCGATCGAGTTGCTCCCTTCAGAATAGGGCAAAGGTTTGCATCATTTGTCGGAGTAGGAAATAGGAGTGATTAATTATTTCCTGAAAAAAATCATGATGCGTAGGGCCTAGGGTGGAAGAGTGAGTGTAAAATTGATTTAAACGTCTGTCTAGGTACACGCGAACTTCAGTTCTATATTATCTTTCGAAGGGGCAAAGAGTTTTATCAGAAGCAGGTACAGGAACAAATTGGAAGCAGAGCATCCAGGTCACACACAAAATGATGCACCCTACCAGCTCAACAGAAGAGAACAAGTGGTAATCTTCAGACTCCGCGCGGGCCACAACAGATTGAGATACCATCTTTTCAACAAGCTAAAGATAGGAACTACCGATGAGTGTAACTGTGGCACTGATAAAATGACTGCTGAACATCTGCTTTAAAGTTGCCCAACATATGAGGAACAGAGAACTCATATATGGCCGACACCAGTATCATTCGTGGAAAAGCTCTACGGAGATGCAAATAGACTCAAGCTGACTACTGCTTACTTTGCCAACATTCATGTAGACGTCTGAGAATGTACGAAGAAGAGGAAGAAACAGAAGATGAGATGGTGGATTAAAGATGCAATATTTTACATGTAATGGATAATCCTGGACACAACATTTTAGAATGATTGAATGGTTTAGAGGAAACATTATGGATTGGAAGGCTGGTTTAGGAGATGATGTTGTAAAGTGAATAAATGTAAAATAGGCAGTGCATGCATTGTTTTTATAAAAATAAGGTAACATTTTCGTGTAAATTAAAATGAAACAAACATAAAGGTATGTTTTCAGGCACTCGTAAGAAATAAAGAAGTAGAACACTAGACAACAGAAAAACAACAGACATGAGTGGCTTACCCAGGATTTGAACACTGGACCTTCCGTGCGACAACCCCCGCCTAGCTATGCAAGCGAATCACACTATCCTCCCTGCCATCTACGCATCACCAAAAAATGATATATATATAGAATAAAAAACATTATTATAGTAATTATTGCAGCTTGAATGAAAGCTGACATTTTAAGCGAGTCCAGTATTTCAAAAAATAAAGGTGAAAAAGCAGATTACTTTAAGCAAAGGGTACTTGGGTTGAGTAAACAACTCCTTCTTCTTCCTCTACGTACAGTTTGTAGTCATGCTAAATCTGCAGGCCTGTCGCCAGGACGAAGTCCACAATCTTTTCCAGGTCAGCGCGGCAGCCCCATAGCTTCTGCTTGAGCTCAGCACCCTCTGGCCAGGTCAAAACTCAGTTTTGGAGAATGAGTTCGGGGGTCTGGAATCCAGTTCCACGTGGACATTCCTTTGTATGAGATATCCTGAGGCGATAGAGATGGCCCAGTAGTCTGCAGTGTTCAGTTCTCAGGCGGAAGATGATGGTCTGTTGTTGACTGTTAATTTGGTGGAGTGAGTCATCTCTGTTGCATGTATCACCTTCCTCCTTCCACCGATTTTTGTACTTGTTGTGGATGATGGTTTTAGTTCTAGATAGAGCATCTGGTCTCTCATTTCCAGCAATTCCACAATGGGAGGGTAACGACTGAAGGCAATGGTTGATGACCTTTGGATAATGTTTAGCTCAGATCTCATCTCATTCGTCATGTTTTCATTTCTGGTGTTCTGTATTGATTCCAGTAATGATCTACAGTCAGTGAAGATTACTATCTCAGCTGGTGGCTGTTGTTTTGATCTGGTGAGGATTTTCAGAGCTTGTAGTAGTGCCATAGCTTCTGCCCTGAAATTGGAGATCTTTCCAGTTGGGAAGGTCTTATGGATGATCTTCCCGTTTACGAATTTTATAAAAATGCTTCCTCCACCATTCTTTACTGCCCCGTCTGCGGATCCATCTGTTATACGTGTGTCCACTCTTTCGGATTGTACTTTTCTTCAATCATCTCCTGATCCAAGGTTTTTAGTTGTGGCGGGGTCTGGTGGCCTTTCTTTCTTATTTCAGGGACTTCTGTGATGATAGATATATTTTCATGGCAGTAGTTTGGCTCCTCATAATCAATTAACATTTCCATTTCGGTAGGTTGTTTTGAGAAGAGGTCTTCGTGACACTGATGCAGATGTTTTGAGATGTTTAAGAAGCTGGTTCTCTTCAGCCTGTTTTTGTCAAGCTATGGAATTTAGCATGCATTGGATGATTTGGCATTCGTAGAAGCTCCTCGCTGTGAATAAACACCTTTTCCTCACGTCTGTCATCCAAGGAGCGGATGTTGGTGTATCTTTCCGTTGCCTGGATTTGAGTAGTCTTCATCCATCCAGTGATTAATCTAAGGCTTGCATTTTTCACATTTCTTAGACGTTCTGTGTTTGTTTTTGATGCCGTGGCCCAGGCTGACATGCCATGTTCAATTACAGGCCTGACTGTCCTGTATAGACCGTTTTAAGTATGCTGGTATTTGCCGTTCAATTTGTGCCAGCTAGTTTCTTCACAATGGAGAGCTTCCTTGTTGCTCTCTGTTCTACTGCTTTCAAGTATGTCTTCCAGGTGAGTCTCTTATCCAACTTGACTCCTATGTATGTTCGATTTTCCTCATTTGGAAGCTCACTTCCATTTAGTTGCAATTTGACCGTTGCATGAAGATTTGACAGAGAGAAGCAGGTTGCTACTGTCTTGGAGAGGTTGATCTGTACGCCCCAGTCAGATACCCATTTACCTGTTGTATTTAGTGCTGCCTGCATCCTGTGCTATGAGTAGGCAAATGTTCTGCGGCACACCAGGCAGCAAAATCATCAGCATGCAGAGCACTGGAGATATGCCTAGACAGTTTCTCTACAATATCATTTATATAAATGTTTAAGAGTGTGGGGCAAACAACTCCTCCTTGTGGTACACCCTGTAGAAGAGCAACGCAATGGCTCAGTTTCCCGTCAAGTTTTACTCTTGCTGTCCTGTATCTTGAGTTGCCCGGGGAATCTCTTCAATAGGTCTTATGTCTGAATTTGTTTCATCTAGTGCACGTGCAAAAGCCACTTGCAGACTCTATCTGGCTATTTAAGCAAGAGGTCTCTATCACCCAGTACCACTGTCTCAAGAAAATTCTGCAACTGGACAAAGTGATATCCTGCGCCACAGCTAATAACAGTTGTTAGTTGAGGTAAACGGAGAAGAGGAAGGCAAAGAAAATCCTGGGCTAATAACATCAAAGAATGGGCAGGGCACGGTTTTTCCACACTTGTACGCATTGCTTAGGATAGAGAGCAGCGGAAGACCCTGTCTGCTGATGCTTCCACCATGGCACCCCAACGACCCATGACGGGTTACAGGTTGAGTTGAGTTGATTGTTGAGTTCAAGAATTATTCAGTCTTCGCTAAGCACACATTTACTTATTTAATACAGCGGGTGTTAGCTTAATCTAATAGAACAGAGATCCCGTGTTGCTTTAATTCATGTTATATAAACAAATATATATATATATATATATATATATATATATATATATATATATATATATATATATATATGTATATATATATATATATATATACAAATATATATATATATATATATATATATATATATATATATATATATATATATATATATATATATATACGAGGTAGCTTCAAAAAGTCCCGGAATTTGTGTATTGTATAGAAATCGGTAACAATACAATGATTTACACTACATTTCCTTCAAAATAGTTCCCTTCGGCAACTACACACTTTTGCCAACGTCCATACAGCTGTTGGAAACATTCCTGGAACCCATTATTTGACACCTCTCTCAGCTGCTTTGTCGCATTGGTGAAAACGTCCTCAGCATCCTTGAATCTCTGCCCTTTCGGTGCCAATTTTAGGCGAGGGAACAAGAAAAAATCAGGCAGTGCCAGGTCGGGAGAATATGGAGGATGTTCCAGTGCAGTCACATTGTGCGTTGCGAGGTACTGCTTCACCAGTAGGGATCGATGTGCTGGCGCATTGTCATGCAGCAGAACCCAACTGTGTGTTCTCCATTTTTCTGGGCGTTTCCTTCTGATTGCATCTCTTAAACGACGGATGATATCAATGTACATTTCCTTGTTAACCGTTCGGCCTTCAGGAATGAATTCATGGTAGACAATACCCTGGGAATATAAAAAAAAACTTCCAACATAACTTTTCCTTTGCTCTTGTCCAAACGAAATTTCTGTGTCCGGGGAGATAAGGGTGATTTCCATTCAGCGGACTGACGTTTTGTCTGAGGATCGTACAAAAACACCACGTCTCGTCTCCTGTGGTTATGTTGTTGAGAAAATTGCTTTCTTGATCAGCCATAGTCTCCTGCCAGTGTCAATCTCGTTTCTTTCTGTTCAGGAGATAACATTTTGGGAACCATGTGTTGACAAACGCGGTTCATGTGCAGTTCATTGTGGAGTATACTGTGGCAACTTCCAACTGATATTCCAACTTCTGAGGCTATTTTCTCTACAATAAGTCTTCTTTCAACACCAACAACGTTCCGAACACGCTCAATGTTTTCATTGTTTATCGAGGTAGGCGGTCGTCCGCTACGTGGATCATCATCGACACTAACACGGCCTTCACGAAAACGCTTGTGCCACTTAAAAACTTGCGATTTCTTCATTGCGGTTTCACCATATGCTTCATTAAGCATGTTTACTGTCTATGGTGGTGACGTCTCAAGCAAAACATAAAATTTGACATTTGTACGTTGTTCAATCAAGGACATTTTCAACTCCGACGATGCTAAGTGCACACCACACAAACAACCTTCTGTAACTTCTGTTCGAGAGTACATGTGAAGGTTATATCAGCCATGTCGTTTCCTCAAGGTCACTACCAACTTATAAAACTATAATCTCCATGACATAATCACTCATTCAAACATGAGTCGACTATTCCGGGAACTTTTTGAAGCTACCTCGTATATATATATATATATATATATATATATATATATATATTTTCGTGACCGGAATGCTCTGAATTTTATTGTGAGCCACTTTCTATAATCACTAAGTGTTAGCCAGGAGTGGTGTTTCTTAAGGCAAAGAGTGGGAGCCGATTATAATATTCTTACCCAATTTTCCGTTTTGTTGTATAATTGATGTAAAGAGTTGTTTGCTATTCGATATATATTGAGTGTAAGCCCAATGCTAAATTTTTGATAACTCATTCAGTGTTGTCCCTACTTGGATGATTATCACTAGTGCCCCTATAGTTAGCGGGGAAAGATGTGAATACCTAACAGTCGTCTCGCTTTGCCAATGTGTGGGACTATGTA
The DNA here is from genome assembly GCA_024509875.1 of Oreohelix idahoensis. Lineage (NCBI taxonomy): Eukaryota > Metazoa > Mollusca > Gastropoda > Stylommatophora > Oreohelicidae > Oreohelix > Oreohelix idahoensis. The sequence goes on from JAMPIV010000770.1 coordinate 376,436, forward strand.
GGCGTGTGTGTATATTTTTAGCCTCAGATCACTTTGCAACGCAGCGCGTCAGAAACGCGTGGCATGTAAACAGAAACCTAGGGCCGGGACTACAGAGGTAGCGTTTCCTAGGCATAACTGAGCAAAGGGGGTGAGAGACAGGGTTTGTTTTGATTTTGTGTGTAAGAGAAACGGCGAGTGAAAAGTGGAAGTTTGTTTATATTTTGCATTGGTCAGAGACTAACTGAGGAAGAGTAGGCTACAGGCAGTAATGAGATATCGAATTGCTGTATATTTTCAGAGCCTTGGTCAGCACATTTGTCTGTGCTTCCTGATGTGATTTACTGCTGTCAAAGGATTAAAATTTTCCACATAATAAATATAACATACTGCCAGGTTTCAGTTATAAGGCTGGTTATTGGATTATGTAACCACAGCCTTTTGTTGAAAGTGTATATTGCTCCAGCACATACGGGCTGTTGCCTTTGCCATCCAGTCATTTTCGGCAACACTGTCCGACCCATTAACAGCCAGTTGACTTGGAGTATACCACTATACATCGATTTCTGTTATCTACACGTAAGCAGTAGCCTTGCGTCCTGGATTACTTACCTACAGCACATATTGCCGCCAGTTGCAGTTAACCATCATCTCGACACGTACGGGCTGTTGCCTTTACCATCCAGTCAGTTTCGGCAACACTTTCCGACCTATTGATAGCCGTTTACCGCTGAGTATGCTGACATAACGACCGAGAGGAGTAGTCAGTTGCCAGTACTTGTAACCTATCTTACAGTTCAAGTCTTCGTTTTCAAGTATAAGAGGTGCCCCAGCGCGCCTACTGGATACTCGCTAGCCAGCAAAAGTCGCTCGTCGTTTGGATAGATTTGGATCAGTGGGTGCAAGTATTTCTGCACTCGTTTTAATCTCCTTCACCTGCTAGCGTGGCCTCCAGCCACAGGAAATTGTGAATGCCTAGGATTTATTACGACACTGTTACAGAGAGAGCTTATCTCCATTGCCTGGAAATGTCAACCTTGGTGGAACAGTGTAGAGGTTTTTCTTCTAGCAGAGAAAGTAACTTACTTACAAGGATTATTACCATAAGGAGTGGCGGTTTCCTCGCGAAAGTGTACGGGTGTTGGTGGTTTGGAGTGAGACGTTTTGCCTGAGAGTGAGTGAAGTCTTGTATTATTTTTTTGTGGTTGTGATATTGCCCTTCAGAGCTAGTGAAGGCATTACTTTTTTTTTTTTTTTTTGGTTCACTGTTGTGTTTTCTTTAATAAATATATTTATATATACTAAGCGGTCAGAATTCCCTCTATTCTAACTGTCACTTAATGTTTGCTGTGATGGTCCTTACTGTAGTAGATTATTCTATTTAGCATTGGAGAACGGACGAGGGTACGACATCGTAAACAGAGTCCGAGTATGGCTCGGAAGTAGACCCAAGATATTTGATTATATCTCTCTTCTCTCCAGATGTCCTACCTCGCTCGATATTTTCATTAGTGACTTTAATTTTCTCTATTTCCACATTACTCATTCATATTCTGTCTAAACTCAGACTTTATCTATTTCCATACTCGCGACAGCTTATCATGTGGTTGGTTTATTAGAATTAGTTTATTCTTCACCATCCAATCTTCCACCTCTTTTCCTCTCGGATCTGTTGCTTCATAGCCCCAGCTTGGCGAGTGGCTATTGAAGTTCCCCCATAATGAGATGTCTCGATTCTGCTAGTTTTATTTTGTATAACTCCGGAGTTCTTACAATCAAAAGAACAACTGAAAGAGTTGCTCAGCCTAGGAACTGCCCAAAATCACGCAAGAAACTAAGTAAACGAACGGGAGAAATGAGCATTAAGACCTACAAGCTGAGAGAACCAGAAATTAAGACCAGATATCAGGGGCTTATTGCTGCAGCGGTGAGCAACACAGAAGAACAACCTGATGACTTGGAAACCCTCTGACTTAAATTCAAGTACATCATAAAGACAGCTGCTGCAGAAGCATGTGGTGAAGTCCGACTCGGGAACAAGAGAAAGAGGACACCTTGGTGGACAGCGGAAGTTAAAGAGAGAATAAGAGAGAAGAAATTGGCATGGAAACTATATTTAGGAGCTAAAAACACAACAGGACAAATGGAGAAATATAGAGAACATGTGACACTCAGAACAGAAGCAAAGAACAAGGTGCTAGCAGCAAAACAGAAGTCCTGGGAAGAATTTGGAGAAAAGCTAGAAAAAGATGCGCACGAAAACCAGATATTGTTCTATAAGACCATAAAGAACATGAGGAAGGAAAAACAATGCCCTCTTAAATTTATAAAGGACAAGCAAGGCAATTTGCTTACTGCCCCGAAAGAAGTAATGGAAAGATGGAAAGAATATTTCTCAGAACTCCTGGATGGTGAGCAAGGTCAAGCATCAGAAATGATAACCACTAGCACAGAAGAGAAAACCAATGATGGTGAAGATTACATAAAGATGGAAGAACTGAAGGCAGCACTGGAGAACATCAAGATGGGCAAAGCAGCAGGACATGATGGTAGAACACCAGAAATGGTTAAGTACATGGGAGCATCAGGCAACCTATTACTCTTAAGGGTCCTACACGCAGCGTGGTGCAACAAGACCATACCAAAGGATTGGGAGATTGCTATCATAACACCAATTTTCAGAAAGGGCGAAAATCGACAATGTGGAAAAAATAGAGGCATATCCCTTCTCGGTGTCCCTGGTAAAATCTACTCTAGAATCCTAGAGCAGAGACTCCGACGCCTAGCTGAGCCCCAATTGGATGAGGTCCAGTGCGTTTTCCGAGCAAACCGAAGTACTCAAGACCTAATCTTCACACTCAGACAGCTGAGTGAAAATTCCCTTCAGTATAAGAGTGAAATCTATCTGGGAAAGGCGTTTGACAGAGTCCCCTGGAGCAAACTTTGGGACTGTTTGGCAAGGAAGAACATTCCAGCACCTCTGATTCATGCTATACAGAGCTTCTACAAGTCTTGCAAAAATTATGTGAGGACAGCAAACCATAAGTTAGAAGAGTTCAGGACCACCACTGGTGTAAGACAAGGTGATATCCTGTCACCTTATCTTTTCATACTCCTAATGGACAATGTCATCAAGGCATGTAAGGAGAGAACAAGAAAGTATTCAGTGGGGTACTGGATGATAAGACAGGTCTGTATTTCAGAGCTGGCATTTGCTGATGATGTTGCCTTTATTGCTAAATCAGAGGCACATCTCCAATCCAACCTGCAAGTCTGGAAGGAAGAGCTGGAGAAGAGAGGGGTGGTCATAAGCAGCTCTAAAACAAAATCCTTGGTGATATCACGAGAAGGAAGAAGACATCAGATTAATCTGGGAGAACAGGTCCTGGAGCAGGTCGACCACTTTAAATTCCTCGGAGCTATTAAAGACCAAAAGGGAGGCATCAAAGGAGAGTTGGCCACTCGAAAAGCAGCAGCTGGGAGACTTTTTCAGGCCATAAATCGAGGATTCCTCAGCAAGAGAGAGGTTGGTAAGAAAACGAAGATGGCTGTATACTGCTCCACCTATGTACCAGTCTTGACACATGGATGTGAGTCATGGGCAATGACTACAATCCACAAAAGTCAGATCCAAACCTCAGAAATGAGGTATCTGAGGAAGGTGGTTGAAGTAACAAGAAGAGACATGGTCCGCAAACAAACGATACGTCAAGGCCTTAAATCCCACCCCCTGCAGACCCAAGTAGAACAGTCCCAACTAAGATGGTTTGGTCATGTCTGCAGAATGGGAGATGATCGGCTACCACGGCAAGCATGGGAAACAAAGAGCCAGGGATCCAGACCCCAGGACGACCCAGAGTCCGCTGGGAGGACAACATAAGACAATCTTTGAAGGACCGAGGACTAGAATGGAGCCAGGCCAGGAGGAAGACAGCCGATAGGATAGTCTGGCGCTCTCTCTTCCAAACTTCTACACCTCACTGTAGAAGGGGAACGACTAAGTAAGTATAACTCCAGAGTTGTGGCTGGAGGGCGGTAGTAGTTTGTGATCATCATGTCTCCACTGGGCAGCAGTAGTTGGACTGTTATGTATTCAAGAGTAAAGAATTGAACTGGTATGACATGATTACTAATATAGATCTGGTGACAAGAACCAGACAAACGCCAGTGAAACAAGATATGAGAAGAAGACGCTGGCGATGGATAGGACAAACACTGATGAAATTTGTTTATAGCATTATCAGTCAGTCCTTGTTCAGGGAATCTCCAGGGTAACAGAGGTAAAGGGAGACCCAAGAATACATGGAGAAGAGAACTGGTCAAAAAGACGGCATAAGTTTGTGAGGATCTGAAAGATGATGATGACGATGATGATCATGACGATGATGATGATGATGATGATGATGATGATGATGAAAGCACAGACCTGATGTATAAAGAAAATTGATAATGAGATTAAACAATGTAAACAAGCAAAGGGCTATACAATCAGTGTAAAACCTGATCTGTCAATGATATTTTTGCATCATTTATCATATTCCAACGTCTTAACATCGTGTCTGTGATGAAAAATTAGGGCCGTATTTATAATACATTCGCGTCTCTGGCGTGCTCTGTAATAGAAACAGCCAAATCTCAAATTCTGTTCACATTTCTGGATAATAAAAGTGATTGGATTTCTTGTAAATGATTAATCTTTATGTTAACGAAGGGAGGCTACTTGCCTAGAAATCATGTGATGCTAGAAAAGATAACGGGCCCTGTTATGCGTTTACACTGCAGTAATTTTGCGGTTACATTGGGCATAACATTATTCGTCATCTATCTATCTATCTATATATCTATCTATCTATCTATCTATCTATCTATCTATCTATCTATCTATCTATCTATCTATCTATCTATCTATCTATCTATCTATCTATCTATCTATCTATCTATCTATCTATCTATCTATCTATCCCTGTCAACATCTCATCCATAGGTCAACATTTCTTTTCCTCTTCCGCTTGTTTTTTGTGAATAATTTGTTTTATATCCATGTAATATTATTCTACTATTATATTCACTTTAAAATATTATTATACAATGTAATTTATGTGAGAATGTACCCACAAACCACTGTACTTTAGAAATGTGAGTCGTGAGAATGTACCCGCATACCACTGTACTTTAGAAATGTGAATGTTTTCGTTTGCATAAATGGGATGATGTATATGAGAATAAGCAGATATTACATAATTTTTTTTTTAACTGCTCAAAGACTTTACCTGCCACAGAAGTGCGTAAGAAAGTGTTATTATTATTTCATTTTCCACCAAGAAAGTATGGATATAAGCGAGAATGTGTTTATCTAATTTTTGTATTGATGATTGATGACACATTCAAAAACACAGATTAATTGTAGACGGTTTGACCGCATGAGTGAGTGTCGGTATACAGAATTATTTATTTTTATTTATTGTTTTATTTATTTTATTTTATTATTTTTTTTTTCTCCAATTACTATCTTGTTTGTTTAAAACAAAAAACTCATTTTTTATTTCGATTGCATACTGTAAATGAATGCTGTTATGTTAACTTTATAATGTTGCATGCCTTTAAATTAATGCTTAAAGTATCATGTGGGAATGAAAGGATATAGTATGCAAGATAAATGAGAGCGGAAGGGCAGAATGTTAGACGGGCCTTCGCGCCCAATTCTTAACCCTTCGAAAATAAAGTTCGTTCGTTCTATCTATCTATCTATCTATCTATCTATCTATCTATCTATCTATCTATCTATCTATCTATCTATCTATCTATCTATCTATCTATCTATCTATCTATCTATCTATCTATCTATCTATCTATCTATCTCTATCTATCTATCTATCTGTCGTGAGACATTCTAAATACCCATATATAAATTAAAAAGTAAATGAAACCCCTAACGAATTACTTCAATAACAGGAAAGAGAAAAGGTAAAAGAGAACAGTGCTGTCACAATGGCGTACAAAAATCCCCCTTTTTCTGCTTCGTCTGCAAATCGTAACGTTTTCACGTTGATAGTAAAAGCCTACTGCATCACTACACGCGTTTCAAAAAATAAAACGTGTACTGCATTTCTTAGAAAAACCTTGAGATAGGCGCTGAGTGATGACCTAGATTTAATATTTCATTCATTCCATTTTATACACGGCGTAACTAAAAGACAGATGAAAGTAGGATAGAGAGAGAGGGACGACTGAAGGCAGGAAGCATGCAACACTAACACGCGTTTCGCGATCAAAAGTGAACGCAAAACCCATGCGTAAGGCATGAAGCACTAACTTTTTTTTCAAATAGTCAGTGATAAAAAAAACACTACTACTACAAGAATCAGGTTTAAAAACATGAAAAATGCTTATTAGGAAATATGAAATTCTACTGATTTACATCTAAGCTCCTGACTTTAGTATGACATAACAGTGGAAAAGGCAGGACAGGTGGCGGTTCTAAACAACGAAAAGGAATAAAGAACAAATATACGACTATCTTTGAAAAACACATATTTTGAACGCCGCCATGTAGCTCACTTTAACTTATATATTATTGTACGGCCGGACTTGCTAACCAAGAATATGTTATGTGTTACGCCTTTAGTCTGTTAATAAAATAGTTATGGCCAAAATACAATAGTGGGGGTGCCTGACAGCATGGAATCATTTCTGCTCATAAAATTTTTTTTATAACGTGTTTGAAAAACATTACGTTACGGAAATAGCCTACCATGTTAACTCCTATTTGATTGGCGGGAATGAGATGTAAGACTAAACACGATTAGTTGGACTGCAAATACTAGTTTAGTTGTTAGGGGAAACGTGAGAAGGGTAATATTTTTTGAAAAGTAGGTAAACATGGCATGATTGGTTAGAGCTGCCAATATACTCAATTCAGGGCGTCTGTTCCGGGCCACATCTTGTAATAAACCTACTAAGAAACAGTGCGTTGAGCACCAGTGCATATTTTTTCTAAATAAAAGCCTGGGACAGAGGCAGATCGGAAGTTGTGCCTATTCATTGCCAGTCAACGAAACTGTTTATTTTTCCATGAATTGTGGTAAGCTTGAAATATTTGATATCTTTTAATGAAAATTGAATGTAAATTGATAATTTATGTCTGTATATATGTGTGGTTCAGTAGCGAACATGAGGTAAAACCTCTATAGTGCTCCAGCCTGAACAGAAGGTGTCGGAGGAAAGTAAAACTACATGGAATTGCCAAGCAGTACACTGACACCTATATTATTGACTAGAAAGAAATAATGCTGGAATTGCAGAGGCGTAGTAATCATTAGGGAGGAATATACTGGTGTAAATTATTTCAGATGAAGCTGACAGTTGGCCTACAGCTATGAACTCAGTGTTTGTTATGTATTGTGCTCAGTGTAGAAATAGAGTATAAATTAGTTCTGAAGTAGGAGGTACAACCTTCTTGTTTCAGGGACTGTGGTCCTAAAGTTATTGAGCAGCACCTGGTCAGAGCTTTGCTGAATCCAGAGAGGACAGCATACTCCTTGGTCCATATAGCAAACAGTAAGGTGTCTCCAGAACACAGGGGAGCAATCGAGCAGAGGAGTCTTTTCCTGCCGCCATCACGAAAGATAAGCCTATGTGGCCAGCGGAGCTCAACATTATGTACCCCCATCTTAAACTAACATTGTATAAAATTAAGAGGGGAAATTAATTGTTTTAATGAACGGAACTGAGAACATCTCCAATACTAGTTCCAACAGAAACAAACACTTGAAGTCATGATGACACATAACAACATAGCTTGAAAAAAACAAAACCAGTATTACCTCATATTACTACTACACAACTGACACACATAGGATAATATTAATAAAATATGTCACTACAAGATTCATATTGATAAATTCTGTACATATAACTTGTAATTAAAATTGATTGTGATTCCTGGTTCACTTTGTATTGAATCAGGGCACATATATATTAGTGACAGTACTTAATACATATTTATATTTGAAAATTTACCAGTGCCTCATTTAAGAATAGTCTTATAGAGTGTTAAATGTGTGTGAGTGTCACAGTGTTGTCACGTGTGGTGGAATAAATTAAATTGTTTATCTGTCTGTTGTTGTTGTGACTTACACTTCATCATATACATACCCTAGACATTCAACGTAGTCATCACAATATTCCAGAATAATTCTGACTGAGGTATAAATATGTGGTAGCAAGTAAGGTCATCTGTAATACACTACCCTTATTAGATACAGATACCTTCACAGCTGATCTCAGTCAGTACACTAAGTCCCCTCAGTCAGTACACTAAGTCCCCTATAAATATTTATAACATCCCACTTTACCACATATATTGGGGTCCGGTCCGGGATATTGAACTTTCTCCTGTTATATATATTGGGAATTATAAGAATTAAAAGGTATCCCTGGGTGGAATTAAATAAGGTTGAGCTCTCAGTGCCTGTGGTGTCATTAAATAAATAATTATAGATTATATTGTTTAGTTAGATATTATTTACATTTACCTGTTAGAAAATGGCGGACCTGGCCAAATTTCGATCTGCTGCTGTACAGACTGCAAAAGAGTTAGGAATGGACGGGCAAGTTATGATTGCTTATGTCACTGCTGAATGTGACAAATATATTGAACGGGAAGAAAGAAGATTAAAAAAAGAGGCCGAAAGAAAATTAGAATCTGAAAGGTTGGCCGAAGAAAGAAGGTTAAAGGCTGAGGCTGAGACTGAGACTAAGAGGTTGCAGATTGAGGCTGAGGCTGAGACTAAGAGGTTGCAGATTGAGGCTGAGACTAAGAAATTAGAGGCAGAAGAAAGGAGACTGGCTGCAGAAAGGGAAGACAAGCGATTAGCTGCAGAAAGGGAAGCAGAGGAAAGAAGATTAGCTGCAGAAAGGGAAGACAAAAGATTAGCTGCAGAAAGGGAAGCAGAAGATAAGAGATTACAAAGGGAACATGAGTTACGACTAAGGGAGTTTGAGTTTCAAGGCCATGCTCCTGAGAATGGTGCCAGTCCCTTTACCTCCGATGCTACTGCTAGTCAGGGAGCCTCAACCTCAGCTATGAATTTTCATTTAGATCATTTTGTTGAGAAAGACGATGATATTGAGAGCTTTTTAAATAGATACGAACTATTAGCTACCACGTATGGGTTAGAGAGAGAAAGGTGGAGCTTAAAGTTATCTCAAGGACTTCGTGGGGCAGCTTATGAAGTTTTTGCCAAAATGAGCAGAAGTGATCAAGAAAATTATGACATGCTAAAGCAGGCTCTGTTGTTAAGATATGAAAAGAACGCAGAATTTTATAGGAAAAAAATTTAGGAACGCTAAACTACTGTCAGGTGAAACCTATCACCAGTTCTCTGCACGGTTAGAGACATACTTGGAGAAATGGACTTCTCTGGGGAAAACCCAAGATCTTAAGGAAATGGTCCTTATAGAACAATTAAGAGAGTCCATGGCTCCAGACCTGAGAAAGTTTCTCATGGAACAAGGTGCAGAGAGGCTGGGTGAGTTGCTAAATGTTGCTGAAAGGTATCAAGCGGCTCAGGCAGAGGTAACAGGTAATAAAAAGAAACAGGTAGACAATTTTAAGGCACCACAGAACTTTAATAAATTTGATCCCAGAGATCAAAACAAAGGTAAGCACCAATTTGATAGGCCACGGTATGACAATAAAAAAAAACCCCCACAATTCGATGAAAGGAAATATGGTGAAAGAAAATCTTTCAACCAAGGAAAGAGATGGTGTAAAAATTGTAAGATGAACAATCATGACACTGACCATTGTAGAAGGAAACCTCCTCATTGTGCTGCTATGACATCTGGGAAAAAGGGAAAAAAGGTCAAACCTGCGGAACTACAGGAACCATACCACCCCCCAGTGTGTGAAGATGTCATCTGTAATGGTGTCACCATACGGTGTTTATATGATACAGGTTTAGATTATGATTCCGTTGTGAGTTCTCACCTGGTGCAGGCCGATCAATACACCACAGAAACAGTGGAGATTCAAACTGCAACCAAGGATGTAGCTACCATGACACTTCCCGTCGCCCGGATAAAGGTGAAAACGCGATATGTGGAAGGAATCATAAAAGCAGCAGTGATAAATGAGCCAATCTACCCTCTGATATTGGGGTGTAGATATGTCTTCTTGGGGAATCCCAAGAGACCTGTGATATTGGCGACAGTGCAGACCAGATCACAGTCTAAAAAGGAGGAGGATAATCCCATAAATACTCATCCAGATGAGATGAGGAAGGCACAGGCGGAGGACAAAACACTCAAGCCGTGTTTCAAGAAGTTGCCCAAATCACACACACCTCCAGGCAAGGGAGAATTTTATATGAAGAACAAACTGATTTATAGGAAGGCTGGATCTGAATCCAATGGTCACGGACAGCTGGTCCTTCCCACTTCATATAGGACTAAAGTGTTGGAACTAGGGCATGCGATTCCCTTCAGTGGTCATATGGGGATCAGCGCAACAGGACAGCGTATAGCTTGTCACTATTTCTGGCCAGGGATAACTGAAGATATCAAACGATATGTAAAATCCTGTCCAGAGTGCCAACGAGTAGCACCTAAGCATTGGACTGCACCAGCAACTCTGGGAGAAATGCCCATAGTGGGAACACCCTTTGAGAGAGTTGCCGTGGACATTGTGGGACCTCTCACTCGAACCAAGAGGAGGAACAGCTACATTCTGACTCTGGTGGACACTTGTTCTATGTGGGGAGAGGCGGTAGCCCTGTCATCCATTGACTCTAAACATGTGGCAGAGGCATTGCTCACAATTTTCACAAGGTTAGGCTTTCCCAATCAAATCTTGACTGATAATGGCTCTCAGTTCAGGGGGAAACTAACAGAAGAAGTTTTCAGGATCTTCCAGGCCAAACACTTCCATTGTAGTGTGTACCATCCTCAAGGAAATGGCCAAGTGGAAAGATTTAATGGCACGTTGATGTCGATCCTGAGAAAGTTGGCACACGAAAAACCAGATACATGGGATCAGTACCTTCACGCCGCCCTCTTTGCTTATCGGGAGGTACCCCATAGTTCAACCGGAATGGCCCCGGCAACATTATTATTTGGAAGGCCAATAAAAGGTCCACTGGAAGCGCTGTTAAGAACGTGGACTGATGAAAAGGCAGAGGAAAATATTACATCCTCATACCAATATGTGAATGAGCTGACCACTCGTTTAAAAACTGGCTGGAAACTTGCCAATGAAAATTTGAGACAAGCCAGGAAGAAACATGCTGCCTATTATAACAGGAAAGCTAAAAACAGAGATTTGGCTGTGGGAGAGAAGGTACTGCTTCTTCTACCCGGTAGTCAGAATAAGTTACAAATTGGATGGCAAGGTCCATATACAGTTCTAGAGAAGGTGTCTAGAACAAATTATAAGATAGATAAGAAGGGGAAAGAAAAAATCTATCATGTGAATCTCCTGAAGAAATACTTGGAAAGAGAAAATCAGGAAGAGACACACTTGTTGACCTTGTCCATTGCCATGGAGATGAAAAAGGAACCACTTTCATCATTTGAATATCCATTACACCCCTGTGAGACAGCGGCACAGGTGAAAATCAGTACACATTTAACGAAAAATCAGAAAGAGAGAGTGAAACAGGTTCTAGATAATCATACAGAGGTGCTCACAGACCGACCGGGGCATACAAACTTATTGGAATATGATATGAAACTGATAGACTCCACACCTGTCTGTATGAAACCCTATTCGATTCCTTTTGCTAAGGAGAAAGCTTTGAAGGAAGAGATAGACTATTTGTTGAAGGAAGGAATTATTTCACACAGTGAATCTCCGTACAGTTCCGGTGTGGTGCTCTTAAGGAAACCCTCTGGAGAACATAGACTCTGTATAGATTACAGGAGACTGAATGCTATTACAGAAGGACAAGTGGATCCATTGCCGGATACAAATCAGTTGTTTGCCAGGCTAAATAAAGCTAAATATTTCTCAAAAGTGGATCTGAGTAAAGGATACTATCAGATTCCAGTAAAGCCTGAGGTTAGACCATATCTAGCTTTTAGTACCTCAGAAGGACACTATGAGTTTAATAGATTGCCATTTGGATTGAAGAATGCGCCTAGTGTCTTCTCTAGAATGATGAGAAAATTATTGGACCCTCTGAATAATCCATGTATCACAAATTTCATGGATGATATCCTTATAGCAACAGAAACATTTGAGGAACACATTGACTCTCTGAACATGCTGTTTAATCGACTTAGGGAAGCGAATTTAACAGCCCGACCAACCAAATGTTGCGTTGGATGTAAAGAATTGGAATTCTTGGGACACACAGTTTATCAGGGAAACATGACCCCTGACCCAAAGAATTTAGAGAAACTAAAGAAAGCCCCGAGACCACAAACCAAAAAAGACGTGAGATCCTTTGTCTCATTATGTGGTTTCTACCAAAAGTATATCAAAAACTTTAATTCCATATGTGCACCGTTAACTGATTTGACACGTAAGGGAAATCCAGATCGAATTACATGGACACCACAATGTGAATTGGCTTACCAGGAATTGAAGGAAAAGTTTACAAGCAACCTATTTTGAAACTACCTGACTTAAGTCAAGAATTCGTAGTAAGAACGGATGCCAGTAATATCGGGCTGGGTGCGACTTTGTTACAGAAATCAGATGCATTAGATGGGGAATTAAGCCCAGTGGCATATGCTAGCAGAAAGTTGAATAAAGCTGAAACCAACTACTCAACTAGCGAAAAAGAATGTCTTGCAGTAATATGGGCGATAAAGAAATTCAATATTTATCTGTATGGGAAGGCATTTAAGTTGCAAACGGATCACAAACCTTTGTCGTTTCTAGCACAGGCTAGGCATGAGAACTCGAGATTACTCCGTTGGTCCTTATTGATGCAGCCATTTGAGTTTAGCATAGAGTATATATCTGGAAAAACAAATCTGGGAGCGGATTTTTTAAGCCGCCATCCGTGTGATGAGAATCACCGTAAGCCCCAGAAATAATAATAAATTTCTCTATGTGTATATAGAATTATAGACTGACATATAACGTCTGTTTTAAGTGGGGAGAATCTGTCGTGAGACATTCTAAATACCCATATATAAATTAAAAAGTAAATGAAACCCCTAACGAATTACTTCAATAACAGGAAAGAGAAAAGGTAAAAGAGAACAGTGCTGTCACAATGGCGTACAAAAATCCCCCTTTTTCTGCTTCGTCTGCAAATCGTAACGTTTTCACGTTGATAGTAAAAGCCTACTGCATCACTACACGCGTTTCAAAAAAAAAAAAGTGTACTGCATTTCTTAGAAAAACCTTGAGATAGGCGCTGAGTGATGACCTAGATTTAATATTTCATTCATTCCATTTTATACACGGCGTAACTAAAAGACAGATGAAAGTAGGATAGAGAGAGAGGGACGACTGAAGGCAGGAAGCATGCAACACTAACACGCGTTTCGCGATCAAAAGTGAACGCAAAACCCATGCGTAAGGCATGAAGCACTAACTTTTTTTCAAATAGTCAGTGATAAAAAACACTACTACTACAAGAATCAGGTTTAAAAACATGAAAAATGCTTATTAGGAAATATGAAATTCTACTGATTTACATCTAAGCTCCTGACTTTAGTATGACATAACAGTGGAAAAGGCAGGACAGGTGGCGGTTCTAAACAACGAAAAGGAATAAAGAACAAATATACGACTATCTTTGGAAAACACATATTTTGAACGCCGCCATGTAGCTCACTTTAACTTATATATTATTGTACGGCCGGACTTGCTAACCAAGAATATGTTATGTGTTACGCCTTTAGTCTGTTAATAAAATAGTTATGGCCAAAATACAATAGTGGGGGTGCCTGACAGCATGGAATCATTTCTGCTCATAAAATTTTTTTTTATAACGTGTTTGAAAAACATTACGTTACGGAAATAGCCTACCATGTTAACTCCTATTTGATTGGCGGGAATGAGATGTAAGACTAAACACGATTAGTTGGACTGCAAATACTAGTTTAGTTGTTAGGGGAAACGTGAGAAGGGTAATATTTTTTGAAAAGTAGGTAAACATGGCATGATTGGTTAGAGCTGCCAATATACTCAATTCAGGGCGTCTGTTCCGGGCCACATCTTGTAATAAACCTACTAAGAAACAGTGCGTTGAGCACCAGTGCATATTTTTTCTAAATAAAAGCCTGGGACAGAGGCAGATCGGAAGTTGTGCCTATTCATTGCCAGTCAACGAAACTGTTTATTTTTCCATGAATTGTGGTAAGCTTGAAATATTTGATATCTTTTAATGAAAATTGAATGTAAATTGATAATTTATGTCTGTATATATGTGTGGTTCAGTAGCGAACATGAGGTAAAACCTCTATAGTGCTCCAGCCTGAACAGAAGGTGTCGGAGGAAAGTAAAACTACATGGAATTGCCAAGCAGTACACTGACACCTATATTATTGACTAGAAAGAAATAATGCTGGAATTGCAGAGGCGTAGTAATCATTAGGGAGGAATATACTGGTGTAAATTATTTCAGATGAAGCTGACAGTTGGCCTACAGCACTGAACGCAAGTGTTTGTTATGTATTGTGCTCAGTGTAGAAATAGAGTATAAATTAGTTCTGAAGTAGGAGGTACAACCTTCTTGTTTCAGGGACTGTGGTCCTAAAGTTATTGAGCAGCACCTGGTCAGAGCTTTGCTGAATCCAGAGAGGACAGCATACTCCTTGGTCCATATAGCAAACAGTAAGGTGTCTCCAGAACACAGGGGAGCAATCGAGCAGAGGAGTCTTTTCCTGCCGCCATCACGAAAGATAAGCCTATGTGGCCAGCGGAGCTCAACATTATGTACCCCCATCTTAAACTAACATTGTATAAAATTAAGAGGGGAAATTAATTGTTTTAATGAACGGAACTGAGAACATCTCCAATACTAGTTCCAACAGAAACAAACACTTGAAGTCATGATGACACATAACAACATAGCTTGAAAAAACAAAACCAGTATTACCTCATATTACTATTACACAACTGACACACATAGGATAATATTAATAAAATATGTCACTACAAGATTCATATTGATAAATTCTGTACATATAACTTGTAATTAAAATTGATTGTGATTCCTGGTTCACTTTGTATTTGAATCAGGGCACATATATATTAGTGACAGTACTTAATACATATTTATATTTGAAAATTTACCAGTGCCTCATTTAAGAATAGTCTTATAGAGTGTTAAATGTGTGTGAGTGTCACAGTGTTGTCACGTGTGGTGGAATAAATTAAATTGTTTATCTGTCTGTTGTTGTTGTGACTTACACTTCATCATATACATACCCTAGACATTCAACGTAGTCATCACAATATTCCAGAATAATTCTGACTGAGGTATAAATATGTGGTAGCAAGTAAGGTCATCTGTAATACACTACCCTTATTAGATACAGATACCTTCACAGCTGATCTCAGTACACTAAGTCCCCTATAAATATTTATAACATCCCACTTTACCACACTATCTATCTATCTATCTATCTATCTATCTATCTATCTATCTATCTATCTATCTATCTATTTATCTATCTATCTATCTATCCTTCTATCTATCTATCTATCTATCTATCTATCTATCTATCTATCTATCTATCTATCTATCTATCTATCTATCTATCTATCTATCTATCTATCTATCTATCTATCTATCTATCTATCTATCTATCTATCTATCTATCTATATATCTATCTATCTATCTATCTATCTATACACCTACCCGTCTATCGTATCAAAGACAATTAATCCCATGCCGATTAGTTTAATGGTTCGTTTCGTTTAGTGCCGATTAGTTTAATGGTTCGATTTGTCTAGTACCTATTAGTTTAACGTTTCAATTCGTCTAGTGCCGATTAGTTTAATGGTTCGATTCGTATAGTGCCGATTAGTTTAATGGTTCGATTCGTCTAGTGCCGATTAGTTTAATGGTTCGATTCTTCTAACGCTCACTCGTCTATTGTGCATTTTGTCCTATGCTGACTGGTTTAATAGTACAACTAGTCAAATGCCAAGTACCCGATTGCCATTTCGTCAAAAGGAACCATTAGTTTAACGCTTATTTGTACTATTGTACGAAAACAATTGCTACAGGAACCACAAACACTATAGGAGTACATCGAGCATTTCTGCCACAGGATTCATTATTCGAAGAGCTGCAGTCAAATCACTTAAGCGGATAAACTCACAGGCATAATAAGTTAGTCAACAAAGTAAAGAAAGTGTTTTCCCCCCTCTCATTCGTCCTACTTTCGAGAGCTAGATTTTAAATAGTTGTCCATTCGTGTTTACTTTATGGCTGAAAGTACAGTATGAGTAAAGTAAGAATTAATTAGTAGAATTAAATTGGATCAGCAAGTTTATTTAAAATGTACGCTCATCTTATATCTTGAAACTTATTTACATTAATATCATGCCTAGCATGACACGATTTCAATCCGGTCAGGAAAAAAAAATTGGTTAGAAACTGTTAAAACAGAAATTAGGACGGATAATTAGAGGTACATTAATAAAGCGAATAAGAATTTAAACACAAACATTACTGACCAGATTTTGAAGAAAAAAAATGAACCAGAAGATTCAGCCCACAATGAACCAAGGGAATATGTCATAACTAACAATGCTCAAATCTCGAAATGAAAAATCAGAAAGTAGAATGAACAACACTGACTGGTTGGATCATAAAGAAGGGAACGATGGTAGTGGAAAAAGGCGATCTCTCTGATGCAAAGTATATATATATATATATATATATATATATATATATATATATATATATATATATATATATATATATATATATATATATATATAATATATATATATATATATATATATATATATATATATATATATATATATATATATATATATATATATATATAATATATATATATATATATATATATATATATATATATATATATATATATATATATATATATATATATATATATATATATATATATATAAATATATATATATATATATATATATATATATATATATATATATATATATATATATATATATATATATATATATATATATATATATATATATATATATATATATATATATATATATATATATATATATATATATATATATATATATATATATATATATATATATATATATATATATATATATATATATATATATATATATATATATATATATATATATATATATATATATATATATATATATATATATATATATTTATATATTTATATATTTATATATTTATTTTTATATTTATTTATTTATTTATATATGTGTGTATGTGTGAGTGTGTATGTAATTCCACATCTTGTAGAGATGATTCTCCAAGTACTGTTTGACCTTCATTTGCTTCTCAGTAAATATTCACATTCTGTCTTACATCTGTTTTCTATTATATAAAATGGCACAATCCAGATCGTTGGTCTGTTCTGTAAGACATCATTTGTAGTGGTTTATATTTTTTTAAGGCAGCCTATATTCAGTAAGAAAAGAAATCGTGACTAAAGGAACCTCTACTGCAATCTATGTCATATCCCTAAGGGTTCTAACATGTGTGATTTTTTTAAAATACAAAACTCTGCATTTAATATTTTTATATTATTAGGTAAATGAACTTAATGGGTGCCTCCGTAATGCTACATTAATTCATACAGCGATTCTCTGTCAAAACTATGACAAGCCTTTTCATAGTTAGCAAATCCAGCGTTAAGTTGAGAATTTAATTGGAAGCTCTATTGAACTATTTTAATCGCAGCGTGGCTATTTGGTCTGTTTATGACCTGTTTTGTCGAAAATCTGCCTTATTCTTCGCTCAACTGTCTATTTGTTGTTGACTCTTTTAATGTGTAAGGACTGACCCTATTTAATTTTACTATGGCACTAATATTAACATTATTCCTCTGTATTTCCACAGTTAACTCCCCTAACGGTCAGCAGTTAATTCTTCACTGTCCTAGACTTACAGTGTAACTTGTTTAATATCTCCGTAGAGGTGTCTATGCCTTGTTTTTATGACATCTGCTGGAATGCCACCTGGACCAGCAACTTGTCCATCTTTGAGAAGCATTATGGCTTTCTTTCTTTCTTATTTTATCACAGTTATCGCGCATATTCTTTTCCATTGGCTGAATGTCGTGGGGGTGTGGAGAGAATCTCGTGCAGCAGGTCGATTTAGAAGATCCTAAACATGTTCCTTTGTTATCTTCATCCCATCTATTTTAATAACTAATTGTCTATTCTTGTCTTTGATAAAGTCATTTGATTCTTACTTCCATGTTCGTTTCTCTGTGCTGTTGTACAGATCTCTCATATTCTGTTTGGCTGCTGCTTCCTCTGTCTCTCTTACCAACACGTCAATATATCTTCTCTTGCGTCTTTTTATACTACTTCATTTTCTTCTATGAAAACTTCACGAACATTGGTGCTGGAACTTCACTGGAAAATGTGAATGTGTTGAGTACGGAAAGAAAACGGTGGTACTGTGTCAACATTTTTCTCTCAGTTTTCCTCCTTTTCTCGGTTCTCTTGAAGACTCATAGAATAGGGCTCATTTCCGTAGCTCTTACGTTCAGTATATCCTAAAGTCATAAGGTGTTTTAGGTAAACTAATTGTACTCTTGGCCCTAATTTGCAACGTTGTGTATGGAAAGCGCTGGAAGTATGTTATGTTTAGTGAACTGCAAAGAGATCGCAGTGTCTACTTGCAGTGCACTGCGCCTACTCAGCATGCTGGGAATGGCCGCAACAAAAGTAAATAATGTCTTGCATTTTATTTGTTAGTCAACTATCATGAAGCATTTAAATTCAAAAACAGACAACGTCTTTCTTCGCTTTAGTATTTTTCAGTGTCGATGTACATAGGACGAGCAGATCACAAATTATCAGGATGATATGATTTAATGTTTATGTGTGTGTTTGCAGAAAAACAAAAGGATGCGCTTACTGGTGGATGAGTGAATAAATCAATTCACGGATGAATGGTGGATGTCATGTATAATTCTATGTGTGAATCACTGAAACAAGCATAGTTTTATGACAGAAGTGCGATCCTATCGTTCCTTAACAATATGAACTGCACATAATTGCTTTGTACTAAGAGTACGAAATACCTTACCCAAGGGCTAATACTCTGTAACAGTTAGTGCCTAGAATTATTTGAACTTTTCAGTAGTTATATCCCTTGAAGCGGTAATTCGTTTAAAAGTGGAGATGTTTCTGCCGTTTCAGGTGAGACTTTATCTAACCAGTCAACAATGTCGTTTATATTTGATCATGCGCCCTAATATAACTGACGGACCCTGTGTCAAGGCTGAAAGGGACCTCCACCTCGCCAAAACGAGACAAAATTTTTTTTTTTAAAGGTGATACTGTTCTCTTGGATTCTTGCTTTAAGGTGTGACGAGAGCAGCAATAGTCGTTGTATGTGCATGTCAAATTAACTTAACATCCTAATTAACAACAGACGCCATATCACTAGGCGACGACATAACTATCAGCAAAATAAGCATAAGTGTAAACGGAATGAGCGTCCGAATGGCAGGGTTGTTAGAGCTGTAGCTTCTCAAAAGGAATGAGGGCTGCTTCGAAACAAGACCGCGTCAATGTCCAGTATACCGAGCTGTAGTAAGGGAAGGCAAAGACAGCCAGGACTGGAGCTGGTCACCCCACATGATAAATATGAGACCTAATATAAGTAAAGTCTTTAACATTTCACTCCCCTTCAGCAGTAGCAGTTATGAGATTATCATGACGTTTTCCAATACAAAACTTATTTGAAATTCTACCTGTTCACATAGCGACAACCACAAAGGCAATGAAAATTATTGTTCCCTAATACAGGCCTGGGCATACTTAAGCATACCAAAATCTATGTCTACTGTGTCAATAAAGGTTTGATCTTGTTCATTATTTATCTGTTCATTCCTGGCCTTTTCTAAGACCCCTTTATTTGGCTTCTTTTCTTTCCGTTAGATGCGTCCCATTATACAACGTAGTGACATTTCAAGTGTCTAAATTATGTCTTGTGACTGCTTGTTCACTGTCCATGTTTCAGCACCATACAGGTATGATGAATTTATATAACACTTGCCGACTTTCAAGTTTAATTCGTTTGTAGTGTGCGTGGATGTTAGTATCTTTTTCATATTGGTGAATTTAGTTTTGGATGTGCCCATTCTCTTCTTGATTTATGTTTCACATCTGTCTTCTTCTCCTGGTTTTTTTTTTATTTTTGGCCCACCTAAGAGAAACTCTTGACTTGGTCTAGTTTCTCCCCATTCATTCTTCTTTATTATTATTATTATTTTTTTTTTTTTTGCAGCGCACCCTTATCGCCTGCACTTCTAATATATATATATCTGTCCCCGGGTGATTGACATGTTTAAAGCCCTGGTGTCTTTTTTTTTGTCTGTGTCAAATTTCAATTTTTGTAATTTTTCTAACTATTGTAACTATTGGCCCATGTAACTATTGGCCCATGTAACTATTGGCCCATGTAACTATTGGCCCATGTAACTACTGGCCCATGTAACTATTGGCCCATGTAACTATTGGCCCATGTAGCTTCCGATGGTCTCGATAGAGACCAACAACAAATACGACTAATGCAACTTCAAGCATGTCGTACAAGGCGACTAAAATGAAGTTGTGCATTGGACTGCCAACCTCACCATGTAACAAAAATTACCACAGAAAACCACTGCTGCACGAATATGTCACTGCTTGGTGCGGGCTTCCTGCAAAAAAAGGGGGGGGGAGGGGGCAGCTACAGTGGGGGCCACATATTCTTTAATGAGCACAAAGAAAATAAGGATGATGATTATTATTATTACTATTATTAGCACTTTCATAATCACGTGACATATTGTGCACATTATTTCCCAAATGTTTACCATCCATTCATTTTTCTTTAACTTGAACCATTCTGTTTTGTTTTAATGGATCACAAGTTTATAGAGTGATATACATTTTGACAAGTAAATCAATCAGATATGTGTCTTTTCTTCTAGAATATTGACTTTGAGGGTTTTCAATACTTATCATAGCATACCACGTGACATATTGATAGCACACAGGCAACATCTTCTACACAGAGTATACAAGTTTCTAAACAGAATTTACTGCTCAAAATTTAAATTTCTCTAAATGTCAAAATCAGCGTCACCCTTCAGCTTCCAAAGGAGCATAGGCCTTCAACAAATGTATGATACGTGTCTTTTTCGTCCCCATTATGTCTGTTTCCAGTTTTCTTCTCCAAGTGTTTTTTTGGTCTACCTAAAATCTTTCTTACCAAGACTAAGGACTACCTAGTGGTGTTATTGACAGGTTTCCTAAATATGTGTCAAGGCCATCTCCAGCGCCTTCTCATCTCTTCTTCCACTGGCGCTTGTCTGTAAGTATACTTTACAACAACAAAAAAATCTTTTCTGATTTTCGGAGTGGTTCTAAGCTTATAAAATACTTTGTTTTACATTTCCGTTGTCTTTGAAGGAAATCTACATACTTACTTACTTGGTCGTTCCCCTTCTACCGTGAGGTGTAGAGGTTTGGAAGAGAGACAGTGCCAGACTATCCTATCGGCTGTCTTCCTCCTGGCCTGGTTCAATTCTAGTCCTCGGTCCTTCAAAGATTGTCTAATGTTGTCCTCCCAGCGGACTCTGGGTCGTCCTGGAGGTCTCAATCCCTGGCTCTTTGTTTCCCATGTTTGTCGTAGTATCCGATCTTTTCCCATTCTGCAGACATGGCCAAACCATCTTAGTTGGGACTGTTCTACTTGGGTCTGCAGGGGGTGGGATTTTAGGCCTTGACGTATCGTCTGGTTGCGGACCATGTCTCTTCTTGTTACTTCAACCACCTTCCTCAAATACCTCATTTCTGAGGTCTGGATCTGGCTTTTGTGGGTTGTAGTCATTGCCCATGACTCGCATCCATACGTCAAGACTGGGACATAGGTGGAGCGGTATACAGCCATCTTCGTTTTCTTACCAACTTCTCTCTAGCTGAGGAATCCTCGATTTATGGCCTGAAAAATCTAGAGAAGTTGTTAAGAAAACCTAAGGAAATCTACAGGAGTGAAAACTATTTTTTTTTTTCAGTTGTCTCTTTTTCTTAAAGAAAAGGCAGAACAAACTACAGACAGTGATATAACTACACAGCTTCTCTTATCGTCAGAGAAAACGCTCGTCCAGCCGAGTGTTATCGCGTGTAACAGACTAGAGTGTACTGTGTAATAATTTCCATGCATAAATAAAAATAGGTCTCAATTTTAACGAGACGTTTATTTTAACTGATCTCAATGACTTCGGTCTCCCATGTCTTCAGTCAGCTGTTTGTTCGTATTCTTTCCGCGCCACGTGATCAGTTTAACAAGAGACATCTCGCTGCGTTTTCCTCTTATGTTTTAATTGAAGTTACCAGTTGTTACGAGTACACTTAGGGGTCGGAGTGGCTAAGAGGTATGGCGTCCGCCTCGCATTCTAAAGGTACCAGGTTCGATTCCCGGCAGAGGGAATATAATTTATGGAAAATTCTTTTTTCAGAACCAGTGGTAATAATGATGTCATACTCCCCTCTGGTCTCCTGGGTAGTGAAATGCGAAAAAATAGGAGGTCCCGTGCGCAAGTTACGTACGTTAAAAATCCCACGGCAGTTGGAAATCGTAAAGAGTTGGCCACAAGGCCGCTGCCCTGGCAAAATTTAGAAATTAGAAAGCTACCAAAAAATATCTATAGAATGTGTGATTCCTATATATATACACATATTGGGATTCTCGCCGGTTCTACGGAGTTCGTGCACTGTGCTAAGGTCCTCCTTGTGTGATCTAAAGGAGGAGATTCGGAGAACTGATGGATTTATCCGTGTGCAGTGAAGATAATCCTTAAAATCAAACCAAAACCAAACCATTGACAACAATCCCCGCTTAGCGCTGTTAATTCGTTCTTGAAAACTCGAGCATTAACCGAAAAACCGCTAAACGAAAATTGATTTCTAATCAGAATTAACAGAAATCAAATTAATTCGTTCCCGAGGCCTAGAACGGTAAAGGTAAAAGATCCCGGTACACGCCCATTGAGGTATACAGGGAATATGGTGTTAGGCCCACATTTTCTTGACCATACGGCACACTATGGGTGATGTGGTAAGCATCACGCCGGCCGCCTTTAACCTTACCAGAGTTTTCCTAGAACCCAATTCATGAGGCTGGGTCGACCTCGGAGCCGTTTGCGGTCTAAAACATCCCACCTCAACTGGGAGCTCGAACCATGAACCACTGATCTCGGAAGCAAGTGGACTAACCATTGCGCCATCGCGGCTCTCGAGGCCCAGAAAGCCGCATAAAAATTAAGTAAAGAGTGATTTAAAACTAGTAAACAACATTTATTTACAATATATCATTATGTGCAAATGAAATGGTATGTACGTACTGTACTTTATAAAAAACATTACAGGACTTTGATCACTACTACTTCCGTCGCTTGTGGCTACAGCTGTCAAAACAGAGCTGTCTTCATCATCAGACGACAGGTAAGCAGAAGGTATTACAGGTGTTGAAAATGTTTTTCTGGCTCCGGATGTAGAAGGTATGGCTGTATTGTCAATGACGGCAGAAGACAAAAAAAAGAATCGAGCTTGCTTTGACACTTTATTTTTCTCTTCAAGAAGCACCTTGTAGCAATTAATATTTTATTTTATGTTACGGCTTAACATGAACCTGCATCCATGTTGGGGTTGTGCTTCGTTATCCTAGACATCAACATGCTTCTTGGTCATTCCACAACCCTGAATGACCTTGGTGTGCATGTGAAAGTTACATTCCTTCCTCTCGTGGAGTTTAGCGCTCAGCGTAAGATCACATTTTTTTCAACCGTATAAGAGAAATGCGGTATAAAATACAAACAGCGTTATATTGAAAAAGCGCTAATCGAACAGCGTAAGACCAGGGGATTGTGTATTCAACAATTTATTACAGTGATGTGGTAATATGTAATGACCTGATTATGATGATCATGAAGAGGTGACTTTCTTCAGTTTCTCTGTAGATATCCACGAGTACACTGAACTCCTACGTCCGATGTCCACAACAAATAAATTGCGTAAATGACACAGGTATAGGAAAGCTGCGAGAGGCAAGAACGTCTAACTGGCAGAGTGGTTAGAGTGCTGATCTCACGAGGCAAAGATGCCGGGTTCGATTCACGGTATCGACACGCTTCAGTCTACCCAACTGTAAATGGGTACATGACTTCTCTCTTGAGTTAAGGTAGGAAAAGGCAGAGAGGAAAGGAACTGCTCATCCTACCTCTAGATGCTGGACCGAGTATAGTGAAGTCTCTCCTGTAGTGTCTGCTATGGAACTAGACATCTTCGACAGAAAAGCACAAAGAAATCGTTGATATAGCTATGCCATTTTTACCGCATTACCACACTTAAGTTCTGAATGCAACATCCATTCTATTACAACTAGTTCACCACAAATAGAAAAAACGTGAACAAAATATTAGAAATCAATCAATTTTTAACGCTTTAACAATTGAATGTATGGGCTACTAATGTTACTTTATCTACGTGCAAACAACAACTTAAGAACTATGTGACACTTTTCAATCAAATTGTGTATTTAGGACGTCGGCAAATATGTGTCCAACAATTTCAAATGTAATCTAAATTGGATTAGAATTAAGAACACTTAACTTGAGTACAACAGTTTCAATTTCGAGGTCACTTACCTGTCCAAAGTTATAGCGATTAGAGCACTTCACTCTAGAGGTATAGCTACCGAGTTCCAGATTCTAAACCTTGTTGCGTCACGCTCCAGTCCACTCAGCTGTAAATGGGTACCAGAATCTGTTCTTGAGTTAGGGAAGGCGAAGTGGTAGGAAACTGGTCACCACGCCTCATGAAGCTGTACCTAGTATGTCCAAGTCTCTAATACTTCACTTCTCTACGGCAGTTTCTGTTATGGGACTAATTTTGCTTTTATTCACAAGTTATAATTTTCTCGTTGTAAATAACGGTTGTACAACACAATAACATCTGCCCAATTAATGCCAACATTTATTATGTATTAACCTGTTGTGCCTCAAGAACTATCTCCCGCCCCATGATATGGTACATTATACTGCCACGGGCCTCCTAGTTCGCCCGTCTGCTTATAGTTAGATTTCCTCTCCTGTGCACCTTCTTCTTCATCTAGTACCATGCCTCTTGGGGTAGGCGATCATGCCTCTCCACAATTTTCTATCTCTCGGACTATTTATCAAATTTAATGTTGACTTCTTTCATCGCCTTGATGTCAAACTGTTCAGTATCCTCTCTCTCTCTCTCTCTCTCTCTCTCTCTCTCTCTCTCTCTCTCTCTCTCTCTCTCTCTCTCTCTCTCTCTCTCTCTCTCTCTCTCTCTCTCTCCTCTCTCTCTCCTCTCTCTCTCTCTCTCACTCACTCTCTCTCTCCCTCACTCACTTTCTCTCGCTCTATCTATCTATCTCTATCTCTCTCTCTGTCGACCTCTATCTCTTGTTCTTTCAATCCTTCCTCGTGTCACGATATATTCCATATTTCTTCTCATCATAACATTCCCCAAGAAAGTGGATTACTTCCTTCTATCATGAGGAGTAAACTTCATTGGCCTCTTTCAGCACGTGCTCATAACTCTTGTTATTTTTAACACTCTTCTGTAAAACCCCATCTATATGACCTCTAGCGCTTTTCCCAATTGTCTACTAATTGTCCGTGACTCACTTCCGTATGTCAGGATTGGTTCTACAACACCGAAGAACTCTCTTTCTTACTTCCATTGACAAATAACTGTTGCATAAAAGACTTTTTATTTTGTTAGAATGCTGCATGTGCCTAGGCTATTCTACTCTTCACTTCTGAGGTGCATCATCGATGTTATTAACGTGCCCTTGTATCTATTGACGTATTTTAAAACTCTTCAAAATACTGCATTCTGACGGAGTCATTTTCTTCTAAATGACCATTACTTCTGCCTTGTTGCTACTAAGACTAAGACCTTTATTTTCACTCTCTGTTACTCTCTGTATCAATCGTTTCCTGCAGCCCCTTATTTGTTATTAAGACGGATCCACTTTACACGATATCAAACAAACGTATGTCTTGCACATAAGACTTCCAAAACCGGAATACACCGTCCAATAAGATTACACTGATTTTGTATATATTTGACGAGATATTCTGTTATAAATTAATATGAATACTGCTTGTTTTAAAACATTACCTGTGGGACAAAAATTGGCTTCCAAGTTCGTACCTGGATGAAACCTAAAAATTGCCTGGGACAGAACGGGTTTTAAGTATTGTTATAACTTAAATATGACTGACAGAATCAGATGCCGAAAAGGAAATGTATAAACTACTTGTAGTCAGCACAGCGGATGCTGTTGTTGTATGTTGCACAAGAGTACATATTTATTAGTTCTTGCACAAGAAAAGTAGAGACTAGAAAAATGTACTTATGAATTACACTTCACAATAGATTACATGGTTTTTAGAAGCTGCGGTGAGTAGGTAGGTTGGTAAGTAGGTAGGTAGGCAGGTTGGTAGGTGGGTGGGTGTGTAGGTAGGCAGATACGTAGGTTGGCGGGCAGGTAATTAGGTAGGTAGATAAGAATGTATGTACGTACGTAGGTAGGTAGGTAGGTGGATAGATTGGTTGGAAGGTAGGTAGGTAGGTATACGAAAGCAGGATAGATAGATAGATAGATAGATAGATAGATAGATAGATAGATAGATAGATAGATAGATAGATAGATAGATAGATAGATAGATAGATAGATAGATAGATAGATATATAGATAGATAGATAGATAGATAGATAGATAGATAGATAGATAGATAGATAGATAGATAGATAGATAGATAGATAGATAGATAGATAGATAGATAGATAGATAGATAGATAGATAGATAGATAGATAGATAGATAGATAGATAGATAGATAGATAGATAGATAGATAGATAGATAGATAGATAGATAGATAGATAGATAGATAGATAGATAGATAGATAGATAGATAGATAGATAGATAGATAAGCACTCGCTGCACTTTCTAACTCACAAATGAACATATATAAAGCACTCATGGAACTAATGTATAAATCCAGTATCTTATTGTGGTGTACATTGTGTCTCTTTATGATAAAGTTATTCTTGATACGTTAAGTCAGTATGTCTTAATGGACCAAGGATGGGTTCTGTGGGATCCGTGTACATTGTCAAAATTTTGAATTTTATTTTCACAAAAAATTGTACTCGGAGAACTATAAGGACTTTTGTTTGATTAAAAAAAATATATAATCGTTTTACAAATTGTTTTTGAATTTGTGACGCTAACAATTTGTTCCTGTGTAACAACATGTATTATTTGTCAACAAAATGTTCATTATGTCAGTGTTCATTGTTCCATGCGTAGCCTTTTACCGGACAATCAGAGGGGCCCGTAACCTTCACCGGACAATCAAAAGGTATCATGGCACAAGAAAGGTTAAGAACCCCTGCGTTAGATTGACCATGTATCGATGACTGGCTTCTTAATAGGTCAATGATGGTCCATTCTTGCACTTACGAAGGGAGGAAAAAGGATGTAAATCAATGATTTATGTTCGGCGTTACACACAGACCATTTAAGTCTGCGCACACTGCTCGCCAAATAAAATAATTACCACCACCGCTAATCCGTGCTCTTGAAGGAAAATTCTACGTCTGACTGAATGTAAGGAAACTCAGAAGCAGGAGCGGACTGACAGTGCTCGGAGCCCCTGAACAAAATACGCCATTGCCTCCTAATTACTGATTTTTTTTTTTCAACACCAAGCTGTATTAATGCAAACTGCAAGCCAAGGGATCCAATCAACTTAAAATGAAAGACTTTCTTCATGTGATCCAATTATTAATAATCTTGATCCTAGATGAGATCATCTTCTTAATGACATACTATTTGTACAAGCCAATGATTTTTTTTCAACACCAAGCTGTATTAATGCAAACTGCAAGCCAATGTTATTAAATTAATCAACATCTTTACTTTACAAAATGCAACTCAACTTAAAATGAAAGACTTCTTCATGCTGCATCCAATTATGTGACTTCCTGCCATATCAAGGTATCACTAATATCGTACTAATCTACAACATAAGATTGTATCAGTCACTTATTTCTGGGCATTTCGACTTCCATTTACCTGTCACAGCAATTACATGGTTTAATGTATTATCAATTTTTGATCAGGAACTATGTAACTGCTCTCTTACAATCAGAATCCGCCTTGTAATTCAATAACTCATTCTATTAAAATTATGCAGTAGTGTTAAAATAAGTGTTTTTAAAAAGTCCATTTTATAATATGTTCATCTAAACTAAGGTGACCAATGGTTCTCTTTTCCTCGGATTTGTCCTCTTTTTTACACCTGTGACCGACTGGCCTACACTAGCATTTATACGTGCTATAATGCTACATATAAGAATGACAGACATTAAAATCAGATACGGCGTTTGTGCACAAAACGCAGTATAATTAAAGGTTCAGTTATCAGTCACCGCTGTGAGAGGCATTGTAGAGCAGTCTCAGAAAATAATAATGAATGGGTGTTATGCGTGGGAAGTGTGAAGTGAATGTTGTGATTCTTGGGTTTTTCTCCATTGTTTAGTTGGAAAAGAGAGGCGTGTGAAAAAAGTCAAAAAACAGCGAAACGTGTGCAAATGTAGATAAAATTTAATGTGTGGAAAAAGAGTAGACGTGTGAATAAATGGCGGGAAAAAGAAGGAGCTGTATAAAAAGGAGAGATGTGCGTAAAAGATAGATTTAGATAGATAGAAATTTTTGCTAGGCAGTTTTATAGTGTTTAGTTGAACATCGTCTTTGAGATTATCAAGACCAGTGTTTTTTTTTTCTTCTGTTGGATATATTATCCTGAAGATTTAATTAAGCGTAAGTACACGCACATGCTTATCGTAAGCCTCATTAGAAGCTGGAAAGATTTTGTTGAAGTGTAGAGGCGTGAAAATACCAGTTCTTTAATTAAATTTTTTTTTGTAAATTTATTTTCAATAAACTTCTGATTGAAAATCACTGCATTCACTCAGCTATATGGGTTGCTGTTTGAAATTCTGCAACTGGATGATTGAAAAACCACTAGGCCTATATGATTGTTTTTCCACACTAACATCTGAAAAGGGTAAGAACGAACCTGGGAAGAAAATTTGGTAAGATCAAGAATCTCCCATCTCAGGAGGAAGGACTGTAGCCACTTGAATGATATATTACCAAACAAGAAAAACACAAACAAAAAGATTAAATTTTTTTTGTAATAGAACCAACCAAGATAACTACTGGCCAGATAACTGACACGGGCACATACAAACTCATTGGCGCCGTGACCAGCCCTTTTCTTCAGTGAAAGCTTACTAATCACTATCATGGATCCACAATCGTTGCAACAGCAGCTTGACCAGCAACAATTACTGCTACAACAGCAGCAACAACAACACTTGATTAATATCCAGCAACAGCAACAGTCAGCTCTACCAATACACACACCCCTTTCAGACGACGCAGAGCCAGTTATGATTGCTCTACAGAAAATTACGGAGACCTTGGGTAATGTGGACCATTTCGCCAAGTACCAACAGGTCCGAACTGTCGTAACTCCATTTGCTGGGGATGCTAAGTCTTTCAGGAAGTGGCTAGTGGACATTGACAAATTTGCTTCTCTTATAAACGCTGCATGTGATGAGGACCGCAAAAGAATAGCTTACCTTTCCTCAGATTCTTTGGTGACCGATTTTCTCCGTCGTAGATCTAAAGCATATACCAATGAGACCTTTGATTCACTGAGGAAAGAGCTTGTCCAACGCTATAGTAATATAACCGATGGACAACATGCTTAGACTTTACTTCGCAAAATACACCAAGATAGACACGAACCAGTGCAATTCTATGCTGATCGATTACTCAACTTGGC
Source organism: Oreohelix idahoensis (assembly GCA_024509875.1). Classification (NCBI taxonomy): domain Eukaryota; kingdom Metazoa; phylum Mollusca; class Gastropoda; order Stylommatophora; family Oreohelicidae; genus Oreohelix; species Oreohelix idahoensis. The sequence goes on from JAMPIV010000770.1 coordinate 406,504, forward strand.
TGAGGATGCTGTTCTGGACGGGAACATCCCTTCCCAAGAGCTTGAACGACATTTAGTTGGCATTTTTATTGACGGGTTGCACGCAGATAACCTTAAACTGCATCTTCTTAGAAAGGATACAAAGACCATTACAGAGACCATTCATCTATCGGTGACTGAAGAAAATGTTCGTAAAAGTTTCCAGCAACGAATTGGCAGGGAACCAAAACTAGACTATTCCGAAGAATACCACGAGCCGATGGAAATTGGCCACTCAAGACCACATTGGAGTAGGAACAGCTCCCACAGAGTCCAATCAAATTATAATCATGCCAACCAACATGCAGGACAGTCTCATTCTCATCAGCAACCCAGAAGACATCAACAGAATGTGCACTAGGTTACTGCCTTTACTTGTTTTATTTGCGGACGCCGAGGACATACTTCTTACGAATGTAGAAAAACAAAGAGTAACAATCAATACAGAGCACATCCGTAACAGTATCAGAACCACTCACAACTTTCTTACTATGGAAATGGTGATCACCAAAGACCTCACCCACAGCGAAATCATTCCTTCAATCGAAGCCAGCCCAGATCTTACAGGTCAGGGAAACGCTCATGTCAACCGATAAATAGGACCACTCGGTATGACCACAACAGACATAACATAAACAACAGTTATCAACAAAGGTCCTACACCACCAAAAACAAAACTCAACATCATAGTACCGATTGCAAACCACAGCTAACAGAAATCAATCATATAAATTTATCACCTGATCCAAGTTCATGCATAATTTCTATCAACAACAAAAATTACAGAGCTCTTATAGATACTGGAGCCACCATTAGCTTGATGAGAGAGCAATTATACCTACAAATTATTAAACATGTCAGATTTGCAGCTTCGAAAACCTATACGGCTTCTGTGACTGGCCAACAGTTAAAATCAATTGGAACTGCTTATGTGACACTTCAGATCGGACATCAAAAACTTATTCATCCCTTTATAATTACAAGAGGCATGTCTCGAAACTTCATATTAGAACGTGATTTCTTGAAAAAACATCAGGCAAGAATTTACTTTGATCTGAAGAAAATAAAGATAAATGGTGAATATATTATGTTGCAAGATGACATCTATATCGCATCATTAGTCCGACTAATTAGTTAACACCTTTAAATATCTCGGGTCCACTATATGCAGTGATGGAAGATCAATTAAAGAAATCAAGACAAGACTTGAGATGGCCTCAGCTGCCATGACAAGGTTGAATGTGATCTGGAAAAGTAACATCAGTTTTCCTGTGAAGATCAAATTATACAAATCACTTGTATTATCTATTCTCTTGTACGGGTGTGAGAGCTGGACACTCACTGCAGATACGGAGCGAAGGATTCAGGCTTTCGAGCATAAATGTTATAGAAGAATTTTGCGCATTTGCTATAAAGAGCACAAAACAAATGTCTATGTTAGAGAGAAGATAAACACCTATGCAGGCCACCAAGAACCACTTTTGTCAACAGTGAAACGTCGAAAGCTTGCCTGGTTTGGGCATGTAACTCGTCATGACTCCCTTTCGAAAACGATCCTTCAGGGAACAGTCGAAGGTAAACGGAGAAGAGGAAGGCAGAGAAAATCCTGGGCTGATAACATCAAAGAATGGGCAGGACACGGTTTTTCCACACTTGTACGCATTGCTGAGGATAGAGAGCAGTGGAGGACCCTGTCTGCTGATGCTTCCACCATGGCACCCCTACGACCCATGACGGGTTACGGGCTGAGATGAGATGATGATGAGTCCGACTAACAGCACCAGTGACATTGCAACCACACTCTCTTACTATAGTAAAAGGACGTATTAAGGGATCCCAGTACTTCAGTCCAGGACACACAATTGAAGTAGAACCTTTAACAGATAATGCCATTAACGAAAATCCCCACATAAGTATCACTGAAGGAATCGCGGAAGTTACCACCACCCGTGATTTCCCTGTAATGATTTTAAATACCTCAGGGAATGCGACATCTGTTGCACGCGGTGCACGTATAGCGCAAGTAAAATTTGCGAAAACAAATATAACAGACAAGGTTCAATCTTTTTCGAGAAAGAAACACAGATTGATGATCAGAGTCACCCTCCTCCATTCCATATTCCTCGTCAGCCCCCACACTGTCTCCCACGCCCTCATATAAACTTTGAAAAATCACAGCGCCGGGATACATGTCCTATCACCAAACATTCAGTCTACGTTCCGTATAAACCGAATGGAAGGAGATTCCACTGTGAAGCCGAACACAGCTATTACAAGGCTAACATGGATATTAATACTGGTAAACATACAAATTACACACGCCGAACAAACGAACAGTGTAACTTTCCACGTGCCTACCCAGAGAGATATGTGCGTACACACCACAATATTCACTGCCTTACAGAGGTGCAGAAGCGAAAACCTACAATTGATTACGACTTGAATTATGCGGATATCATAGATCAAGAAATATTTATTGAAGCCTGCTGTAATCCTCTAACACCAGCACACTTAACGGCTTATAAGACAAATGACAGAACTTCTCTAAGGAAATTTTACGCTTATAGAAAAAAAACAGCGGGCAGGGAATAGAAAGGCTTATCACGGGAACAAATTTGACACAGAAATATATTATCCAGGAACTTATAATGACAGCTTACATCACAGGAAACGCAGAAGTTTCCATGAGATTAATCTTGCTACACATGGGGCCCCCATTCCCCCCCCCCCCCCCGACACCATCGCTTAATTAATACGAAAAACTAGCGACGTAACCAACTAGTGCATACCCAGACAAACACTCAGGGAAACAAACCTTCAATAAATCAACGACAGCTAAATCCACAGTACTGCCGTAGTGGTAGAAAGAGCGAAACTAACATTCAACGAAACAAACCACGATACTGCCGGAGTGCAGGACAGATCGAGAGTGATCATCAACGCCTCACCACCGAACCACAGCAAGAAAGCAGTTCTCAAGGAACATCAAGTGCAACTGATGCGCAAAAGAATAGGGAAGACAGGCTGAAAAAATTACTTGAAACCTTGCGTGCAGAGGAACCTCATGTCAATAGGCTTCAACAGTTTGTCACCAAACATCAACATATGTTTGCCATCAATGACATGGAACTGGAGCGCACATCTACAGTCCAAATGGATATAAACACCACAACTAATTTTCCAATACACCTCAAACGCTTCCACACTCCCCTTAAGAACCGTGAGTTAGTGGAGAAATCTATAAATGAGATGATTGAAGCAGGTATTATAGAAAGATCAAGATCTCAATGGTCATCCCCCATTGTCATCGTCTCAAAGAAAGACGGCAGCCACCGTTTCTGTTGCGATTATCATGCACTAAACGAGATAACGAAGACGATATCATACCCACTCCCCAGGATGGAAGATATACTGGCGACGCTTGGAAATTCCAAATGATTCACAACATTAGATGGACGATCCTGCTTCTGGTGCATCTCAATGTCATCAGAGGCAACGGAAAAATCTACCTTTTGTACGCATGTTGGTACCTTTGCTTAGAACGTGACGCCGTTCGGACTTAAAGGAAGCCCCGCTACTTATATGTCCCTCATGGATGAGGTCTTGAAAGGATTCCAACCCTTTGCCTTGGCATACATAGATGATATCTTAGTCCATACGCCATGTACAATAGAAGAACATCTGAAAAGGGTAGAACAAATCTTTGATTGTCTGAAATATCATCACATAAAGTTGAAACTCTCGAAATGTGAATTCATAACACATGAAACAAAATACCTAGGTTTCATTATTATGGCAGTGGAATTTGCCCTAACGACGAGAAAGTACGAGCGATCAGGGAGATGCCACGCCCTGCAACAGTGAGACACGTAGGAGGTTTTCTTGGGTGCAGTAGTTATTACAGACGCTACATCGTCAACTTCTCCAAGGCGGCGGAGCCATTAACAGCACTAACTAAGAAATATGCCATGTTTAGATGGACGGATCAATGTCAACAAGCATTCGATTACCTAAAAAATGCACTCACAACCATTCCAATGTTGGCACACCCTGATACCACCAAACCAATGATCCTCTACACAGACGCCTCTGTCCAACCATACCATTCTGATAAAACCCCTATTTTCCCAAATGTGCCCAACGAAAAGCCAATTGCCTTCCTGTCACACGCATTAAGTAAGTCCCAAACGCGTTGGACTATAACAGAAAAGGAAGCATTTGCCATCCATTATGCTATGCAGATACTGGATTTTTACATCCGCGGAACAAAGGTTATCATCAGAACGGATCACCAACCCCTTGTTAGTTGGTTGACGAAGACATCTGAACAGCCAAAGAAGCTTCAAACTTGGGCAATGAACTTGCAGAACTATGACACTACCATAGAATACATTGCCGGAACCCTCAATACATGTGCTGACCTGCTTTCTAGAATTCCATATCCTGACAACCCGACACAGAGTAACGAAAATGAAGCAGCTGCAACAAACATAAAGGACAATGCTAGACAAATAAATGTCATAAATTCTAACCGAATTGACGATCAGTCGGACACTCACACAGACACTGATCGATTGTTAGAAGAGGATCGAACAGACAACTTTGGCATCCTAAAAGAACAAATGAAAGACCCGGAAGTCGTTAAACTAATGAAACAAATTAAAGAAACACCAGCAAAAGTCAAGGACTTTACCATCTTTCCTCATGACCAAGCACTCTATCATATTGACTCCAAACAAGATGGAAGATTACAGAAATATATTCCACATCATTTAATATCTGAAATCCTCATCCAGTTCCACGATGAAAATGGACATCTGGGGCGAGATAAAACGAGAGACGTCATTAAGAAACGGTATTACTGGCAAACCATGTATAAAGATATAATTGATTACGTGGCCATTTGTAAAATCTGCAAAAGGAGGAATATGAAGGCGAACAAAACCCATTACAAAAAATGCAACCTTCCAACTATCCCATGGAAACTGTAAGTTTATACATCTCTGGACCATACCCCCTAACACTGTCAGGAAACAGGTACTTGTTGCACATTGTAGACCAGTACTCCGTATGGCGGGAGAGTTTCCCTATGAAAGATGTGACTTCTACAACTGTCGCCGATTTCTTTTTGCAAGAATTTCTACCTCGACATAGTTGTCCTAGAAGAGTCATCACGGACAATGGAAAACAGTTCGTTGGAAATCCTTTTAAATCAACATTACAAAAGTTAAACATCAAACACACTACAACTAGCTTCTATCGCCCGCAAAGTAGCGGAAGAAACGAAAGAATGCATTCAACCCTTCATGATATCCTAGCCAAACACATCGAAGGCAACTATCAATATTGGGATCCATACATCAACCAGGCCCTAGAAGCAATACGAATAAACATTAACGACAATACTGGTTTCTCGCCATTTTACCTCCTTTACGGTAGGGAGCCGGTATTTCTTATGGACAACCTTCTCCAACCACAACGCAAATATATGGGAGAGGACCCAATAGCTGTCATCCTACAACAAAAGCATGCAGCACATCAAATTGCGCCAAAAAATGAAGAAAAAGCTTTCCGGAAGAAACAGCGAATACATGATAAACACACAAAACTGGAACAGTTTCAAATCGGAGATCTAGTTTACTTCAAAAAACACGTTCGACATTCGAAATTTGATGACAAATGGATCGATGGCTTCAAAATCTTAGAACAGACTACACTAACAAATTTTATCCTGTGGCACGAAGAAAGAAAAATCAGGACGAAAGCCCACATTTCCCAAATCAAGAAAGATAATCACCGTCATGTTTCCAAGCCTATCTTCACAAATACCAGACCGATTCGCAAAACCACCCTCCTTTATCCCCCCACATCAGCCTCTACATCTGATGTGTCACATTGCGATGATGAACACTCAAACCCCTCTCCTCACCCCAGACACGACGCTACCGACAGACTACGTAGATGTCGCGACACTTCTACGAGTGAAGATGACTTCCCTTTGCAGGAGCTACGTGAGAGAATTCAATCAAGAAATTTTCGAGTTCAAGAAGATAATTACCAACAAAACTCGTCGTTGTCCAGTGACAGCAACACATCTTTGCAAGCAGTAAGAGCACAGAAGTACTGTACTTCAAATCAACCAAACCCCGGTACTAGCTGCCACCACTCAAATTCGCCTACAAGTAGCGAAGACAACATTCTTCTTAACATACTACAGGAACGACTAGCCCAACAACAACAGACTGTACAAGCGACACCCATCTAGCTACACCACAACCTTCTGATACAGAGTTATCACCTGCCGCATTAATTGAACGAAATGCTTCCGTTCCTACTTCAATACAACGAGAAGAGTCAGACCTTGACACTGACGAACAACAAGATGATAACGAGGATGATAACGAGCACATCGACGATAATATGGATACGTCCATTCGGTTCACCTCGAAACGACCCTACGTATCTTCATCAAACAAATCGCTACCACTGACAAAGTTTATACGTCTTCCACAGGAGCATGTTCGTACAAAGCTGTACAGGAAACGTCCAACTAAACGAAAAAACATCGCACAGTACAGTGCATCAACATCGCAACGCCATACCTGTAACACTGCATCAACCGTCACTGCTGTAGACACTGAGAAGAAGTACGATAGCAGATTGTCGAGGAGGGACATCGCTATATTAGAGATGGCCAGGTTGCTCTAGCTAGGCTACTCTAAATGGTTTCATTTTTTTCTCCGTGTACGATAGCAGATTGCCCAGGAAAGGCATTGCTATTTTAGAGTCGGCCAGGCTGCTCTCGCTAGGCTACTCTAAATGGTTTTATTTTTTTTTCTCCGTGTACGATAGCAGATTGCACAGGAGATGTATTGCTATTTTAGAGTCGGCCAGGTTGCTCTCACTAGGCTGCTCTAAAAGGTTTTATTTTCAGATGCTGCCAGCCACCTTCTATGTCGTCCTGCTGATGCTATCAGCGGCAGTCATAACCGCCAGTGAAGAGAAACTAATCTGGAGAGGCGCAACACTATTTGACATGCACAATTACCCTTGTTACAGCGTTTAAACCATTACACTCAGAATTAGAAGATTTAAATAACATTTTTTTTGGACTTAGAAATATATGTCTCAAACATTGTTGTACATTATAAGATAACCAAACACATGGGTCACATTGATGTACTATTAGCCGCTAAGGCAGAATCTCAAAGCTTAAGGAAGACATTGTTTGATCTTAAGCTACACTTTCATGATATGAGACAAGCACATCAACCAAAACGGGCGATTTTGCCGTTTGTAGGCAATGCGCTACAGTTTTTTGTTGGCACTGCACCCGACGACAACTATGACAGTTTATGTCATATCAGTAAGACCTTGGCGGAAAACTAAAACATTATTACACATGTGGTTAGCCAGAGCATCACAAATGGTGAACAATACTCAGAGCATTTTTTTCTCAATTAACACATTTTTCTACTTGTCTGTTCAGGAGTTGCTGAAACAGACATATGCTATGGATCATTTTATGGTTACTTATTATACCTTGTTGAATTTCATTTATACTATCGTTCACAAGTTATCTTCTCTGATACCTCATACGTTTCGTACTCCTGATATTCAGTCAGGGAATTTATTCGCATATTATGAATCCTTGTCAGTTGAGGCATTTCTATCTCACTACGACTTCCTAGTCTTCGTAAACAAATTCCTTTGATTATTATCAACGCCATTTATTGCGTCTATCGTGTGCATCTTTTACCTACTCCCTTGTCTACCCATTTCATTTCTCACAATGACTCCTCTGCGTATACAGCAGCTATCTATTACACAAACGCATATGCTATTGCAGTGAACAGAGCTAACACGTACTTCACCATTGTATCACAGCACAATTAGGAGATATGTATAGCATCGCCATTTCCCTTCTGTAACATTGATAGTCTTTTCTATCGCATAAGTAACTATGTATCATGTATCATGTCTTTTTACCAAAGTGTTGCGGTCGAGACACACAGTTCCAACCTCCATTTCACGTTCTTCATCTTCCCCGACTTGCTCGATTTCTTATAACTATTTTTGGACATGACCCGTTCCATACATCTTCCGTTCTCAAGATGTATTTACCACTGAGAATATTTCTATTCAATTTCACTCCTCTACTTTCGTGGTACGGCAACCTCTCAATTTCATCCATCCAAACTGGAGTTACTTTTTCTACTCTCCCCCCAACACACTAACTGTGAATATCCCCATGCGAGTTTTTTAAATTTCTTTTTTCTTTCTCCCACGCCTCATATTCCTCCAGCAACCCCCAGCTATTTCATTATACCCCCGCTCTCCCTTAGTTTACGCTACACTGTGCCGTCAATGAGAGTTCTCATACATCCAGACAGCATTACCTTCCCTGCTCTCGTTGACAATCGCGGAGGTGATTGTGAAACGTATATATAGTTCTAGTTCAGTTACCATTCAGATGTATGTATTAGGTTATTGTCACGAAGTGTATTTAAGTTTAGAGTGTGTCTGAATGTATAGACAAGACCCTAGTATGAGAAAGACTGAAAAGATAGATTAAGATGAAAATGATAGTGAAAATGTGAAAAGTTGAAACTATTGGCTCCGAGGGTTGAGAACCGAGATTGACTCTCCCTCGCCACTCCGGACGTCTTAGATAGCTATAGCCTCAACCACCTCTAACTACCCTAAGGGGATAAGGTTACTTAAGATCACGTACACCACAATACAGACAACAAATAGCTACTGTACGTAAATAAAGTGACTGATCCAGACAACAGTTTAAAGTTTATTTACACACACAAAATCAAATACATGTCAAAGAAATAAAGTGCTTGTAAGCACACCTGACACACAATCAAGCACAGGAAAAAATGATTTATCATCAACCCAACCCTTCACCCACAAGTTACACCTGTATGGGGGAAAGAAGTTAAGATTAAACAAAAACCACACTGAACTTGGTGGGGTCTCGGATTTCGAGCCTCCACTCCAACTAGTTATTCTAAATTATAATTTTAATTTCACTGTCAGCTGGAAATCCTACGAACTGTCGATACAATCTCTGCAAAGGCTTCGTTTCTACACAGCCTATTCTGAAACTCCCGAACACTACTCAACAACTAACTTCCTCACTAAAACTTAAGCAGCTGTCCTCTGCTATGATCTTTAACAAAACTCGTTATCAGTTCTGTCTTTCTGCTCTAGCATATGTAGAGGGTATTTTAACCCTGTTTCCCTGCACAAATTCTGTAGCTGACGACTAGGGTTTAAGGACTGGATACTGGACTTGAAAATGTAGCTGTTTCACTACTGACAAATCTGGATTCACCTGAACGGTTACCCCTCTCTGGGTTTAGGGCCGTCGGCGTTATTATGGCCAACTTTATACGAACCCAACCTCCAGGCGTTGTGTCTCCTTTGTAGCTGGTATATCGAGCTTTGAGCTCGAGATTTAAACGATGAACACGTTCCCGCTGAAGCATGAGGACTTCACTGCAAAAAGACTGTTTCGTTCCTTCTGATGCCCACTGGTTTGGCGCCGGTACTACCGCGTCACCAGTTCTCTTTCGCCTCTGGCGTTGCCTCGTCTCTTCTACTTCTGAGAAGAACGATCTTTCTTGGCAAGCTGCAAGGTCAAAATGGCACCCGTACTTGCGTGCCGTGAAACCGTTTTGCCCATTCGAATTCCCCACTTTAAGAGCAATCGAAAATTGACTATGGTTACACGGCTGGCAATATTTCATCAGAGAGACCTGGCCATGAATCTACGTGAGTATATATAATCAAAAACCCTAACGCTGACCTCGCTGACGTCATTGCGTGCCTTTGTTCTAAGCCCAATGATCGCGCTGGATTTCAATACAGTTTGACCACGGCCAATCGAAATTAGTAAACAACTCTGACTCAAATTATACTGCTCGTGCGTATAACGTGCATGGGTAAAGGTCACTACCCCCATTCTTCCATTTAAACAAAGAATGCACTGGAGTATCGAATGATCTCCTAACCGTCGGGAAATAATGCTCAGCCCTCTACTGTTTAATAAAACAAAATTGACCGCAATTATTTAAATCCTAAAAATACGTCTATTTGCGCGCAATCGCTTCAAAGAGAAGAAACCTGGTGCAATTCTGCACTAAACCTTACCGTCATCCCTATATAAAACTGCAATATATTCCCTACAAAACAAGACTAAACTCCACTACTATTCATAGAGAAGAAACATAGTGCAATTTAGATAAAACTCCACCGTAATCCCTCCTTCTGAAAAAAACCGAAAGTAATAGAAGGAGAAGAAACATGGGGTGGATTACATGTAATCCCTCCTAGAAATAGTGTAAATAATGCAAGGAAAAGAGACATGCGGCCTTTTGAAAAAATAAATTAAAGTACAGTATCACAGTTATGATAAAATTATTGTCCTGAAGTATTGATTAAAAGTTCGAGTTTTGTTTGGCATGACCAAACCTTATATGTGTTGACTTGAGAAAAGTTCTTAAGTCCTATATTGTTTATGTATATTGAAAATCATAACTCCATGTTTTTATGAATTACTACTAGCGTTTGTTAAGTAAAGATTTACATAAGTATTGTATTAATACATGAATATCATTTACATATTGCGTATTGCACATTGCTATCCATATCTCATACTGTTTAAAGGCAAAGTGTATAAACAACTTGTATGTGTCCACCGTTTTACGCATTATAAATCTACTGGGATCCCTCGTTTTACGAACACTAATTTTTTTTTTTTTTTTTTTTTTTTTTTTTTGTTGCTCACATGTATACTGAGACCTTGTAAAAAAATTGCATTTGGCTCACATGCGTATGCCCCCATTCAATGACTTGTACCAGTAACATAAATTTTTCTCAACCATTGTCCATTGCTAATTGGCTCATAAGTATATGCCCCCATTTGATATTTTGCTCCAGTATGTATGTTAGGGACTTGTTATTTTTAGTTGATAGGACGAAAATGTCTCCCCATGGGAAACATTTTTTTGCCCCGGGACTTGTGTGACCGGCTGGCCTACACTAGCATTTATACGTGCAATAAAGCTACATATAAGAATGACAAACATTAAAAGCAGATACGGCGTTTTTGCACAAAATGCAGTATAATTAAAGGTTCAGTTAGCAGCCACGGCTGTGAGAGGCATTGTAGAGCAGTCTCAGAAAATAATAATGAATGGGTGTTATGCGTGGGAAATGTGAAGTGAATGTTGTGATTCTTGGGTTTTTTCCATTGTTTAGTTGGAAAAGAGAGGCGTGTGAAAAAAGTCGAAAAACAGCAAAACGTGTGAAAATGTAGATAAAATGTAACGTGGGGAAAGAGAGGAGACGTGTGAACAAATGGCGAGAAAAAGAAGGAGCTGTATAAAAAGGAGAGATGTGCGTGAAAGATAGATTTAGATAGATAGAAATTTTTGCTAGGCAGTTTTATAGTGTTTAGGTGAACTTCGTCTTTGAGATTATGAAGACCAGTGTTTTTTCCTTCTGTTGGATATATTTTTCCTGAGGATTTAATTAAGCGTAAGTACACGCAAATGCTTATCGTAAGCCTCGTTAGAAGCTGGAAAGATTTTGTTGAAGTGTAGAGGCGTGAAAATACCAGTTCTTTAATTATTTTTTTTTTTTTTTTTTGTAAATTTATTATTAATAAACTTCTGATTGAAAATCACTGCATTCACTCAACTATATGGGTTGCTGTTTGAAATGTTGCAACTGGATGATTGAAAAACCACTAGGCCTATATGATCGTTTTTCAACACTAATAGAACAACATCTGAAAAGGGTAAGAACGAACCTGGGAAGAAATATTGGTAAGATCAAGAATCTCCATCTCAGGCGGAAGGCCTGTAGCCACTTGAATGACATATTTGTCGTGTTTTAGTTCTGTCTTACAACACGGTTTCTAAATCTGATCATACCGCACGCCATTAGGTAGGGAACTCTCTAATACAATAACCAATCAAAACATACCTTTATTATCATTGTTGTAGGAAACGTACTATGCTTAAAACCTAAGCCTATTTTGTGTAACCGATGGGACAATAATATTTAATTTCATCAGAACTAAAGAAGTATCACCGGAAAGGATTACGTAATTCATAAACGGGAATGCTACTTTAGAGGTAGGTGTAAACACTTTATCAAATAATATTCTAGTAAGATAGAAATATCGAATAAACGAGCTGTGTTACATCAGGATTTAGTCAAACTTAGATAGTTAAAGCATGCATACATTTAAATGCATTGTGCAAACTAACTAATTTATAGATAGATCGATACAAAATCATTCACAGTGTAATTCCATCTTTATATGACCAAAATCGTCCCATAAATAAGGAAGATAATTGAAAAACTAGATTTTTTACATTGAACAGAGAGCAGAAATTTTGTTTCCTTTTGGGAATTTTTACGCCTTTCCTTACCCTGTCACCTCAGACGGCGGATGCGTGACTATAAAAGGCCTTGCCCTTGGCTATTTGACGGCACTATCAAAAATTTAAAACCACACGCTGTCTAGAAAGAAGCGGTAAACAGTAATCATATTTTACCTTTGCCAACCGCATCTGTTGCGCAGACCATATAAGCCATTAACAGCCTGTATGTTTTGCCTGAGGGTAAGAATGACTATACATATATATATATATATATATATATATATATATATATATATATATATATATATATATATATATATATATATATATATATATATATATATATATATATATATATATATATATATATATATATATATATATATATATATATATATATATATATATATATATATATATATATATATATATATATATATCTATATATATATATATATATATACATATTTTTGTATTATTCCTGTGATTTAATCCACGTGTGTTAGAAAGTGAAAAAGGCCTGTGTTAAAAAATATTCCACTACGAATGTGTTGCTTGCTGGACCGCAAAGCATCAAAGCATGTGTTGGTTTTAGAGGCGAAAGCCAGCGTTGTAAAAGGTGTAGGTTTATTTAAAATGATGTCAAGAATACGACTGTAAGTTTAATAATACATTTGAAAGAGTATTTGTTAAAGGAATGACATGTATCATGAAAACTAAGAGGATTGACAGGACTTGTTGTAATGAATCGATTAAGATATTACTTGTAAATTTATACTATTCCAAATCATTGTATGGAAGCCAATCATGGACAAAGGAATCAACTTAGGAATCATAAGGAAATTTTAGTCACAGTGAACTGACTGTGATGGGTGGTGAAGGTAAATTGTCCTTTGCATATGTTAGCACAATGTCTGACGCTGTATGTTATGTCCTTTGTGTGTAAAGGCAGAGTAGTGCTGGACCATACAGAGGTTTTGATTATTTGAATTTCAGGTTTTGTCCTGCAACCGTTTTATCCTGAAAACGTTGTATCCTGCAAAAGACCCAAAGTATCTGATTCCTATAACTCGTTTTGGACTCTGGGGTGCACATGCTCGTGATGTCATTGTAGCTAGCCACCATTGTTCCACTGCCTGGCAAGTCACAGAGTTGTTCATCCACGGAAGAGGAGTGTGGGATTTTCTGGATTTTAAGATAAGTGGCCTTATATAGCCACTGATCAGCGTGTTCAACAAAAGATATCACCACAAAAGAAAACATAAATATATTACTAACGTTTCAGTGGAGGATAAATTTAAGGACAATATGAATCCACTCTACCTTCACAGTCAAACTCATTGACATTGTATTAAATTTAAAATTATTCATCAGTGTGGAAGACAATAGAAACTTCAATACAAGATTATGTTTTATAAATCTAAGTTTCTATGCTTATTTATTTCAAGCTGTAAATACCTTTGAGTTTTCCTAAGTTACCTAACCAAAAGAGAACAGGGTTAGGTAAATAAATTGTAAATACATATATATCAACAGACTTGCTGAATTATTTGAATTAAAGTTTCAAGTTTGGTTGATATTTATTTTAGATTGCTAGATAGACTATATTAAATAACCCTAGATCAACTTGTCAACATAAACAACAGATATTACCAAAGAAGAATCTATGAAAGGGGCAAATAGATCTTCAGGACTTACCTTTCAACACCCTGAGGTCTATACAGCTGGATTCTAACCTTTGATGTCAATACACCATATTTTTTTTTTCAGAAAAGGGGGTATTTCTTGTAAGACCAGTCTCTTACCTGGCACTATCCTGGTATCAACTGATACATCCTTTTGTCCAGGATATCTTACATTTTTATAACATCTCAAACCTTTCGTGACAATATTGCCAAACAAGAAAAAACAAACAAAAAGATTAAATTATTATTGTAATAGAACCAACCAAGATAACTACTGGCCAGATAACTGACACGGGCACACACCTTACGATTGAGCGTCCGGGCGGATTTTCTTCTGGAGTGCAACATGTCCTCCTTTTTTCGGAGATTCAATATGACTTTGTTGAGGTCTATCTTAAGCAAGTATCTTCTTTAATGAATATTTCTTAATCAAACATTGAACGAATTGCGCAAGAATATAGTTGAGTTGTTGAAGTTTTAAACTGTGTTAAATCTGTGACAGGCATTTTAAAGCAGTGCTTGTGTCAAAAGTGTGTGCCCTTGAAGACTCCTAATATACGTGTTGAAAAACAAAGTGACGGTCTTGATAGTTTGTGTGACAAGTTTCGCGAGGATAGTAAATGGCTTTACGTCACTTATTTAGAATAATTAGCGATATGGATGAAACAATTAGCACATTTCACATATTTGTCATAGATGACCTTACATGGAGTACCAACACGGAAAGGTATGCACGCTTCTGTGCAGTATTAAATTTGATAAAGAGGTTGCCCCTGACGATGCAAGTGCTTTGATCAACTTAACAAAATGACTTGTTGAAAATAACATCAATGATGAAGGATTCACGTAGTTTCTGGCACACGAGAAACGAACCAAATTTTTAAAAACAATCAGTATATGTTGAATATCATTATGAACATTTAATGATTGTACAATATTTCTCTATACTATTTGTTCACAACTCAAGCGTTAACATGCTATTTTTAATTGATAGAAAGTCACTAGACAAAAGACAGAAACAGTTTCAAAATGCATTCCACCGAAGGAATTATCCTGCTGAAATATAATTTCAAAGAAGTGCCCTGTTGTCAATTCCATAATTATTTAAAAGAAAATTATGAACTGTTGAATTTATAAAAATAAAAAATTAATAATTTCCAATACTGATTAATGTGTGGAATGTTAATTTTTAATGTTAATGAATTTCTTTTAAAAATTACATTTTAAAGGACATTTTATTTATATTTTCTCTAGCCTATGTAAAACTGGCTCTAATTAATTATAATAATGCATAAAAAGATGTAAATAAGTCCTCTGTTTCGTCCTCTTTTTGTGTTATACTATTCTCTATTTTTACATCAAAAAGTCAGAAAATGTCCTCTTTTTTTTTAAAAGTCATCCTAATTTAAACTAAAAGTGTGCAATAATTTTGAAATTATATTGTAAAATAAAGAAAAGTGTGGTTGGTAATTAAATATATTAAATAATGTTTTAATCATATGTATTACTTTTCTTGAATAGAATAACCACATGAATATGATTTATTTCCCTTATCAGAATAAATTACATCCCTTCACAGCATAGGAAAATAATGGAAAAATTAAAATAATTTTATGTCGCAACTAAAACAATTTGCTATAAAATAACTTCAAACCATTGGTGTAAGAATAACTGATTGCATTTTACTTCAGTCTGGATCATAGCCATTCTTCGATGCCTTCCTTCCTCTAACTTGGCATCTAATAGGCCGAGTAGGTCACTACGTTCCTTGGAAAGTTGTCCTGAAGCTACTTTTTTTTACTAACGTCATAATATGCGTTCAAACGAAGAAAACATACTACTTTTACCAATCTCTTTATATTTCGTGTTTAGGAAAATGCACAACCTTCGTCCCTATTTACCATGTGTCTTAGTGATATGAACAACATCTTTGCATCTTTTTCACACATGTAGCGGCGTGCATTCTAGACCGATAGCAAAGTATATTGTTTTTTATATTATATATTTACGATCTTACTTTATTGTCGTTTCTGTTCCAAGTATATCTTACTTCTTAACATCATCAAGCACACTACCAAGAGAATAAACTTTTGGCGAAGGTTCTCTGTTGTAGACGGCCAAATCTATAACTGTTCCAGCAAACGTTCTATTCATAATCCACTGGTCCAGACAGTGTAGGGCAGCTGGATGATCTTTGATATAGAATTTATTGACAAATAAACTATTTTGCTTGACGATGTTAGCTAGGTCCTCGGGACTAAAAATGCAGATTTTGCGCACAAATTTCGAAGAGGCGCACGTTTGGTTGTTTCCTTTCCACACAGAGAAGGATGTAATGAATGGTGCTTGTTTTTTGTTGTCTGCAAACAAACAAACAGGAAGATTTCAGTGTGATTAATGTTAAATATTAAAAGGTTTAGTCACTACGGTGGTCTGCAGTTGGTCTACATTTGAGGAAAGTTAACTGTTCGAAAAAAACTGTAAAAATTACGTCCTTAAATGAAGATAATAATTACACAGATACACAAATCTGGACACTCTTATCTCTCCTTCACAGTGTAATATTTAGGTCAACTATGAGCGTCCGCTTGGCAGAGTGTGTTAGCATCTCGCGGCGAAGGTGCCGAGTTCGAAACACAGTGGCGTCTCGCTCCAGTCTACTCAGCTGTAAATGGGGACCCAATTTTCACTCATGAATTAGGAAACGAAACGAAAGGTCTGCGATGAAGGTAGCTCCTCTCGATGCTGGACCTAGTTTAGTGAAGTGTCTATGGCAGTATCTGCAATGGAACTACTTTCCCCTTTATATTTTTAACTATAAAAAGAGGGAGCCGAGCGAAGCTCCTGACCGGGTTGGAAGGAAAGTCCTCAGGTTCCCCAGCCTCGCAATGACATGTCATTGGGCCGAAGGGTTGAAAGCCCAAGTGCTGCTGGTTAAGAAAAAAAAAACTATAAAAAGAACGCGGGGGTTTTCCCATGTGTAAAGTAAATAATTTTTTGTCGCTTTCAGTTTTTCCATGTGTAAAGTAAAGAATTTTTTGTCGCTATGAGTTTTCATATATTAAAATGAAGAGTTCGCTTCTTTCAAAGTTTGTTTTTTGCATTTTATTTTTACAATATGGTAATGTCATACATGGTTGTAAAGGAAACTGAATGAGAATACTTCTTCTCTGGTCCTTGGCCGCTGACTAACATAGCAATCAGTGGCCATCACGCCTGGTGGTGTCTTGTAGGGCAGCTAAAAACTGTCTCCACTTTGCTCGGTCGACAGCCATTTTTCGTGTGGTTCATGCTTAGCATATATGCTTCCATAGTTCTCCGCCAGGTGGCTTTTGGCCATTCTTTCTTTCGCTTTCCTTCTGGAGTCTATAGCATGACAGTTCTAGTGATGGAGTCAGGGTCACTTCTGAGGATGTGGCCAACCCAATTCCAGCGTCTACCCGCTATGATGGTGCGCATGTCTTCTTGGTGGCTCCGAGTTAGCAGTTCTTAGTTGGTGATGGTGTTTGGCCAGAAAATTCGAAAGTGTGGATAGAGGACAATTTAGACATTTCATTTTCTGTTACCCTCCAGTATTCTGCACCGTACAGAAGTACATAAATTACGCAGCTTGCACACACACACACAAATACACACCACACACACACACACACACACACACACATATATATATATATATATATATATATATATATATATATATATATATATATATATATATATATATATATATATATAAATAAATATATATGGCAAAGTGATTGTAATTTTCATTTTCAACCCCCCCATTTCTTGTTTTACTATTAAGGTTGTTTTTTTTTTCTCTTCTATTTTTATCAGGGTTTCTGATTTTTGGATGTTTTCATTTCTTGTCATGGTTCTAGTATTGTAGGATCAACCCCACCAACCCGTCTCTTTCCTGGGATAGGTGTAAACCGCTACCTGAGTGGTAGCGTGGGCTAGTGAGTCATTCTTGTTGATAGACGGTCAGATAAGTTTACGAAACATTGCGTACATTTTTCAGCGGGGCAGCGGGCTTCGTGGGGAATTTATTTTTTTCTTTGATATTCCCCCCCCCCCCTCTTTCCCCCGCGTTCTAGCAGAGGGAATAACTCTTTGTCGCTTGTGGATTGATAGTGTTAAGAAGACGGTTAACGATTCGTCAGATGTTAAGATAATGTTATGATGCTTAACGGGAAGCTCTGACGATTGGTTTCGATTTTTAATTTAAGTAGCAGTCATTAGATTACGTCAAAGTGGGGTAGATGCGGTTTTTGAGAGATAATTCTAGAGCTATGACTCACCGGTCTGTCTTGCATCAGAAAATTGGCACTATATATACAGGGCCAAATTATTAGTCCGGGCTCACAAGTCCTGGATTATTATTGCCGTGAATAGTGTCAGACATAAACTCAGTCTGCCGGTTAGTGGATATTCTGAAAAGTCTGGCGATTCACGGCGTGGTAGATAACCATAAGCCTACAACGGACTTGGCCTTCTCGGAGAGGGAGGCAAGAGACATCAGTGTAATTGAAAAACTGGGAACGCGCAAAGTCACGGGCGCCATAGTTACGTCTGCAAGACGTAGAGGCATTAGGAATTCTCCTGGCGTGAGGAAACATATACCTCTTAGCTCTTACGGCCCAATACAGAACAGGCGACGTTGCCTGGTATTGTTTACACACTGCGACAATAAAGCAGTAGGCCAAAACCCGAAGCGGTTTAAATCGTTGTTTGTGTGAAGAACGGGCGGGATAAAATTCTGTTTTATGGGTAAGGTCGAGTCGTGCCTGGACAGTTCAGTGTTGCGGTGTATTTAGGTCAGCAGCGTGAGGCGCTGCCAGGGTGTAGTGCAGACACTCACACATAAAACAGCTTCATGTTGTTCAGGAGCGTTATACTCGTAGTAGGATGTGGTAGAGAGTAAAGGTGTTTGTGTAGGAAACAGCAGATCGTGAACACGAAGTCGTATAGACTCTTATTCATCTACACACCAAACTCACTCCACCACAAGTAGAAGTCATAGACGTGGATAATACCGATGACTTTTCTTCAACATTTATTACGGCAACAGTACGCTGACAGACGACACAGTCAATAGCACAAAGGATCATGGACATTTCATGTGTGGTAATGATTATAAACATCAAGCATCATAAATCTTGCATAGCTCATGTATAAGATGCTAGTAGAGCTGGCTTGACAATTTACGTTCGTTCATACTGTAGCTCAGGGCCCCTGACTAAACGCGTCAGGTAGTCCTTTAACAAATATCCCGCACGATAAAGGCGGTTCCAGTTGCTTAATATCAAAGTCTATGAACTTGTTTAATGAAAGTCAAGACTTCATCTGGCTTCACACGCCAGACACTTCTTCTTCTGCTCAAAGATATCGGCCGTAATATCGGGCCTCTATAATAATGTGAACAACTGTGTATTCTTCATAGGCAGGCATAATCATCCATGCCGAAACATATCGCTAACATGCGGTTTTCATAATAATCTCTCTTCACTGGGCTTCTGTATAATAGTTAGACGAATAGTCTTAGCTGGCTACATCGAGCACACTGTGACGAAAGTACTGAGATTCTGTCTTTCAAATGGCCCATGTCTTTTTCTCCTTGCATTTAGTTCACTATTTTTGGAGGGATTACAGAAAAATCCTTCTCCATGTTTCTTCTCCTTCTATTATTTACGTTTTTTTTCAAGATGAGATCACGAGGGAGTTTGATCTCATCTGCATTATGGTTCTTCTTTATGTGTTTAGAATGGGGGTGTAGGGAATTAGAAAGTATTATTCTAGATTAAGATTATAGATGCTAGATCAGGATTGGCACCAGATTGTCTTTTTTTAAAGATATTGCGTGGCCATATACGCATTTTTCGGGAGTTAAATTATTTGCGGCCATTTTTGCTTCATTTCCGCAGTATAGGGCTAGGCTTAATCTCGTTTCTTTGTCTAAAACCCATGCACGTTACATCAGAACGATCTAGGTTCTGATTGGCTGAGAGATAACTGCAGTTGAAATGCAGAGCTCTCATTGGCTTTACAACCACGCCGCGCATATGACGTCACGAAGTCGGCGCGTGGGGGTCTTGATTATAAAAGGCCTATATTTCATAGTTTCTCTCTCTTTTAATGAAATTAATTGCCAAAGCCGGGTGCCAGAGTCAAGTCGATTGCCTTCAGTTGGACATTCGAGATTTGCAGGTGCCGGTTTTTTGTGGGAATGAGAGCGGAATTTTGAGACCACAAAATTTCTCCCACGGCAAAGTTGGGGCATTCGCAGAACCGCAAGGGTTTTACGTTAGTTGCCAGAGTTAGTGGACGGAGAGGAAGAAAATACGTTTTCCCAACCAGGGGAAGACATTTTCCAGCGAATAGGATTTTTGTGGATAAATCCTGAGCTCTGACGCTCGTTACACACGCAGATTTGGCAGGCTGCCAGCGGTGTGGTAATTTTGTGTTCGTTTCTTCACGGCCATAATAAAGCCGACAGCCCAGTTATAGGTACTCGGGCAGGTAATTTCCGAGTGGTAGAAGTCCGCTACAGTTCCAGTCCAGAATCCAGTGGGGTTTTGTTAACCCTCAGTCATCAAGTCCAGAGTTAGTGGAGAGAGATAGGGTAAACATTCTCTCTACTGAAGTCAGCACAGATAGGCAGAACTGTTAGTTTTGGTGAATCATAGCAGAGGACAGCTGCTGAAGTTTAGAGGTGCAGTTAGTTGTGTTCAGGAGATTCCAGGATAGGCTGTGTAGAACCGAAGTCTGTGCAGAGATTGTGTAGTCACTTCGCCGTCGTTCCAGCTATCAGTGGACTTAGAGTTAGAGTTAGAATTTAGAACAGCTAGTTTGGAGTGTAGGCGACATCAAGTGCAGTGTAGTTCATTTCAGTTAACCTTACCTTCTTTCTCCATACAGGTTGCAATTGTGGGAGAAGGGTTGGGGTGGATGCATTTTTTAAACTGTGCTTGATTTTGTTTTCAGGAGTGCATCCTCGCACTTGATGTATGGGACATGCATATGTTTGTTGTTTATAGGTGTATAATAAACTTGTATAAATTGTAGCTGGCATCAGTCATTTCCTTTAGTACAGTAGCTATATGTTGTCTGTACCTTGGTGTTTGTGAATCTTAATTGAACCTTATCCCCATAGGGTAGTTAGAGGTGGTTCGAGGCCATAGCAATTTAAACGTCCGAAGTGGCGAGGAAAGAATCAACCTCGGTTCTCAACCTCGGAGCCAATGGTCTCAACTTTCACATTTTGCACTATATTTCTATCTGAATCTATCATTTCAGTCTTTCTTCTTACTATTGTCTTGTCACTATATGTAGACAGTCTCTAGTCCTAAATCCATTTCGTGACAAAGTGGGTGCTATCGTCCGGGATCATCTTTGTTACGTTCAATTCTGTGATCTTGACAAAGTGGGTGGCGTCGTCCTTGGGATCATCTTTGTTGGGATCAATTCTAGATTCATAGATTGTCTCTGTAGAAAGTTCTGGAAATAGATTTCAAAAAAAAAAATCCCCTAGACTTGAGCTATATTAAGACTGATCCAGCTATAAGTTTTTTTCCACAGGTTCCAGTTAGTATAGAGGATAGTGGTTGTAAGGTTGTTTATGACTTAGAAGTAATTGATGGCTAATGGAATTTTTTTCTTGACAGGAAAGTAAATTCGGGTTTTGGGTAGCTGGATAACTTGAATTTTTTTCAGGTAGTTATTAGTCAGACTTGGTGCTAGTCTGAGTGCGGGTTTTTGCGACAGCATATTCATAGTAGGTAACAGTAAATTTTTCTTGTTCCTTTTTTGTCATTTCCCCTCGTTGTGAGTACTGCTGATTTGTCAGGTAAGATGGCTGAATTGGTCAAGCTACTTACTGCATGGAAGGACGCAGCTAAAAGCATGGGGATGAATGAGGCCGAGACTAGGGCTTACATTATGAGGGAACAGGACCGGCAGATGGAGAGAGAGAAAAGGGAAGCGGAGAAAGACCTGCGTAAATTGGAAGCAGAGAAAGAAGAGAGAAAAGCAGAGAGGGAAGCCCAGGAGAAGATAGCAGAGAGGGAAGCCCAGGAGAAGATAGCAGAGAGGGAAGCCCAGGAGAAGATAGCACAGAGGGAAGCCCAGGAGAAGTTAGCACAGAGGGAAGCCCAGAGAGGGAGAAGGCAGCAGAGAGACAGCATGAACTTGCCCTGCGTTCACTGGAACTGCAGTACCGATCTTCGGAAGGCAGTTCGGCTAACGGAGATTCTCCCGGAGCAGGGGCAACAGACACCTCAGGAAACGGAGGGCCCCGGATGGCAGCCATGAATTTTCCGATGGACTCTTTTCCTAACGGGAATGAGAAAATTGAGGTATTTTTAGAAAAATTTGAACGGATGGCAAAGGCATACGGGCTGGATGATAGTCTTTGGTGTCTCAAATTATCTCAATCTCTAAGAGGGCATGCGTATGAGGTCTATAGCAAGATGCTGGTAGATGACCACGGTAACTTTGAGGCTCTGCGGAACGCCCTGTTACAGCGATTCCAATGGACTCCCCGGAAGTGCCAAACGATGTTTAGGGAAAGTCGACTGGAGAAAGGAGAAAGTTTTCCCCAGTTCGCGGAGAGGCTGAGGAATTACCTCACTCGCTGGAGAGAGTTGTCGGGTTTGGCTAAATCGTTTGAAGGACTCGAAGAGCTCATCATGTGCGAACAGATAAAGGCCAACATGTCTCCGGACTTAAGGAAGTACCTGGCGGAGCAGGGCGCACAGCAACTGGACCAGATAATTCTTTTTGCTGAAAGGTTCCAGACGGCACAGGCCGAAGTACTGGGCCAGAAAAGAAAACACCCTGACCTGCCAGCCCCGGACAAAGGAGCATCTTCATCGCATTCGCCTTCCTCTTCAGCTCACCAACCGCAAGGGCCGTCTCGCAAGGAGCCCCCTCCCAGTCATAACATGCGCTCCCAGCCGCCTAACAGAACACAGGGGCCGACTTCTCATGAACCCATCAGGAACCGGGGAGATAATGAGAGATATTGTAGGTTCTGTCGGACTACTTCTCATTGGACAACACGGTGCCCAAACAAACAACCCGCTCATCAGGTGGCTTGTTTAAGGCCTGTGAGGGTGAAACAAGGGAAGAAGTGGAAACCCTTCCAGTCAGAGAAGTTGTTTTCCAACAGCGGGTCAGCAGAAGTGAACGGGACTGAGACTACATGCTTATTTGACAGCGTGCTTACCTACCCCAGCATAGTCGCCCGACATCTGGTGAAGCCCTGGCAGATGACGAAAGAAAAAGTGAATATTGGTGGAGTTTTAAGGAAAGGGACTTCACAGTGCTTTCCCGTAGCCAATATTAAAGTGAAATGTAAGTTCGTGTCTGGCACCATCAAGGCAGCTGTAACGGCTCAGCCAGCCTATGACTTCATTCTTGGCAACCCATATTTGGTTTTGGGGAACCCGACCACACCGATCCTTGCTGATGCAAGGGGGCCTACTGCAGGCCAGATAAGTGAAAAAGGAGAACCCCTAATTCACGGAGCCCCGAGCGAGCTCAAACATAGCTGTCGTGCCAAGGAGGGGTGCAACGCCTCTGACGACAGTGATATGTTATTTGCAGAGGCAAATTCGCCCGCCAGCCCTGTTCAGCCAACCGGCCAAACAGTGGTGACGACGCCTCTGATTCCGGAAGTACACTCTTTGTTGTCGGGAATTAGGCCCCCGATGGTATTAGCTCCTTCAAGTGAGGGACATACTGACAAGAGCGGTATTACATATGTCAACGACCAGCGCCATCTTCATAGGGCACAAGATAGCGGTCTGAGCGAGCATATAGTTCCAACCAGCCCTGGAGCCCCATCCGACCAGCACTTTACTCAAACGGAGGAGGACAGTGATCTGATTATCCGGTTGCCTATAAACGGAGATGGGCCCCACAACTCTCGTATCTCGTTTACAGGAAACGACTCTTGTAACGAGCAGCCTGAAAAATTGGCTATCTTTTCCAATTCGTTTCACGGAACATTGGAACCAGTCACCGAGAGCTTTATCTCAGATTCTCCGCGATCTAACGGGATCTTAAACCGTCAAGTGTCACTGCAGGACACATTCCAACTGACGCCAGCAACTCTCGACGGGGAGGGCAAGGTTGAGAATTTTCTTAGAACCAGAGTTTTAGACGGAGGACTCTCTGGAACTATACGGGCATCTCACAAACTTTCCAGGCCAGGAATTAGTGAGGGAAACTGCCTTATAACTTCGCAAGGAGCGATTTTGGAGAGCTCTGTCCCGCTTCAGATTGGTAAGGGAAGAGCGAGTCCAGAACCACTGCCAGGGGCAGATCTTACCTACCTTTCTTCAAAGGTAGAAGCTATTGAGGTCGATCGTGATCCAATAGACACCCAGCAAGAAATCGGAGGCTCTACACCAGAGGAACCCGAGACGTTGCATCGTTCTCGCATGGTACCAGCAGTCACAACCCTGCTGACGCGCAGCGAGGAAGTCATCATCGCCAGGTCGCCACAGCGCCCGTCGGTCACATCAGCTGACCAGGACAGCCTTTGGACGGTCATAGCAAGGGAAAGTTCAGACCCGCCATTAGACGGCACAGGTCTGAAGAGAGATCAACTCTCCCAACGGAGCATAGGAGCTCATTCTAGGAGAGGAGGAAGGAGGAAACGCAAAACAGGAAGATCGAAGAACACTGAATAGGAGGGGTAAGGACAGACAGCCTTGTAGACAGAGTTAAGGGCCAGTGTGAAACACAGAGATTTCAGTAATGAGATCGATGCTCAATCTTCGAAGGTGGGAGTGATGTGACGAAAGTACTGAGATTCTGTCTTTCAAATGGCCCATGTCTTTTTCTCCTTGCATTTAGTTCACTATTTTTGGAGGGATTACAGAAAAATCCTTCTCCATGTTTCTTCTCCTTCTATTATTTACGTTTTTTTTTCAAGATGAGATCACGAGGGAGTTTGATCTCATCTGCATTATGGTTCTTCTTTATGTGTTTAGAATGGGGGTGTAGGGAATTAGAAAGTATTATTCTAGATTAAGATTATAGATGCTAGATCAGGATTGGCACCAGATTGTCTTTTTTTAAAGATATTGCGTGGCCATATACGCATTTTTCGGGAGTTAAATTATTTGCGGCCATTTTTGCTTCATTTCCGCAGTATATTGCTAGGCTTAATCTCGTTTCTTTGTCTAAAACCCATGCACGTTACATCAGAACGATCTAGGTTCTGATTGGCTGAGAGATAACTGCAGTTGAAATGCAGAGCTCTCATTGGCTTTACAACCACGCCGCGCATATGATGTCACGAAGTCGGCGCGTGGGGGTCTTGATTATAAAAGGCCTATATTTCATAGTTTCTCTCTCTTTTAATGAAATTAATTGCCAAAGCCGGGTGCCAGAGTCAAGTCGATTGCCTTCAGTTGGACATTCGAGATTTGCAGGTGCCGGTTTTTTTTGTGGGAATGAGAGCGGAATTTTGAGACCACAAAAATTCTCTCCCACGGCAAAGTTGGGGCATTCGCAGAACCGCAAGGGTTTTACGTTAGTTGCCAGAGTTAGTGGACGGAGAGGAAGAAAATACGTTTTCCCAACCAGGGGAAGACACATTTTCCAGCGAATAGGATTTTTTGTGGATAAATCCTGAGCTCTGACGCTCGTTACACACGCAGATTTGGCAGGCTGCAAGCGGTGTGGTAATTTTGTGTTCGTTTCTTCTCGGCCATAATAAATCCGACAGCCCAGTTATAGGTACGCGGGCAGGTGTTTTCGGAGTGGTAGAGCTAAGTCCGCTACAGTTCCAGTCCAGAATCCAGTGGGGTTTTGTTAACCCTCAGTCATCAAGTCCAGAGTTAGTGGAGAGAGATAGGGTAAACATTCTCTCTACTGAAGTCAGCACAGATAGGCAGAACTGTTAGTTTTGGTGAATCATAGCAGAGGACAGCTGCTGAAGTTTAGAGGTGCAGTTAGTTGTGTTCA
This sequence comes from Oreohelix idahoensis, assembly GCA_024509875.1. NCBI lineage: Eukaryota > Metazoa > Mollusca > Gastropoda > Stylommatophora > Oreohelicidae > Oreohelix > Oreohelix idahoensis. The sequence goes on from JAMPIV010000770.1 coordinate 432,596, forward strand.
GGAGATTCCAGGATAGGCTGTGTAGAACCGAAGTCTGTGCAGAGATTGTGTAGTCACTTCGCCGTCGTTCCAGCTATCAGTGGACTTAGAGTTAGAGTTAGAATTTAGAACAGCTAGTTTGGAGTGTAGGCGACATCAAGTGCAGTGTAGTTCATTTCAGTTAACCTTACCTTCTTTCTCCATACAGGTTGCAATTGTGGGAGAAGGGTTGGGGTGGATGCATTTTAAACTGTGCTTGATTTTGTTTTCAGGAGTGCATCCTCGCACTTGATGTATGGGACATGCATATGTTTGTTGTTTATAGGTGTATAATAAACTTGTATAAATTGTAGCTGGCATCAGTCATTTCCTTTAGTACAGTAGCTATATGTTGTCTGTACCTTGGTGTTTGTGAATCTTAATTGAACCTTATCCCCATAGGGTAGTTAGAGGTGGTTCGAGGCCATAGCAATTTAAACGTCCGAAGTGGCGAGGAAAGAATCAACCTCGGTTCTCAACCTCGGAGCCAATGGTCTCAACTTTCACATTTTGCACTATATTTCTATCTGAATCTATCATTTCAGTCTTTCTTCTTACTATTGTCTTGTCACTATATGTAGACAGTCTCTAGTCCTAAATCCATTTCGTGACACACACATAATGGACTCTGTATCTCAAGAACTGTGAGCTCTACTCACAGGTCGCCACAAAATGTTCTGCAACATAGGCATAATAATTAAGTTTCTTTTACCTTTGACAGAATCCAAGAAATACACAAATAATAACTGTCGTCATTCTTGACGAACAGAATAACTCTGGGGAGAATCACTAACATCACAGTCACACTGGAGACTATCTTTCCCCCAGATAATGCAGAGAAGTACAACGGACGTACTAGTCCGGTCAGAACCCAGATAATCACTCCCTGACGGAAGTCTCGCCGTTTCGCGCTCAAAAAACTTGCGCATGCGTAGACAGAAAGATCTGAGAACAGTTAACCCCCGACTTAAGGCAGGTCAACACAATGAATAAAACAAAGGGAAGATAACCCCCAATCAACCTGTCCCAGGGAGTTAACATACAGTTCTCTACCTTAGATCATCAAAAAATATTAAATAGATTTACGTCTTATGAAACCATCAAAAACGACAGCAACAGGGGGATTAAAGAAAATAAATACCCCACGAAGCCCGCTGCCCCGCTGAAAAAATGTACGCAATGTTTCGTGAACTTATCTGACCGTCTATCAACAAGAATGACTCACTAGCCCACGCTACCACTCAGGTAGGGGTTTACACCTATCCCGGGGAAATGGGGGGATACGGGGTGACAAAATGAGACACTATCCTTACCGTTTATCAGAACCATGAAATCACTAGCCCCATCGCAAAAGACCATTATGGGTCGGAAAGGGTTTAGCACCTATCCCCGGAAAGTTGATGCGGGTTGTGGGGTTGAAACCTACAAAAAACTAGAACCATGACAAGAAATGAAAACATCCAAAAATCAGAAACCCTGATAAAAATAGAAGAGAAAAAAAAACAACCTTAATAGTAAAACAAGAAATGGGGGGGTTGAAAATAATCAAAAAATTACAATCATAATATTTAGTATTCACTTATATATATATTATATTTATTTTATATTTATATATATATTATTATATATATATATATATGGCATATTATATATATATATATATATATATATATATATATATATATATATATATATATATATATATATATATATATATATATATATATTTATTTATTTATTTATTTATTTATTTTTATATATTTTTATATATATTTATATGATAGGAAACTCTTTACAGAGCGATACAACAGGAAGCAATGTGATCATCAGAAGAGGTCCCCCCGTCCGACAAGTGTTATGTATATGTATAAACAACTTTATGCTTCTCAGTTTTAATTTGTGAGCTAATTGTTTAGTGTTTGTTGAAGTTTTTTTACAAAAAGTTTTGTACGGGATGGGGTAACCAGCCCCATGCCCAACCCTCCTTGGTCGCTTTTTACGACATGCATGGTAGGGTACAGTGATACTATTTTTTGCTCCCTTTCGGACACCGGTAACACACGTGAGAGACATCACAATTTTGATGGGGGACTTAAACGCGAAAACAGGAACAGACAACACCGGCTTTGAAGAAATCGTGGGAAAGCATGGAATAGGTATGATGAACGAGAATGGGGAACTATTAGCTAACTTCTGTGCTTCAAATCAACTAGCTATAGGAGGAACTATATTTCCACATAAAATAATACATAAGGCAACATGGATATCACCAGACCACAGAACTGAGAATCAGATTGATCACATATGCATAAGTAAGAAGTATAGGTCATCATTGCATGATGTAAAAATGTGTAGAGGAGCAGATGTGGTATCAGACCACCATCTTCTGTTCGTTAAAACAAAATTAAAACTCAAGAATTTTACAACAGAATATAGCTATAGACAACAGTATAATGTGGGATATCTAAGAAATCAGGAAATAAGAGAAAAATTTTCAATCACAGTATCCAACAAAGACCAAGTACTCCAAAAGCTGGAAGATGAAGCAGATATGGAAGACCACTGGCAACAAGTGAAAAATACACGGAAAGAAACGTGTGAAGAAGTACTGAGACAAAGAGAACATCAGCACAAAGCATGGATAACAACAGAAACCATTAGCAAGATAGAAGACAGGAAAAACAAGAAAGCAGATTTAAACAGAAGCAAAACCAGAAGCTCCAAAGCCAAGGCTCATGAAGTGTACATAGAAGCAAACAAAGAAGTTAGAAGAAACACCAAAAGAGACAAGAGGAAGTATATTGAAGAGTAGGCAAGGGAAGCAGAGGAAGCTGCAGCCAAAGGAAATATGAGGGACCTGAACAACAACACAAAGAAGCTAACAGGGAAATATAAGCAAGCAAATGGCTTCATAAAAGATAAGAATGGAAAATTGCTTAGTAATATACAAGAACAAATGAAGAGATGGACAGACCATTTTGAGGAACTTCTCAATAGACCATCTAAAACTAATCCCCCGACATCCAGCCAGCAAAAGAGGAGCTACTAATCAGCTGTGAACGACCAAGTAGAGATGAAATAAAGAAAGCCATAAAGCTTCTGAATGATGGAACAGCAGCTGGTCCAGATGGAATTCCAGCAGAGGCCATCAAAACAGATATTGATTTCTCTACAGAGATATTTTACAAACTACTTGGCAAAATCTGGGAGAGAGAGGAAATGCAACCAGAATAGAAGGAAGGTTATCTGGTCAAGTTGCCAAAGAAGGGAAATTTACAAGAGTGCACAAATTATAGAATAATAATGTTACTATCAGTGCCAGGAAACGTATTAAACAGAATCATCCTTGAGAGATTAAAAGAGTCCATAGACAAGCAACTGAGAGATGAACAAGCAGATTTTTTTACAATATATATCCTGTACAGACCATATAGTTACATGGAGAATAATAGTTGAACAAAGTCTGGAATGGAATGCACCGCTATACATCGGATTCTTGGGCTATGAAAAGGCATTTGATAGTGTAGACAGAGAATCTCTTTTGAAATTGATGAGGCATTATGGAGTTCCTACGAAGATCATTAACTTAATAAGGAAGACCTATGAAGACATGACATGCAGAGTTCTTCATGAAGGACAACTTACAGAACCGTTTAGGATTAGAACGGGAGTGAGACAGGGATGCCTCTTGTCTCCATTTCTTTTCTTACTAGCAATAGATTGGGTTATGAAAACATCGACATGACACACCAGAAATGGAATCCAGTGCAATCTGACTAAACAGCTTGATGATCTGGATTTTGCAGATGACTTGGCTCTTCTGTCCCATAAACATAATCAGATGCAAGACAAATTGAAAATTCTCGATGAGAAGTCACAACAAGTGGGCCTGAAAATACCCAGGAAAAGACAAAGATTATGAGAATACATGCAAGAAATGATTACAAGGTTGAACTTGAAGAAACACCACTAAAAGATGTAGAATCGTACACATATCTTGGCAGTAATAAAGACAAAGTTGGAGGGATAGACAGTGATATCAAAATAAGAATAAAAAAAGCAAGAGGAGCTTTCAATGCATTGGGAAATATATGGAGAACAAGAACAATTGAAATGGTATAAAAATATCACCAATTTGGAGCTCGTGGAACAAACCAGTGCAGCGGTGAGCAACACAGAAGAACGACCTGATGACTTGGAAACCCTCTGGATTAAATTCAAGGATATCATAAAGACAGCTGCTGCAGAAGAATGCGGTGAAGCCCGACTTGGGAACAAGAGAAAGAGGACACCTTGGTGGACAGAGGAAGTCAAAAAGAAAATAAGAGAGAAGAAAATGGCATGGAAACAATACTTAGGAGCTAAAATTACAACAGGACAAATGGAAAAATATAGAGAATATGTGACACTCAGAACAGAAGCAAAGAACAAAGTGCTAGCAGCAAAACAGAAGCATTGGGAAGAATTTGAGGAAGTGGAGGGGAACTGCGGTAAGACGTGGAATACGATGGATGGGTTTGAAAAAAAATCGAAAAAAGGTGATTCGTCTTACGAGGACAAAAGACAAAGAAAATAGTCTACGTTACGGCCACAAGGCCTTCGTCAGGAAAGGAAAGAAAGTGAAGGCTAGATAGGACACATAAAAACTAAATAAAATAAAAACTGGGTACTTCCCTGAAGGCAAGAACCGAAATTCTATCAAAATCGCTGTCTGTTTGTAAGCGCGTGGCTGAACAGAAAAAATGACTTCCGCCGCCGGATGTACACAATGCATACTAAGAAACTAAAAAACGAAACCGGAAAATAAACTACCCAACGTGATAAAAGTGGGGACTGGAAATAGAAGGGGACAGAATGAGTGGGAGATAAATAAATATGAAATAAAAAAAATGTATATAGCATACAAATAGAAGAATAGGATAAGAGTGGAAAGAGTAAAATAGAGCAAGAGAGGAGAGGGTGACCTCAGACAAAGGTGTGAAAAGTGTTGAGACCGGCTGGTTTTAGACACCCCATGCGGTGGATAAGACGGTTCTCAAGATGTTCTCGGCTGGCAGTGTCAGAGGAGCAGGATCGGATCGCTGTGACCTGGATGTCGATGGGACCATGGTGGTCAGGACCATTGAAGTTTATAGCAACTGGTGTGGACTTTTGCTGAGCGATGTCATTTAAGTGCTGGCTGAATCTGTCCCCAAGTCGTTTGCCTGTTTGGCCAATATAAGTTTTGCAGCAACGTTTACATATGATCGTATAAATGACATTGCGCGATTCACACGTGAAGCTACTAGTGATGGTGTACGTAGCCTTAGGAAAGGACACCTTCTGGGTTGATATGACATACTTGCACGTGTTGCATCGTGTCCGACCACAGGGTAGTGTGCCAAAGTGAGTGGCATTCTCCTTTGGGAGACGGCTGTGAACAAGAAGATCCTTCAAGTTCTTGTCACGTCTATATGCCACCAAAGGTGCTTCACTGAATACTTTTTGGGTCAGAGGCTCTGCTTGGAGGATAGGGAGGTGGCGGAAAAGGATCTGTTTGACAGTAGTACTGTGAGGGTGATGGGTCAAGATTAATTTGACTCTATCCGAAGTGGATATATGGTGAGGTTTGAGGGCCTCCAGACGAGAGATGGGGAGCACACGTTGGAGAGCAGAGGTGAGAACATGTTCTGGATAAAGTCTGTTACGGAAGAAATCCAACATCTCATTTGCTCGTAAGTGGAAGTCATCGTCGTCTTGGCATAAACGGCGGAGGCGGAGAAGTTGTGAAAAAGGAAGGGAGTCACGACAGGCCCGAGGATGAGAAGAGGTATACAGGAGGTAGCTGTGGGCATCTGTCGGCTTGTAGTATACTGAGGTATTAAGGCCGGAGGGCGTGATAGAAATAGTAATGTCAAGGAAGTTGACAGATACTGTGGAGACGAGGGAGGTGAACTTGATGGTGGGGTGAAAGTGGTTCACAAAGTCGATGAAGCGGTGTAAATCAGTCTCAGACATATCTGTGAGACCTATGCCATCATCGATATATCTGCGGTAAAACCCAGGAAAGGACCGGAGTATTGTTGCCATATCTGATGCTCCAAGTGGCCCATGAATAGACAGGCATAGCTGGGACCCATCTTCGTTCCCATGGCAACACCACTAATTTGGTCAAAAAACTGACCATTGAATTCAAAGGAATTCAGTTGAAGGACCAGTTCAGCAAGACGGAGAAGAGTGACAGTGGATATAGAAGGGCAAGTGCGTTGGTCCAGAAAAAACTGAAGAGCTCGGAGACCATCAGAGTGGGGAATAGAGGTATACAGAGAGCAGACGTCCAGCAAGAAAAGACGGTAGGAGCGGTCTGCTGGGAGTCGGATAGAGGAGAAAGTTGTAAGAGCGTGATTGGTGTCTTTGATGAAGGAGGGAAGATTCTCAACGATAGGCTGGAAAATGCTATCGAGGAAGTCAGAAATGTGTTCAGTAGGACAAGAACAGGCTGAGACAATAGGTCTTCCAGGGTTATCGATCTTGTGAATTTTGGGGAGCATGTAGAATACAGGCTTGCCCAAAGAGCTGTCATGAATCCTAAGATGAGATGCTTCGGGAGGAAGATCATTACTAGTGATAAGCTGTTTAATCGTGTTGTGTACAATGCGATTGTTAGAGACAGTCGCATCGCTGGTCCTGGACCTGTAAAAAGTGCCATTGGTCAACTGGTTTTTACCTTCACTTAGGTACAAGTCCTTCTGCCAGACGACAATGGCTCCTCCCTTGTCAGCCGGTTTGATGACAATGTCGTCTCTACGGCGAAGAAGGGAGAGAGCACCAGACTCCGCCGAAGTGAGATTGGAATAATGCAATCTACGAGGGCGGAGCTGCTGAATGTCATGGATGGTGTTCTTGATATACAGGTCCAGGGCATGAGAGGCTCCAGGTTTAGGTGTAAAGGGAGGTTTAGTAGAGTCAGAAAAGCGTGCGAAGATGTCGGATTCAGCCTGAGACTGCGGAGTGCTGTCTTTCTCTCTAAAATGGAGCTTCAGCCTCATGCGACGGTGAAACCGATGAACATCCTGGAGGAGATTGTATTATGTATTCTACATAGAAATAGTAATGTCAAGGAAGTTGACAGATACTGTGGAGACAAGGGAGGTGAACTTGATGGTGGGGTGAAAGTGGTTCACAAAGTCGATGAAGCTCCTACCGTCTTTTCTTGCTGGACGTCTGCTCTCTGTATACCTCTATTCCCCACTCTGATGGTCTCCGAGCTCTTCAGTTTTTTCTGGACCAACGCACTTGCCCTTCTATATCCACTGTCACTCTTCTCCGTCTTGCTGAACTGGTCCTTCAACTGAATTCCTTTGAATTCAATGGTCAGTTTTTTGACCAAATTAGTGGTGTTGCCATGGGAACGAAGATGGGTCCCAGCTATGCCTGTCTATTCATGGGCCACTTGGAGCATCAGATATGGCAACAATACTCCGGTCCTTTCCCTGGGTTTTACCGCAGATATATCGATGATGGCATAGGTCTCACAGATATGTCTGAGACTGATTTACACCGCTTCATCGACTTTGTGAACCACTTTCACCCCACCATCAAGTTCACCTCCCTCGTCTCCACAGTATCTGTCAACTTCCTTGACATTACTATTTCTATCACGCCCTCCGGCCTTAATACGTGATGCCATATGATGATGGATGGCATCCGCATGTCTGGTTTTGTGTAGTGTGTAGATGTGGTCAGTCAAAGCAATGTTCATGAAACAATAACAGGGCAATCCACATAGGACGTCAGTAAACTCACGACGTATAAAGTCAATGAGTCTTGAAACAGCCGTTGACGTTTTTCTTCATTATTTATTGTGGACGCCACAGTGACAAAATGGTTACGCAAATGTGTAGGCACATCAAACAGTCATTATCACAGCAACATTCAATACAGCAATAGACGGTAGACAGCATTCGTGACGACGACTTTCGCAGACAGGCTATGAATCGAAATCGCTCACGACCCAAAATCAATAGAGTTAATGAAAGAGTCAATTTACCTTGCTTTCATGAAATACACAGAAATATCACGCCTCCCGACATGTGGGAAACACTAGAGGTATTATCTCGAATAAACGAAATATCCATTAAGAGGACTACACATCCCTGACAGAACAAAAATAGCGGAGATCCCCTCTTCAACGAGGCATCTCTTTCGCCATTCCAAATCGCTCACTCCCACTAGTGGTGGGCGGAAACCGATCGACAAAGAACAAGACAAGTCATGCGCAGTCCAGCGCAAAATGACCACAGCTCAAAAGTTAACTGCATTCGATACTAACGCGAGAAGACAAATGCTTACCGAGAAAAGTGACTATAAATTCCAAGCAGTTGTTGCCCTTGCGTTATAAAACAGATATTGAAATAAAACGATGTTGCGAGAATTTATCACGCAACATATCACCACCTCCTCCCGATAAAAAAAAAAATGTGGAACATATTTTTTTTTCCAATATCAAAGAGCAAGCGATAAGCGGCTCAAAACGCACGAATTATGCGCTGATAATTAACTAAATTGCCAAACAATAGGCTAATTATAGAGTGTCTGGTGAGGATATACCTCAACAGAAAAATAAATATGTCTCAAAAAATATTCACATCGGGGAGGTGTCACCAACACACATCACGTTAGCATGTAAACACAATATACGTATGCAAGTTACTATAATCATCATTAAACAGCATACTCTAATATTGTCTTTAAAAATGGATGTACAAATCTGAGAGGAAAATTTAAATAGTACATTCTTTGACATGTAATGACATAAGTACATAGTAAAGTTAAACTACATGACGATGCAGGACATATGCTCTGGTATTCCGAGGGTAAGTACACAATCTAAAACTCGTAAGGTAAGTCCTCAGCTCAACAATGACATTCTGAGAAAGTACAAGCAATATAATGCTAATTAATAACTAATATGCTTCATAAGGTACAATACATTATTAATAATTGTGGCTGTTTAGTAAACTAACGGCCCTTATATTAACTACTCAGTCCTCCTCTATCATCTTAAAAAACGAACAGAAGAAGATGACAACAAAGCACGATAGTGTGTACATATAAAGTAAGTACAGATGTGCTAATCTATTGTAGAAATATAGGTGTGTTATGACTCTGTAATATATGGAAATATAGGACAGAAGTATTAGTTGGAGTCATGTGGGCATCTAGACAAAATGTCAGCCATCACATTATCCGCACCACGGATAGCTCGTACCGTGAAGTGAAAAGGTTGAAGAGCTATAGCATATCGAGTGGATCTCGAACTCTTCAAATTCTTAGTCTGAATAGCTGTAAGAGCTTTCTGATCAGTCTCTAGAATGAAATGTGCGCCCAGGAGGAATCTTTGTAGTTTTAGAATTGACCAAACCATCGCTAACAACTCACGGTCTAAAACCGAGTAGTTCCTCTCTGCCGCATTTAGTTTTCTAGAAATGTACATAACAGGATGCAGAGTATTTGCATATTCTTGCATCAGTGCTGCTCCAATCCCAGTGGATGAAGCATCACTCCGAAGAACAAAAGTCCTATCAAGAGTAGGTAATCTTAAGATGGGAGGAGAAGAAAATATATTCTTGATTTGGTCTAGTGAAGATTGGCATTCTTCAGACCAACGGACCAGATTAGGCGAACCTTTCTTCAACAATGTTGATAGAGGTGCCATGATCGAAGATAAATTTGGAATAAATCTCCCATAAAATTGAATTAAACCTAAGAGACTCCTAACTTGTTTCTTCGTTTTAGGAACAGAGATGTTCAGTATTTTGGAAGTATTGTGGTCTTCTGTCTTCAAGAGACCATGACCAACACGATGACCCAGGAAAGAGATTTCACCAAAACCAACAAAAGCTTTAGAAGGTTTTGCTGTCAAATTATTCTCACGTAGAGTGGACAGTAAGTCATATAACCCTAAATAGTGATCTTCCCAGGTATCACTGAAGAGACAGATGTCATCTAAGTATGCGATGACATCCGAACGATGTGACAGAATTCGACGCATCATGCGAACGAAAGTGGCAGGGGCGTTCATGAGACCAAAAGGCATTACATTCCATTGAAATAGACCCCTAGGTGTAGAAAAAGCAGTAAGAGGTTTGGCATGCTCTGCTAAAGGCACTTGCCAATAACCTTTAGACAAGTCAAGTTTAGTGAAGAATCTAGAATTAGAAAGTCTAATCAGTAGATCTTCTAACAAAGGCATCGGTTCAGCGTCGAACTTTGTGACCTGATTCAATTTGCGATAATCAACGCAAATTCGTATGTTCTTATCCTTCTTCCGGACAATAACCATGGAAGAAGAATATGGTGAAGTCGATGGTTCAATTATATTTAATTGAATCATTTCATCCAATTCCTTTTCCACTTGCGACTGAAAGTGTATAGGAATAGGATACGGCCTAACCCTAATTGGATTATTGTCGGTAAGAATTATGTCATGTTCTATGACATCTGTGTGTCCAGGAATGTCAGTGAGAACATCCTGAAATGTTTGTAACATCGACAAACAGAAACGTTTTTCCAAGATTCCGTGGAATGTAATGGAACCACTGGAAGGGGAAGGTTGACATCAGAGAAGGTAGCTTCCTCATCCTGAATGACAGACAGGGATGAATAATGACCGTGAGGTGCAGGAGCATCATCCGTTGCCTGGAAAATAGGCAGCAAATAGTCCGGACGTTCGTGAAATTCCGAAAGCATGTTTATGTGGAAAGTTTTATGCTTTCCATCAATATCGACCACATAGTCAACATCGGAAATCCGAGAGACTATTGCATACGGACCTTTCCATGCAATAAGAAGTCTATTTTCCCTACTGGGGAGTAGGACGAATGCTTTGTCACCTGGACAAAGTTGTCGTAGACATCTATTCTTGTTAGCAAACTGCCTTGCCTTCTCTTTAGCAATTTCTGATGAAGCAGTTGCTAGCTTACATGCCTCAATGATCTTTTGTCTAAGAGCAATGACATACTCATATGAGGATTGAGTTTCATCGCTAATATCATCGGNAGTGATGAGATCGTGTAATAAAGACATAGGGCCGCGTGGACGCGCGCCAAAGACAAGTTCGAAGGGAGAAAATCCTGTGTGTTCATTAGGGACTTCTCTATAGGCAAAGAGAGCCGCGGGTAAAACCCTGTCCCAATCTTGAGGATGATCTTCAGTTATCTTACCAAGCAAAGTCTTGAGCGTTCTATTCAGACGCTCAACTAACCCATTAGACATAGGATGGTAGATACTACTGAGAGATCGTTCAATATGTAAGGTAGACATTACCTGTGACATAGTGTCAGATATGAGTTGAGTGCCATGGTCTGACAATATTTCTCTGGGGAACCCCAAGCGAGAAAATATCAACCAAAGAGCATCTGCGATATCTGTAGTAGATATGCTCTTAAGAGGAATAGCCTCTGGCCAACGTGTGCACATATCGACACATGTAAGGATAAACTGATGTCCTCTGGCCGACTTGACCTTAAAAGGGCCAATAATATCTATGGCCATTTTCTGAAACGGCCGAATAGGAATGTCAGCAGCCTGGATAGGCGCAGCATGTCGTGGTCCTCTAGATTTGACCTCCTGACATACCTTGCATGATCGGCAGTAAATACGAATGTCCTTATTGACAAAAGGCCAAAAGAAAGCCGCAAGGACTCTCGACTTCGTACGGGCAAAAACCCATATGTCCAGCACATTGCGAGTCATGAGCATGTTGTAATATTTGGACTCTCATGCTCTTGGGAACAAGAATTTGCGAATGTGCCGACGTAGTCGAATCTTGTACCATACGTACAAGTACGCCGTTTCTCATTGCAATCCAAGATTTTCTATTTGTATCCTGATTCGGATCACCTTTCTTCGCAAGAACGAAGAATTTTTTTAAAGAAGGATCTTCTTCTTGCAATTTTATGAAAGAGTCACGAGTAATTACTAAGTGACTATCTTGGCTATCAACTTCATTATCACTATTCAGTGAAGTTTCGGGTGTTTGTAGAGCTTGTGCTCTTGTAACTACTGCATTTGTAGCTTGCATGTTATTATCTTCCCAAGCAGCAATCTGCTGTGGGGTACACTCCCTAACTCCGTGAATACGACCAATAATAAGGTCCGCAATAGGATTAGGTAAGAGACAAGCATGCACATCTCCAGTAAAGAAAGGAGTGGCAATGCGAATTACAGCAGTAGGATATTTTTCTAGAGTGCCGCCAAATGTGACACATTTAATAACCCTTCCTGTAGCACAAGATGGATCTACAAGCGATTGTCTAACACCAATAGTGGTGCATCCGGAATCGAAAAGTAGTGAGACCGGAGTATCATTAACAAGACCCTTATGTAGAATTAAAGAACCCCTCCCGTCATGCGCAACAGCAGCAGGAAGAGCGGGAAGTGGGTGACCACAACTCAAAGTAGTTATGGTACCCGGTTCGAATAAAGTACTGCATTGGGGGCATTTGTTTGCTCTCTCAAAGTCAAAAGCAGAACCAGTGACAGCGTCAAAGTTTTTATTATCAACACAACATGATTACAGGCTCCCTCAGTTTCCTGTTGTACAGCATTAGCCTGCTGATATCTCTTTTTTTTTGTGTTGAGATCTACCCCGACTATTATTACCTCTGAAGTTATCAAAGTTATTATTATCTCTGCAGTTATTATTGTCTCTATTGTAATTGTTATCCTGGTTCGAATTCCAGTTTCCACGATTACTATCATGTTCACATTGATGCGAACATCTATTTGTTTGGTTCTGAGGTCTTCGGCAGGAATAACCTCTATTACCATATCCTCTTTTGAAATGCCTATAATTATTAGGGTGATAGTAACGAGTACTATCAGGTTGTCTCCAATTCTTCGAAGAAGAATCACCATGAAATTGATTTCCATGATTTTGACAGAAATTACCGCTACCCTTTCTATCAAAATTTTGTTGGGAATACCTTCTTTCACCTTAGAGATACCCATGGTTATGTGTGGGTGCGCAGTTACGTATTGGCAACAGAAATCTTCCATTTCTTTTATTGTTTTAGGTTTACGTTCATGAAGGAAAGCAAGGAAAGACTCATTGACAGACGACATGACTTTGTCTCTAAGTATTAAGTCCATAAGTCCTTCATAAGTTTTTTCCGTCTTAGATAGTTCAACCCATCGATCGCCAGAAGTAGTATGAATTCATGACAGAGTGTCATACTTCTACTCATAAAACTCGAGAAAGAAGTCTACAGTCCATCCCCAGTAACACAGGCAAAACTATAGTAAGTATTATATACAATTAGCCTGCACTAAAAGCAACTGAAACCTCCACGAAGTCATCGTCTATACCAACACTTGTGACCATTAACTATCCTCATCTTCGCTCTGCAGACTAAAAAAAAAAAAAAAAAAAAAAAAACTTTTGTCAAAATAAAATAATCAATACCAATACAAAAAAAAAAATAAAAAAAAAAAACAACTCCCGCCCCTCATGAAAACCACTAAAAGCAAAAAAAACAAAACAAAAAAAAAAAAACATCCCTAAAAAAAAAATACAACTCAAAAATAAACAAGAAAATGAACCCTACTTGTTCTCTTAAAAAGTTACCCATGCAAAAACGATGTACCAAATAATAAAAAAATAAAAAAAAACTTAACACTAATTCCAACCCCTGCCGTTTTCCTCCAAATTACTACTTTGTTCCACTAACCCTGAAACGTCACACATGATACATTAAAACCTAACGACCCTACCATAGCATACTATAGACCGTAGAGAAACCACTCAAACTCCCCTTGTCACAGCAATCACCCATATATCCTGTATGATGCGAATATAAACTCAACACAACCCACACTACAAATACCAAAACAAATAAGGCGAGTCTAGTGCCATCGAATAGAACAAAGGTAAGAGGTGGCTATTAGTATCTACGACTGTCGTCCTCTCGCCACACTTAATACGAGTCTCGACCAAATCTTCTTCCGAAGTAAATATATGCTGACACGTAGGACAAATTATAGTTCCATCAACGATACACTGATCAGCTGACGTGTCCAACTATACAGACCACCTGAGGAAAATATCATTTACAGTCCCACCATCACACAAAATGACCTACTATCCCACCTCCCCCCTCCGCTCAACCCTTCCACCATATCTATCATACCATAATTTAATAAAAAATATAAGTATATAAGATAAACAACGAATATCCATTACACTCATGTAATCAACAAATTCACCCCCCCCCCGTAAGTGTACATCCCCATGACACATATACCCAACAACATGTGTCTAACTACCCTACGCAAGTTCCTTACCTATTCACCGTCATCCGAACTATACTTGTCACCGTCCCATCTACCTGTTACACCTTGTCAAATACTAAGTCGCGTACCAGAAGCCCTAACATCTCTAGTGCCGACTCATTACTAACTTGTCATAGAAAGTTACTCGCCTTCTCGTCTCCCACACTCAAAGCCTATAATCTAGAAGTCAGTACTAGTGTGTGTCGAAGCTTTCTGACAGTAATAGAAGAAAAACGATCTCGAAGGACAAATTAAATGAAAAGAGAACTGTAGACCACCTGTATCAGAACATGTTAGACCCCCCCCGAATCACACGATCAATTTCAGTCTACTTCTTCACTGATCGGAATATCACAACAATAATTATGACTTATAGCTTCGACATAATCCCAACATAACCCACATAAAATAAAGAACCACTAATAAAACACCTATAAGAACCCCCAGTCACCACACCACTATACAGTATAGAAGATCGTGACCTGACATAACCACTAAATCGTAACAGTCTATACCTCTCTACTTATCTGACCGAACTACTAGTCCCTCTCGACACCCCCTCAACTACACGACAATCATTAATCCTGTCATCACCTATACCTGAACCACGTACTATATCTACCCAACCAACCAACATCACAACACCTCCTACACACCAACCCTCAACCAACAACACCCACACCCCCTCCCCAATTACGCACTCACACTCACCTCCTCCCAACCACTCCATCTACCTCAACCCCTCCCCCCCCCCCCCCCTCCCTCTGCTCGTCCATTGCTCTTCACGAACATCATGAATGTACTAGTACCAAACTGTGTGATTATCAAATCATAACTGATAACTAACTTCATTTGCCAAAGGAGTATTCTTCATCTAATATACCGCATGTAGCAGAAACTACACTCATATTGGTCTGTTTAAAGTGTGCCACCATGTTCTGGTCAACTCAATTACCATACATAACTTACCCTAATAAAATTCTCATGCCCAACACTGTTCCTCACTCGCTCGTGAGACATAACAAAAAATACTAATTCATACATCCAATTCTTCACTCTTATTATGCTTTCCCCTGCAATATCTGCATATTCAGACAGATCCATATCTATAATATTTTGCATCGTCTAAATAAAGTCAAGTCTACAAATCTATCTCTTATTTCGATAACAAGTAGTCTTAAGTCATCTCGTGTCAACACACACTCTATCCTCTAATCACACTTTTATCACTCCATAATTGTCGATAGTCCTCTGTATCTCCCCATATACATTCAAGTACTCTGACTGTCTTGTCCCCTACACTCTCACGCCCCCCCATGCTGTTTAGTCGAAGAGGTTCATATGCGTTCCTCAGTAATAATAGTCACTCTCCTAGTTCCCTCCACCTTACACTCTATAATATACAACGACTCACCATCAACAACATCCAGCACTCTATGTGTGATAGCCACACTGCCCATGAATAGTTTAACCAATAGAGTGATATGCATGTATCACCTACTAAATGACCTCCTGAACAACTCTAATACCTGTGATAACATATATCACATACACGTCAAATAAGTCATAACTCCCATCAACAATAGAACCCTCCCGCCAGTCAATCATCTAATTAACCCCTTCAAAGCTATCGCCATCCTCCCTACCCTTCCCTCTCATAATCAGCTCTAGCTAATGCATACTATACGACGGCGAAATTAGAGAGAGATAGATAATGACCGTGCGCACCTATGCATAGCTCGCGATAGTAGCTGAAAATAATTGTGTGTTAGATGTCGTCCAGCTGTGCTGCTCGCGCACAAATCAGCTGAGTGCTAAGTAGCAACGCCACTACATCTACCGCATGAACTCTACCCCAGCCTTCTCTGTAGTTACGATATCAAACACCAAATATGTTGTCTTATTATTTTGAACTAAAACAAGTCAGTGTCATCGCACACGCACGACATGAGGCTAAAAATACTCCCATCGTACTTCAGTGACTTCCAGACTAGAAACCTCTCTCTATATAAACTCTAAAACGAATCATGCATAAAACTCGCCACGTACCCACCTCCCCTAACAAATTGTAATCCTCTGAATAGAGTAGTACCTATGACGCACTTGAGTTTCGAATCATAATTGCTCGACCAGTCATCATGACTTCACTATACTCGACTAACACTCTCTGTATAATCTCAGAAAACAGTCACTGCACCGCCCTTGTGTCAGCTAATCAATTTTTCCTATAGCTCAACTTGAGAAGATCTTTGTAACTCTCAACTCTTACACAGATCAGAGAGTCAAACACCTGATCGCCAACCTGAATAAATATACATGAAATGTCTTCCACACTCCATAAAGCATAACAGCTTCGTGTACAATAATACCCCCAACAAACGACTATAACCTCTGTCAAGACTCGTGAGACACCACCATGTACTATGCAATCCTCGCGACAACAACGACCAATAATCTGTCTTATACATAAGTAATAACATTCTCATACACCATATTAAACTACAACTACCATTTAATAAAAACACTCTCTTGAGTATTTACTAGATAATGCCAATGAGATGCCTACCTAAAGAAGCCTCCTCCAATTCCAGACCAGAGAAGTCATGTATTCTCGGTCCACTCATATACCAAGTATTCTCTACTATACTACTCTGACCCATAGTCCTTATGCTAATAGATCATGTGACCATATATATATGTATCTCAATACCAAGATGTCGACACCCATATCTGTGATGAACTAGCACGCAATGCTCATACTCTCGACCCACCAGCTGCTCGTCATCACGTGTACACCTCCCTACGTCCCCTTGAGTAAGAAATACCCCGCCCACCGAATACTTGCTGAACTCACGAAGATCGTGATTGTGATAACCTGACGACACTGATCTGGAAGTCTGTGGCGTTCTCTTCTCTAATGTCATCATGCACTACTCTCATAGAGATTGATCGGTCAATCAACCACGAGCCTTCCCCTCCCAGACCCCCCCCCCTGCCCATCTAGAACTCTACTCCGTGTGTTGATGTGCATTCAGAATTTGCAGAGCTACTGTGCATCCAATAGCAATTTCTAAGATCCCAGACATAGAAAATACAAAGAGTAGTTGTTTTGTTGTTTCTCCTGTTGCGTGAATACGTCGCAGAGTTCGCTCCGATACTCCGCCCGAGCACCTCCATATCTAATCCAGAGACATTCATCCGCCTGTCCTCTCGCATACCGGAACATCAACCTTGCGATCACATAGCAGATGAAAACTGTACGACAGCAACTATGTGAACCATATCATTCGTACAGCGTAATGCAACTTGCGTTGGACTCAGAGAAGGCGAATAAAGATGTTCATACTGTGCTTGAGTCACGCAGGTGAAATCCGCAAGCAATGTTGTGACAGTGATCCCTCGGGTAGTGTACATCGTTGCCGGCTACTCGGACTGCTGGGTTAGGTAACTTGATGTTATGCAAAATGCAGAACAAGAAACAATTTAGTGTATTTACCCAGTCTCGATAAGCCCCACATGTCCATATAATGTCTAGAGATATATTAACTCGTACTAAAAAAAAGAAGAAAAAAACTAACATGATGCGTGATGCCATATGATGATGGATGGTATCCGCATGTCTGGTTTTGTGTAGTGTGTAGATGTGTTCAGTCAAAACAATGTTCATACAACAATAACATGGCAATCCACATAGGACGTCAGTAAACTCACGACGTATAAAGTCAATGAGTCTTGAAACAGCCGTTGACGTTTTTTTCTTCATTATTTATTGTGGACGCCACAGTGACAAAATGGTTACGCAAATGTGTAGGCACATCAAACAGTCATTATCACAGCAACATTCAATACAGCAATAGACGGTAGACAGCATTACAATGATGAGTCAGATGCATGTTATATTTCATAGTGCTGTAAATGTAGTCAGGTGGAAAACTCCATCCTTTTCTATAACAGCCAGGAGATAACCAGATGTATGAGATCAGTTCACTCTCCTTAGTTTGACTTCAGCAAGACAGACACGTCTGCCGAGTATAAATAATGTCCTCAAAAATATCCTCTAGATAATAAAGGTTTTCCAAACCTAGTTCATTTAACAAAGTAGCAAGTAATGGTCCTTGGTACCTGCATCAACCGATGCAGTACAATGCAGCGACATGTGAGCTGGGAAAAAACATCTCGTGACGACGACTTTCGCAGACAGGCTATGAATCGAAATCGCTCACGACCCAAAATCAATAGAGTTAATGAAAGAGTCAATTTACCTTGCTTTCATGAAATACACAGAAATATCACGCCTCCCGACATGTGGGAAAACACTAGAGGTATTATCTCGAATAAACGAAATATCCATTAAGAGGACTACACATCCCTGACAGAACAAAAAATAGCGGAGATCCCCTCTTCAACGAGGCATCTCTTTCGCCATTCCAAATCGCTCACTCCACTAGTCGTGGGCGGAAACCGATCGACCAAACAACAAGACAAGTCATGCGCAGTCCAGCGCAAAAATGACCACAGCTCAAACTTAACTGCATTCGATACCAACGCGAGAAGACAAATGCTTACCGAGAAAAGTGACTATAAATTCCAAGCAGTTGTTGCCCTTGCGTTATAAAACAGACATTGAAACAAAACGATGTTGCGAGAATTTATCACGCAACAACGAGCAAATGAGATGTTGGATTTCTTCCGTAACAGACTTTATCCAGAACATGTTCTCACCTCTGCTCTCCAACGTGTGCTCCCCATCTCTCGTCTGGAGGCCCTCAAACCTCACCATAAATCCACTTCGGATAGAGTCAAATTAATCTTGACCCATCACCCTCACAGTACTACTGTCAAACAGATCCTTTTCCGCCACCTCCCTATCCTCCAAGCTGAGCCTCTGACCCAAAAAGTATTCAGTGAAGCACCTTTGGTGGCATATAGACGTGACAAGAACTTGAAGGATCTTCTTGTTCACAGCCGTCTCCCAAAGGAGAATGCCACTCACTTTGGCACACTACCCTGTGGTCGGACACGATGCAACACGTGCAAGTATGTCATATCAACCCAGAAGGTGTCCTTTCCTAAGGCTACGTACACCATCACTAGTAGCTTCACGTGTGAATCGCGCAATGTCATTTATACGATCATATGTAAACGTTGCTGCAAAACTTATATTGGCCAAACAGGCAAACGACTTGGGGACAGATTCAGCCAGCACTTAAATTTCATCGCTCAGCAAAAGTCCACACCAGTTGCTATACACTTCAATGGTCCTGACCACCATGGTCCCATCGACATCCAGGTCACAGCGATCCGATCCTGCTCCTCTGACACTGCCAGCCGAGAACATCTTGAGAACCGTCTTATCCACCGCATGGGGTGTCTAAAACCAGCCGGTCTCAACACTTTTCACACCTTTGTCTGAGGTCACCCTCTCCTCTCTTGCTCTATTTTACTCTTTCCACTCTTATCCTATTCTTCTATTTGTATGCTATATACATTTTTTTATTTCATATTTATTTATCTCCCACTCATTCTGTCCCCTTCTATTTCCAGTCCCCACTTTTATCACGTTGGGTAGTTTATTTTCCGGTTTCGTTTTTTAGTTTCTTAGTATGCATTGTGTACATCCGGCGGCGGAAGTCATTTTTCTGTTCAGCCACGCGCTTACAAACAGACAGCGATTTTGATAGAATTTCGGTTCTTGCCTTCAGGGAAGTACCCAGTTTTTATTTTATTTAGTTTTTATGTGTCCTATCTAGCCTTCACTTTCTTTCCTTTCCTGACGAAGGCCTTGTGGCCGTAACGTAGACTATTTTCTTTGTCTTTTGTCCTCGTAAGACGAATCACCTTTTTTCGATTTTTTTTTCAAACCCATCCATGGGAAGAATTTGGAGAAAAGCTAGAAAAAGATGCACAAGAAAACCAGAAATTGTTCTATAAGACCCTAAAGAACATGAGGAAGGAAAAACAATGCCCTCTCAAATTTATAAAGGACAAGCAAGGCAAATTGCTTACTGCCCCGAAGGAATTAATGGAAAGATGGAAAGAATATTTCTCAGAACTCCTGGATGGTGAGCATGGTGAAGCATCAGAAATGATAAACACTAGCACAGAAGAGAAAACCAATGATGGTGAAGATGACATAAAGATGGAAGAACTGAAGGCAGCACTGGAGAAAATCAAGATGGGCAAAGCAGCAGGGCATGATGGTGTAACACCAGAAATGGTTAAGTTCATGGGAGCATCAGGCGACCTATTACTCTTAAGGGTTTTACAGGCAGCGTGGTACAACAAGACCATACCAAAAGATTGGGAGATTCCCATCATAACACCAATTTTCAAAAAGGGTGGCAATCGACAGTGTGGAAACCATAGAAGCATATCCCTTCTCAGTGTCCCTGGTAAAATCTACTCTAGAATCCTAGAGCAGAGACTCCGACGCCTAGCTGAGCCACAATTGGATGAGGTCCAGTGCAGATTCCGAGCAAACCGAAGTACTCAAGACCTAATCTTCACACTCAGACAGCTGAGTGAAAAGGCCCTTGAGTATAAGAGTGAGATGCATCTTTGTTTCATAGATCTGGAAAAGGCGTTTGACAGGGTCCCTCGGAGCAAACTTTGGGACTGTTTGGCAAGGAGGAATATTCCAGCACCTCTGATTCATGCTATACAGAGCTTCTACAAGTCTTGCAGAAATTATGTGAGGACAGCAAACCATATGTCAGAAGATTTCAGGACCACCACTGGTGTAAGACAAGGTGATATCCTATCACCTTACCTCTTCATACTCCTTATTGACGATGTCATCAAGGCATGTAAGGAGAGAACAAGAAAGTATTTAGTGGGGTACTGGAAGATGAGACAGGTCTATATTTCGGAGCTGGCATTTGCTGATGATGTTGCCCTGATTGCTAAATCAAAGTCCCATCTCCAATCCAACCTGCGAGTCTGGAAGGAAGAGCTGGAGAAGAGAGGGATGGTCATAAGCAGCTCTAAAACAAAATCCATGTTGATATCACGAGAAGAAAGAAGACATCAGATTAAGCTGGGAGAACAGGTCCTGGAGGAGGTCGACCACTTTAAATATCTCGGAGCTATTATAGACCGAAAGGGAGGCATCAAAGAAGAGTTGGCGACTCGAAAAGCAGCAGCTGGGAGACTTTTTCAGGCCATGAATCAAGGATTCCTCAGCAAGAGAGAGGTTGGTAAGAAAACGAAGATGGCTGTATACCGCTCCACCTATGTCCCAGTCTTGACATATGGATGCGAGTCATGGGCAATGACTACAACCCATAAAAGCCAGATCCAAACCTCAGAAATGAGGTATCTGAGGAAGGTGGTTGAAGTAACAAGAAGAGACATGGTACGCAACCAGACGATACGTCAATGCCTTAAATCCTACCCCCTGCAGACCCAAGTAGAACAGTCCCAATTAAGATGGTTTGGCCATGTCTGCAGAATGGGAACCTGAGGCCTGTAAACAGTAAATTAATATGAAACAAATATAAAGGTATGTTATCAGGCACTCGCAAGAAATAAAGAAGTAGAACACCAGACAACAGAAAAACAACAGACATGAGTGGCTTACCCAGGATTTGAACACTGGACCTTCCGTGCGACAACCCCGCCTAGCCATGCAAGTGAATCACACTATCCTCCCTGCCATCTACGCATCATCAAAAAATGATGTTTCAACTATCATTTACTGGACACAGTATTAAGGTCCTTGTCTTGTTGGATTGGCCTATACTGCAGGATAGAGAAACAACAGAGGTGATTGCGTCATTAATAGGCTGAACTGCCCATGGTGGACTTCTGGTGTCGTGTATTGTGGTTCGCACTGATGACCTGCCATTGAAACATCATTTTTTGATGATGCGTAGATTGCAGGGAGGATAGTGTGATTCACTTGCATGGCTAGGCGGGGTTGTCGCACGGAAGGTCCAGTGTTCAAATCCTGGGTAAGCCACTCATGTCTGTTGTTTTTCTGTTGTCTGGTGTTCTACTTCTTTATATCCTGCGAGTGCCTGATAACATACCTTTATATTTGTTTCATATTAATTTACTGCAGAATGGGAGAAGATCGGATACCACGACAAGCATGGGAAACAAAGAGCCAAGGATCCAGACCCCGAGGACGACCCAGAGTCCGTTGGGAGGACAACATTAGACAATCTTTGAAGGACCGAGGACTAGAATGGAACCAGGCCAGGAGGAAGACAGCCGATAGGATAGTCTGGCGCTCTCTCTTCCAAACCTCTGCACCTCACGGTAGAAGGGGAACGACTAAGTAAGTAAGTAAGGAACAAACCAGACAAATACCAGTGAAACAAGAGGTGAGAGAACTACATATGACGTCACACAACACTTACCATTTAGACTATGAGGATGGAGGTTGCAAAATCTATGTTATTCCGACAAGAAAATAAGAATCTTCAACTCATATGTGAAGTCAGTCTTATTGTATGGCTCTGAGACATGGAGAGCAACTAAAACAACAATCGAAATGCTAGACTTTTATAAACGGGTGCTTGCGTAGAATAGAAGGACTGAAATGGTGTGACAAAGTCACAAATGTGGAATTGATGACAAGAACCAGACAAGTGCCAGTGGAATAAGAGTTGAGACGAAGACATTGGTGATGGATAGGACACACATTAAGGAAACCTGTTGATAGCATTACAAGGCAGTCCTTGTTCTGGAATCCACGGGGAAAGAGAGGCAGAGGTAGACCAAAAACACATGGAGAAGAGAACTGGATACAGAGGTAAAAATGATGAGGACAACGTGGAAAGAATTTGAGCGGATGGCACGGGACAGGTGGACTTGGCATGTGTTTGTCGAAGGCCTATGTTCCTTAGGGAGCTAAAGGGTATTGATTGATTGATAATTGTTTAGATGTCAGTATTTATCTCACGTTGATGAATGTAGCTTTGGCCATTCCTAATCTCTTTTTGATTTCTGTTTCGCATCTGCCATCTTCTGTTATGTCATGACCAAGATATGAGAAGCTCTTTATTTGTTTCAGGATGTAACATTTATGCTTATCTTTAATGTGAGATTATCGTCTGTTTTGCTAATTATCATATTTTTTTGTTTTCTAGATGTTAATGTCCAATCCATATTCTTGACGTTTGCTGTTTACTTGCTTCACTAGTACTTATTTAGCTCTTTTCATTTTCAGCTAATAAAACTGTAGCATCTGCACATCTAAGGTTGTTTACTGGTCTTCCAAAGATGTTCAGTCCTGGCATTTCCTGTATCTGTTAGAAAATGTTTTCTGTGCTTATATTAAATAGGCAGAAAAAAAAGGGGGGGGGGGGGGGGGGGAGGGGGGGGGGGGGGGGGGGGGCGGGAACAGTAGGTAACCTTGTCTCACACCTCTTTTTATGTCTAAATACGGTGAGTAATTCAAGGCATGATCTTACTGCCGTAGTTTGTTGCCAATAAAGGTTGCTGAGTATTCGTATGTCTTTTCCTTCGATACCAATGTTTTTGAGGCATTCAATTATTTTCTCGTGGTGAACTTCTTATAGTCAAGGAAGCACATGTAAATACTATTTTCTGATAATATTCTTATGCAAATTATTGCCTTTCTTCTTCCGCTGTTCCGTCGGAAACCAAACGTTTCTTCTTGTATTTCGTTGCCTACCTTACTTTTTATTCTCTTATGAATGATTTTGAGTAGTATTTTAATCGCGTGGCTGATTGTTCTAAAATCTGAACATTCTGTTACATTATTATTATTATTATTATTTTTTTTTTTTTTGTAGCGGTTACAAAAACCTGTGACTTCAGGTTATGTGGCATATATCATGCATTGTATATATCGCTGCAGAGATCAGTGATTTTATCTAAACCAAAGCTCTCCAGGGCATCTATCATTTCTATTTTTATATTGTCCATGCCTGCTGACTTCCGTGTCTGTTTTAGTTACAATTAAAAACATATTTTTTTTTTAAATTGTTCACACACCTGTGAGCTAACGTGTATTAAAAATTAAACGCGTCATTAAATTATGGATGTTTACCGCTTTGGCAGCTGTGGCGGGCTCTAACATAATTTTGTTTAAGTTTTATCACATTTAAAGGAAGTTACTGATTACTTTCACGTTGTATATTTAACTTAATTATAATACATCATTGGCATGATTTATAGCTCATATTTTGTGTGTATAATTTAGTAATAAATAAATATATATATATATATATATATATATATATATATATATATATATATATATATATATATATATATATATATATATATATATATATATATATATATATATATATATATATATATATATATATATATATATATAAACCAATTTATTTTGGGGAAAATCTTAATGTGCACCACAAAATTCTTGAATCAGTAAATGTTAAAAAAAAAAATAGATTGATTACCGTGTACTCCTCCAGGGACGTGTAACACACTAGAATGATGCAGCGTTGACCAGAAATATTCATCCGGGCTTAACACGTTCTTATTCCATTCCAGGAAGTCTCTGGCTATGGGATTGTGGACGGCGAACTGAACAAAGGCCCGAGAGAAAGTACCATAAGTGCTACCTTTTACTATCACCAGTCCATGTGGGGGTGGAGAGTTTCGCTCTTCTGTCTTGACCACTTCCACTTTACCTGAAAATCAATGTGAATTGTGTTTATTAAGTATTACTTCATTCAAGATTTAATACGTCTCGTGGACCTATAACACGGACACACGATATAATAAATTAAAGCACAGACCCACTCTGGCCTCCCAGATATTATAAAATCCTATTAAACAGGATACAGCATGGGACGAAATTCTCACCCAGATTAAACTTAGCTTTTAAAACAGGAGCAGTTGACGGCAGCTATAATAAACGTACTCACTCCCCCCGTTCTCATAGTTCAACTGCAGTCCTCCTCGTTTTCTTATATCAAACGTAAATGAAAAAGAATAATCTAATTAAAGAATACTGGGTAGTTGTTGTTGTTGTTGTTGCTTAACTAGGGACTGCTGAGCTTCTCGCTCTTTAGCAGCCAATACCAAGTTGAAGACTCCTTGGTATTATCTACACTGTAGATCTAGTGTTGAGTTGAAATCACGAGCTCCAGTTTCTCCAGCTTGGTTTGCTTTTAAAGGATCGTCATATCTGGCCCCAAGCTAGGAGTAATAAGTGCGTGGTGTACTATGCATTCCCCGCCATCCATTGGGGCTCTCCAACTATGCAGAGCTAAAATATTGTACTCTGGTTCTGGGCTCTTCCAATGAATTGTCACGTCCTGTACAGAGCCACTTATCAGCTTCCCCTGCCTATCACTGGGTCCATAGTTAGATCCTTCTGCATGCAGTAAACAAAGTCAAAGCCAAAGAATTACGCCTGGGGCTAGTGACTTCTCCAAGCTTAATGTGCAATGCTTGGTTCTCAACAAGTTTCACTACAGAAGGAATCCCTGGAAGTGTGTTGATGATTTCAAGAGTCTATGAGGATGTAATTAGCCTCACAGACATAGGTTCACTTCCACGTACATATATTGTAGCATTGTGCATAGCTGGTGGTCATATAAGGATGACTCCAGATATGCCTCCGTGCATATCTTCTTCTTCTTCCATCCTTAGCCATCAACCGGCAAAGCAGTATGTGGCCAGTACGCCTAGTGGCGTCTTAGGGCAACAACAAATTGATCAATCTATCGCTGTTTCCACCACGCCTAGTGGCGTCTTTGTGGAACAAAAACAGACCAAACAATCTATCATTGTTTCCGTAATCAGATTGGTTGGCAAGCAGGTGATCAGCCCACTGTGCGAAGTTTTTACGGGATGGGGTAAACAGCCCCATGCCCGTACCCTCCTTAGTCGCCTTTTACGACATGCGTGGTAGGATGCAGTGTTACTATTCTTTGCTCCCCTTTCGGGCCCCGGTAACACACGGGTGTTCCGTGCATATACTGGGTAGAAATCGGTGGAGTGATCACCTACGACTTTAACGGGATCTAATCGAGGGCCTTGCTCTACGTGGACACAAAGGCAAAGAAGAAGAATATGAGGTAGTATGCTAGAGACCTATTTTCAAGAATATGAAGTAGTTTTCAATGGACTTACTTTCAAGAACATGAAGTAGTATGCAAGGGACTTACTTTCAAGAACATGAAGTAGTATGTAAGGCATATATTTTCAAGAACATGTGGCAGTATGCAAGGAACCTATTTCCAACAAAATGAGTTAGTACGATAGAGCTCTATTATCAAAATCATGGGTTAGTATGTCAGGGACCAATTGTCAAGAACAATATTATATACCTATTTTATAGAACAAATGGTAGTATACCATGTTCTACAATATATAGATATATATATATATATATATATATATATATATATATATATATATATATATATATATATATATATATATATATATATATATATATATAAATATATATATATATATATATATATATATATATATATATATATATATATATATATATATATACATGTTCAGTGTCATTTTTTGTTGAGAGAGACGGAAGGAGGGACATAAATCACTTGAGTCTGAAAATGCACACTGAAAATGCAAAGGTTATGTGAATAAATGCTGCAAATGATAGCCAGATTACATGTGACTGTGGCTCCGATAAAATGACTAATGAACATCTGCTTCAAAGATGTCCAACCTATGACCAACAGACAAGGCACATATGGCCGATACATGTACCATTCCTGGAAAAACTCTATGGAGATACGAATAGCCTCAAGCTGAACTCCGCTTTCTTCAAAAATATTCAAGTAGACGTCTGACAGTGTGTCGTCGCTGAGAACGGCACTATATAACAGTGTGTAACCGTGGGGGCTGGTTACTGCATCACAATAATCTTATGAGACCGCTGTAACAATCTATCCAGGTGATATGCCAAACCTTCACACCATGCAGACGTTTCGTCACAGGTGGTACATATTTCTTCTGAATTTATTGATATTGAATTTCCTAGGGATCGAGTGGTTACTGGTTTACTGGTATATCTTGTGGGAGGTAACTGGCGGCTGCCAGAGGTGGAGTTACCCAAATGAATGTTGGTTCAAGACCAGGTCCTTTCTTCTCACGTAAGTTGTCAGTGATCATTTGTATCTTCCTAGTGCTTTCATACATGAGTAAGTAACAGCAATAAGTCATGGAAAATGGTTTATTAGTAGAGTCCAAGGGACTGAAGGCATGGTCAAATACAAAACTCAATAACCTGGCTATCAGCGGACAGAACGCCTGTGGGTTACATGAATCGTAAGGTCTCTGCAAAAGGACATCATCATAACAACATGTCTGCTTGACTCTGCTAAAATGTCGATAGGCTTTTGCCTTGAGTCTTAATATACATTTCATAGCAGACTAATCATTCTAATAGAAAAATGGTCATCATACAAACCGGGTGAACACATCCCACAAAACTGGAAAACACAGTTTCCTCGAATAATATACTTGTGAAAACATTGAAACTTTCAGTGGTCAGGCATTTCTTCGACCAGAGGTTAACTACACAACCTTTAAAAACCCGGGTCCGCACTAAGGCTGAAACACGTCTACTTCACTTAACAGTGAACTCCGTGACTGAACTGTGTTCTGACCGCGGTAGTCAAAAATAGCTATCGACGATCTCATTGGTCAAGCTCGACCAGTGATGTTTTGTTAGCAACTAATCTTGCTCAAGATCTTTAGCTATTCTTATATTACTGTTTAACGTGCTAGCTAGCGTTAACACAGGCCCTCCGGTGACAAGTGTACGAAGAGGAAAAGGTAAAGGTAAAGGATCCCGTTACACGCTCATTGAGGCATATTGGGAATATGGTGTTAGGCCCATATTTTCTTGACCATCGGCACACTATGGGGTGATGTGGTTGTACGAAGAGGAAGCAGACCAATTATCTTGACAGCATTACAGAATGAGATGGAAAACAGTGATGTCGAAATAACAATACAAAATACAAGAACAACTTTCACTGCATTAGGACATATACGAAAATCAAATCAAATCCAACACAAAAATAGAAATATTCAACTCAAAATGTCGAGGTAATGTTCTTTTATAGTTTTGAAACTTAGAGAGCAACAAAGCTAAAGTCAAGAAGTTACAGATTTCATAAAGAAGTGTTTGCGCAGAATAGAGGAATTGAAATGGTATGAAAATATCACCAATTTGGAGCTAGTGGAACAAACCAGACAAATACCAGTGACACAAGAGGTGAGAAAACCACATATGACGTCACACAACACTTACCATTTAGACTGTGAGGATGGAGGTTAGAAAATCTATGTTGTTCCGAGATAATGTTTGAAATAGCGATCGTCACTCGCATTTTTTGTGTGACGTCACATTTTTTGAAACCTTTCTCCACACCTATCGTCATACTTCGTCACAGAGTTCTAACCCATCTCCTTGGTTTTTTTTTCCCCTTCTCATTGACGTCATATTGGACGACCCCTGAGACACAAAATGGGGAAAAAGCTGAAGGCATTACAAAGCAGCCTTTATTATGTTCTTGGGCGTGAATGATAAATAGAAGGATGCCAACAAACAAGGGGAGATAGGAACTGTATACGGACATTCGAGGGGTAAGGAAGACGTGGTCGGGTCTTGAGATGATGGTATAGGAAAGGCTGGCTTGGTGTGAATTTGTTGTACTCCTATTCTCCGCAGACAGCTGAAGGATAATAATGACGGTAATAATGATGATTTCAGATCAGTTTCTTTCAATATTGACATTTTTTTCTTCCCTATTGGTTTTCCCAAATTTGCTTATTAGGACTACATATTACCTTCACTTGTAATTTATTTGATTCTGACTCCTGCCACGATGTAGGAAAGCAGGAATGCCCATTTAAACACACTTGTTGAATCTAAATGTTTGTTCCTTGTTCGTTCATTCTTCCCTGTCATGCTTCTTAATGCACTTAAAATATGTTTTTTTTTTGTTTGTTTTTTTTTTGTATTTATTAATTTATTAATCTTGCTAATGTCCAAAATATTTATCTACTTGATTTATGGTGTAAAATGTATCAATTGTTAAAAAGCAATACAGAATTTAATATGTAAATTAACTACAGTTTAAGTAATGTCTTTATTTTGCAATACGTGGTTCATGACTGCAACACTATTTATTCATGGTTTGCTTTTGACTCCACACCAGCGGAAGGCACAACTGTTGGGTATCTACTTTAGAAAATCTGAGTTCTCTAAACATCTACCTTGATTAAATCATGTTTGTTGTCAGGTCTCAGAATATCCTGAATTAATACGTGAATAAGTAAGTAATACGTAAAGCCTATATGTAACCTTTATATCAGCCGAATGATCTACTTCACGTAATACCATCAACAGAGCGGTGAAAAATTTCAACTAAATTATATTTTACAAAAAAAAAAAAAAATGGCATTCATATCTCCTGGAGTTCACGAATAAAAGTGAAATTTATTTTTTAAAATTATTATCTGGAGAGTTTTCACCGGGAACATCAAGCATTATTATCTTCAATTATTTGAGCTACTACCCCCTTCTTATCGTCAATGGTAGGACGTCTGAAATTTAAAAATCTTCCTCTTTTCCTCATCCGCCACTTAGACATCTACCAAATCATCCACTGTGAACAACCGCTACAACGGGATCTAGCTTACGCCGACCCCTGATCTACATGATACCATTTGATTATTTTAACTACAGTTGCTGCTGTTGTGAAGTTGGCTTGTAAGGAGCCGGGGAAAATAGACTGATGTGACAACTTGCCCAATCTTCTCTTCATTTTTTTTTATTATTTACATGACATCGTTTTTTCTCATCCTCAATGCATGATCGCAAAGTCCCGGGAATTGTCACTTGCGGAAAATCTCCTAGCGTTCGGTATTTTCTCCTCGCTATTTTTAGATACGACGTCATTGTTGACCAATGACCTCGGTAGCGAGAAATCCGTTTTAATTTAGAACTGCTTGAACTTGGGAGAACCAGTTTAGGCCATTTAGGAAGACATCACGTGACTTTTAACATTATTGATTGGAGCGTCTAAAACGAGGCTAAGGTCACATGATGCACGCTACGGATCACGTGTCCAAGCGGAAATGACCCGCTAAAAGGCGGCAAAGCCAGCATTTTGTCACTTGCCCAGGAACCCTCAAGAAAGCTAGGTCTAACCCAGATATCGGCGAATTCTCGCATTAAAAGCACTGAAGCCACGTGTCTAATTGCGGGTTAGCGTCCATCTTTGAGTAGGTAAGTGAAATCTCGCTAGAATATAATGTGATGAAATGTGTAGTACCTTGCAAAATCGACGCAAGATTGGTATGTTTACTTTATTCATATTTCTGTTGTACAATCACATCCAGCCACATGTGATCGGGTATATTTTATGATCCCACGGGATATGTACATGTTCATAATAATGTATAACGGGAATATATATATATATAGCTATTAATTTCCATATTATTTGATTAATTTCGACCCGACGTTTAGACTAACGGAAATTAATATTAACGATAATGTTGACAGACCGTGACATATATTCATTATAAATTATATGACGATGCGACCAGACATGAAGTGTGTGATAATGTTGTCAGACAATTCTAAAATACGGATGTCCAATTAATTGTTAAATTCCTCATAATGACATGACGATTAGGCTAGAGGCACAGAACTAGAATACTGTTGCCGACATTTCTATGATAAAAGTTGGTGGGTTTAACTGACATTTATAATAATTCATCGGGTTAAGCTGACGATAAATCAGTCTAAAGAATTATAATACTGCCACTGGGGCAGAGAAATATAATAAAGGACAGACAGGAGAAACTTGAATTCAAGATTAGGCTCTAGACACATGATGTTAGAGACTAAAATCTGAGATGACTGGCAGAGGGACGGCTTAGGGAAAGACTGCTTTCTAAAGCTAGTAAATTAATGAAGCCGTCGTATTTGTCTTCAGTCTATGGTGGAGCCTTGCACGACAGTCCAATCTCAGCGCAGAATACGGAGTCGAGCACAGAGAAGGCAAATCCGAACCATTCAAGACCTACCTGGGGCAACGTCAGGAGACCGGAGAACTAACCTCACTTCACTATCAGCCGGGGGCTGAAAAGCTAAGTCCACGAAAAAGGGAACTCACTACATCAATGCCTAGTTTAGTCATCCATGATGAAAAACACTTGAATTGTGAGACACATAATACATACAGCAGACACTAATTCCATCGACAATACTATCATTCACCATCTATTCATTTTATTGCAATAAACCAATTGGGTGTATATACTGTACCCCATGCTTTGTTCCTTCCATTAGATGTTGAATATTGTCTATGTTTATCTTCCTTTATAAGGGAGGGGGGCTCGTAAAATATAATATAAATTAAAGAATAATAATAATAGATAACTGAGACGGGGACGACGGTAGCGAGAGACCAAATATCTCCTTACAATCTTTTCCAGACCTGTCGAGTTAGGAGAATTTACCCTCTTCGTCACCCTTCGGAAGTGGGAAAACCCAGCAGGGATTCCTTGAGCCAAATCTTCCACATCAGATCTATTATTTCCTCTAAATAATTCTCTTATCATTTAAACGCTACGTGACACTGGTGTCTCGGTCCGGGATTTGAACTTATGTATTTTATCATACCTCTGGGATAGTATCATTCATTCAGTCATTACAGTATACCATTTTAACACATGTATTTTCACACAGTGAGCTCTAGAAAGACAGAAAACATTTTTTCTAGAATTCAGGCATTGATTGGTGAATTCCTTTATATATGTTGTGTTTAATTAAGTTAGTTCTTGATTTTGTATTTCATTGAATTACAGACCTTAAGTCTCCATAACTGTAGTAATTTCATTCTACAGCAGTCTGATAAATAATTAGTATTTACTTGTTGTTAGAAATACTATTGGAAGGTAGCACTAGCTTACTCAGTGTGGACTTTAACTGCAAAAGATGGCTGAAATAGTTAAGCTTAAGGCAGCACTAGGGGAGGCCGGTCGAGATCTAGGTTATAGTGGGGTGGACCTTGCAAATTATGTCAGTGTTGAGACTGATAAGTATTACGCTCGAGAAACAGCGAAAGCTGAAAGAGAAGAGCGAATAAAGTTAGCAGAAATAGATGAGAGGATAAAAGCTGTAGACGCTAGAGAAAGAAGCGAGAGAGATGAACGCGAGCATGCATTGAAGATGAAGCAGTTAGAGATGCAGGGACAAGCTCAAAGAGTTGAACCGGTAGCCGGTGCGACCGCATCTACCTCCTCAGGCAACCTATCGCCACGGTCCGATTATATGCCCTCCTTGCATGCAGTGGGCACAGGACCTTTGCCATCCTCACCCATGTCAAACTTGGGACCCTTGACGT
Organism: Oreohelix idahoensis; assembly: GCA_024509875.1. Classification (NCBI taxonomy): domain Eukaryota; kingdom Metazoa; phylum Mollusca; class Gastropoda; order Stylommatophora; family Oreohelicidae; genus Oreohelix; species Oreohelix idahoensis. The sequence continues at coordinate 465,289 of JAMPIV010000770.1, forward strand.
TTCCATTCGAAGCTTTCTCGGAACGAATTGACTCGGTCGATGTGTATCTGGACAAATTTGAGAAGTTTGCCACCACGTTTGGTTTGGAGAAGAGCAAATGGAACCTGAAACTGTCGCAAGGGCTTAGAGGAACTGCTTATGACGTGTATAGCAAGCTTCCTCCAGGTTTACAGGATGACTACGACTCTCTGAAAAAGGCACTATTGGTTCGTTATGAGCTACATGCTGACGCCTATAGGAAGAGGTTCCGTAACTCTAGGAGGGAAGTAGGAGAGAACTTTGCTCAATTTGCTGCTAGACTGGATTCGTACGTGGAGAAGTGGGGTGCCCTAGGGAATTTTACTCATGATTGGGAAGGCCTGAAGGAAATGGTCATGATCGAACAACTGAAGGACACCATGACTTCCGACATGAGAAGATTCCTGACAGAGAATGGGGCCAGCAATTTAGAATCCATCGTCCAGTTGGCGGAACGTTACCAGGTAGCACTAACGGAGAATGACCCATCCCGGTGGAACCAACCGGAAGAATTATCGAGGCCGACACCTCAGACACACTTGGACCCCCAATTGAATCTACCTTACCACCACTTCAAAAAACATGACAAGCCAGACTACAAGACTACTCAGAGATCAGCTTTCCAGCATCAGAGACGGGGAGAAAAGTGGTGTAAGACGTGCAAAATGAGCAATCACAATACTGCCCAGTGCCGAAGGAAAAACCCCCCACATCATGTTGCATGTTTGCAGGTGAGGGCTGTTGACAGGAAGGAACTGACAGTGAGTCGGAATAGCCTCCATCACCCACCTATACAGGAGACAGTGACCGTGAATGGCAAACAAGTCATCGGGATGTATGACACAGGTTTGTCTTATGACGCGGTCGTTTCTTCATCTCTGGTGCACCCCGAACAACTCACCACAGAAACAGTGGATATCCAGGGGCCACTCAAGGGAGCATTACCCTTAAATTTGCCCATAGCGAAGATTCAAGTCAGTTGTCGCTATGTGGAAGGGGAGATCAATGCTGCAGTTTTAGAGGATCCTTTCTACCCCCTGATATTAGGGCGTAGATATGTCTTTTTAGGAGAACCAGTAAAGCCTGTGGTTATGACTGCCGTCCAGACCAGGTCTGACTCCAAACGCATAGAGAGGGACTCTAAGTTAGAAATTCATCCGAATAAGATGAAAAGGGCTCAAGCAGCTGATAGCACGTTGGGGCCTTGCTTTGGCAAATTGAAAAACTCACATAACCCTCGAAGAAAGGGTGACTTTTATATGGAACATGGACTCTTGCACAGGAAAGCTGGCAGAGGGCTAAAAAGTCATGGACAGATTGTGGTGCCATCCATATATAGAAATAAAGTTATGGAATGGGGGCACGGTGCTACTTTGAGTGAACACCTGGGTAATGGTGCCACAAATCAAAGGATAGCCACCCGTTATTATTGGCCCGGCATCATGGAAGACATAGCTCGATATGTCAAGTCCTGTTCAGAGTGTAACCAGGGAACCTCAACACATAGGGTAGACCAGTTACAGGACCTAGGGAAGCATTGCTGCAGACGTAGGCATCCAAAGAAAACCAGGAAGAAAACCAGAATACTTACCTGGGAAGAACAACGTAGGGGCAGATTTTTTTAGCAGACATCCGGACGCAACCTAGGAGATATGAGAAACTGAAAAAGAAGAGGAAGACAGGACCAGAGGAGTTGGATGGAACGTCAAACTTGAGGAGGGGCTTGTGTGACAACTTGCCCAATCTTCTCTTCATTTTTTTTATTATTTACATGACATCGTTTTTTCTCATCCTCAATGCATGATCGCAAAGTCCCGGGAATTGTCACTTGCGGAAAATCTCCTAGCGTTCGGTATTTTCTCCTCGCTATTTTTAGATACGACGTCATTGTTGACCAATGACCTCGGTAGCGAGAAATCCGTTTTAATTTAGAACTGCTTGAACTTGGGAGAACCAGTTTAGGCCATTTAGGAAGACATCACGTGACTTTTAACATTATTGATTGGAGCGTCTAAAACGAGGCTAAGGTCACATGATGCACGCTACGGATCACGTGTCCAAGCGGAAATGACCCGCTAAAAGGCGGCAAAGCCAGCATTTTGTCACTTGCCCAGGAACCCTCAAGAAAGCTAGGTCTAACCCAGATATCGGCGAATTCTCGCATTAAAAGCACTGAAGCCACGTGTCTAATTGCGGGTTAGCGTCCATCTTTGAGTAGGTAAGTGAAATCTCGCTAGAATATAATGTGATGAAATGTGTAGTACCTTGCAAAATCGACGCAAGATTGGTATGTTTACTTTATTCATATTTCTGTTGTACGATCACATCCAGCCACATGTGATCGGGTATATTTTATGATCCCACGGGATATGTACATGTTCATAATAATGTATAACGGGAATATATATATATATAGCTATTAATTTCCATATTATTTGATTAATTTCGACCCGACGTTTAGACTAACGGAAATTAATATTAACGATAATGTTGACAGACCGTGACATATATTCATTATAAATTATATGACGATGCGACCAGACATGAAGTGTGTGATAATGTTGTCAGACAATTCTAAAACACGGATGTCCAATTAATTGTTAAATTCCTCATAATGACATGACGATTAGGCTAGAGGCACAGAACTAGAATACTGTTGCCGACATTTCTATGATAAAAGTTGGTGGGTTTAACTGACATTTATAATAATTCATCGGGTTAAGCTGACGATAAATCAGTCTAAAGAATTATAATACTGCCACTGGGGCAGAGCAATATAATAAAGGACAGACAGGAGAAACTTGAATTCAAGATTAGGCTCTAGACATATGATGTTAGAGACTAAAATCTGAGATGACTGGCAGAGGGACGGCTTAGGGAAAGACTGCTTTCTAAAGCTAGTAAATTAATGAAGCCGTCGTATTTGTCTTCAGTCTATGGTGGAGCCTTGCACGACAGTCCAATCTCAGCGCAGAATACGGAGTCGAGCACAGAGAAGGCAAATCCGAACCATTCAAGACCTACCTGGGGCAACGTCAGGAGACCGGAGAACTAACCTCACTTCACTATCAGCCGGGGGCTGAAAAGCTAAGTCCACGAAAAAGGGAACTCACTACATCAATGCCTAGTTTAGTCATCCATGATGAAAAACACTTGAATTGTGAGACACATAATACATACAGCAGACACTAATTCCATCGACAATACTATCATTCACCATCTATTCATTTTATTGCAATAAACCAATTGGGTGTATATACTGTACCCCATGCTTTGTTCCTTCCATTAGATGTTGAATATTGTCTATGTTTATCTTCCTTTATAAGGGAGGGGGGGCTCGTAAAATATAATATAAATTAAAGAATAATAATAATAGATAACTGAGACGGGGACGACGGTAGCGAGAGACCAAATATCTCCTTACAATCTTTTCCAGACCTGTCGAGTTAGGAGAATTTACCCTCTTCGTCACCCTTCGGAAGTGGGAAAACCCAGCAGGGATTCCTTGAGCCAAATCTTCCACATCAGATCTATTATTTCCTCTAAATAATTCTCTTATCCTTTAAACGCTACGTGACAACTGAGGAAGTTCCTTCTTTTTGAAACACGTAAGTTGTTGTAAAATCCTAGTGTTTACTGCTAGTTAAAATAACATTCTTCAACAATCGGAATAAATTAAAGCTTGGAAATATAATTTTTGTTTATTTATTTATATATTTTAATACCAACTTGTCAAGATGCTGCAGCAGCTAAGATGTCGGTCAGCCTGTTAGCGAGTCGTAATGCGAAATTTGTGTATTTTTTATTTTCAACCGACTCCCTAACCCCTTATTGAGATTGGTAAAAAGACTTTCATAACGTAACATTTGTCAACTTTACACTTTAACAGACAGCCTTGCCCCTTATTGAGAGACTATATTGATAAAAAGCTTGCAGCCACATGTATTTATTACTACGTGGCGTTGGGCCGAAGGGCGAGAGTAAAAGCCGATAGATTTATAATGTGAATAAAAAGATCTTTTCACAATACACAGTGTGACAACTTTACATATCAACAGGAGTTGGCACTATTGCCCCTTACTACGAGACCACTTAGGTTAAAAAGGATCTATTCAACCCCAATTGAATGTGAGCAGACCAGTAATATACGTCATGATGAATGGGGAAGGCGGGCGTAGATTTCAAATACGGCGTAGACAAACTTTTTTAAAGAAGTATACCAGATGTTGTAAAGTAAAGGGTGGGGAAACTAAACCATACTTTGCTGTGTATTAATTCAACTGTTTAATTCTTTCCTATAAAGCGTTTCACAATGTTTGCCGCTGTTTAATATTCAATATCTCTGCAACCACTAGATCGTAATTGTTGCAACTTTGCATATGACCTAATGATCGCTATGTCCCGAGGGGGACTTTTTTTCCTCGTTAACAAACTTATGGTTTTAAATTTTCTTTATTTAAAGTATACAAAATCGACCACCTCCTAGTCCAACCGTGTATTGACAGGGCTTACCCCTTCATATTTGTGAGCTATTTCGATTTAACATCTTGAACGTATTTCACGTGATTGTCCCCTTGTTTCAGCTCACTACCGCACTGTTTTGAACATTACATTGATCCTTCCGGTGTGTTCAGTTACCGTTCTACTGATTGTGTATTTCAGTGCATAGGCGTATCTTGCGGTATTCTAGGTCTGTAATACAATGGGTATGAAAGTCAAGTTCCTTACACTGCATACAATGGCAGTGATGATGTATAAATATTTCTGCAGAGAAGCTAAGCGGGGTAAACTGTATCGGAGTCTATCAGAGTGTACCATCAAGACAAGAGACATAAGACATAAAAAAGGACCTCACGTAGTAATCAGTTAACAAACCCCTCTAACATTCGAATTGTATAGACGCCTATGCTGAAAATATGCAACTTCCTTCATTTACGGTAAATTATTTTCTTCCATGACAAAATAATTACTTCGTTAAAAAAGATCAAAGGAATTAGCCGTTGCAAGAAAAGAACACTACCTGCAACATTGAATTTTATAAAAACTTTGGGACATTGAAAATATAAGACCACATGCAAAAAATCATGTTTATCAGTGCAAGGAATATGGAGATATTTGAAGTCAATCGTCGACCGATCTTTTTGAAACGCACTATAGCCAACTTCTTCTTCTTCCGTCCTTAGCCAACGACCGGCAAAGCAGTCAGTGGCCATTACGCCTAGTGGCGTCTTAAGGGCAACAGCGAATAGATTTTCTCTGCCGCTGTTCCCATCACGCCTAATGGCGTCTTTAGGGCAACGACAAATCAATCCGTTCGCTGTTGTTTCCGTAATCAAAGTGACTGGCAAACGGGTGATCAGCCCGTTGGAACTATAGCCAAGACGTTACAATATTCAGTTTCTTCTCTCTTTATGGTCTTGTCTCTTTATGGTCTTGTCTCTTTATGGTCTTCTCTCTTTATGGTCTTCTCTCTTTATGGTCTTGTCTCTTTATGGTCTTCTCTCTTTATGGTTGTAGTGGATTTGATGGTATTGTATGGTTGATGTTACCTAGTGTGATGTATGAGGTCAGCTGTGAAGGCTCCTGAGATAAATGTAGCTGTGAATTTACAGAAGGCCCTTCTTGCTACCACTTACGACCTCACACATATCTTTTTTACTAATGAATGTGGCTACGTTAAAAATCTAGGGTACTGATATGTAATGTGTTGTGGTAGTTTACATACACACAGATATTTAATAAGTCTAATAATATTAATAAAATTTATAACACACTGAACTAACTCAAGCTGTTTAAATTTTTGATATTAAATTTTATTTAAGTTTATTTGTTCTGAACCAAGGTTTTATTTTGGTCAGAACATATGAAAGGTTTTGAAATTATGAATGAAATGCATGAATATATGTCATAATAAACTAGAAAATGTGTACATATGTATTTCAAATGACTGGTTAATAGTAATTATCTTAAGATAGTCCCAGGAGAACTTATTTCTAGATATGCTGTTGGGGTGATATCATCACTCCCTGTCTATGACTACCAAACATTGTCCCTTTATTGATGGGAGTAATACAAGTTTTATTTCCCAAAAAATGGTAGGTTCTAGTTGATGGTAATATAGTTGGTGTGTTATTTAGTAAATAAGTTGGTGAAGGTCCAGCAGGCCAGACGCTCACGTATCTTGACTGAGTAGTTCTGGTGCTGGAATCTGGTGGCCCCACCTCTCCGTGCTTGGGGGCAATATAAGGCTGCTCTGACAAAATACTACACTGCACTGGTCCACACTTGTATGTATCAACACAGCATTTGACACCACTTTGGTGCCAAACAGAAACTCACACTTCTGCAACAAAAGTATTGGGTCATGTGTCAGAACTCTACCTCCTGAGCCACTTCTACACACAACACTACACAACAACACCACATAGACGGGGTCAGATCTCTCTGACCATACAGCACATCTTACCAAGTTGGTTTCACATAGTACTAGTTCCCCAAGACTACATATTCTGAAATATGTTCATTAGCTTCCTGCTATTGAATAAGATAGGTGATATGTTCCACTGATCTCAACACTTGATCCGCCCTTCATAATCCTTGCTGGCGTTTATGCATTTTGTTTGTCTCTAGACCCTGAACTTGGGCTGGGGATCTAGAGCGAATCCTTACTTGTTGTAAGGGATAGATTTTGATATGGCAGTATCAAATCACTCGAAACATTAAACAATATTAAATATACAAAGAAATGCTTTCAGTCTTACCAGAATTATGAATAGAGAACACAGTTATATTCTAGCAAAACTCAGCTGAGCTGCTGGCTCTAGTATGGCGTCCCTCTAAATATTGCAATTAGCTTCTGGGAATTACACCACTGAAGAATTACTGTGTCTACTACTGGACAATTTATGTTGAATGGCAAAAATGCGCGTCTGTGCGCCGATAATATGATTATCTGTGGCCAATCATCGACTTTCCCCTTTCAAATTTCAAACCTCCAACCAAAAGTCAATTCAGTCATACCTCAGTCAAGTATGTATTATTGTCTGTTGGTCCGTCTGTCTCTACTTGCTTTTTCATAAAAAACACGCTTGGTTCTACATGCCTTTCTACACGAATCGGTCTCTAGAGTTATTTTTAGCCACAATTTTCCACTATTTCCCACTCTCTTTCATTCCAACTAGATTTTAGCACTTGAGTCTCAAGGCCGCAATTTTTGAAAATTAGTGACATTTTTTTAACAGTGCAGTCGCTCGTCTGTCATGAACAACACAGTCTTTTGTCAATATCTGCATTATTATCTATCCGTCTGTATAAATGAAAGCATATTATTTCTCTGCTCAAGATGGGCTATCAGACTAGCTAGGTTTTATATTCCTAACATTATTATTAAGAAAAAGTTACTTTTTCAAGGTTAGTTGTTTTTTTTTAAATATGTTCGAGCATCTTCTGTAATGCGTTTGCCGCTGAATTCAAATAAAAGGACTCAGTATCGTAAAAGCGTCCAAGAAATGACTGTTGCGTATAATAGCTAAGGTCCCTTTTGTCCATTTCTTTACATTGTGTCAACTTGGGGACGTGAATTTTTTTCCTTTCCCCACCAATTGCGTCTTTTTAGCCTTGCTAGTTTCAAGCATGTGTTCAGTCATATTTTTTCTTTTTGATCTCCGTTCCCTCCCGTCTCCAAGGGTAAACGTTTTGTCTTCACGTCTAACAAGTTAGTTTCCATGGCGGGTATTGAACCGCGACATGGGCGATCATGTCTTCTAGTAGCTTACGCATTATTTTTATCCCTACATTTTATCTTTGGAGATATTTTAACGTTGCATCACGGTTAAATTTATCACAATGGTCTTGTCTCTTTATGGTCTTCTCTCTTTATGGTCTTCTCTCTTTATGGTCGTGTCTCTTATGGTCTTTTATCTTTATGGTCTTGTCTCTTTATGGTCTTCTCTCTTTATGGTCTTCTCTCTTTGTGGTCTTGTCTCTTTATGGTCTTCTCTCTTTATGGTCTTGTCTCTTTCTCCTTCAAGCTGTCCTCTTGTCACAATATATCCTAGCTGTACCTTCTCACAAAAAGCCCAAAGAAAGTGGATTCCTACCTTCTACAATAAGTGAGAAGCTTCTGTCTTTCTCCAGTCTCTTTCATGGCATCATAGTTTATCTTCTTAATTTGCCGTGCTATTTTTTACATTCTGGTCTACATTTCCATACTTCGTTGTTAAACATTAATTCACGCGTGAAAGACAGCCACAAATAAACAAGTTAGTTTTAAAAAAGCGTGAAAATGAACAAAAAGCAATCTTAAATGGGAGCTAACTGATGATCTGGTTGTTTCTGATTTTTGCCTTTTAGAGGGAATATGTAATTGTTTTGTTTACTTATTTAAAAACATGAGTGATAAATTATTTATCTCCATCACACTCTCTCTCCCTCTCTCTCTCTCTCTCTCTCTCTCTCTCCTAATTCAGTATAAAAGATGAGAGAAAGGAAGGACAGAATGTCAGACGGGCCTCCGTGCCTAATTCACAACCATTTAAAAATAAAGTTCGTTCTCTCTCTTTCTGCCTCTCTCTGTCTCTCTTTGTCTCTCTCTCTTCCTATCTCTCTCTTCATTGCATGACTTCGTTCTTCCCAACGGTCAGCTTCTGTAATGCTCTGTTATTAATGTTTCCAACGGGTTATGTGTCTCTCTCCAAATGGTCTCGAATGCCTAAATCTCAACCCTAGGTTTTTGCGTACTTTGTTTTTTTTTTTAATACTAGTGTGAACGTATGTTTCAGTCAAGTGTGACTCATGTCATATAGCCACAGTTTTTCAACCGTAATGGGCTCCTTGGTTTAGTTTTTGTTTTGTTTTTATTTTTTTCAACAGAAATCTGGATACATAGTAACGGTTAAAGAATCGAGGGGATATGAAAGGTGAATATGGAAACATTACAGGGTCAACAACACAAGTTACAATTGTACAACGTCTGATATAGGTAAATATGACAGGTATTCACTGATAGTATTGACCACAAAGATAGAACAGACAAATCTTCTTCTTCTTCGTTCACCCTCAGACATTAACTTGAATATGTTCAAAGCAAGGGGAGGCAATCCCGTGACACACCCTCAAACATTAACTTGAATATGTTCAAAGCAAGGGGAGGCAATCCCGTGACACACCCTCAGACATTAACTTGAATATGTTCAAAGCAAGGGGAGGCAATCCCGTGACACACCCTCAGACATTAACTTGAATATGTTCAAAGCAAGCAGTAATCATTTTGACTGTTGACATCTCCGTAGAGCTTTTCTAGGAATGTCACTGGTGATATATATGTTCTTTCTAGAACAGAGAAATCAAACTAGGTTAAATTAGAATACTGGAATGAGAGACATGCAACCAGTTTTGGCTAGTTTCCTTTGAGAGGGACATGAGACAGTTGTAAGAGAAAGATAATTTTTATAACAGTAAAGTTTTTACTCCGACCTTGTGTAGCCGGGTAAAGGAAGGACTGGTCCAAAGGCACCAATTATCTTATATATGTAGCCGTCCCACCCAGTGTGATTCCTTGTGGGACTGGGCACGGTACTAATTATCACTTATGTAGCAGGGGTGCCTTATTATTGGGTGATAATTATTTGTTCCCTATCTATTTGAGAGTTGGCTAAACTGGCTTAAAGCTCGCCAGAGGTCTTAATTTTCTCACACTCTATCCGTGGGTTCAGGTATCGTTCCATTTTCCTTCTACTGCAGGTGTTAAGGTGTTTTAAGCAAGTGTAGTCGTGATAATATGAACACTGACATGTAGGCTACATCTACATTATCCAAAGGTAAATAAATTTCCAACGGCCTGTTTCCAATAAGATGAAGTTTTATTTACATCAAGTTGGTCAAACAAATGACAATGAATTTGTACAGAAAATATGTCCTTAGGTACCACATATCAAACATTTGTATAATCTCCTCTTCGAAATATGCATACAAAATCCAGGATGGGTGTTAACATTATTATCCAATAATACAATCTTTCCTCATATCCTGGGCGATTGTATTTATGCAATTGTTTTCCTTCAGCAGTTTTGTTTCGATAGCCTCCAGAATTATTTTTCTTTTCAAATCCTCCATTTTTATTCTATCTCTCCAGTTTTATAGGGGTTTCATCATTTTCAATACACATGCTGAAAAAGTTAAAAAACGAGAGGCGAGCGAAGTACTTACTGTTCATTGAAAAACTAAATCAAACCCGTTGTAGTGCACAACTACACATAAATAAATGATTAACATCATTTAGTTGAATTCCTCAACTGTGAGAATGATAGACATTGTACGTCTTTCCACTGGGCACAATACTTCTAAAACTGTCTAACTAATTATTCTTGCCGGCAAAGGCTTAGGTCAGCTTGGGCTAATCACATTCTCATTGGATAAACATCACGTGACGTTGCTACTTTTAACCTGCATTTCTATTATTACCATAACAACTGACGGGTAGATAGCGTGCATTCTTACTAACGCTGACCTAATGAAATATACCTTCCATTTCCCCTTCTTTCAATGCTTCGGGTTAATTATTTTTTTTTATTTAAGTTTGGAATCCATTTGTTGATTTCAAAAATATGGTAATTTTTACATTTTTTGTTAATAACTGGGATCTAGCATGAATAAATGCCGATGGTGGTAGGTTATACGGCCACACTTGAGTGGACGCAAAATAGAGCCCTGGTTCTGTGAGTTTCAGTTAAGTAATTGAGTGAAGTCTTGTCTGGAGCGAACAACCATGGTTAACATCCTGTCTTGTCTTGTAAAGATTTCATCAAAGGAAAATCGTCATCTCCATCACTATAATACATTAGTATTGTATTTTATATGTAAAGATGAAGTCGTCTGATAACTCTAAATTACTTACCCGTTCATCTTCTACCCTCAGGTGTAAAGAATTGCCAGAGAAAGCACCACACTATCATAATAACTGTCTTCCTCGTGGCCTGTTTCCAAACTAGTCCTCGGTCCTTTATAGACTGTCTAATGTTGTCCTCCCAGCGAACTCTGGGTCGTCCTGAAAATCTGCATCCCTGGCGCTTGGTTTCCCATATTTCTCCCATTCTGCAGAAATAGCAAAATCGTCGTTATTGGGACTGTTCCACTCAGGTCTGCAGGTGTTCACTTTTGCGGCCATGACGCATCGACTGGTTGCAGACCATGGCTCTTCCTGTTACTTTAACCACCTTCCTCAGTTCTAGAATTTCATCTCTTGTTAAGCAAGTCTGGATAGTACCCATTAATATTGAAAGGGTGAGTTGTAACATGCACTTTTCTTAAATGCTTATTTCTTCAAAGTTCTGTATGAGGCTGGAAGCCTCATCACTTAAAATAAATTGCTACATGAACCACGACTGTAAGTGTTGGTTACTGCTTCGTGTGGATTTCCTTACAATGAAACAATAGCAGAGGTATCCCATGCTCCATAGGGAGCAGAAAGAGGACGAGGACGACATCATGGTGTATATATATTTTATGTCAATACTTTTAATTCGGATTTGTTATGTATATGTATGACAATGATGCATTTGCCTTCTTTCGCTCTCCTGACCTACTTTCATCTGACTCTGAGATTGTATGCTCAAGAGCATTGGTTAAAATTCAGAGGAAGATGCAATGGTGGAGAAAAGCGGAGGTCGCCTGATGCTTACGCCAGGAGACATAACATTTAAAGGAGATTCGGTTTTATTTTTCTCTCAGTTCCTCATACTAGTTTCTATTACTAAGCTCTGGACAACACCTTTAACAGACGGTATAGAGGACACTCGGAGCGGCGATATTTGCAGACGTTACTCTTTAAAACATGCTCTTAACAAGTCATTCGACTCCTAAAGAGAGAAGGAACTGTCAAGAAGTCACTGTGAATCAGCATCAACCACCCCAGACTACAACAACAACTCTTTCCTACAAATGGACAGTTAAGGTGATCCAAATCGACACAGATACTGAACACTCAACCATTATTCCACTAAAATTAAAAATTTTCATATGAAGAAAAAATAACCAGATTTCTAAAAGATCATATACGCATTAATTAACTGGTTTTAAAGTTACTAATTTAACCAAAATCAAGATGGGCAAAGCAGCAGGGCATGATGGTATAACACCAGAAAGGGTTAAGTACATGGGAGCATCAGGCGACCTATTACTCTTAAGGGTCCTACAGACAGCGTGGTGCAACAAGACCATACCAAAGGATTGGGAGATTGCCATCATAACACTTATTTTCAAAAAGGTGACAATCGACAATGTGGAGACCATAGAGGCATATCCCTTCTCAGTGTCCCTGGTAAAATCTACTCTAGAATCCTAGAGCAGAGACTCCGACGCCTAGCTGAGCCACAATTGGATGAGGTCTAGTGCGGATTCCGAGCAAACCGAAGTACTCAAGACCTAATCTTCACACTCAGACAGCTGAGTGAAAAGGCCCTTGAGTACAAGAGTGAGATCCATCTTTGTTTCATATATCTGGAAAAGGCATTTGACAGGGTCCCTTGGAGCAAACTTTGGGACTGTTTGGCAAGGAAGAACATTCCAGCACCTCTGAATCATGCTATACAGAGCTCCTACAAGTCTTGCAGAAATTATGTGAGGACAGCAAACCATAAGTCAGAAGAGTTCGGGACCACCACTGGTGTAAGACAAGGTGATATCCTGTCACCTTATCTTTTCATACACCTCATGGACGATGTTATCAAGTCATGTAAGGAGAGAACAAGAAAGTATTCAGTAGGGTACTGGAAGATGAGACAGGTATGTATTTTAGAGCTGGCATTTGCTGATGATGTTGCCCTGATTGCTAAATCAGAGGCCCATCTCCAATCCAACCTGCAAGTCTGGAAGGAAGCGCTGGAGAAGAGAGGGATGGTCATAAGCAGCTCTAAAACAAAATCCATGGTGATATCACGAGAAGAAAGAAGACATCAGATTAAGCTGGGAGAACAGGTCCTGGAGCAGGTCGACCACTTTAAATATCTCGGAGCTATTATAGACCGAAAGGGAGGCATCAAAGAAGAGTTGGCCACTCGAAAAGCAGATGCTGGGAGACTTTTTCAGGCCATAAATCGAGGATTCCTCAGCAAGAGAGAGGTTGGTAAGAAAACGAAGATGGCTGTATACCGCTCCACCTATGTCCCAGTCTTGACATATGGATGCAAGTCATGGGCAATGACTACAACCCATAAAAGCGAAATCCAAACCTCAGAAATGAGGTATCTGAGGAAGGTGGTTGAAGTAACAAGAAGAGACATGGTCCGCAACCAGACGATACGTCAAGGCCTAAAATCCCACTCCTGCAGACCCAAGTAGAACAGTCCCAACTAAGATGGTTTGGCCATGTCTGCAGAATGGGAGAAGATCGGCTACCACTACAAGCATGGGAAACAAAGAGCCAGGGATCCAGACCCCCAGGACGACCCAGAGTCCGCTGGGAGGACAACATTAGACAATCTTTGAAGGACCGAGGACTAGAATGGAACCAGGCCAGTAGGAAGACAGCCGATAGGAAAGTCTGGCGCTCTCTCTTCCAAACCTCTACACCTCATGGTAGAAGGGGAACGACTAAGTAAGTAAGTAAGTATATATATTCAGTTAAAATAGACCGTGAGGCGTGAGGAAATACGCGAAGACTGAAGGTAAAGTTATTCCCTTCGAATATAGTACGGAATTGAGTTCACTTCTGTACATTGAATTTGTGGATTATGAACAGGCATTTGACAGTGTTGACAGAGTATCCATTTTGGACACTGATGAGACACTGTGTAGTCTCCATGATGATCAGTGTTATGTGTAAATATCATAACATTGGTTTTCTACGATCACTTCCTGATTTATTTGTTTATGGACCGTTGTCCTTGGTTTTAGGAAGTGACGTCATTAATTCTGCTGGCCATGTCTGCAAACGATAAGGTCTCTATGTGGGCCAAGCAAGCGTGCCTTGCCGGCATTAGACTGTGTGGCCATTCATGGTGTCGGAGGCTTATGTGTATTTGCTCCAGAGAGTTATATTATTTCCTCGATCTGCATTATGTTGTAACATCAGCTGGATTACGCATACACCTCCGTGTGTAATGCGAGCTTCTTTATTTATGCAGGATTGACAGAGGATGCTGTGTAGTACGTGAGTAACATATTATTAAATAAAAATGTATGAAAATGTCGACGACATCTTTCATTAGTACGAGACTGTACTTCGACGATATATAGACCGTCATACTGATGCCTTTTGTGCATGAACATACTCTCTTGATGTACTTGTGGAGCTGTGAAATGTCTAATTAAATATATTGTGAAGTGTCCAATCAGGCCTTTGGACTTTTATTAACAGTTCACAGATGATAGATCGGAGCGTGACGTGACATAGTTTTGAGCCAGGCCCCTTTGCCCTGAGAAGCAAAAGCATCAGTCACTCTCACACTCGGTCGCTCCCAAAACGTGTGAAATTGCTGGACAGAGTTGCTTTACAAATTCATGTTTCACTGAATGTATTGGACCTTGTAAAATTATGTTTCTGTTGTCTCTTACTTGTCCTGGGTGTAACAAATTATTCAGAATGAGAGTAGATTAGATAACACGAAAAAAATGGGAACTAGGGGCCAGAGGCCCAGACCTCCAGGACGACCCAGACTTTGCTGGGAGGACAACATTAGACAATATCTGAAGGACCGAGGACTAGATAGGATCCAGGCCTAGAGAAAACCAGCCGTTAGGATAGTATGGCGCGCCCTCTCTCTCTCTCTCTCTCTCTCTCTCTCTCTCTCTCTCTCTCTCTCTCTCTCTCTCTCTCTCTCTCTCTGGTAAACATCTACACCCCAGGGTAAAAGAGGAACGACAAAGTAAGTAAGTAAGAATAAACTTGTTTTCTACCTTTTTGTCCGCTTGAAGGAAATCTCTAGCAGTAAACTTTGTCACTCGGGCCCTCACGTCAAAATTACTGAGCTGATGTACTTGTTCGGCAGGAACTTGCTGCTTCAGCAAGAATATATTGACCGATGACTTTAATTGGTATGATGACATCGACAATGTCACGCTATTGTTGCTACCTACTTGATACTTTTTTACCTTTCGTATTTAACTTATGATTCATCATTATCTTTTTGCATTAACGTCTGTTATTTTAGAAAAGAAGTGTTTAATCCATCTATGAGTCATCGTTTATGTTTGCTGTTGTTAATGATCATCCATGCTTGAAACACTCCAAACACTATGGATGATCCTTTACTAGTACATCTGTACTTTATTCTGAAGTAATGTATTAAATTTTCAACGTTTTCACTTTAAACATATTTTAATTTACTATATAAGATCACATAAACTTGCTATTATATGCAAATCCTGAGGAAATAGCGTCATATGTTTTTACAGCATTTAATCTTTTTAAAGCGGATTACTGCCCCACCAACCAGACATGACGTATTTGTTCCGTCTCAGTGCTTTTCCTCCATTAACATTCCTTTTCAAAGTTAAAATGTTAACCGGCTGCTCCCAGCTGCTGCTCTTCGGGTAGCCAACTCTTCTTTGATGCCTGTGACGAAATGTCTGTCCCTGTCCTTTTGTGTGATCTCTCACACCGTCAGCCCTCCGGCCGTAAACTTCTTTTCTTCATATTTCTTCATTATTCGCTTGTTATTTATCATTTCATTTTGCCCTTTAATTTATTTTACTCTTTATGCTGGACATAGCATGGTGGAGTCTCTAACACGCCACTCCCCTATGGCAGTATTTGCTACGGGAGTAATTCGTATCTTATTGTTTATTTATCTTTATTTTTGTTATGTGTTTGCTACTTTTCTTTGTAGCACGCCCCTTTCAACCATCAACCATGTAAGTGGAGCTATTGGTTATATCAGGACGTGTTTCCTTTATTGTAATATGTTTTTGTTTGTATTTATTTTATACTATATTATCTCTAGTATGTATTTTTCATTTTGCAGTTATAGTTCAAAATGGCTTTTTTTCTCCAAAATATGATATTTTCTAAGCTGGTATGTTTTTAATTTTCACAGGACGGTTTATTTGGTTAATCTCTATGTATATGGGGGGAGTCTTTCACCAGTGTGGGCTACTGGCTCGGAACCTTATTTGTTTTTTATATGTTAGCTTTAGTTTTTGTAATATAGTGTTTTATTAACTTTTGCACTTCTGAAGGGGTCTTTGTGCCTATGAGATTTTCTACACTCATTTCTACCTTGTGGTTACTACAGTATTGTTGCGCACATATTCTTTTGTATGGAATAGTTTGACGCACGGATTACGTCAGTGAGGCATACAATTCATCCTGTATGTCTATTTAATATGGAAAAATATATATTTGTATTTATTGAGTGTACGAAAATGCTTTCCTTTGTAAAGCTAGATAATCCATGATTGGTTTATACTTTTGATTATGTGGATGATCTCCCTTGAATATTGATTTAGCGTATGAATACCGAATTTATGTCATTTCTCATTTGTTAGGGCCAGAAAATAGATTGATTTTGCTTAGAATGTTTATGGCCTGAATTCATATGTATTACTTGTCTAGTGCAAGAAGATTCAGTCTTATATCGTATGTCTTCGTATGTTTAGGTCGGACTATATTCTTTGTGCCGAACTCTGGGGCAGGTATTCGTTGTCCTACGGAGGCGTACTGAGTCTCGACAAAGCCGGCTGAGAATGGCCGTGTGTATTTTTGGGCTGGTCCTGTTAAAGGTTGAAAAGTGATTTGTGAATGATTTTTTCAGAAGGAGATAGTGTCTCTGCGAGATTCTATTGTCAGAGATTCTCCTCATGCACTTTATTATTAATTCGGACTCCAGGTAATACCAGACCCTTCTTTTTGATGATCTCTATTTTGGTTAGACCTAGATGGACATCGTGTTTCGAGCATCGTTGGTCGTTTATATATACAGTTGAAGATGACAGGTTTCCCAACAGAGCTTATGTCTACATGAAGCAACCTTATTAATGTGGAACTGTAGGGAAACTCTATGAAATTATTGATATTCAAATTGTGAATTAACTTTGGCTTATCATTATCCTTCTTCTGGGTGAGTGAGCAAAACTCAGGAAGGTAGCCATCTTGTATTCTTGTCATCGTTATGGATCACTGTCAAGAGAACAGTATATCAAACTTATTATCGGACAGTGATATGGAGATCTTATTAATATGAAAACCCCTATCGTGGTTTAACTTTGTTACATAAACATTTGATATATGCCGCTGGAGAACTTAGCCAAGGAAAAGGTTCGTCCAGTGAACTCTTTATATGTTTACACACCCACACCCACTGATGCGTTCAGTCAGTTAGGGGATATGGCAATAGTCTGCCAGAACATTGAATGATTACCTTATATCGCCCATCATATTTGAATGCTGCATGAAATATGATCTACTATTCAAATGCCTAATGATGTACATGTCAACATGTTCCTATGACTATGTTCCGTGCTGTCCAGATGTGTGCGTCCTTATTAAACAGTGTGAAATGTCAGCTGTAGTTCCAGTCATCATTGACTTGCATAAGAGTGTGTGAGTGTAATATTATCAAGTGGTCAACTACACAGAACCATTCCACCATTCGCGTTACCTGACACTCCCACTCTGTGTCAACATGACCGGTTGATTCAACTATGCAGTGGTAACCCAAAGAAGATCTTCTTCACTGATGACCAGTACACGACCCCGAAAATATCACCACTTTTCAGTGGTAGGCCAGATTCCTGGGGTTATTGTAACCAGACCATTCCTGACGCCATATACGACACGTAAACACTGATGTACAAGTTGACAGTACAACTAAACAGTCGAGGTCAGCATGACCTGTCCTATCGAGCGAAGGCAGTAATCAGTTCAGCGCTTGGTGACATTTTGTAGTACAGGCATTGTTTATGTCAAGCAGACATACAGAGCTGAATACTTTGGAGGCCATAAACTGTTTTGTTGTTGCAGTGTTGTTGAACATAAAAGTGCATAGATTTCATCGCTGGATCTTCTAATATGCTCAAAAATTTGAACAGTGTTATAAGATAAATCAAAGATTTAAGACTGATTAAAAGTGGCAGTTATTGTAATTAAAAAGCTGTACCATTAATGTAAAAGCTGAGCATACTTTACAACACATTTCAACCGCAACACATCTCATTATTTAATGTATGCATTTATGTTTTATATGTATTTATGTTACATGTTATTTGTTTAACCTCTACACCTCACGGTAGAAGGGGAACGACTAAGTAAGTAAGTAAGTTATTTGTTTATATGTATAGTTGTTTATATGTCCGTGGGCGGTTGGTGAGGTGACTAGGACAAGAAATACCGAGTAACATTGGTCTTGTACTAGTGTTCTGTAGGGACAAATTTCTTAAGTGAAATTTGCATGCGACATCTGTTGCAATATCTGTTAGCTGTACAGAAACTGTCCCTATTGTTGTTTTTGTAATATTTTTCCTGTTTTTTAGTTTTGTTTTGATTTGTTTGAATTTGTTGGTCTTATCTTTCCTTTCATTCAGTTCTCTACACCTGTAACTGTCTTTTTTTTCTTGTTGAGGTGATCACTGGCCCAAGACAGTTTACATGTTGTTAGATGTGTAGTGCGAGCGTATGATGAGTTGAGTGTGGGTGCGAATGAAGACGCGAATGTGTTTAGGCTCGTATAGATGTAGATCCTGCAACCCATACTCTCACATGCAGTAATCAAGGATGCTTTGACACTGCAGGCATGTTTCAAGACATTTATTGACGGGAACACACATAATATCAACAGGAACAGTCAGTGTAACAAGGTCATGCTGACCTGACATCGATAGGTATACATTTGGCATTCAAAAAGGTAAACATCAGAATAGACGTGCATGGTCAATAGCAAAGTTCTTCAATAATGACAGTTCGTAGCGTCGCCCTTGGCGTCTCTGACTAAACGCGTCAGATGCCTTAGTTACCTTGACACATAGGTGCAACTTGGCACTCCCGCCAATTGCACATATCAGGCTGTAGTATAATAGCCGAAAGCACAGGCCTCGTTCTGACGTCGGCCGTGTACTTCTGTTAAATAGGTTATCATCAACCCTGCAGTAATACTTATTGTAGATAGAAGTTCCGCCAATCTGCGGCTCCCACAATATATCTTCGTCACTGGATTTCTGGACAATATAAGACTAACAGTCTTGGATGGCTACCTCGAGCACAAATATATAAGTTCTGAAATGGCGGATCCGTGAACTGCTGTTCACCCTAGGTAATCCTTTACATGTTCTGCCACCGAAAAGCGTAATAATGCATAAAGGTCGGTATTACCTGGTAAATGAATCCTCAGAACTACACAAGGAATTCTGTCGTCATCCCGACGCACAGAGATTCACTGGGGAAAACTGCCATAGCAGTTACTTCGAAGATTCTCCCCGAAAAACAATGGACTCTTGGTCCCTTCAGAAAAACAGGACCTCCCGGCTTCCCGGAAGTATATCTCACTCCCGCTTAAAAAACCTTCCCATAGGCCTACGCCGAACTGTCAACCTCTGACCCTACAGGTCAAACACAATGAATGAATAAACAAGGGAAGACAACTCCTAATCAACCTGACATCGCAGGTAAAGACACAATTATACTTATGATACAAACATAAGCAAATAACTTGACAGATGACTCCGTCGAAAATGACAGCAACATTACTACCACCCCCCTGTAAAAAAAAAAAATGCAATTTTTTTTTTTAATATGTTCATGAGCAAGATAGCACCAGTATCACTTCTGTGCTCATGCAAACAATGAACCTAATATCAGGTACAATAGAAGAGGGTACAAATCATCTCCCAACATAGGAGAAAATATTTCCTTTAAGCCAAACAAACTAAGGGATACCATTCAAGAAACCTAAGTTGCTGGCAATACCAATCATATATCAAACATTACTAAATAATATAATCATAGCAATATACAAATGTCAATGCTATTTTAGCAACATATCACTGCTGGATGGACAAAATGAAATTTGTTAAATTATCTAAACATCATCCAAATACATTTGTATTACAACATATTATGATATTAAGGACAGACCTAAGTCTGAAAATATATCAGGAAAAACTAGGACACAAGATTTAACTGGAATCATGTGGGCATCTAGACAATATGTCCGCCATCACATTATCCGAACCACGGATAGCTCGCACCGTGAAATGGAAAGGCTGAAGAGCAATAGCATAACGAGTAGATCTCGAGCTCTTCAAATCCTTACTTTGCATAGCCGTAAGAGCTTTTTGGTCGGTTTCCATAAAGAAATGCGCGCCCAGAAGGAACCTTTGTAGCTTAAGAATGGACCAAACCATAGCCAACAATTCACGGTCCAAAACCGAGTAATTCCTTTCTGCCGCATTCAGCTTCCTAGAAATATACATTACAGGATGCAGAGTTCCTGAATATTCCTGCATTAGTGCCGCTCCAATGCCAGTGGAAGAGGCATCACTACGAAGGACAAAAGTCTTATCAATCGTCGGTAGTCTTAAGATAGGATGAGATGAGAACAAATTCTTAACCTGATCCAATGAAGATTGGCATTCTTGGGACCAACGCACCATATTAGGAGAACCTTTTTTCAATAACGTTGAAAGTGGTGCCATAATGGAGGACAGATTCTCAATGAATCTTCCATAGAATTGTATCAATCCCAAGAGACTACGCACTTGCTTTTTTGTCTTCGGAACCGAGATATTTAATATCTTTGAAATGTTTTGGTCCTCTGTCTTCAACAGACCATGACCAACTCGATGACCTAGGAAGGAAATTTCACTAAACCCAACAAAAGCTTTAGAGGGTTTAGCAGTCAAACTATGCTCACGTAGAGTAGATAGCAATTCCTTCAGACCCACATAGTGTTCTTCCCAAGTATCGCTGAAAAGACAGATGTCGTCTAAATATGCAATGACATCTGCACGATCTGATAGAATTCGTCGCATCATGCGTACGAAAGTCGCTGGGGCGTTCATAAGCCCGAAAGGCATAAAATTCCATTGAAACAGACCCCTAGGTGTCGAAAAAGCAGTGAGAGGTTTGGCGTGTTCCGTCAATGGGACTTGCCAATAACCTTTCGACAAGTCTAGTTTAGTAAAGAATTTAGCTTTAGAAAGTCTAATAAGTAGATCATCTAATAACGGCATAGGTTCAGCATCGAACTTCGTAACTTGATTTAATTTGCGATAATCAACGCAAAGACGTATGTTATTGTCTTTCTTTCGAACAATAACTATCGACGAAGAATAAGCTGAAGTGGATGGTTCAATTATTTGTAGTTGAATCATTTCATCCAATTCTTTCTCGACTTGTGCTTGAAAATGAATAGGTATTGGGTATGGTCTTACTCTGATCGGATTACGATCAGTAAGTATGATGTCATGTTCTATGACATCTGTGTGTCCAGGAATGTCGGTAAGGACATCCTGATATGATTGTAACGTAGAGGATACTTGACGTTGTTCCTCAAAAGACAAGTTAGAAGAGACTGTAACGTCTCTCCACGATTCCGTTGAAATAAGTGGAATCGTAGGAAGAGGTAAGTTCACGTCAGAAAAAATAGTTTCCTCATCCTGTATAACGGACAGGGATGAGATGTGACCATGTTGAACTGGAGAGTCGTCCGTCGCCTGGAAAATAGGCTGTAAATAGTCTGGACGTTCAATAAACTCTGTTAGCATATTTATATGGAAGGTTTTATGCCTTCCATCCACATCGACAATATAGTCGACATCAGAAATTTTCGAGACTATAGTGTATGGACCCTTCCAAGAAATGAGAAGTCTATTCTCTCTTGAGGGCAGTAAGACATATGCTTTGTCTCCAGGACAAAGTTGACGTAGGCGTCTTTTCTTATTAGCAAATCGCCTAGCTTTTTCTTTCGCAAATTCGGAAGATGAAGTTGCTAACCTGCACGATTCGATAATCTTTTCTCTAAGAGCTATAACATATTCATATGACGATTGTGTATCATCGTCAATATTATCGGAAGTTATCAAATCGTGTAACAAGGACATTGGCCCGCGCGGTTGCGCGCCAAAGACAAGTTCGAAAGGAGAAAACCCTGTATGCTCGTTGGGAACCTCTCTATAGGCAAAGAGGACTGCAGGTAAAACCCTGTCCCAATCTTCAGGATGATCCTCCGTTATCTTGCCAAGTAAGTTCTTTAGTGTCCTGTTAAGACGTTCTACCAATCCATTGGACATTGGATGATAAATACTACTGAGAGACCTTTTAATGTCTAGCGTAGCCATTACCTGAGACATAACGTCCGAAATTAACTGAGTGCCGTGATCCGACAGTATTTCTCCGGGGAATCCCAGACGAGAAAATACGAGCCAAAGAGCATCAGCGATATCGACAGTTGATATGCTCTTCAGAGGAATAGCCTCTGGCCAACGCGTGCACATGTCCACGCAAGTGAGGATAAATTGGTGTCCTCTGGCTGACTTAATTTTGAACGGACCAATGATGTCTATAGCCATTTTCTGAAACGGCCGAATCGGAATATCTGCAGCCTGAATAGGAGCAGCATGTCTCGGACCCCTAGACTTGACCTCTTGACAAATTTTGCAAGATCGGCAATAAATTCGGATGTCTTTATTCACGAATGGCCAAAAGAATGACGCAAGGACTCTAGTTTTAGTTCTGGAAAAACCCATGTGTCCCGCACACTGAGAATCGTGTGCATGCCGAAGAATTAAGGCTCTCATACACTTAGGCACAAGAATTTGCGAGTGCATAGACTTGTCCGAGTGTTGTACCATTCGTACCAATATACCATTCTTCATAGTGATATACGATTTGTGATTCGTATTTTGATTGGGATCCCCTTTCTTTGCAAGAAGGAAGTATTTCTTCAAAGAAGGATCCTCTTCTTGACGTTTAACAAACGAGTCATGGGAAATCACCAAGTGCTCGTCTTGGCTATCAACTTCATTACTATTATCAGATGAAGTTGGGGGATTAAGAGCTTGAGCTCTTGTCACCACTGCATTGACCGTTTGAATGTTTTTTTCTTCCCAACTAGAAATTTGTTGCGGGGTGCATTCCTTAACCCCATGAATACGACCGATTATAAGATCCGCAATAGGATTAGGAAGAAGACATGCATGGACATCTCCTGTGAAGAAAGGAGTGTCAATCCTAATAATAGCAGTAGGATAGCTTTCCATAGTACCACCAAATGTAACACATTTGATTGTTTTTTCCCGTGGCACAGCAAGGATCTATCAGAGACTCCTTAACCCCGACGGTAGTACATCCCGAATCGAAAAGTACTGAGACTAGCCTATCATTTATTAGACCTTTATGTAAGATGAGAGATCCTCTCCCATCATGCGCAACTGTAGCAGGTAGAGCAGGAAGAGGGTGACCACAACTTAGCGTAGATACAGTTGATGAGTCAAACAATGTTAAGCATTGGGGGCATTCAGTTGCTCTCCCAAAATCGAAAGCACAACCAGTGATAGCCCTAGAGTTACCACTATCATTTACTGTATTACAGACTCCATCAAACTCTTGTTGCGCAGAGTTTGCCTGTTGGTAAGGTCTTTTTTTGTTAAACCTAGGTCTACCTCGATTATCATTTCCCCTGTAATTATTTCGACTATCATTTCCCCTGTAATTGTTATCATATTGCCTATTGTAATCATCATTCCGGTTTGAATCCCGGTTTCTAAATTCACCATCGTCATAATCTTGACGTCGAGAATGATTACCTCGAAAATTTGAATAGTTATTATTTGGATAGCCTTTACGAAAGTGTCTCAAATTATTACCACTAAAATTACGAGAACTACCATCTTGTCTCCACTGCATAGACGAAGAACCATCATGTGTTGGATTACTCCGCTTCTGAGTGTAATTTTGATTACTTCCCCTATTCCAATTTTGTTGAGCACCCTGAAATTTTTTTCTGAAATTAGGGCCATATGGTGTTGCCGAAGCAGCTGGCAACCCTTCTTTCACTTTAGAATTGCTAACTGTAGCATGGGGATGTGCTGTGGCATACTGACAACAGTATTCCTCCATTTCTTTTAAGTTTTTAGGCTTACGCTCATGAAGGAATGCAAGAAAAGAATCATTAACAGATGACAAAACCTTATCTCGCAATAATAAGTCCATTAGACCTTCATATGTTTTCTCAATCTGAGACAACTCAATCCATCGTGTAAATGTACGACGTATCTTTGTAACAAAATCAGAGAAATCTACTCCATTTTCTGGCAACATTGTCCTAAAACGAAGACGATAGTCTTCTTGTTTTAATTGGTATTTTTTTAGCAATGCTGCCCTGACAACATCATAATTAGTCCTCTCATGTTCGTCTATTGTCATAAGAGTAGTCACTGTGTCACCTGTAAAAAATGGCATCAGTTGTTCAACATATTTTTCCTTTTTTATGTTATGCGTATCGCACAAAAATTGGAATCTATCTAGATAATCTGCTACGTCATCATTTAAAGGATTGAAATGAGGCAATTTAATCCTACTAACAAACTCCTTTGTCGTACTCGAAGTTGTTTGCTGAGCACCCGTACTCGCCAATTTCAATTTCTCTAACTCCAAAATTGCGAGTTTTTCATCAAGTTCCATCTTCTGTTTTCTTTCCTCATGTTCCATTTTTCTAATTTCAGCCTCAGCAGCAGCTTGAAGTTTTTTTTCCTCTGCAGCAGCTTGAGCTTGAATTTTTTTGTCTTCCATTTCCATCTGGAATTTTCTTTCATCAGCTGCAGCTTCTGCTTTCCTCTCCTCAGCAGCAGCTTGAGCTTTTCTCTCCTCAGCCTCTCTTTGATACCTTCTTTCTTCAAGTTCTAATCTTCTATTCTCAGCTTCTAGCTTCTTTAGTTCAGCTTCTGCCTTCAATTTAATTTCCTCTTTTTGTTTCTTTTCTTCTGACTTTAATGCAATGGCGAATTGAGCAGATGAATATTCTTCCAAACGTTTACCAGACTTACCAAGGGTCAACCCTTGCTGGATGAAGAAATCCAATGTAGACATTCTGTCTAATGAGATCAGAAACCTGAAAAAAAATTAAATAAATTACCTTATCCCACTTCAATGGGAGACAAGTCTGAAATGATAGACTTGTATACTCACTTCACTTTATTTTACTGTCTTAGTCTTAGACAAAGACTTTGTATGTTCCTCTTGTTTATAATGTACCCAAAAAATCACTTGAGTACCTGTGGGAAAAAAAAATTCCCTTATATCCCACTCACTATGGGCACAAGTCTTTTTTTATAAAGAACTTGAATATGTATTTACCTTGTCTCAATCTTTGTAGATAACAAGTCTTTTATCAAAGAACTTGTATAAATATCTTATATAATATTATTTAACAAACTCTATATGAAGAGTCTACCTTATCAATAATATCAAAACATGACCAAGTATGTGTATGTAGACTGTGCATGACAGTAATGTAGTACAACCAAAAAAAAAATACAAAGACAAAAATACAAAACAATACAAATGGCAACACTGTTTTAACCAAAAATGTGTAGAGAAATACACAAGAAAGGAGAGACCTACAGAATACAAACAAAACAAATCGAAAATCAAAACTGAAAAGCAGACAAAATATTACAAAAACAACGTTAAGTACAATTACATCACAGCTAACATCAATAGCGACCAATTGTCACTAGCAAATTTCCAAATTAAGAAAATTTGCACCTACAGACCGCTTACAGTAAGCCTCGATCAAGTGGCATATTTACCGTAAGACCCACCAACCGAAAAACCCGCAGAAACATACACCAAAAACAGTAGAAGTGACATAAACATATAGCAATCAATTTCAATGTGTTGCAGAACAAGTTCAGTCACAGCTGAAACTAAAATAAATTTCTTGCTCCTTGCGAACACAGAAACGAAATGTCAAACGCGCACTGAACGTCAAATCCACTGTAACATAAAGTGGTATTCACGAACCAAAGTTACTATGACCTTCTCAAATTAGGGCTTGCACATTGAATGTTTACAATTTCACGTACTGTTTACAGACACTTGACCTCCAACAATGTA
This sequence comes from Oreohelix idahoensis, assembly GCA_024509875.1. Lineage (NCBI taxonomy): Eukaryota > Metazoa > Mollusca > Gastropoda > Stylommatophora > Oreohelicidae > Oreohelix > Oreohelix idahoensis. The sequence continues at coordinate 491,351 of JAMPIV010000770.1, forward strand.
GCTTGAATGCTCTGACCTAGAAAAGTCTGTTGTTGAATGAAACGTGTCACAACCCGCAGTACTGTTTACAATAGGAACCCGCCTTCTATGCAGTTATGGTCCACGTAGCAAATGCCTAGTAGTTCACTTCAGTACTTGTCTTGTTATGCTTTATGTAGCATTATAATATAAATGCTCGTACTGTTTATTTGTGTCAACCGTTGATGACCTATATCTGTCCTGTTGTAGCCAAAACTTGCAAGTGTAGAATTAGCGTTGTGTGTTACGGCTGTCCCGTGTGTAGCTTAGACCCACAGATCAGAAGTGTAATGTGTACTTGTCCTTCTTGTAACTTTCTCGACAAAACTGGAGACACCATACATGTAACAGCCAACCAGGAATGTAAATTTCTGAATCCATAAATGTCAACAATAATGTCAAATGCTCGCTCTGTTCTTTTTAAACCCACAGATCTGGTCCATCAGAAATGTAAGTTTCTAGGCCACATTGGCGACAAGAAATGTATCATAAGAGCCCACGTAACTGGTCCACCAGAAATGTAAGTTTCTTTTTTTTCTTGTTGAGGTGATCACTGGCCCAAGACAGTTTACATGTTGTTAGATGTGTAGTGCGAGCGTATGATGAGTTGAGTGTGGGTGCGAATGAAGACGCGAATGTGTTTAGGCTCGTATAGATGTAGATCCTGCAACCCATACTCTCACATGCAGTAATCAAGGATGCTTTGACACTGCAGGCATGTTTCAAGACATTTATTGACGGGAACACACATAATATCAACAGGAACAGTCAGTGTAACAAGGTCATGCTGACCTGACATCGATAGGTATACATTTGGCATTCAAAAAGGTAAACATCAGAATAGACGTGCATGGTCAATAGCAAAGTTCTTCAATAATGACAGTTTGTAGCGTCGCCCTTGGCGTCTCTGACTAAACGCGTCAGATGCCTTAGTTACCTTGACACATAGGTGCAACTTGGCACTCCCGCCAATTGCACATATCAGGCTGTAGTATAATAGCCGAAAGCACAGGCCTCGTTCTGACGTCGGCCGTGTACTTCTGTTAAATAGGTTATCATCAACCCTGCAGTAATACTTATTGTAGATAGAAGTTCCGCCAATCTGCGGCTCCCACAATATATCTTCGTCACTGGATTTCTGGACAATATAAGACTAACAGTCTTGGATGGCTACCTCGAGCACAAATATATAAGTTCTGAAATGGCGGATCCGTGAACTGCTGTTCACCCTAGGTAATCCTTTACATGTTCTGCCACCGAAAAGCGTAATAATGCATAAAGGTCGGTATTACCTGGTAAATGAATCCTCAGAACTACACAAGGAATTCTGTCGTCATCCCGACGCACAGAGATTCACTGGGGAAAACTGCCATAGCAGTTACTTCGAAGATTCTCCCCGAAAAACAATGGACTCTTGGTCCCTTCAGAAAAACAGGACCTCCCGGCTTCCCGGAAGTATATCTCACTCCCGCTTAAAAAACCTTCCCATAGGCCTACGCCGAACTGTCAACCTCTGACCCTACAGGTCAAACACAATGAATGAATAAACAAGGGAAGACAACCCCTAATCAACCTGACATCGCAGGTAAAGACACAATTATACTTATGATACAAACATAAGCAAATAACTTGACAGATGACTCCGTCGAAAATGACAGCAACAACACCCTTATGTTTATACACTGTAACGTCATTTGTTTTGCTTAGTCCATTGCAGTTATCATCACAGATTCTGTGATTAGTTACTTACTTCAGTTCCTTATATTTAATTTAATTTGATTTCTGCAAGTGTTCTCATATTGTCTTTTCTTGTTTGTCCTTGTTAATCTCTTTGGTTGACAGATAATATGAGGTATATTTGAATACACTTATATGATAGTACAGGCCAGTACTTTATTATTATTATTACTGTACAAGGAAGTATACAAGACCTGTATAAGGCTTGTCTCCCACAGTGATTGGGATAGAAAGATATTATTTTCCACAGGTACTCAAGTGATCATTTGTTTCATTATAAACAAGATAACCATATAAGGTCTTTGACTAAGACTAAGAGAGTGAAATAAAATGAAGTGAGTATACAAGTCTATAGTACAGACTTGTCTCCCATTAAAGGGGGATAAGGAAATTTATTTACTTTTTCAGGTTACTGATTTCATAAGACAGGATGGCTAATTTAGATTACTTTATCCAGCAAGGGTTAACCCTTGGTAAGTCTGGTAAAGAATTGGAAGAATATTCATCTGCTCAATTTGATACCTTCCATTGGCTCAATTTGCCATTGCATTAAAATCAGAAGAGAGAAAACAAAAAGATGAGAATAAATGGAAAGCAGAAATTGAACAAAAGAAGATAGATGCTGAGAATTTCAGATTGCAGATGCAAGCTGAGAAGAAAAAAAATTAGAAGCTGCTGCTGAGGAAAAAACAGCTCAAGCTGCTGCTGAGGAGAGAAAACTTCAAATAGAAGAAAAAAAATTAGAAGCTGCTGCTGAGGAGAAAAAAGCTGCTGCTGAGGAGAAAAAAGCTGCTGCTGAGGAGAGAAAACTTCGAATGGAAGAAAAAAGATTAGAAGCTGAAGAGAGAAAAGCAATAAGGGAACATGAATTTGAGTTAGAGAAATTGAAATTGACAAGTATGAGTATTGTTAATCAGGCATCTAGTGGTAATGGTAAACCCTTTACTTACAAGGTCAAAGTACCAGCGTTCAACTCCGCCAGTGACGATATAACATTCTGGCTTGATAGATTTGAACGTGCTTGTCGAGCTCATAATGTGGATAAATCACAGTATGTGAATCAGTTGTCTATAAATCTAAAAGGTGATTCTCTGACTAAGTTAAGTTTAGTTGAAGAGGCCGACAAGAACAATTACGATGTTGTCAGGGCGGCCTTGATAAGGAAATATCAGTTGACTGAGGAAGGTTACCGTCTTTTGTTTAAGACAATGAGACCTGAGGCAGGTGTAGCATTCTCAGAATTCGTTGAAAAAGCACGTCTTACATTTACACGATGGATTGAATTATCCAAAACAGAAAAAACATTTGAGGCTCTTATGGATTTATTGCTCAGAGACAAGATCATGTCTTCTGTGAATAAACCATTTCTTGAATTCCTACATGAGCGTAAACCCAGTACACTAAAACAGATGCAAGAATATTGTGACAAATACGTCACGACACACCCTGATGTAACTCTTAGCAACACTAAGGTTAAAGAGGGTATGCCAGCTGCTTCAGTGACACAATACAATCATAATTACTCACATAAGTTTCAAGGAGCTCAAAACAAATTTGACAAAAAGACTAATTGGAATAGTTATCAAAACCAAGGTAACTGTTGCGCTAAACTTGTCGCAACTTATACTGTCTATATATTTAATTTTGTAATGCATGGGAAATAACTCATGTAATTGTAGTCGCTTTTTATTTCTACTAGTTGTCTAATCGTGTGACAATAAGTTGCCGATAGTTTGTGTGAACGATTTTGAGTCATCTCCATATACGGAGCGCTCAGGTCGTCAGTTCTTATAAACAGTTGACAATCGCAATATTTCAAGATTCATTTCCTTATTAGGTTCGAATCTGTACGATTGTTCTCCGGAATATTCTTTGGTTCGTAGGTTGGCTGAACACGGTTCGAGTCGCGCTTGTCTGCGCATGTCTGGTCTTGATCGCTTTTTTGCACGAGTTCCGCCCCGACATTCAGAGAGAGTGTGGCAGATGCGTGAGAAGCAAGACGCGTTTTGGTTTGCCAGCGTCTGTGCTTAAACTGTTCAGGAAATAATGTCCTATTCATATTGTTCCTTCGGAGATGATATATCTGTGGTGATTCTTAGGGCTTGGAAGCCTGTGAGTTATATGTTTATTTCCTGAAGTAAAGGTAATGACATTTTTGACATTTATCGATATCTTTCGAGATTGACATTTTGTTTGTAGCCCGATTATAGGCGGGTCTACTCTATGAGAAGTTTTTCGTCAGCTCACGAATCATGTTCGCTGTTACCGCATCGATGGATGCATGTCTTAAGAACTATCTGCCTGCTAAACTTTACTGCTTGTTCCAGATTTGATATCTTGGATAACTAAAGGAATTTGGAGGATTTTTTGAGGACATTATTGATACACTTCAGAAGACGTCCCTGTCTTGCTGAGGTTAGATTTAGGAGAGAGGATCTGATCTCCTATCGTATTGATATCTTCCAGCTGTTATAGAAAGGGATGGAGATTTCCGCCTGAATACATTTACAGCCCTATGATGTACTGAATATGTTGCTGTAACGATGACTGTTTGATTGTACCTATGATGTACCTACCTTCGCGTATACATTTTGTCATGTGGCGTCCACAATAAATTATACAAGAAAACGTCACTAGCTGTTGCAAATCTCATTGACTTTACCCATCGTGAGTTAATGTGACGTCCTGGTGTGGATTGCCCTGTTTGTGATAATAACTGTTTGAATACACATCTGCATCTTACACAAACCAGACTACAGACACCATACTATGTCTTCAACGCCATTCAACATTATGACGTTCAACAAAAATGGTAGTCAACATATGATAGGCAACATTTGGTGGCCATAAGCTGGGTTGGTCTGGTACCAGCATACACGGGGTCCCTTACCCACTTCATTCAACAAGAATTCAACAAACAGCATCCTTCAAGAAATCAACATACAGCATTTTTCAAGACATTCTACATCTACATAAAGAATCCGGAAACTACTCGGCGTTGTCCGGTACCTTCTGGACTTAAAAATTTTTGTTGCAATTTTTGGGAGCCTAAATGACAGTACCCGGCGTTGAGTCATACATTGCCAGTTTAAGCGTGTTGCTGTCCTCCTTGCATCAAGTTGCTGTCGTTTGTGAAGGTCAAGTGCCGGTTGATACGAGTTGTTTTCTCAAGAAGGCCAAGTACCGACTTCAATCAATTTACTATTGGATAAGAGGGTCAAGTGCCGAAACAACACAACATACATTATATCAGAAGCTCAAGTTTACCATCGTCCTGACAGTTACCAAGCAAGATCAACATGTTCGATCAACGTTGGATCTTCTTTCCAGAGAATGCTGATCTTCACATGTTCTTTGCCCTGCTGACGGTTGGATATCAATAAGTTAAGTGGCCTGTTTGTTCGTAAACTGTGCCCTTATACTTCTACTGAGTCTTCTGTGTTTCATCTCATTCTTTTGTTATATGTTATATGTTTATATGTTATTTGTATATTTATATGATTATGTTTCTGCGGGTTTTCGGTTGGGCGGTGTCTCCCTTAGATCATACCACGTCATAGAGGTCGTCTATCGTGAGCGTTTTCTGTAGGGTGTGCAAATTTCCGATACTGGAATTTGCAAAGCGACTTCTGTTGCTATTTTTTGTTAGTTGTGATGACATGTGTTAGTATTGTTTTCGTTATTTTTCACACTCTTTAGTTTTGTTTTGATTTGTTTGTATTTGCTAGCCTACTCTTTTCTATTGTTTAGTTTCATACACCATTTTTGTTTATACACTGTTGTGTCTTGTATTTGTAATATCTTCTCGCAGATATCATCACATTTTTTGTGATATTTCTTTACTTTTCGCTTTATTTTTTGTTGATTTCTGCGAATGTTTTCGTATTGTTGCTAAACCTTTGTTATTGTTTACATTGGTATTGTTTACATTGTTAATGTTTACATTGGTATTGTTTACAGTGTTAATGTTTACATTGCTAGTGTTTACATGGTTGATGTTTACATTGTAGTTGGGTTTACATAGTCATTGGTTACACTAATGGTAATTGAATAATGGATTATGCTGATGCACTACTACTACACTGATGATAAATAAATGATGAATAGTATTGTGCACTATTGAATGGGAAGTGCACCTATGATCAAGAGTTGATTGATGATATTTCAACAAGGTCTATACACAAGTTCTTTGATCTAAGACTTGTTTCCAACAAAGATTTGGATAATAATATAGTGTTGTGAGTAAGCAAGTGCTTCATTTAAGACTTGCTATAATTAAATTTGAAATTAATTAATTAATTATTTCAGGTTGTGGACTCATATTATTACTCATCATGTCTACATTCGAGCACTTTATTGAGCAGGGTAAATTGCTTGGGAAGACTGGTGATAAGTTAGAAGAATTTGCGACTTCTCAATATGCCAAGGTATTGAAGTCGGAGGAAAAGAAAATGAAGGAGCTAACTGAACAAAAGAAAATAGAAGCTGAGAATTTAAAACTGCAGATGCAGGTGGATGAAAAAAGATTCCAAATGGAAATGGAAAAACAAAAAAGAGAAGCAGAAGCAAAAGCTGAAGAGAAGAGACTACAGATTGAGTCTGAAAATAAAAAACTTGAAATAGAGGCTGAAAATAAAAGACTTGAAAAAGAGGCTGAAAATAAAATACTTGAAATAGAGGCTGAAAATAAAAGACTTGAAAAAGAGGCTGAAAATAAAAGACTTGAAAAAGAGGCTGAAAATAAAATACTTGAAATAGAGGCTGAAAATAAAAGACTTGAAAAAGAGGCTGAAAATAAAAGACTTGAAAAAGAGGCTGAAAATAAAAGACTTGAAAAAGAGGCTGAAAATAAAAGACTTGAAAAAGAGGCTGAAAATAAAAGACTTGAAATAGAGGCTGAAAATAAAAGATTAGAAAAACAAGCTGAAGCTGAAGAAAGGAAGTTACAAAGAGAGGCTGATGAGAGAAAAGCAAAAATGGAGCATGAAGAAAAACTCTTAGCTTTGGAAGTTGAGAAATTAAAGGTGATGAACATGGGTAATGCTAATGATGCAAATAAGGTCTCAGATAAGACTAATGCAAGCACTTTCAAGCTTAATCTACCACCATTCAATGCTTCCATCGACGATATAACATTCTATCTGGACAGATTTGAAACTTCATGTAAAGTACATAACATAAATAAATCATTGCAGGTTTATCATTTGTCCAAGATACTTAGAGGTGATGCTTTGAGTATGTTAAGTATGGTAGATGAGCCTGACAAGAACAACTATGATGTTGTCAGGGCTATGTTGTTAAAGAAATACCAACTTGACGAAGACGGCTATCGTCTTCAATTTAAAAATATGTTGCCAGAAACTGGAATGCAATTCTCTGAATTTATTTCAAAGATACGTCTTACTTTTTCACGTTGGGTGGAGCTGTCTAAGATAGAAAAAACTTATGAAGGACTTATAGACTTAATACTTAGAGACAAAGTCATGTCTTCTGTTAATGAGTCTTTCCTTGCTTTCCTTCACGAACGTAAACCTAAAACAATAAAAGAAATGGAAGATTTATGTAGCCAGTATATAACTGCGCATCCTCACGTAACCATTGGTAACGCTAAAGTAAAAGAATGTCTGCCAGTTGCTTCGGCAGCACCTTATGGTCAAAACTCTAGTCATATATTCCAACAAAATTTTGATAGGAAAAGTAACCGTAGTTACGGTCAAAATTATGGAAATCAATTTCAGGGTGATTCTTCTTCGAAGAATTGGAGACGAGCTGACAGTCCTCGTTACTTCCAACCTAATAATTTTAGGCATTTCAGAAGAGGATATGGTAACAGAGGCTTTTCCTCGTGTAGACCTCAAAACCAAACAAATAGATGTTCACATCAATGTGGATATGATAATAATCATGGAAACTGTAGTTCAAAACAGGATAACAGTTATAATAGATACACTAATAACTACAGAAACAATAATAACAGTGATAACTTCAGAGGTAATAGTAGTCGCGGTAGATCTCAATACAAAAAAAAGAGATATCAGCAGGCTAACTCTGTTCAACAAGAATCTCAGGGAGCTTGTAATCAGGTTTCTGATAATAAAAACTCTGACGCTGTCACTTGTTCTTCTTTTGACTTTGGGAGAGCAAACAAATGCCCCCAATGCAGTACTCTGTTCGAACCGACTACAATATCGACTTTGAGTTGTGGTCACCCTCTCCCCGCTCTTCCTGCTTCGGTTGCACATGACGGGAGAGGTTCTCTAATCCTACATAAGGGTCTTGTTAATAATACTCCGGTCTCACTACTTTTCGATTCCGGATGCACCACTATTGGTGTTAGACAATCGCTTGTAGATCCATCTTGTGCTACAGGAAGGGTTATTAAATGTGTCACATTTGGCGGCGCTCTAGAGAAATATCCTACTGCTGTAATTCGCATTGCCACTCCTTTCTTTACTGGAGATGTGCATGCTTGTCTCTTACCTAATCCTATTGCGCACCTTATTATTGGTCGTATTCACGGAGTTAGGGAGTGTACCCCACAGCAGATTGCTGCTTGGGAAGATAATAACATGCAAGCTACAAATGCAGTAGTTACAAGAGCACAAGCTCTACAAACACCACAAACTTCGTTGAATAATGATAATGAAGTTCATAGCCAAGATAGTACCTTGGTTATTTCTCGTGACTCGTTCATAAAATTACAAGAAGAAGATCCTACGCTAAAAAAAATTCTTCATTCTTGCGAAGAAAGGTGATCCAAATAAGGATACACAAAGAAAATCTTGGATAGCAATGAAAAACGGCGTACTTGTACGTATGGTACAAGACTCGGCTACGTCAGCACATTCGCAAATTCTTGTTCCCAAGAGTATGAGAGTGCAAATATTGCAACATGCTCATGACTCGCAATGTGCTGGACATATGGGATTTTCCCGTACAAAGTCGAGAGTCCTTGCGGCTTTCTTTTGGCCCTTTGTTAACAAGGACATTCGTATATACTGCCGATCATGTCAGGTATGTCAGGAGGTCAAATCTAGAGGACCACGACATGCTGCGCCTATCCAGGCTGCTGACATCCCTATTCGGCCATTTCAGAAAATGGCCATAGATATTATTGGCCCTTTTAAAATAAAGTCGGCCAGAGGACATCAGTTTATCCTTACATGTGTCGATATGTGCACACGTTGGCCAGAGGCTAACCCTCTACAGAGCATATCTACTATAGATATTGCAGATGCTCTTTGGCTGATATTTTCTCGCTTGGGGTTCCCCAGAGAAATACTGTCAGACCATGGCACTCAACTCATATCTGATACTATGTCTCAAGTAATGTCTACCTTACACATTAAAAGATCTCTCAGTAGCATCTATCATCCTATGTCTAATGGGTTAGTTGAGCGTCTGAATAGAACGCTCAAGACTTTACTTGGTAAGATAACTGAAGATCATCCTCAAGATTGGGACAGGGTTTTACCCGCGGCTCTCTTTGCCTATAGAGAGGTCCCAAACGAACACACAGGATTTTCTCCCTTTGAACTTGTCTTTGGCGCGCGTCCGCGCGGCCCTATGTCTTTGTTACACGATCTCATCACTGCCGATGATATTAGTGATGACACTCAATCCTCATATGAGTATGTAATTGCTCTTAGGCAAAAGATCATTGAGGCATGCAAACTAGCGACTGCTTCGTCAGAAATTGCTAAAGAAAAAGCAAAGCAGTTTGCTAACAAGAACAGATGTCTACGACAACTTTGTCCAGGTGACAAAGCATTCGTCCTACTCCCCAGTAGGGAAAATAGACTTCTGATTGCATGGAAAGGTCCATATGCAATAGTCTCACGAATTTCCGATGTTGACTATGTGGTCGATATAGATGGAAAGCATAAAACTTTCCATATCAACATGCTGACGGAATTTCATGAGCGTCCAGACTATTTGCTGCCTATTTTCCAGGCAACGGACGATTCTTCTGTACCTCATGGTCATTACTCATCCCTGTCTGTCATACAGGATGAGGAATCGGTTTTTTACTGATGTCGATCTTCCTCTTCCAGTGGTTCCACTACATTCCATGGAATCTTGGAAAGATGTCTCCATTTCTCCTAATCTTTCTGTTGATGAACATCGTCAAGTCTCGTCGATGTTACAGACATTTAAGGATGTTCTGACCGACATCCCTGGTCACACGCATGTCATAGAACATGACATAATTCTTACCGACAATAATCCTATTAGGGTTAGGCCTTATCCTATCCCTATACACTTTCAGTCACAAGTGGAAAAGGAATTGGATGAAATGATTCAATTAAACATAATTGAACCATCGACTTCTCCATATTCTTCTTCCATGGTTATTGTTCGGAAGAAAGATAAGAACATACGAATTTGCGTTGATTATCGCAAATTAAATCAAGTCACAAAGTTCGATGCTGAACCTATGCCTTTACTAGAAGATCTACTTATTAGACTTTCTAATTCTAGATTCTTCACTAAACTTGACTTGTCTAAAGGTTATTGGCAAGTGCCTTTAGCAGATCATGCCAAACCTCTTACTGCTTTCTCAACACCTAGGGGTCTATTTCAATGGAATGTTATGCCTTTCGGTCTTATGAACGCCCCTGCTACTTTCGTTCGCATGATGCGTCGAATTCTTTCTCATCGTTCAGACGTCATCGCATACTTAGATGATATCTGTCTCTTCAGTGATTCCTGGGAAGATCACTATTTGCGTTTATATGACCTACTGTCCACTCTACGTGAGTTTAATTTGACAGCAAAACCCTCTAAAGCCTATGTTGGTTTTGGTGAAATCTCTTTCCTGGGTCATCATGTTGGTCATGGTCTCTTGAAGACAGAAGACCACAATACTTCGAAAATATTGAACATCTCGGTACCTAAAACGAAGAAACAGGTCCGTAGTCTCGTGGGTCTAATTCAATTCTATGGGAGATTCATCCCGAATCTATCTTCGATCATGGCACCTCTCTCACCTTTGTTGAAGAAAGGGTCGCCTAATCTGGTTCGTTGGTCTCAGGAATGTCAATCTTCCTTAGACCAGATCAAGAAAATATTTTCTTCTCCTCCCATCCTAAGATTACCTACTCTTGATAGGACTTTTGTTCTTCGAAGTGATGCTTCATCCACTGGGATCGGAGCAGCACTTATGCAGGAATATGCTGAAACTCTGCATCCTGTTATGTACATTTCTAGAAAACTAAATGCGGCAGAGAGGAACTACTCGGTTTTAGACCGTGAATTGTTGGCTATGGTTTGGGCAATTCTCAAACTATAAAGATTCCTCCTGGGCGCACATTTCATTCTAGAAACTGATCAGAAAGCTCTTACAGCTATTCAGACTAAGAACTTGAAGAGTTCGAGATCAACTCGATATGCTATTGCTCTTCAACCTTTTCACTTCACGGTACGAGCTATCCGTGGGTTGGATAATGTGATGGCTGACATTCTGTCTAGATGCCCACATGATTCCAACTAATACTTCTGTCCTATTTCTAGATATACGACAGAGTCATAACACACCTATATTACTACTATACATTAGCACATCTGTCCTCACTTTGGGTGAACACATACTATTGTGCTTTGTTATCATCTTCTTCTGTTCCCATCTTTAATATAAGAAGAAGACTGAGTAGTTAATATAAGGGCCGAAAGTTTACTCGGCCACATTTGTTCATAATAATGTATTGTATAGTATGAAACATAATGGCTATTAAATAGAATTATATTGGTTGTTTTTTTTCTCAGCATGTCATTGATGATCTGAGAAGCTACCTTTCTGTTGTCAAACATGGAGAGTTCCACATTGTGTATTTACCCTTGGAACTACAGGAGATGTGTCCTGGATCGTCATTTATGTTTAATTTCATTATATAATGATATTATTAAACATGTAGATAATGTACTATTTAGCATTCAATATCAGAGGTGTACATTCATTCTAAGCGGTATTAGAGTATGACACCGCTATTTGATTATAATGATATGAACTTGCATATTTATATTGTATTTTCATGCAAGCGTAGTGTGTGTTGGTGGCACCTCCCCGATATCTATTTTTTGAATCAGATTTTTTATCTGTTGAGAAATATTCTCACCAGACACTTTATGTGTCAATTTAGCCTCATATTAGGCTGTGCAATTACATATCCTCGCATAATTCGTGCGTTGTTAATCCGCTTTTGGTTTTACCCTTGGATAATTTTTAAAAAAAAATGTTGCACATTTTTTTTTATCGGGAGGTTGCGGTAATGTTGCGCTAAGCTTGTCGCAACTTATACTGTCTATATATTTAATTTTGTAATGCATGGGAAATAACTCATGTAATTGTAGTCACTTTTTATTTCTACTAGTTGTCTAATCGTGTGACGATAAGTTGCCGATAGTTTGTGTGAACGATTTTGAGTCATCTCCATATACGGAGCGCTCAGGTCGTCAGTTCTTATAAACAGTTGACAATCGCAATGTTTCAAGATTCATTTCCTTATTAGGTTCGAATCTGGACGATTGTTCTCCAGAATATTCTTTGGTTCGTAGGTTGGCTGAACACGGTTCGAGTCGCGCTTGTCTGCGCATGTCTTGTCTTGATCGTTTTTTGCACGAGTTCCGCCCCGTCATTCAGAGAGTGTGGCAGATGCGTGAGAAGCAAGACGCGTTTTGGTTTGCCAGCGTCTGTGCTTAAACTGTTCAGGAAATAATGTCCTATTCATATTGTTCCTTCGGAGATGATATATCTGTGGTGATTCTTAGGGCTTGGAAGCCTGTGAGTTATATGTTTATTTCCTGAAGTAAAGGTAATGACATTTTTGACATTTATCGATATCTTTCGAGATTGACATTTTGTTTGTAGCCCGATTATAGGCGGGTCTACGCTATGAGAAGTTTTTCGTCAGCTCACGAATCATGTTCGCTGTTACCGCATCGATGGATGCATGTCTTAAGAACTATCTGCCTGCTAAACTTTACTGCTTGTTCCAGATTTGATATCTTGGATAACTAAAGGAATTTGGAGGATTTTTTGAGGACATTATTGATACACTTCAGAAGACGTCCTTGTCTTGCTGAGGTTAGATTTAGGAGAGAGGATCTGATCTCCTATCGTATTGATATCTTCCAGCTGTTATAGAAAGGGATGGAGATTTCCGCCTGAATACATTTACAGCCCTATGATGTACTGAATATGTTGCTGTAACAATGACTGTTTGATTGTACCTATGATGTACCTACCTTCGCGTATACATTTTGTCATGTGGCGTCCACAATAAATTATACAAGAAAACGTCACTAGCTGTTGCAAATCTCATTGACTTTACCCATCGTGAGTTAATGTGACGTCCTGGTGTGGATTGCCCTGTTTGTGATAATAACTGTTTGAATACACATCTGCATCTTACACAAACCAGACTACAGACACCATACTATGTCTTCAACGCCATTCAACATTATGACGTTCAACAAAAATGGTAGTCAACATATGATAGGCAACAGTAACCAGTCGAATCAGGGTTCTTCTTCGAAGAACTGGAATCGTGCTGACAGTCCTCGATACAGGGGTGGCCATAATTACAGAAATTTCCGCAAAGGAAGTCACTATAGGAACTACCCAAGTTTTCCTTCATGGAAACAACAAAACCAACATTACAGAGATACTCATTATAATGAGCATGATGATTATGATCATGAACATTATGATTCAAACCCAAACAGGGGTTATAACAGAGGAAATAATAATAACTATAGAGGTTATAATAATCGGGGTAGATCACAATACAAAAGACATAAATTTCATTACCAGGCTAACTCTGCACAGCAAGAGCTCCATGAAGCCGGTAATCAAAATAATGATAAGAAAGACTCTAATAATGTAGGATGTTCTGCTTTTGATTTTGGTAGAGCATCTCAGTGCTCCCAATGCAAAACATTATTCGATCCAACCACAGTTTCTACTTTAAGCTGTGGTCATCCTCTTCCCGCTCTTCCTGCGTCAGTCGCGCATGATGGAAGAGGCGCTCTTGTCTTCAATAGAGGTCTAGTAGAGGGTACTCCGGTATCAATTCTTTTCGATTCGGGGTGCACTACCATTGGTGTGAGGCAGTCACTCGTAGATCCTTCTCGAGCCAATGGCAAAGTAATCAAATGCGTAACATTTGGTGGCACATTGGAGAAGTAATCTACTGCCATTATCAATATTGCTACTCCCTTCTTTACAGGAGATGTGCACGCATGTCTTCTGCCGAATCCGATCGCTGATCTTATCATCGGTCGCATTCATGGAGTGAAAGAATGTACTCCGCAACAAATTGCTGATTGGGAAAATAATAATACGCAAGCTGCTAATGCTGTAGTCACTAGAGCTCAAGCTCTTAACATGCCTCAATCTTCGCCTTCCGAAGATAATGATGCGCAGAACCAAGATGATCCCTTGGAAATTTCTCGCGACTCATTTATAAAAAAGCAAGAAGATGATCCTACTCTTAAAAAATTCTTCACGCTAGCAACAACAGGTGATCCGAATAAAGATACAAATCGTAAATCTTGGATTACGATGAAGAATGGCGTACTTGTACGTATGGTACAAGACTCCGCTAAGTCCATTCATTCTCAAATTCTTGTGCCCAAAAATATGAGAGTTAAAATCTTACAGCACGCTCATGATTCTCAATGTGCTGGGCATATGGGTTTTTCCCGTACTAAATCTAGAGTTCTTGCGTCTTTTTTTTTGGCCTTTTGTGAACAGGGACATACGAATCTATTGTCGATCTTGTACGGTATGTCAAGAAGTTAAATCCAAAGGTCCACGCCATGCTGCACCTATTCAGGCTGCAGATATTCCAATTCGACCATTTCAAAAAATGGCGATAGACATCATTGGTCCATTTAAGATAAAGTCTGCTAGAGGACACCAATTTATCTTGACGTGTGTTGATATGTGCACACGTTGGCCAGAGGCTGTTCCTCTAAAGAGCATAACTACTGCTGATATTGCAGATGCTCTTTGGCTAATATTTTCTCGTCTGGGATTTCCAGCAGAAATATTATCAGACCATGGTACTCAACTCATATCGGATACCATGTCTCAAGTAATGGCGACTCTACAGATAGAGAGATCTCTGAGTAGTATTTATCATCCTATGTCTAATGGGATGGTAGAACGTCTGAATAGGACTCTCAAAAACCTATTAGGAAAGATAACTGAAGATCATCCTCAAGAATGGGACAGGGTTTTACCCGCGGCTCTCTTTGCATACAGAGAGGTCGCCAACGAACATACAGGATTTTCTCCCTTTGAACTTGTCTTTGGTGCGAAACCGCGAGGTCCTATGTCCTTACTTCATGACCTTATAACTGCTGATAATATTGTCGACGACACAAAATCCTCTTACGAATATGTCATTGCGCTTAGACACAAGATTATTGAAGCATGCAAATTGGCAACTGCTTCTTCTGAATTTGCGAAACAGAAGGCAAGGCATTTGCCAATAAGAAGAGATGCTTACGACAACTTTGTCCAGGTGACAAAGCATGTGTCTTGCTACCTTGTAGGGAAAACAGACTTCTTATTTCTTGGAAAGGTCCGTACGATGTAATATCAAAAGTTTCCGATGTTAACTATATCGTCGATGTTGACGGGAAGCATAAAACCTTCCACATCAATATGCTTGCGGAATTCCATGAACGTCCGGATTATTTACAACCTGTTTTCCAGGCAACGGACGATTCTCCAGTCCAACATGGACATTACTCATCACTGTCAGTAATACAGGATGAGGAAACGAGTTTCTCGGATGGATGTGAAGAGTTGGATTTCCGATGAAATCCACTTCATTCTAATTCTTGAATCATTGAGAAAAAATGTTACGGTTGCTCTCCCGAGTAAATCTCTAGTGACGAAATTTGAAACAAGTTTCTACTATGTTACTAGACTATCGAATTCCCATTTTTCGGGACTTGTCCTTAGGGACAGTTTCCTGGAACACGCCAAACTGATGTTTTGAACATGAATTTTTATTCTTACTGAACGACTACATTTGTCGTAAATTTATTTTGAGAGAAAAGAGTCTTAGAAATAGTGGTCCGGTTTAGAGTGAAAAATGATGATGGAAAGCTCAGTGATAGAAAATGTAGAGATTTAATAGTTGCTTCACAGCGAGCTGGAGGAGAGTAAAGACAGACTTATTTACGACAAATCGTTTCTCTCAATCTTCTCTTTCACTCTCCTGGTCAAACAATTAGTTGCCAGTTTTCCAGACCCGCATCTGCGCGCACACCGATTTGGTGTTTTTTCACACACACAGGCGACGTTGATACAAACTATATTAAACGAATAAGGGAAAAGTTGGGCTGTGGGTATATCCAACACACAGAACTAAATGAGTTTATGTGATTTTATTCACTTTAAACATCAATCACTAAAAATATCAGATATTACATAAATTATCATAAGTACACAAATGCAAATAACAAGTTTGGAAGGGGTGAAGAAGATTGGTATCGACTAAGCCCTTCCCGCTTATTAGACATAGATAAACCCAGTCCAAAGATAGATAATATCAGGAACATGGGTACGTTAACCTAACAGTAAAGTTAATTACTCTGAAAAAAAGGTGTTACCAAATTTAGGTATAGGTGATAGAAAAAAAAACCTGTTCTTCCCAGCTGTTCTTCCCTTTACTAAGCAAATGGAAAGGAGGTGGTTTTAAACAGAGTTAACAAATTATCCACTATCCCACTTAAAGGAACAATGTAGGGTATACAGAAAAGATATATATTACCAGGTAAGCAAGTTAACAAAATGGTCACACAAAAGAATTAATTTCCTGTCATTCATACACGCGCTAGCAAAGGCCTTCACTCATCTTGCTCTCACTTAACGATTGTGAAAAAATCTTGCACTCCATAGAATAACACAACAGCAGTTACACCTCAAACTAAATGTATGAGTGTTTGTTCAAGTTCTAGCCCCAGATTAGCGGGTAGGCGGTCAGCACATAAAAGGATCCCGTAATCGCTGGAAAATGAATCTGTAGTTGTGTCTCTTTTCTTAATAACAGTTTCTATGGGAGGGCACGGTCTCTGCTAACGGGGTGAGGATGGTGTGGTCTATTTGACTATGCCGCTGATAATAAAATTCTTACGCGTGCTGGTACACTTTATCCGTGAGGTATGGTTTAAGTCCAGTGAGAAAACTAGTCACATCACTGTTCAGGAAATTATGAATTATCTCTCTGTGTCAGTAAACTAACAAAGCTCGGGCCAGTGTTCTTCTTCCCGTTACGACTTAAGTTGTTTGATGGTGCGTTAAATTTGTCTTTGGGTGTGCTTTCTTTGCTATAAGTTAGATAGCGGAATTCCAAACATAGAATCGCCTCAAAGATTAAAAATTTACACAGTCTCAACAAGTTCTGCGTCAGGGGAACTCTACACACTGTTTATGCTTTGCCTTGCTTAGATTGATTTCTTTATTGCTTTCTTAATGCTGGGATCGCACAGGTTACGATCACTCTGGATGAAAGAAAAAAAAGACATGTAATATACCGAAAACAAATAACCTTCTAAAGCGCGATGAATTTCCCGTTAAGCCTATAATACACTCGAGTATTTAATTATGTATTTAATAAACACTGCGCGAATTCTAGTGGTTAAAAACCCACATCTATAAAACTAGGACTTAACTGAATTTATTAATTATAAATTCCTTCGCGACTTTAAAAGTTAATTTAAGCATCTATTATCTTTTGAAATAATATAATAGATAGATCATTATATTTACCACTGGAACTATTGAGATGGTTTAATTTAATAGATTTAAATTAACACAAACTCCATTGAAATAGAATGACTGAACTAGACCACTGATCACTTTACACAATATATATATATATATATATTACCGCTCTGCACAGAATAGAAAACACTGCAAATATATATATAAAATCCAGGGGAAAATCTATAACAAGATTTCAATAAAGCTAGTGCTTCTGTAAAGGTCTGGCCAGCGAGTGATAACGTGTCTAGTTCTTCATGGTCTATTTAGCTAAAATGGAATGTAAGTTGAGTGGGACATGATAAACTTGACAACTTATTTGATCTCACGAACTTTTGGGGATCTGACCGCCAAATCAAGAGAAGAAGCCGCCCCCTGGTCTTCGTATCCGCTCGCTGCTGCCCGTTTCGCTTTCCCCCGTTCGCTCGGTTGCGATTGACACCGAGACGCGAAATTAGCGGCAAGTAACTGCGTCTCGTATCAGGGACCACTACTGTCTTTGATAGCGCCGATAGTCTCCCCTAAAATCCCTCGGTCTGACTCTTTGATCTCGTGCCGCCTACTAAATGAGTCCCGGTGGAATGAGTTCTGGCAAACGAAAAGTTACAACAAATGTTCAGGGGTTCTAATGTTATGAAAAGCTAAAAGTCCCTTTAAATCATCCATCATATCAGGGAGAATTCACTTGTCAAACTAGACGTACGTCACAACCATAATCCTATAAGAGTCAGACCGTATACTATCCCGATACATTTTCAAGCACAGGTTGAGAAAGAGTTGGATGAGATGATAGATTTGAAAATAATTGAACCATCCACATCAGCATATTCTTCGCCGATGGTTATTGTACGAAAAAAAGACAATAACATACGTCTTTGCGTTGATTATCGCAAATTGAACCAAGTGACGAAATTTGATGCTGAACCTATGCCTTTACTAGAAGAGCTACTTACTAGACTATCGAAATCTCATTTCTTCACTAAACTTGATTTGTCTAATGGATATTGGCAAGTTCCACTATCCGAACACGCCAAACCGTTTTCTGCTTTTTCGACACCTAGGGGTCTATTCCAATGGAATTTCATGCCTTTCGGCCTTATGAACGCCCCTGCAACATTCGTATGCATGATGCATCGAATCCTATCTCATCGCTCAGATGTCATTGCATATCTTGATGACATCTGTCTTTTCAGTGATACTTGGGAAGATCACTATAACGGGTTAAATGAACTATTGTCTATCTTACGCGAGCATAACCTGACAGCGAAACCATCTAAAGCCTGTATTGGTTTTAGCGAAATATCTTTTTTAGGTCACCGTGTTGGTCACGGTTTCCTAAAAACAGAGGACCATAATACAAGTAAGATACTTAACATTTCTATTCCTAAGACTAAAAAGCAAGTGCGAAGTCTCTTGGGTCTAATACAATTTTATGGACGATTCATCCCGAATCTGTCCTCGATCATGTCACCTCTTTCTTCATTGCTAAAGAAAGGGTCTCCTAATATAGTCCATTGGACTCAAGAATGTAAATCCTCCTTGGATAAAATTAAAACTATGTTTTCTACTTCACCTATTTTAGTGTTACCTACTAAAGATAAGACATTTATTCTTCGTAGTGACGCTTCATCCACAGGGATTGGAGTAGCACTAATGCAAGAGTACTCTGGAACTCTGCACTTTGTGATGTATATTTCTCGAAAACTAAATGCCGAGGAGAAGAATTACTCGGTCCTAGACCGTGAATTATTGGCTATGGTTTGGTCAATCCTTAAACTTCAAAGATTTCTTCTTGGCGCGCATTTCATTGTGGAAACTGACCAGAAAGCTCTTACAGCTATTCAGAGTAAAAATCTGAATAGCGCGAGATCAACGCAATACGCGATTGCTCTTCAGCCTTTTCATTTTTCGGTGCGAGCTATCCGTGGGTCAGAAAATGTGATGGCAGACATCTTGTCTAGATGCCCACATGATTCCACCTAACTGTTAGATCCTGAGATTTCTAACATGTCTAACTTTACTACAGTTTTTTTTCCTATGTTAAAATGGGTACACATATGTAATATGGCATATATTGATTGTATCACTACTTAGTGGTTCATTGATGCATATTCACCGCTGGTCTTTTGATGTTCTTCTTCTGTGGTAATCATGATTTTAAGATACCTAAGATGAAATATTTTGGATAATCTGTTGTAGAAATTGTGGCAGAGCCAATATTGTAGTATGCGTGGGTGACACCTCTCTGGAAATATTTATACTCAGAGAAAGACTTTCTCTGGATTCTAAGATATATTCTAATTTGTCGTACCATAGGACGACTTAGCCTTACATTAGGCGTTACATTTGTTTGGAATGCTTATCATCTGCGCATTATCATTCGTGCGTTGTGAGCCTATTGTATGTTGCTCCTAGATGTATTTCAAAAAAAAAAGTACCATTTTTTCCCCGGGGGGGTGTGGTAATCTGTTGCGCACATATTCTTTTGTATGGAATTGTGTGACGCACGGATTACGTCAGTGAGGCATACAATTCATCCTGTATGTCTATTTAATATGGAAAAATATATTACTTACTTACTTAGTCGTTCCCCTTCTACCGTGAGATGTAGAGGTTTGGAAGAGAGAGCGCCAGACTATCCTATCGGCTGTCTTCCTCCTGGCCTGGTTCAATTCTAGTCCTCGATCCTTCAAAGATTGTCTAATGTTGTCCTCCCAGCGGACTCTGGGTCGTCCTCGGGGTCTGGATCCTTGGCTCTTTGTTTCCCATGCTTGTCGTGGTATCCGATCTTCTCCCATTCTGCAGACATGGCCAAGCCATCTTAATTGGGACTGTTCTACTTGGGTCTGCAGGGGGTAGGATTTAAGGCCTTGACGTATCGTCTGGTTGCGTACCATGTCTCTTCTTGTTACTTCAACCACCTTCCTCGGATACCTCATTTCTGAGGTTTGGATCTGGCTTTTATGGGTTGTAGTCATTGCCCATGACTCGCATCCGTATGTCAAGACTGGGACATAGGTGGAGCGGTATACAGCCATCTTCGTTTTCTTACCAACCTCTCTCTTGCTGAGGAATCCTCGATTTATGGCCTGAAAAAAGTCTCCCAGCTGCTGCTTTTCGAGTGGCCAACTCTTCTTTGATGCCTCCCTTTCGGTCTATAATAGCTCCGAGGTATTTAAAGTGGTCGACCTGCTCCAGGACCTGTTCTCCCAGCTTAATCTGATGTTTTCTTTCTTCTCGTGATATCACCATGGATTTTGTTTTAGAGCTGCTTATGACCATCCCTCTCTTCTCCAGCTCTTCCTTCCAGACTTGCAGGTTGGATTGGAGATGTGCTTCTGATTTAGCAATCAGGGCAACATCATCAGCAAATGCCAGCTCCGAAATATAGACCTGTCTCATCTTCCAGTACCCCACTGAATACTTTCTTGTTCTCTCCTTACATGCCTTGATGACATCGTCCATAAGGAGTATGAAGAGGTAAGGTGATAGGATATCACCTTGTCTTACACCAGTGGTGGTCCTGAACTCTTCCGACTTATGGTTTGCTGTCCTCACATAATTTCTGCAAGACTTGTAGAAGCTCTGTATAGCTTGAATCAGAGGTGCTGGAATATTCTTCCTTGCCAAACAGTCCCAAAGTTTGCTCCAGGGGACCCTGTCAAACGCCTTTTCCAGATCTATGAAACAAAGATGCATCTCACTCTTATACTCAAGGGCCTTTTCACTCAGCTGTCTGAGTGTGAAGATTAGGTCTTGAGTACTTCGGTTTGCTCGGAATCCGCACTGGACCTCATCCAATTGTGGCTCTGCTAGGCGTCGGAGTCTCTGCTCTAGGATTCTAGAGTAGATTTTACCTGGGACACTGAGAAGGGATATGCCTCTATGGTTTCCACACTGTCGATTGTCTCCCTTTTTGAAAATTGGTGTTATGATGGCAATCTCCCAATCCTTTGGTATTGTCTTGTTGTACCACGCTGCCTGTAAAACCCTTAAGAGTAATAGGTCGCCTGATGCTCCCATGAACTTAACCATTTCTGGTGTTATACCATCATGCCCTGCTGCTTTGCCCATCTTGATTTTCTCCAGTGCTGCCTTCAGTTCTTCCATCTTTATGTCATCTTCACCATCATTGGTTTTCTCTTCTGTGCTAGTGTTTATCATTTCTGATGCTTCACCATGCTCACCATCCAGGAGGAAAAATATATATTTGTATTTATTGAGTGTACGAAAATGCTTTCCTTTGTAAAGCTAGATAATCCATGATTGGTTAATACTTTTGATTATGTGGATGATCTCCCTTGAATATTGATTTAGCGTATGAATACCGAATTTATGTCATTTCTCATTTGTTAGGGCCAGAAAATAGATTGATTTTGCTTAGAATGTTTATGGCCAGAATTCATATGTATTACTTGTCTAGTGCAAGAAGATTCAGTCTTATATCGTATATCTTCGTATGTTTAGGTCAGACTATATTCTTTGTGCCGAACTCTGGGGCAGGTATTCGTTGTCCTACGGAGGCGTACTGAGTCTCGACAAAGCCGGTTGAGAATGGCCGTGTGTATTTTTGGGCTGGTCCTGTTAAAGGTTGAAAAGTGATTTGTGAATGATTTTTCAGAAGGAGATAGTGTCTCTGCGAGATTCTATTGTCAGAGATTCTCCTCATGCCCTTTATTATTAATTCGGACTCCAGGTAATACCAGACCCTTCTTTTTGATGATCTCTATTTTGGTTAGACCTGGATGGACATCATGTTTCGAGCATCGTTGGTCGTTTATATATACAGTTGAAGATGACAGGTTTCCCAACAGAGCTTATGTCTACATGAAGCAACCTTATTAATGTGGAACTGTAGGGAAACTCTATGAAATTATTGATATTCAAATTGTGAATTAACTTTGGCTTATCATTATCCTTCTTCTGGGTGAGTGAGCAAAACTCAGGAAGGTAGCCATCTTGTATTCTTGTCATCGTTATGGATCACTGTCAAAAGAACAGTATATCAAACTTATTATCGGACAGTGATATGGAGATCTTATTAATATGAAAACCCCTATCGTGGTTTAACTTTGTTACATAAACATTTGATATATGCCGCTTGAGAACTTAGCCAAGGAAAAGGTTCGTCCAGTGAACTCTTTATATGTTTACACACCCACACCCACTGATGCGTTCAGTCAGTTAGGGGATATGGCAATAGTCTGCCAGAACATTGAATGATTACCTTATATCGCCCATCATATTTGAATGCTGCATGAAATATGATCTACTATTCAAATGCCTAATGATGTACATGTCAACATGTTCCTACGACTATGTTCCGTGCTGTCCAGATGTGTGCGTCCTTATTAAACAGTGTGAAATGTCAGCTGTAGTTCCAGTCATCATTGACTTGCATAAGAGTGTGTGAGTGTAATATTATCAAGTGGTCAACTACACAGAACCATTCCACCATTCGCGTTACCTGACACTCCCACTCTGTGTCAACATGACCGGTTGATTCAACTATGCAGTGGTAACCCAAAGAAGACCTTCTTCACTGATGACCAGTACACGACCCCGAAAATATCACCACTTTTCAAGTATGTCTTAATGTTTTGCCTCTGCTGGTCATATTTTTTGCATTCCACCAGAAAGTGTCTAATTGTGTTTGGTTCTTGACACTTTTCACATGTGGGTTCCTCAGTCATGAAATATCCAGTTCCAAGCTTGAGCCTCAGCAATATTTTTTTAATTGGTATTTTTAGTTCATCTTGTATTTGACATTTTTTGCTTGGTTTTTTTTTTGGATTTTATATGAGTGTCTTGCTTTTTTACTTTGGTCCCATGCTGTTATCCACTCTTTAGTTATTGCTTGAGCAATTAAGCTCTTAATTTCAAACTTCCCTAAGCCTACTTCAATTTTGTTATAGCTAGTTCTTCCCCCTTTGGCTTCTTTGTCTGCAAGCTCATTTCCTGCTATCCCCACATGTGATGGTATCCATGTTAGTGTTGCATTGCATCCTATAGTGTGCAGATATGTATTAACCTGTAGTATTTCCTCTATAATATCTGGCCTGCTACATTCATTTCTGTTTCTGATAGCTAATACTGATGAAAGGGAATCTGTGAGAATGGTTACTTTAGTTGGTGGGTTTTCTGCAGCTATTTCTAAAGCTTTTAGGATTGCCACTAATTCTGCTGTAAAGATGGATGTATTACCTGTTACATTGTATCTTTTATAAATTTTTAACTTTGGTATTGCTAATACTGCTCCTAATTGTCCTTCTTCATCTTTTGACCCATCTGTATATATAGTTAGGCTATTATTTATATACCGTTCTATGTACTCTAGTGCTTTATTTTTTGCTGAGATTATGTCGTTAGATTTGCTTATGATCTTTGATAAGTGGTAGTCAGTTTCTGGCACTTTTAGTTCCTATGGTGGGATCTTTGCTTTATACTGAGCACTACTGTTTATCATATTAAATAGGTTTGGGTGTGATCCACTTCATCCATTGTTTTCCACCCTAACGGGTATCTATTATGGTATAATGGAATGTGGCCTATGTACTGGTTACCCCTATCAAAGGTCTTGTGTGCTGGGTGAGTTGGATCTTTTCTACTCTTGCCCAGTAACTGAATCTCAGTTCTTTTCTCCTCAGCTCCAGGGGTATAATGCCCAGCGCTACTTCTAATGCCTCTGCTGATGTTCCCTTCGAGGCACCTGCTATTATTGACAGTGCTTGGTTTTGGACTGTGTCTAGTTTTTCATTATTGCTCGGGGCGGCTGATGCATAGACAACACTGGCAGTCAAGTTTGCCCCTAATAAATGATTTATAGAAGGTTAACATTGTCTTATTGCAGGCTCCCCAACCACTTCCTTTCATATATCTTAGCATGTTAATAAGTCCCCTACTACTTTGCACTAATAGGTCTATGTGTTTGTTCCAGTTTAGTTGCTGGTCTAGTACCATACCAAGAAATCTAGTTGATTTTGCTGTGCATACATTTTGCTCACTAATGCGTATGTCAATTATATTATTTTTAATTACACTGAAGATCATTCCTATGTTTTTTTTTTGCGTTTAGATTAAATCCCCACTTTTTCATCCAGTCAGATACTTTATCTATTTGTTTTTGTACTGTTTTATAGAGGAATGGGAGATTTCTTCCCGTTCTCCATATCGCAGCGTCATCTGCAAACTGAGATAGGTTGTTTTTTAAGTTTTTAAACTCGTCGCCTAGGTCGTTGACCATAATCGTAAAAATAAATGGTGATATTACTGATCCCTGGGGAATTCCATTCTGTTCTATTTACCACTCCTCAGACGTATTTACGTTCCGCCAGGTGAACTGTGGTATTATCGTAACAATACCCAGTCATCAGACCGGTCACCAGCTTACCTCTTTGAATCCGTCTGACCACCTGTGGAAACGTGTCGGTCCAACATTTGACCCCAGTGGAAAGCTGCTGATCGTGTTGACACAAGCTTGTTTTGTGCGTACGATGAAAGAAAACAACACTGTCTAACCAGACATCTGTCTGGCGGAGGCACGCAGATAAAGGCGATAATTAGATAATCTTTCGGGGTAGACATCTTGGCGGAAGTCATTACGCCAGAAACACAAGGTCACAATATTGTGATAGACAGAGGTGCGGCCGGAAGTCTTATGTAACGATATGACATCACTTTTGTAAGAGGCCATGCGTGTATATTAAATTTAATATTTTTCAAATACGCGTGGGATGAGTAATGATAAACACACCGACACCTCTAGTGCTAGAGAGCGATTGGTTCGCCAGAATCTACAATGAATTTGATTAGAACATTCAGCGGAAACCCACTGGATTTGAACTGGAAACTGTACAATATGATGTAGTGAAATCCCAGACACAGAACACACAGATAGATCGCATTGTACAGAGAACAAGTCCCAAGAAGCCAGTGAGATATTGGACATAATATTCCATATTTATAAGTGACAGTTCAACGTATTAGGGCAACTCTGAAAACTTAAGATTAAACCAGCACATTTAAATACGAGACTGAAAACGTAAGGGGCCAGGTCTTTAATACAACAAGACTGGAGACACTCGTCGTCAGAGGAATTAACTCTAATTTCCAAGACCCAGTCGTAAGAGAAATTTAACTCAAGTTTTCCCAGCAAGTGATTTCGCAGAGACACCCGCCGTCAGAGAAATTAACTCTAATTTCCCAGACCAAAGTGACTCGAACAGTATCTAACCTAAAGTGCTGTGTGTCCATTCTAATCTGTGCAGGAGATTGTGTACACACATTATTTGGGGTAAGTGTAAACATTTCTATTACAAACGTGAATTTAACATGTTTTCTTGCAAGTGGATATATATGAGGCTGGCAACCTCAACATATGAAAATAGTATATTCATGAACCACTACAGCAAGAGCTGGTGATTGTTTCTGACTAGTCGTGCGGGAAACCCAACAGCAGAGCGACCCCAGACTCCGACTGGAGTAGTGATGAGGGATGATTACATCACATGTGCCTAAGGTGTAACATATTATCTTGTGAGAATTATTAACCTTTTTCAATTGTAATTCAGGCAAATCATTATTCATGCACTCCAGACGCAATTTTCTAGTTAACATCCAGAAGGATATGGGTGAATTTTCATCATATTTCCTGGGTTACACCATGTGCTCGGGAATTTAATTCTTCCATCAGACGATTTGTGGTACTAACTCAGCTAGTGTGAGAGAAAAGCATCCGCCATAACCACCGACAGGGGAAGAGAGTGTGGAGAAGGCTTTCTTCATCACAGAATTGATGAACCACAGCTGCTGGACTCACTCATACAAGCTAAGTGCTAACTAAAAGGCACCGGCAAAAAAGGGACAATTCCAGTTAAACTTTAAGTATAAAGTTAAATTTCCACCTACGTATCAATGATGAGAACGTTTATAACTATCAAAATTCCACTGATCTTTCCATATTTATTTTAACCTGTTAAAGACTATTTCACTATTAAATGTGTTACCTGTTGTTTTAAAACAAAACAATAATAGTTGATTCAGTTATATGTATGAAAGCAAACGTATGAGCCAGAATAGTTAATCTATATATATATATATATATATATATATATATATATATATATATATATATATATATATATATATATATATATATATATATATATATATATATATATATATATACCTAGACATATATTTACACTAAACAGAGCTATACCTTATAAGAGGATTTCGTTGGATTACACCAACTGGGGGATTGAAAGGGCTAAACCATTGCTTAAATCCTTAACAAAAGGCGACACTAGATATAATGCGTTAACAATTGTTCAGCACAATGCAACATTGTTCGTGACTTCTGGGAATATCTTGTGAACGCTCCCTTCTGGTAGAAGTATTGATAACCTTCTATCTACATTTCTGACTAGAGTAATCTTGCGCGCAGGTAGATACCTTGAACGCCAATATTAAATACGCTTGAGTTTCTGAAATTGTTGGGCCACTACTGCAAAGCAGGAGAGCCAATCCGTGACAATGCCTCTCTTCCGGTCTAAGACAGCTCCAAAGTATTTAAAGTGGTCGACCTGCTCCAGGAACTAATCTCCCAGCTTAATCTGATGTCTTCTTTCCTCTCGTGATATCACCATGGTTTTTGTTTTCGAGCTGCTTATGATCATCCCTCTCTTCTCCAGCTCTTCCTTCCAGACTTGCAGGTTGGATTGAAGATGTGCCTCTGATTTAGCAATCAGGGCAACATCATCAGCAAATGCTAGCTCTTAAATACAGACCTGTCTCATCTTCCAGTACCCCACTGAATACTTTCTTGTCCTCTCCTTACATGCCTTGATGACATCGTCCATGAGGTGTATGAAAAGATAAGTTGACAGGATATCACCAGTGGTGGTCCTGAATTCTTCTGACTTATGGATTGCCGTCCTCACATAATTTCTGCAAGACTTGTAGAAGCTCTGTATAGCATGAACCAGAGGTGTTGGAATGTTCTTCCTTGCCAAACAGTCCCAGAGTTTGTTCCAGGGCACCTTGTCAAATGCCTTTTCCAGATCTAAGAAGCAAAGATGGATCTCACTCTTATACTCAAGAGCCTTTTCACTCAACTGTCTGAGTGTGAAGATTAGGTCTTCAGTACTTCGATTTGCTCGGAAGCCATACTGGACCTCATCCATTTGTGGCTCATCTACGCGTCTGAGTCTCTGCTCCAGTATTCTAGAGTAGATTTTACCAGGGATACTGAGAAGGGATTTGCCTCTATGGTTTCCACATTGTGGGTTGTCATCCTTTTTGAAAATCGGTGTTATGATGGCAATCTCCCAATCCTTTGATATGGTCTTGTTGCACCACGCTGCCTGTAGGACCCTTAAGAGTAATAGGTCGCCTGCTGCTCTCATGTACTTAACCATTTCTGGTGTTATGCCATCATGTCCTGCTGCTTTGCCCATCTTGATTTTCTCCAGTGCTGCCTTCAGTTCTTCCATCTTTATGTCATCTTCATCACCATTGGTTTCCTCTTTTGTGTCAGTGGTTATCATTTCTGATGCTTGACCTTGCTGACCATCCATGCTATTAATAGCTGTAAGTACCCGGCGTTTACTTGGGGTTTTTCTCTAGTAACGGTTTATCAAACTTCTGATAATGTAACAATCATTATTTACATTCTTTGCTTTTTTAATTCACACATGTTACAATTAATATATTGACTACTTCGTGTCATATTTGCTTATCGTTATTTTCTAAATTTATTATTGCAACAATATTCCAGTGCTTTTTTATAAACACTATTTATGGTGTTGCCTTCTGGGGCAAAATGAAGAAATTTATTGGTGTGCCCACTCTGGAGCAAGGAACATATAGCTGTTCGTGTGAAAAGCATGATTTTCTAAGCTGATGTCTGCTACTTTAAGTGACTGTTATTGGGCCTTGTTTATTGTCACTGCAAATGCAAGATGCACAGGATATTGCAGTCGCTTAAAATTTGCATGTCAGTTAGGATCAGAAAAATGAGTCGAATGAATTTATATTCTACTCTGGCACAACCTCTTAATATTGTTGCTTCTATCACGTTTGGCATGAGGGTCTTAATACATAATCTGGTCCCATTTCCCAATTTAGGCGGATCAAGATTTTGCAGTAATATTGTCGGTGCACCGATTTTTAAAATTAAGTTGTGCGTCGGCATTCCAGTTGATTCCAATGAGTTAAGAAACTCAGTCGGATAAAATACAGCTTGCTGACTATCTATAGCAGTGTCAATAGATTTTTGTTTTATGACTGCAGCTGATTCTGTATCTGGAGATAAATATTACTGAAGCTTTCAATTTTAGGCGCCAGAATCGCTAGCTCACAAAGCCATTATGGTTTCTAAAATTGTTGTGAATGTTCGGGAAAATGCAGTTGTAATTCTTGAACTGACATGATCACAGTGCAAAAATCAAATGGAAACGAAATCAGATTAGTTGTTGGATTCGTAGGAGATTTGCCATCCCCAAGGCACAACAGTTGGTGAGCAAAGTTGTATGCAGTTGTATCTCCAAGTAAACTAACTTGCATTTTGATGGTCAGTCCCATTTTATGAGTGTGTCTCCAAAGGTATGATGCTTTTTGAGGCAAGCGTTTAGTTTCTCCGCCGGTATTGATCATGGATTAACTGGTAATGTTTCAGAAAGTCACCAGAAAGCCTCACCCATTGGAAGAGTATTATCCCTAATATCTTGCAGTCAGAACAAGAGCTTCAAGACCTCTCTTATGTGATATAGTGCACTCCTCTCGTACAATAACTTTGCATTTTTTTCGCACTAACCTTTGTTCAGAGCCCTTGCTAATTTACATATTGGACACCTAAGTGTCCTAGATTTAGGGGTAGTTTCAGTGTTCAATTTCATTGCTCCGCCGTAATCACATATTGTATCCATATATTTTGAAACTGTTTTTTTGCCACGAAATTACTTACGAATTTTTAAAAGATTGCATGCGGAACAATAAAGCATTGGATGCATTCAAAGCTAACAATGCTTCCTTTTATTTAAGTTTAGATCTCACAACCTTGAGCCCATATCAGTAAGGAATCAGCAACTGGAACAGACAGACACCTTCACATACCTAGGATGCATAGTAACACCAGACGGCAGAGCAAGCAAAGACATCAACAACAGAATGAACAAAGCAAGAACAGTCTTTTTTTAGTCTAAACAAACATCTGGAAGTCCCCTCAGTACAGCACAAGGACAAAATTAAGATTATATCAGAGCTGTGTGCTTTCTGTGCTTCTCTATGGTGCGGAATGCTGGAGAGTTACAGAGAAGGAAATGCCGAAATTGTCATCTTTTCACACAACATGCCTAAGAAAAATTCACCGAATCTTTTGGCCGAATACCATCACCAACCAAGATCTGCTTACTCGAAGCAAGCAAGAGGACATGCACACCATCATAGCTGGCAGACACTGGAACTGGGTTGGCCATGTCCTCACAAGAGACCCCGATGCCATCACAAGAACAGCTATGTTTTGGACCCCTGAAGGAAAACGAAAGAGAGGCCGACCAAAAACAACTTGGCGGAGGACTGTGGAGGCTGAGATGCAAGGAATGAACCAGAGTTGGGGCACTGTACGAAGGATGGCCACCGACCGAGCAAAGTGGAATCAATTTGTTGTTGCCCTACAAGACGCCACCAGGCGTGATGGCCACTGACTGCTTTGACGGTCGGCGGCTAAGGATCAAAAAATAAGAAGAGATCTCACAAAGGTTACCTGTGACGGTATTGCCTCCCCTGCTTTGCAGTAGTGGTCCAACAGTGGCCAAAACTCAAGAGTATCTAAACTGGGTCGTCACAGGTGTCTACCTTCACACAAGATTACTCGTTGGCAGAATTGTAGATAGAAGAATAAAGATGCTTCTATCTCGAGGGAGTCTTCACAAGATACTTAGAAAAGCGAAAACAATGCTGCATTGGCTGAGCACGTGAATTCTATTATCTGCCGACAACTTTTGTGAAGGATTAAGCAATTATTAATTTCAGCTTGTCAAGCCTCCACCTCTGATTTACTCAGTGGAATTCTTATTATTCTGGTATAACTTTGTTTAGAGTGTGTTTAGTAATTTGACTGAGACAAACATGCAGTACATTTAAAATGATTAAATCGAAGCTAAAGTTGTATAATTGCAAATAATAGATTTAATCATCATTTAGTTTTAACAAGGGTTACAATAATTGAATAGTTTAAAAGAAAGTGTTCATCATTGAACGATAGTAGGTTTTATGAGTAAAGTTCACTTTGGCAGCTTATAAATTTCACTTAGCTGCCAATAGTAGTTTCTGCTCCCGCTGATGGGTACTGTGCAGATATGTCACTGGAGTTCTCACGTCTCTGGTTAAGCTTAAAGGTGCAGCACGTTCCCAGAACAATCAAGGAGTAACTGCCAAGCTGGTCCCGCGTTTCTACGTCAGTCCACTTCTTCATTCCCTTTGCTCCAGAGATTAGTACCTTCACTGGTACCACCATCAACAACTATGGTATAAGAATAGAAACGAAACGCTCTCCTGAGTATTGCGTTTTCCGACACATACCTATATGCCCCCCCCCCCCCCCCCCCCCCCCCCCCCCATCTTCCTATTCCAACATCCCATTTAACTCAGAATTTATCCTCGATGAGAATTAAACGTAATCCCTCGAGAGAAAACTTTCTTTACATTTAAATTGAATCGCTTTATCTTTATTTTACATTTAAATGAAAAGGTTAATAGTACAGATAGAATATGTTTACATTTACATTTCCACTGATTGAAAAGTGTTCACAATATAAATTGAATATGTGATGCGTGTCGTTTATTATAAATATTTCAGAGAGGGTCTCCGTGGCCAAAGTAGACTCCAGGGGTAGTCACACAACACGGATCAGCATAACTGCAGTGAGCTGACAAACACGTCCTTCACACTTTCCCAAATATGCAGTTTATTTATCTTCACAAAAGGCTCCATGAAATCAGTTCTCACCAAAAGGCAAATGCAATAGTTAGTAGTAGTCCAGTCCGTTCACTATCAAACGCTGGTCAATGGCAATCATACAAACTTTATTATTCATCGTCCACGGGACATATTTATGAATCGGCATACATTTCTTGCATCTAGTAAGCCAGGGACACCTCAACTAATTATATTGATGTCCTGGTGATGGAATGATGCAGGAAAAACACAGTGTACTGCAAGAGCTCAATACATATACGTCCGCTCACATTCAAACACAAGCCGCATCTCTCTTGCAGACGATCACCTGCTTCATAGTTCGCGTTTGCCCGTACCCCATATCGGCATGACGTCACTTCCGTCATTAATAGGTAAGTCTGTATAAAATTATCAGAAAAGGAGCCCTATTGAGCTACCTATTATACCGATATAATCGTTCTGAATTTTAATCATAACAATATGTTTTCATTTATATCTACACTGATTGAAAAGTTTGAAACTTTCATTAATTTCAAAGTGAATATCTTTATACAGACATTTACAATAGTTTGAAAATGTAACTATTATACTTAGAATTACATCATTTCTTTCATCTGTTCCTCCCTGCTCCATATGGAACTTGGGACTTACTAATGCTTTTAGCTCTCTTTAAGAGACTAGCGATAAAGCAGTCATCAGCCCTTGCAGTAGTGGTTCATGAAATCATCATTCTATACGCTGAAGTTGCCAGCCTCAAATGACTTGGACATCCACTAGCGATTTTCACATATTAATATTCCCATGGTAATATATACATATTAGTTCACATGGTAGTAATGAAAAATATAAAATGTAAAATGACGACTTACGCCAATCCTGGCTCACAGACGTTTTGCTCAGTTGAATGAAGTTAAGGCACTTGATTATGCTTCTTACACGTGTCGTTACTTTTTAATAAGATAATTCCCTCTATGACTCCGTGTGTTCAGCTTCCTCAGACAGTGGCTTTCCTTATTAAATTGATAGAGTTTTCCTGTGCTGTTTTGTAAGTCCTTATAAATACTCCAATAAAAGGTGTCCGGTCTGATAAAATGAAATCATGATTCTAACTACTGGCAAGTCTGGTGTCTTTAACAAGCGATTATCACAGTGTCTTAACACTGAAACGCGTCAGGTTATATTCACTGTTGGGAGCCGCGCAGGTGTAATGGTTACAACGTTGCGCTGGCGACCAGGTATTCAAGGTTCAAGCCAGGGCGTCAGCATTTGAAGGAGTGTCAACGACCGGGATTTTGACTGAATAACCTGAACGGCTCTTGAGATAAACCCGCTGTGGATGGGAAGGAGAGAAGCTCCTGACCGGGTTGGAAGGAAAGTCCACAGGCTCCCCAAGCCTCGCAATGACATGTCATTGGGCCGAAGGGCTGAAAGCCCAAGTGCCGCTGGTTAAGGAAAAAAAATATTCACTGTTCTCCACCGCATCTGTTTCTAAAGAAGCTAAGAAAGCGCCACTTGTTTTCAAACATAAATGTTGGGTAGGGTAATTTCAAAATATTCCGACATGGAATAATTTTGCGCATGATGCAAAGGTCACGTTTTCCGTATATAACAATCAAATCTCCGATGCCTTGTGTACTGTTGGGAGCTGCTGGGCAGCGCAGAACAGGTTACAGTTAGCAGTCACGGCTGTCAGCGGGCATCGTAGAGCAGTCCCAGAAAATAATAATGAAAGGGTGTTTTGCGTTGAAAGTGTGAAGAGAGAGTTGTGATCCTTGGGTTTTTTCCATTGTGGTGGTGGAAAAGAGAGGCGTGTGTAAAATAGCGAGACGTGTGTAAAATAGCGAGATGTGTGCAAAATAGCGAGACGTGTGTAAAATGGCGGGAAAAAGAGGGAGGTGTATAAAAGATGGAGAAATGCGAGAAAAGAGGCAGATGTGTCCTTTGGACTGAGAGATGTGTCCTTTGGACTGAGAGATGTGTCCTTTTGGATTTAGCGAAAGTGGTCTTGGTGGCTGTGCTTCAGTTCTGGAGCTATTAATATTGTGTAAGCCTTTGTAGGCAAGATATTATATGCCCGGTGAGAGGACTGGATGTTCTCTGGGTTTTCCGTGGAGGCAAAGTGAATTATTACTGACTAGGGGATTAGCTAGTCGTGAGAGTCAGTAGTTAACTGACTGTACGTCTTGAAGGCCCAGAACTGAATGTACAGGATGTAAGGGCCATGCTGAAGACGGACTTGTGATAAACGTCCTGAGAGACACGAATCGCGAACGGAAGCTATGCGACTATGTTGTATTATATTATCTATTCATTAATATGACATATTCATCTCGAGTTTCTTCATAATAAAAGTTGAGAACCGTTGGATCGTGTTCCAGACTTGTCAGTAACGTTGGCTTGAGTGAACCTGTGAGTGTTGTATTTACCACACAGTTATCATATCACACCAAATCCACGTCAATGAAAACATGAACCCGGAGAGAGCTGAAGAGTACTGATGATGGGTATTCCATCCTTAGACACATGCATCAAAATACACACACAATGTATAGATATCAAGAAAAACCGCATCAAGATCGCAACATGTACCAACTCACAAACACATCGGTAACCTCTCTCAGCAATGTGTGTTAGATTTAACATCTTATTACTTTATCGAAAGTAATCTTGTCAGTCTTGTCTGTCCAAAATGTGTCATCCCGTATTACCAGCTTTGCGACGAGCGCAGTCTCGCCTTATCAGCAATTAAGCAAATACGCTGAGCGATTTAGTGTTAAGCTGTTGTCTGATGTCGGCCGCTGCCGATATTGTGCAATCAATAATTTAAACCGAATTAATTAAAATTGTTTATTCCTATTATCAATTTTTTCTGTAAAGTACGAGTAATTTAGGAATAATATTTTTTGTAAACACACACAGAAAAAGAAAGTATCGTATGCATTCAAAATGTCATGGATAATGATTCCTTTTATTTAAGTGAAGACCTATATATTTTTTAATAAACATTTCCTCGTTTTGGCGAGTTGCGCTCAGTTCAACCTTTAGACACGGGATCGGTTGGTTATATTAACAGCGCATGTCCAAATATGAAAGACCTTACCTTCTGGGTATATTCTCCAATTATAATAGATCTATAATATTTAAATAAAATGTTGCCTCGTTTTGGCGAGGCACGCCTCGTTCAACCTAAACACAGGGTCCGTATGTTATATTAGGACGGTTGTCCATCTATAAAAGACCATGTGATCTGATTGCATACTAAGTATAGGTTCTTCAGTGTCTTCTAAAATTTGAAACCAGTTCTTCAAGTATGAGAAACTACCCTACGTTTAAAATACATAGCAATGATAACTTTAATACTACTCAAAAATAAGTGTTATTTAGACTTTCCATAACATTAAAAGTGTATGGTTAAAAATTTCAAATTGCTTCGTAAAATAATAAACATTTTGGTTGTTAATTGCAAATAAGAGTGAATGATTTTATCATTTGCATTTTTGTCTTTCTATTTCGATTATGAAGTTATTTCCCTTGATTTAGTCCCCTGTCGTTAATGAATTTAAACGGAAAGATTTTTTTAATGTTTCTGTCAAAAACCAAATGTTTTGTTAAGAAATAACCTGCTGGCGTTAGCCACAAGAACCTACAGAGTAACAACACTGCTAAACTTCAAGTAGAACTTTTAAGACATGCAAATTTGCATTAAGAACAGGCAAATATTTTGTCTTTTATTTATCAGACATGTAAAAAGTGTGATAATACTTAAATTGGTCAAACTGACAGACGATTGTCAGACAAATTTCGTGAGCATTTAAATGACATTTATCATAGGGAACCTAAACAGGTGGCTCTTCATTTTAATAGTTCCACCCATACAGGTAATTGCGATATTCATATAACTGCAATTCGTTCTTGCTTTGGCGATGACAGGACTTTTCGCTGGAGAATTGTGTCATTTATCAAATGGGTTGTCTTTCTCCGGATGGCTTAAATGTTCAGAATCAATTTGCTTGAATTCTGCTGTTTAGTGGTTTTACACTCCTTCAGTACCATCTTTTCTCTAGTTTTTAAAGATCTGCTTTTTTGTTGCTTATGTTTCGTTTCGTACCCTATTTACGTATTTTTATGCTGCTACGTTACTTCCTTTCTAACACGAGATTCCTACCGAGATTAGTACACTAGACTCTTCAGTGGATTTCTTCGTAAGGCTATTATTTTGCATTGTTATTTCATTTTCTATTTTCAGTGTATGTTTCATTTCTTGAGTCTTTTTTTTTCTTCTTGTTCTGTATATTTATTTTATTTTTCATCTTGAGTATCACACATTATCATCATTTTATTTTATTCATTCATTACTTTTTTTTCTAAGTAAGTGTTTGCAGTGTCCATTGCTTGTTTTTTGTTGACCTGTCTATATTTTTCTGTGTCGCCTATTTGTGACTGTGGCTGACAAAGGGTGAGTCCCGAAGCTTCCCGAGTTTCCTGTACAGGTACATTTATTAAACTGATTCCATACCATTTTCTTTTTTAATTTATGTATTATTTGCCTCGATAGACACGACGATCACCATATGTGAACCCTTAGAAATTTTTCGTTTTGTCAGTTTTAGTATATAAACGCAACAAATGTGGATTATCTCAAGCAACAAGTTTGTTCTGTCAGCCGTTATGTAGTGTACATCATTTAAGTAAATTTTTTGTAAATATTAACAAATATTTTTGATATTTGTAGATCGTATCATGAACCCATGTGTACGCTGTCATCATAATTTTCCTTTGCACTCCTTACGGAGCATGGAGCCACCTATGTAGCTGACGAAGCTTGCACCAAGCATTCACATGCTTTTGTAGTGGTGTGTCTGAGGCAGTTTGTCTTATGATGAGGTTGCCAGCCTCAAGCACGACATCATATTGGTTGTCTTGTTCGTCAGGCCCCAACATGCAGCAATCATATTCTGTCTTTGTCTCTCCAGAGACCCCAGGGCCCCACACGGAGTCTGTTGTCACCACACGGAGTCTGTTGTCACCACACGGAGTCTGTTGTCACCACACGGAGTCTGTTGTCACCACACGGAATCTGTTGTCCCCACACGGAGTCTGTTGTCACCACACAGAGTCTGTTGTCACCACACGGAGTCTGTTGTGACCACACGGAGTCTGTTGTCACCACACGGAGTCTGTTGTCACCACACGGAGTCTGTTGTCACCATACGTACAAATAAATGTTACTCCTCCTCATCCACGTTACACAACTATTCACACATTCTAGAGACTAAGTGACATACCTGTTTTGTTATTGACTGTGTAAATATGTTTATATAGGTGACGATTTTTGACACACGTCATCTTTTCTTCTGCACCCTCAATATCGTTGCTTCCGTTAAACATTGTAAGTATTTTGACTAGTTCCAAGTTCGTTCTGTTAGAAAAAAAAAACAATGCATTTGAGTTGAACAAAGGTCAGTTAAAGGCAAATACATATATTTATATATTATTCAAGTTACACTGTAAAATTAGGACCTAGTTATTAGCTATGCTAGGTAATGTTACTGTAATACAGTATACTCATGAGTAGCTTTAAAAAAAAAAACAGTGAAAAAAATAATTGTTCTTAGATCATTTATTGCCACTGTCGCTATCTCTGATGCATAGGCCGGCTAATACAAGTTTGACTTCTAGCTTTCATTCAGTATCTTTCGTCATCTTATTTACCTTCCTCCTGTTCTATCATACGTTCACATGTCGTTCTGTTTCATTTATCTTCAGACGTCCACTTTTTCTACTTCCCCTGCAAGTTCAGTGTTTCTGCCTGGACAGCTTGAGATTAGTGTTTCAGAACAAGTGTAATCTATCTCCACTATTGTTTAAGCTTCCTTCCTTTCTCACGATAAAGTGTAATCTATCTCCACTATTGTTTAAGCTTCCTTCCTTTCTCACGACAAAGTGCTCAAAGCTTGCGATCACCATTTTTGGCTGGCAAGCTACATGAGAGTTTCTCACTATCTCATTGTATGTTTAATCCATTTACACTATTGTTTAATCTGGACTTTTTAGAGCATTGTCTCTTCAAGCTGAGGATTGCATTCACTGCTTCCGTAGCTATCTTTAGTTTAATGGAAGTTAGTGGCTGACATATCTTAAAGTCTTCAAGTTTAAATTAAGCTTACACAGTGATTTATGTCCTTCTATGAACAAAGCTCAGGCTTTTGTTTCGTCTAGAAATACGATATACAGTTCATCCTGACCCGAGGAGGGCACATTCTTTTCTTCTACAATTACAGTCTGCTGTGTGAATTTTGAATGCGAACGTGAACGCTAAACTATTATCTCACTGTTTTTTTTTTTTCTAGTATTGATGTTTGCCCTGAAATGGGCTGGTCCTGAAAAGGGCCATTAGCTGGCTGTCAAGAGTCTTCACGTACTGTGCGTAATCCTAATATTGCTTATTCAATTTATTGTTCTAACTTGTTTTTCTTCTTCTTCTTCCTCGTTGTCCTGAAAAGGACTTTGCTTGCGTTGTGTCGACAGCGAAGCTACCATATTTGCGCCTTTCGGCCCGACACATCCGACTTCAGCACGGCATTTTTGGGGACCGGGTTTGCCTTCCCTCTTCGATCCCTGCTCTCTCAGCCAGACTGCAGTGATGCAGCCTGTTTCCAGGACCACCACTTGGAGGTGGAGTAGGGTCTTGGTCAGCTCTGGTTCGTTGATCCTGACGCAAGCAGTCAAGCTATGAGTCGCTGACTGCATTCATCTCTTTTGCTGCGTCTTCGGTCCCCCTTGTTTTTCAAGTGTGCTGTTTTTATTTCTGCACTTGTTACTGCTAGTTTGCTGGCAGCCCTGAAAAAGGCTAGTGCTTAAAAGGACAAGTAGCTGGAATGTAGATTTAAATCTGTTCTTGCTAGGTTCAGTTTGTGTGTTTCCCTCCAGTGTTTACCGATAGTATCATCTTCCTTAACTCCACCCGCTTTAAGACTTTTAACGAGGATTGGAAGTAGAATCTTGTGCGAAGGTAGACACCTTTGAAGACCCATATTAGATACTCTAGATTTTGGCCACTGTTGGACCACTACTGCAGAGCAAGGTAGGCAACCCGGGACCATTATCTAAAATTTGACTGAATACATTTTCTTTTCCATATTCTTCGTTTACTTGTGTGAGTTTATTGGATATGTTGGCGTCGATCAGACTTTCTTATTGTATTCTTTTAAAAAAAATGTCTTTGGTGCCAGCTTTCAATTATGCGACTTTTGTGATGCCTTCGTCTACTCTTTGCTGCATTATTTTCATATCGTGTATTATTTCATTCTAGTCTTACAGTGTTTCACTGCATCTAATATTTAGAGCTCCATTGCTGGTGACTGACTGTTTCTTTTCTTATCTGTAGCTTTTGTTTTATCACGTTCACAATTGTAGCCAGTTCAGTTGTCGCAGTTGGGTTATTTTGTTTAGTTCCTGAGTAGTTGATCGTGCATTTCTTGTCAATGTTTTTTTTTCCTTCTCTGTATGGGATATTATTTTCAGACAGACTCTAAGTATTTGTCTGGCATTCAGCGGAAAGTTAGATCAGAACTTAGTGAAGAGGAATACTAAGTAGGTAGCTCTCCCCTGAAACACAGTGGATCCGCGATACCTTGCTTCGTGATTTCCGAGGCTGTTCTGTTTTAATTTGTCCTTTATAAATGGGATCTTGATTTTAATTTTCTTCAGAATTGTTTCTTTTGGTTTATGGTTTTTCTTTGTTTTTGTTTATCAAATACCCGTACTTCTCTCGGATGCACATCTCTTACCGTGACATTTTTCTCAGGTTTTAAATGAAACAGAACGGTATGCTGTAGTGGTTGTGTAGATTAGTTCTTTTTCGATGTCTATTTTATGTCTTTATCGTTGACTTCTGTATACCCAATATTGAAGGTCTTGTTTGTCGGTGTTAGTATGAATAAATCATCTGGCGAAGTGACTCTACACGAAGCGACTACAACAGGCCGTGTGAAGAAAAAAAAACATGAGTTCCTTAAATCAACCCCAGTATACTTCATTGACTAGTCCTAAGTTGTATAAGTTGTCTTAGCAAAGATAATTAGTAACACAAGGAAAATACACTATAAAACATATTTACTTGTACTGTAATAATAATACCCACACTGTATTAGATCACTGTATCACCAAAATCTTTTATTACACTGCAGTGCATGTACTTCTTGTATTAATTATTTTTGTTAAGAAAGAGAAATGTTTTCAAAATAACATTACAAACGATTCAAAACCAGGCGCAACTTACGTATATATGTACTTGCACAGATGTAGCCCACTGTCGTAAATTTATTTTGAGAGAAAAGAGTCGTAGAAATAGTGGTCCGGTTTAGAGTGGAAAATGATGATGGAAAGCTCAGTGATAGAAAATGTAGAGATTTAATAGTTACTTCACAGCGTGCTGGAGGAGAGTAAAGACAGACTTATTTACGACAAATCGTGTCTCTCAATCTTCTCTTTCACTCTCCTGGTCAAACAATTATTTGCCAGTTTTCCAGACTCGCATCTGCGCGCTCACCGATTTGGTGTTTTCAAACACACACACGACGTTGATACAAACTATATTAAACGAATAGGGGAAAAGTTGGGCTTTGGGTATGTCCAACACACAGAACTAAATGAGTTTAGGTGATTTTATTCACTTTAAACATCAATTACTAAAAATATCAGATATTACATAAATTATCATAAGTACACAAATGCAAATAACAAATTTGGGAGGGGTGAAGAAGATTGGTATCGACTAAGCCCTTCCCGCTTATTAGACAAAGACAAACCCAGTCCAGAGATAGATAATATCAGGAACACGGGTACGTTAACCTAACAGTAAAGTTAATTACTCTGAAAGAGGTGTTACCAAGTTAGGTATAAGTAATAGAAAAAAACTTGTTCTTCTCAGCTGTTCTTCCCTTTACTAAGCAAATGGAAAGGAGGTGGTTTTAAACAGAGTTAACAAATTATCAACTATCCCACTTAAAGGAACAATGTAGGGTATACAGAAAAGATATATGTTACCAGGTAAGCAAGTTAACAAAATGGTCACACAAAAGAATTAATTTCCTGTCATTCATACACGCGCTAGCAAAGGCCTTCACTCATCTTGCTCTCACTTACCGATTGTGAAAAAATCTTGCACTCCATAGAATAACACAACAGCAGTTACACCTCAACTAAATGTATGAGTGTTTGTTCAAGTTCTAGCCCCAGATTATCGGGTAGGCGGTCAGCACATAAAAGGGTCCCGTAATCGCTGGAAAATGAATCTGTAGTTGTGTCTCTTTTCTTAATAACAGTTTCTATGGAAGGGCACGGTCTCTGATACCGGGGTGAGGATGGTGTGGTCTATTTGACTATGCCGCGGATAATAAAATTCTTACGCGTGCTGGTACACTTTATCCGTGAGGTATGGTTTAAGTCCAGTGAGAAAACTAGTCACATCACTGTTCAGGAAATTATGAATTATCTCTCTGTGTCAGTAAACTAACAAAGCTCGGGCCAGTGTTCTTCTTCCCGTTACGACTTAAGTTGTTTGATGGTGCGTTAAATTTGTCTTTGGGTGTGCTTTCTTTGCTATAAGTTAGATAGCGGAATTCCAAACATAGAATCGCCTCAAAGATTAAAAATTTACACAGTCTCAACAAGTTCTGCGTCAGGGGAACTCTACACACTGTTTATGCTTTGCTTTGCTTAGATTGATTTCTTTATTGCTTTCTTAATGCTGGGATCGCACAGGTTACGATCACTCTGTATGAAAGAAAAAAAAGACATGTAATATACCGAAAACAAATAGCCTTCTAAAGCGCGATGAATTTCCCGTTAAGCCTATAATACACTCGAGTATTTAATTATGTATTTAATAAACACTGCGCGAGTTCTAGTGGTTAAAAACACACATCTATAAAACTAAGACTTAACTGAATTTATTAATTATAAATTCCTTCGCGACTTTAAAAGTTAATTTAAGCATCTATTATCTTTTGAAATAATATAATAGATAGATCATTATATTTAAAACTGGAACTCTTGAGATGGTTTAATTAAATAGATTTAAATTAACACAAAATCCCTTGAAATAGAATGACTAGCCCACTGATCACTTTACACAATATATATTACCGCTTTGCACAGAATTAGAAATCACTGCAAATATATATAAAATCCAGGGGAAAATCTATAACAAGATTTCAATAAAGCTAGTGCTTCTGTAAAGGTCTGGCCAGCGAGTGATAACGTGTCTAGTTCTTCATGGTCTATTTAGCTAAAATGAAATGTAAGTTGAGTGGGACATGATAAACTTGACAACTTATTTGATCTCACGAACTTTTGGGGATCTGACCGCCAAATCAAGAGAAGAAGCCGCCCCCTGGTCTTCGTATCCGCTCGCTGCTGCCCGTTTCGCTTTCCCCCGTTCGCTCGGTTCCTCGATTGACACCGAGACGCGAAATTAGCGGCAAGCAACTGCGTCTCGTATCAGGGAAAACTACTGTCTTTGATAGCGCCGATAGTCTCCCTTAAGATCCCTCGGTCTGTCTCTTTGATCTCGTCGCTGTATCCTACATGAGTCCCGGTGGAATGCGTTCTGGCAAACGAAAAGTTACAACAAATGTTCAGGGGTTCTAATGTTATGAAAAGCTAAAGGTCCCTTTAAATCATCCATCATATCAGGGAAAATTCACTTGTCAAACTAGACGTACGTCACAATCGTCCCCACTTTTAGACATGAAACCATTTTTCATGTTTTCATTTTTGACAATGGAGGTGACCTGATTGGTGATTTTAGGATGAGTGGTATCTTCAGTTTGCTCTTCTTCCTCTGTAGACCAGTTTCTACTCAGAAAATCAGCCCCGACATTCTGTCTTCCCGAATATATTCCACTTTGAAAGAATAAACGCTTAAAAGGAGGGCCCAACGCATGATCCTAGCGTTAAATTCTTTATTGGCACCAAGAAATGCTAACGGAGCGTGGTCTGTTTGCACCGTGAAAGATGTACCATAAAGAAACTCATGATGGCGTCTGATACCGTCAATCAGAGCAAGACATTCCCTTTCAACTACGCTGTAGTTCCGTTCCGCTTTATTTAATTTCCGACTGCCATAGGCAACTGGAAATAGCATGTTCAGGTCACTGTCATCGGCTTGAAGCAGTGTTGACCCGATGCCCTGACCTGACGCGTCGACTCTCAGTACAAAAGGTTTCTTGAGGTCAGGCAACCTCAAAATGGGGTATGCAGACAACTGTCCTTTCAAAGTGCTATACGCGTGTTCGCACTTTTGATCCCATATGACCTTATCAGGACAACCTTTCTTTGTGAGGTCAGTCAGAGGTGCCGTCAGTCCGTTGAAGTTCTGGATGTACTTCTGATAGTATGCACATAGCGATATGAAGGAACGTACGTCTTTCTTCGTTCGGGGTCTTTTTGCTGCCACTATTTTCTCCACGTTCTTCTTAATAGGCCAACTGCATCCGTGAGAAATAGTGTGCCCCAGGAAGTCTAACTGTTCAAACCCGATGAGACATTTGCTAGGTCTGGCTGTGAGACCCGTTTCCTGTAGTCTCCTGAGGAGCATAGCAACCGTAGCAATATGTTCTTCATAGGTTTCCGATGCAATTAAGATGTCATCCATGAAATTATGGATATGGGGACTTTGCAAAGGTTCTAGAAGCTTCCTCATCATCCTGGTGAACACTCCTGGTGCGTTATGCAAACCGAACGGCATCACGTTAAATGTGTAATGTCCTTCACTAGTGCTGAAAGCTAACAAAGGTTTAATTTCCTCCTTGACTGGTATTTGATAATAACCTTTACTGAGGTCAATCTTGGAGAAGATCTTTGCTTTGCTGAGCTTGGTGAACAACTCAGAAACAGTTTGGAGAGGTTCGGGCTGGAATTCCGTTACAGCGTTTAGCAACCTGTAATCAATGCACAGCCGAACTTCCTTATTGGGCTTCTGCAACAGCACTACACTCGAGCTGTAAGGAGATGTAGACTCACTGATAATTCCTGCCTGACGCAGCTTGTCTATTTCTCCGCGAAGTGCATCAGCTTTAGCGTACGGGATGGGGTAAACTCTGGTTTGAACAGGGGTCTCGTTTGTTAATTTCATATCAAATTCAATGAGATTTGTTCGACCAGGTACATCCGTTAAGACTGCACTGTACTGTTTTAGTAGAGCCCTGGTTTCTGTTTGTTGTTCTGGTGAGAGATTGTCGCCGAACTTGACATCTTTAAAGGATTCTGTGGGTTGCAATGGATACTCCATGCAACCATCATCATCTTCCTCGTCTTCCGTTGCTATGGCGACAGCCAGGAGATGCTCGGAGGATGGCACCGGTCTTTCCAAATATTTCTTTAGCAGATTTATGTGGAAGACCTTCTCCTTTCCTTTGATGGAGATCTTGTAGTTGGTACGTGAGATCTTTTTAAGGACGGTAAACGGTCCTTGCCATCCGATGCGAAGTTTATTGCTTCCGGTTGGAAGTAGCAATAGGACTTTCTCCCCTGGTTGTAGTTCTCTCTCTTTTGCAGCTTTGTTGTATCTTTTAGTAATTTTAGCGCGGGCTTTCTTAAGGTTGGTAGTAGCTAGATCCCATCCTAGCTTTAGCCTTTCCTTAAGCTCAGATACATACTTGCTTGCAGAGACGACTGTCTCGTCAGCCTTCTGGTCTGTCAGGGACCGAAGTAAGGCTTCTAGTGGCCCCTTAATAGGTCTGCCAAATAAAAGTGTAGCTGGCGCAAAACCCGTAGACGCTTGGGGTACCTCTCGGTAGGCGAATAAGGCAGCCGATATATATTGGTCCCAGTCTTCCGGTTTCTCCTGACCCAGCTTACGTAACATCATGGTGAGGGTACCGTTAAAACGTTCCACGAGCCCATTTCCGGCCGGATGGTAGGGACTTGTGTGGATATGTTTGGCCCTCAAGATCTTAAAGATCTCCTCCATTAACAGGCTACGGAATTGGGATCCATTGTCCGTCAAAACTTGTTGAGGGAATCCCAACCGTGTAAAAATTTGCACAAGGGCTTCTGCGACATGCTTGGAATTAGTGCATGGTAGCGGTACGGCTTCGGCCCACATAGTGCAAGTGTCAACTAAGGTCAGGATGAACCTGTTCCTTCTTTTGGTCTTTTCCAGAGGACCAATAATGTCGACAGCAACCCGTTCAAATGGAGTCCCTACTATTGGCATTTGCCCCATAGGTACTGGGGGTGTCAAGTGCTTGGGTGCTACCCGTTGGCACTGGGCGCAGGATTTCACATACCTGACAATGTCAGAGTTCATTCCTGGCCACCAATAGTGGTTTTTTATTCGCTGAATAGTGGCGTTTTGTCCCATATGTC
Organism: Oreohelix idahoensis; assembly: GCA_024509875.1. Taxonomy (NCBI): domain Eukaryota; kingdom Metazoa; phylum Mollusca; class Gastropoda; order Stylommatophora; family Oreohelicidae; genus Oreohelix; species Oreohelix idahoensis. The sequence goes on from JAMPIV010000770.1 coordinate 536,218, forward strand.
CGCTAAAGGGAAGAGAGTGCCCCATTTCTAAGATCTGGTTTCTGTACTGCGTCGGTACTAGGAGCTGGTTATTCCCCGTGTCCGGGTTGCCCGTTCTACGATACAATACACCATCCTTAGAAAAGATGTCTCCGTTGTGTCTGGGGTCCTTAGCCATGGGCAGTTTTTTAAAGCAGGGCGCCAGAGTAGGGTCCTTTTGTTGCGCCTCCTTCAGTTCATTCGGCAACAAGTTTGGCGCAGGCTCCCTCTCCTTCTTGGCTTGCCCTCTTGTGGTTACCGCTGCCACAATCGGCTCCTTAGGTCTCCCAATGAACACATATCTACATCCCAGGATAACTGGGTAGATCGGATCATCCATTATGGCCGCTTTAATAACTCCTCTGACAAAGTCAGAGTGTATTTCTACCAGTGCGATAGGAAGCGTCCTGGGTGCATCACTCCTGAAAACTCCACTAAGTTTGACGGTTTCCTCTGTCTCCTGACCGGGTTTGACTAGGTGCCTAGCGACAATACAATCAAAACTTAATCCAGTGTCAAAAAGACAAGTAGTAGAGGTACCGTTCAAAATTACAGTTCCTCGAGTTGAGGGTCGGTCCCCCTCAGGTTGAGAATCACTGACATTGACTCTACCTTTCGAGGCTGTATGCAAACATCCAATGCGGTTTGCACCGGTTTGTTTGCCCTGATCAGACGTTCCTGGTGTAGGGGTCTTCCCTTTTCCTTGACCTTGGTGGCCGCGCTGCCACGTAGGCTTGTTGGGTTGATCAGAATTTTTGTTGGGGGGGTATCGGGTTTTGTAGAATTTCGATTTTTCCTGGGGAGGTTTCTGGGTATTGATATCTCGTTGGTTATAATGTTGAGAGGAAGTGGAAGAATAGGATGCCTGCTCTAGATTCTGTTTTCGAGATGGCTCATCGGTGGGTTTACGTTTAGTGCTGGGAAGTTCGGCCATTGCATTGCTATAGCGTTCGGCTTTATTGAGTATGTCTTCAAGCCTGACTGCCCCCTGTTCAGCCAAAAATCTACGTGTTTCATTCGACAAAGTGGATTTTATCTGCTCCACAAGAACAAGTTCGAGGAGTCCCTCATATGAAAGAGGTAGGTCAGATAATTCAATGCACTTTGTCAGATAACCCGTGAGACGTGAAGAGAACTGGGGAAATGTTTCCGTGCTCTCTTTTCGGCTGTTTCTGAACAACTGCAGAAACTTTCGGGCAGTCATCTCAAACTGCTGTAGTAAGGCCTTTTTCAACATGTCGTAATCATGTTGATTCGGTCCCAGCTTTGTGTACACGTCATAAGCATTGCCTTTCAGTGACGTTGAAAGTTTGAGCGCCCAGCGGGTACTCTCTAACCCATAAAGATTCGCGAGTCTCTCGAATTTTTCTAGGTAGCTGTCAATTTTTTCGTTAGGGCTAGGAAAAGATTCTAAAGAAAACGACATAGCAGTTAATTGGGCAGATTGAGTACTGGAGAGGTCCATTGATTGAGACTGGGGCGAAGACGGCTCTCCGTTAGTCGAAGTAGAGGCGCCCCGACTCTCTAGAGCCTTAAGCGCCAGTTGATGCTGTCTTTCCTTGTCTCTCTCTCTCTCTCTGCGAGTTTCCATCTCTGCTTCAATTTTCTTCTGTTCCAAAAGACGTTCTTCCGCTTCTTTCTTATCTGCCCTCTCCTGGGCTTCTCTCCTCTCTGTTCTTTCTTTCTCTTCCTTCCTCTCAGCTTCTGCTCTCTGTTGCTCCGCCTTCCTCTCAGCTTCGGCTCTCTGTTGCTCCGCGTCATATATTTCCAATTCCTGGTTAATAAACGCGTTTGCAGCTTCTGCATCTAATCCTGCCTCTTTCGCTTCCAGCCTCAAGATGGACCTCATCTTTATCCTCTCTGCCATTGTTAAAGAATAAGATGAAGTATGCTTAGAGAACTAGTAAGAAGAAACGCGAAAGGGAGGAACTCTGAACCGCTACGAGAAAAAAACACAAGTACAAATTTACCTGTGTTACCTCCTACCTGTACTGTGCAAACTTATCGCTGCTATTATCTGGCAATTAAGGCTCTAAACGCAAGCGACTATGCCACTAAATGGTAAGTTACACTGGAAAAGAATCTACTTTTACTAACAGTAGAGAAAAATTTATATTAAAACAATTTAAAAGGAAAAAAAAATTTCCCCTAAATTTTAAATCTCTGACAACAAACTCCGTCCCTAAAGTCAATTATTGAGATGAGACGTTGTTAACTTAATTTTTTAAAATCAGAACAATCCGTCTTTAGCTAAGCTCAACTCTTTTTGACTTCAAAAACCTTAGTGACTGTAAAACAATCACGCAATCCCAGCAACTTTTATAAAGAAAGAAATATAATTATCTCCGCCAGAGGATAATAAAATAGCAAATATATTTGTTTATCTGTACTTTCTACTGCTGTGGAGAGAAAACAACCTGTAAATATGCTGTGTGGACAACCCAAATACTTAAAGAACGTTTGTCTAGGGGTGTAATTATTTATTTATTTCCCTAATTCACAAAGACAAATCATTCACACTCTACCTAGTTAGACCCAAACTAAATCAGACTCAAAATATCTTTAACCCGGCTATGCGATTGCCTCAAATGTAGCTCAAGATCCCAGAACCAGCCCACAAATATGTGTGCATCAAATGTATCTCAAAATTATCCCGGACGAGCCCCCAAATATTGTCGTAAATTTATTTTGAGAGAAAAGAGTCGTAGAAATAGTGGTCCGGTTTAGAGTGGAAAATGATGATGGAAAGCTCAGTGATAGAAAATGTAGAGATTTAATAGTTACTTCACAGCGTGCTGGAGGAGAGTAAAGACAGACTTATTTACGACAAATCGTGTCTCTCAATCTTCTCTTTCACTCTCCTGGTCAAACAATTATTTGCCAGTTTTCCAGACTCGCATCTGCGCGCACACCGATTTGGTGTTTTCAAACACACACACGACGTTGATACAAACTATATTAAACGAATAGGGGAAAAGTTGGGCTTTGGGTATATCCAACACACAGAACTAAATGAGTTTAGGTGATTTTATTCACTTTAAACATCAATCACTAAAAATATCAGATATTACATAAATTATCATAAGTACACAAATGCAAATAACAAGTTTGGGAGGGGTGAAGAAGATTGGTATCGACTAAGCCCTTCCCGCTTATTAGACAAAGACAAACCCAGTCCAGAGATAGATAATATCAGGAACACGGGTACGTTAACCTAACAGTAAAGTTAATTACTCTGAAAGAGGTGTTACCAAGTTAGGTATAAGTGATAGAAAAAAAACCTGTTCTTCCCAGCTGTTCTTCCCTTTACTAAGCAAATGGAAAGGAGGTGGTTTTAAACAGAGTTAACAAATTATCAACTATCCCACTTAAAGGAACAATGTAGGGTATACAGAAAAGATATATGTTACCAGGTAAGCAAGTTAACAAAATGGTCACACAAAAGAATTAATTTCCTGTCATTCATACACGCGCTAGCAAAGGCCTTCACTCATCTTGCTCTCACTTACCGATTGTGAAAAAATCTTGCACTCCATAGAATAACACAACAGCAGTTACACCTCAACTAAATGTATGAGTGTTTGTTCAAGTTCTAGCCCCAGATTATCGGGTAGGCGGTCAGCACATAAAAGATCCCGTAATCGCTGGAAAATGAATCTGTAGTTGTGTCTCTTTTCTTAATAACAGTTTCTATGGGAGGGCACGGTCTCTGATACCGGGGTGAGGATGGTGTGGTCTATTTGACTATGCCGCGGATAATAAAATTCTTACGCGTGCTGGTACACTTTATCCGTGAGGTATGGTTTAAGTCCAGTGAGAAAACTAGTCACATCACTGTTCAGGAAATTATGAATTATCTCTCTGTGTCAGTAAACTAACAAAGCTCGGGCCAGTGTTCTTCTTCCCGTTACGACTTAAGTTGTTTGATGGTGCGTTAAATTTGTCTTTGGGTGTGCTTTCTTTGCTATAAGTTAGATAGCGGAATTCCAAACATAGAATCGCCTCAAAGATTAAAAATTTACACAGTCTCAACAAGTTCTGCGTCAGGGGAACTCTACACACTGTTTATGCTTTGCTTTGCTTAGATTGATTTCTTTATTGCTTTCTTAATGCTGGGATCGCACAGGTTACGATCACTCTGTATGAAAGAAAAAAAAAGACATGTAATATACCGAAAACAAATAACCTTCTAAAGCGCGATGAATTTCCCGTTAAGCCTATAATACACTCGAGTATTTAATTATGTATTTAATAAACACTGCGCGAATTCTAGTGGTTAAAAACCCACATCTATAAAACTAGGACTTAACTGAATTTATTAATTATAAATTCCTTCGCGACTTTAAAAGTTAATTTAAGCATCTATTATCTTTTGAAATAATATAATAGATAGATCATTATATTTAAAACTGGAACTCTTGAGATGGTTTAATTAAATAGATTTAAATTAACACAAAATCCCTTGAAATAGAATGACTAGACCACTGATCACTTTACACAATATATATTACCGCTTTGCACAGAATTAGAAATCACTGCAAATATATATAAAATCCAGGGGAAAATCTATAACAAGATTTCAATAAAGCTAGTGCTTCTGTAAAGGTCTGGCCAGCGAGTGATAACGTGTCTAGTTCTTCATGGTCTATTTAGCTAAAATGAAATGTAAGTTGAGTGGGACATGATAAACTTGACAACTTATTTGATCTCACGAACTTTTGGGGATCTGACCGCCAAATCAAGAGAAGAAGCCGCCCCCTGGTCTTCGTATCCGCTCGCTGCTGCCCGTTTCGCTTTCCCCGTTCGCTCGGTTCCTCGATTGACACCGAGACGCGAAATTAGCGGCAAGCAACTGCGTCTCGTATCAGGGAAAACTACTGTCTTTGATAGCGCCGATAGTCTCCCTTAAGATCCCTCGGTCTGTCTCTTTGATCTCGTCGCTGTATCCTACATGAGTCCCGGTGGAATGCGTTCTGGCAAACGAAAAGTTACAACAAATGTTCAGGGGTTCTAATGTTATGAAAAGCTAAGGGTCCCTTTAATCATCCATCATATCAGGGAAAATTCACTTGTCAAACTAGACGTACGTCACACCCACTATTTAAAATAATGAGGAATCCTCTTTTGCACCAAACTGGATAGTCTCCTTTTGGCTGCTAAGTCCCGAATTCTCTTCAACAGCAGAAGCTGTGTAGGACAGCTGTCATCTTCTTGCTCGTACCAAGCCATCGCAGTTTCTAGTGCTATAAAGGCCTCTTCAGGACTTGGTCGACGTTTTGGTTTTTCTTCATAATCTACAAGTACATCATGTACTTCTGAGGTGTCTTCATCATCGGTCACTACATGTATTTGGTTTTCTTCTTGCACAAAAGACAAAATTTCTTCGTCATTCAAAAACTGAAAACCAGAATCATTATCATCTTCTAGCCACATGTGTGCATCATCTTTGTCACAGTCCGAAAATCCGGGCATTGCTTGAAACAGTTCCACAACTTCATTTATACAATCATCATTTGTGTCCACTGCAGTAGTTCATTTCCTCCTTTTTTCCCAAGCAATCTACTCCAAGCCTTGTTGAGATTATCTTGTGACAGGGTGGTCCAAGCATCAGCTAACATATAGCAGCAGTCTTTGAGATTAAGCTTTTTGGAAAACGCCACCACACTTTCTTCATCTTCAGCCAACAATAAACGACGCAGACTTCCTTCTTGTACATCTTTTTAAGCTTTGCTATAACACCCTGATCCATTGGTTTGAATCAGTACTGTTTACATTGGGAGGCAGAAAAATTACTTTAAAATTTGCATCAACTGCATTCAATGTATCCGTCTCTGGATGAGATGGTGCATTGTCCAGTAGAAGAATTACTTTTCCAGTTTTCTTTTCTTGTTCTCCCAACCTCTTCACATTTGGGATGAACTGATTTGTATACCAATCAAGAAATATTTCACTATTCATCCAAGCACTCTTCTGTGCTTTGTAACACAATGGGAGACATGTCACATTCTTTAAACAACGTGGTTTTTTGGCTTTGCCGATCATTAGCACCGGTAAACGATGACTTCCCCTGGCATTCGCGGCTACCAAAATTGTTACTCTCTCTTTGCACTTTTTAAACCCAGGGGCAGCTGCTTCGCGCTGAGATGCAAGTGATTTTTGAGGCAATGATTTCCAGTATAAGCCAGTCTCATCGGCATTAAACACATCCTCGAGTGAATAACCTTCTTCTTCCAAAAAAGCCAAGAATGTTTCTATAAAATTTTTAGCGGCAGTTGCATCGCTAGATAAAGATTCCCCTTGAATCTCCAATTCTCGTATGCCATGACGAGATTTAAAGTTTCTTAACCATTCCGGCTAGCCTTAAAGTCAGGAGGACCGTCAAGTTGATTGTTGAACTGAAGTGCCTTTTCACACAACAGAGAACCAGAGATAGGTTCCCCTTTGCTTCTTCTTTGCACAAACCATATATACAAAGCCTCTTCCAATTTCACATCTTTCGCATTTCTCATGGTTTTACGTTTCTTCGACCCATTTTCACTATCAAATTTCGATGCAAAACTCATAATTTTATCCTTGTTACTTTTAATGTCAGAGACGGTAGCTTTCCCAACATTGAAAATCCTCGCAAGTGAAGACACAGTTTCACCTTGTCCTAGTCTCCTGATAAATTCTGTTTTCGTTTCAATTGACAAAACATTGCGGTTCCTTTTATATGCTTTAGGCCTACTGGAAGATGCCATATCGCACAGAGAAATACTTGTACGCCAAAATTATTCTGCTGTAGTAGCAGACACAATTATTTTAAGTTGAACTGTCTGTTTAGCCAGTGTTCTACCTAGAACGCACACGTACACTGTATTTTTAAACCAGATATTAACTGACTTTATGATCTAACTGACTTCCTGTACGTAAGCGACCGACCATTAGCCATCCCATTCTCTACAAATTGTTCGCACACATTTGAAGTTTGCCGCATCAAAAGATTCAGAATTTTAGTCTAACGTGACTGTGGCATCTGATTTTTTTTTTTTTTCTGGAAAAAGTGTTCGGATAATTGGATGTTCGGATAATTGGGGTTCGGATAAATGGAGTTCTACTGTATATCGAAATGGTTTAGGGACTTCAAGAACTTATTTTGGTTGTTGACAGAATCGACTCCTTCCACTTGTTGGTCCACTGACAGATAAACTTTGTCTCCAGCGACGAACTGATCTAATAGTTTGGTTAAGATATTATGAACACTTTCATTTCTTGGGGGCCAGGGTAATTATTTCACACAACAAGTTCTTTCAAGGTCTGAAAATATCACACTCTTAACCCTTCAGCTCCACAAGGAGCATAGACCTTCAACAAACTTATGCCTCGTCTTCCTGTCACGTGCCATCATCTCAAGACCTTTCCATGTCTTCTGTATCCCCTCCTGTCTGGCACCAGTTTTCTTCTCCATGTGCTTTTAGAATAAAGCTCTACCTACCTAACCCTGGGGATTCAATAAAAAGGACTGTCAGATAATGCTTGTTCGTTTAATGTACGAATATTTCAGTTGCCAATTCTAGAGATTATTCCTACAAGAAAACAATAAGATGAGTCAGCAGCACAGGTCTGAAATGTTGTCCCTATATCTTTTGGAATATCTATTTCTCTGTCAACTTCTTTCACATTTACACTGCCGAATTTCAAAAGAAATTGAGAAAAATTTGTCACCGTTTGGTCGCCTTTCGAGTGCACGTTAATGCTGACAGAGAAATTAATATGTTCTGGTTATATTAGTGCAGCAGCTAACAAGGAAACTAGAAAAATTCTTACCTGAGTGGAAACTGTTGTCCAGGCATGTTTATGACATACTTCCATGGTTCAGGGCGTTTTAGAAGATCCTCCATGCAGTCGAAATCAGCCATCAGTCTGGAGAAGCCAGCGTAAACGATCTTCTCCAGCTTGCTTGCAAGAAATACATTAGGTAGACACTGAGTCACTGACTTCACAGCTTCGATAAACTTGCTCCCTGTGTTTGCGTCCACACTTAGACAGTACACGTTATGGGGACGATAGATAGCTCTCAGTAGAAACATCACCTGAAAAGCAACCACGAGAATGCTTCTTGAGTGCTGGAGTTGTGATTAAAGACTAATTGATTATTAAATTTGTTATATGTTATTTTACAAATTCAAAGTTGATTCAATTCTTATAGATAAGAGAGCGCATGTATGATCTAAAATCTTTAATAGACATATACATATAGTTACAGCCATAGAGCCAAAAATACTTATAACAGAAATTTCGCTGGATTAAACCAGCAGGTGGCTCGAACAAGCCATACCATTACTTCACAAAAGGTGCCGGATCAGATATAAGTTAAGAGTGCTTTCCCCTATGCAGCATTGTTCTTGACTTCTGAATTACCTTGTGAAAGCTCCCTTGAGATAGAAGCATCATTATCCTTCTATCTACACTCTTCCAAGAACAAGCTTGTGCGAAGGTAGACACCGTTGAAGACCCATTTTAGATATTCTTGAGTTTTGGTCCCTGGTGGACCACTACTGCAGAGCAAAAGGGAGGCAAATCCTGTAACACCTCCTTAAACGTTTTTCGTCAGATCACTTTGTAACTAGAGTAACTGTGCACATAGGTCTGTCAGATTCAATAAAATATATTAAACTCTCACTTCGTCTTTCTTCTTCTTTGATCCTTAGCCGCCGACCGTCAAAGCAGTCAATGGCCATCACGCCTAGTGGCGTCTTGTAGGGCAACAACAAATTGATTCCACTTTGCTCGGTCGGCGGCCATCCTTCGTACAGTGCCCCAACTCTGGTTCATTCTTTGCATCTCAGCCTCCACAGTCCTCCGCCAGGTTGTTTTTTGGTCGGCCTCTCTTTCGTTTTCCTTCAGGGGTCCAAAGCATAGCTGTTCTTGTGATGGCATCGGGGTCTCTTCTGAGGACATGGCCAGCCCAGCTCCAGCGTCTGCCAGCTATGATGGTGTGCATGTCCTCTTGCTTGCTCCGAGTAAGCAGATCTTGGTTGGTGATGGTATTCGGCCAAAAGATTCGGTGAATTTTTCTTAGGCATGTTGTGTGAAAAGAGGACAATTTCGACATTTCCTTCTCTGTAACTCTCCAGCATTCCGCATCATAGAGAAGCACAGAAAGCACACAGCTCTGATATAATCTTAATTTTGTGCTTGTGCTGTATAGAGAGGACTTCCAGATGTTGTTTGGGCTAAAAATACTGTTCTTGCCTTATTCATTCTGATGTTGATGTCTTTGCCTGCCCCGCCGTCTGGTGTTACTACGCATCCTAGGTATGTGAAGGTGTCTGTCTATACCAGTTGCTGATTCCTTACTGATATGGGCTCAGGGTTGCTCACATTGAGCGTCATGACCTCAGACTTCTTTTAAATTGATGTTCAAGCCCACCTGCTGGCTAAACTTATTAAGTCTATCCGTTTTTTTCCTGGATGTGTTGATGTGAATGTGCTAGTAGTGCAATGTCATCTGCATATTCCAGATCTTCCAATGTAGAAAATGTAGTCCATCTTATTCGTCTTGGACTGCCCTCTGTTGTCTGGCGCATCACCCAATCTATGACTATTAAAAATAGAGTTGTTAATAAGGGGCATCCCAGTCGTACTCCTGTCTTCACCTCAAAGGTTAGGTTGCTCTGCCCAACACTGCACTTAAAGTTGGCATAGAGGCTTTTTATGGTTGACACTATGCAGCTTGGAATTCCATAAGCCCTCAGTATTTTCCATAAACTGTCCCTATGTATATTGTCAAATGCCTTTTAAAAATCAACGAAATCAATGTACAGCTATCTTTGCCATTCTGAGCACTGCTCTATAATGTTCCTGAAAGTGAATATATGATCTACATATCTTCTGTTCTTTCTAAATCCTGCTTTTTCTTTCCTCAGTTTGTGGTCTACTGCTTTTGAAATTCTCTGTATAATTATCCTGCCTAGTATTTTGCTGGGAACTGAGAGAAGAGTGATTCCTCTCCAATTATTGCAGTCTGCAAGATCTCCCTTCTTGGGCAATTTGACAATTATTCCTTTGTTCCACTCTGATGGTGTTGTCCCCCGTTTTCCAGACTTGTGCAAATAGTGGTTCTAATAGTTCTGCTGCTAGCTCAGGGTCTGTCTTAAATAGCTCTGCAATTAAATTATCATGGCCAGGAGCTTTTCCGTTCTTTAACCCTTTGATTGCTGTGATGATTTCTTCTTTTCGTGGAATGTCTGTATTTACATCTAGATCGTTTTCAGCCTCAGGAACATTCAATTGTGTCTCTGGTGGTTCCTTGTTCAGAGTTTCTCTGAAGTGCTCTGCCCATCTTGTTTCCTGTCCGTCTGCTTTCGTGATGAGATGTCCTTGCTTATCTCTTACTAATGTAATATTGTTTGCACTTCGTTTTCCGCTGATGAATTTAGTTATTTTCTGATAAAAGCCAGGATGCGTGACAGATAAGAGATTACTTGTCTGTGTGACACGTGTTACGTGTCGTTTTAAATATTAATGTTCACGTTTAATAACAGGATGGTTCCTGTGGCCAAGATAACGTCTAGGGTCGCAAATCTCTTAGACACCGCAACCAGCACCACACCACTCAGAATGATTTGAGTCACAATGGACGAAATGGACGATATACAATTTATTTAGTACTGCACGCAGCTCCACGTCGAATACAGTTTATGCCCACATATAATGGCAGATAATATGCAGTAGACGAAATACCGTAGACAGTCAGTCCATGTCAGGAAGGCTGTCCTTTTTCTCAGTATGCTTTATTCACTCAACACTTGACACTGAGCAATTATACTTCTTGTCCATACAGATACTAGATGACTAGATATATCTCACCAAAGATCTTGATGTACTAGTGATAACAGAACTCCATTTTTAACACTTTAACAATCAATTGTTCTAACACAGACGTCCACTCGCCATGACACACAATCCTTTAAGGCCCCGCACTTCTGCCCTAGAGTCACGTGAGCCAGCCAAGCATATCGGCTTAACGTCGCTCACCCGTTTTTTTCAGTGACCCGTATAAAATAAACAAAGAGCCCTGTTGAGCTAAACCTGTAATAGGCATAATCGTTATGAATTTTAATCATAACATTACTCCCTCCACCACCCACCCCGCAAAATAATGGAAACAAAGTTTTCATTATTTCCGTGGTGTAAGTATAACATGACCAGAATGAAATATGGTAACAACGTATTTCACTATAAATAAGAACTAGTATAGCACCCAGGTTTCTGCCATAGCGTAGGCAATTTAACACTAAAAGTGTGGTCGATGGTTAATGCCAAAGCCAATGTCTCCTTTAGACAAAATCCTATTTAACCGCAATATGAGGTCGCCATAGAACAGAAAATCAGATGCATCATATATGCATAAACAAGAAGTTTAGATCATCATTGCAGGATGTAAATGTATATAGAGGAGCAGATGTGGCATCAGATCACCAACATCTGATAGCCAAAGTAAAAATGAAAATTAAGAGATATGCAACAATGCAAAATTATAGACAACAATTTAATGTAGGACAGCTAAGAAATCAAGAAACAAGAGACAAATTTGCGGTCACAGTATCCAACAAATTCCAAGTGCTCCAGCAGCTGAAAGAAGTAGAGAATACAGAGGACTATTGGCAGCAGGTCAAAACGGTATGGAATGAGACATGTGAAGAAATACTGGGGAAAAGGGAAAGACAACAAAAAGCATAGATAACAACAGAAACCATCAATAAGATAAAAGAACGAAAAAACAAGAAAGCAGATTTAAACACAAGCAAAACCAGAAGTTCCAAAGCCAAGGCTCAAGAAGTGTACACAGAAGCAAACAAAGAAGTAAAAAGAAGTATCAAAAGAGACAAGAGGAAGTATATTGAGGAGTTGGCAAGAGAGGCAGAAGATGCTGCAGCCAAAGGAAATATGAGAGAACTGTATAGCAGCACAAAGAAGATAACAGGGAAATACAAGCAAACAAGTTGCCTCATAAAAGACAAGAATGGGAAACTGCTCAACAATATACAAGAGCAAATGAAGAGGTGGACAGAATATTTTGGGGACCTTCTCAATAGACCAGCTCCACAACCTCAGCCCCCCCCAGCCCCCCCCCTAGCTCCCCCTCAGCCCCCCCCCCTCCCCCCCCAGACATCCAGCCAGCAGAAGAAGAGCTACAAATTAACGGTGAAAGACCAACGAAGGAAGAAATAAAGAAAGCTATAAAGCGTCTAAGAGATGGAAAAGCGGCTGGACCTGATGATATTCCAGCAGAAGCCATAAAAGCAGATATCGATACGGCTACAGAGATGTTGTATAAATTACTTGGTAAAGTCTAGGAAAAGGAAGAGATACCAGCAGAATGGAAGGAAGGATATCTGGTTAAGTTGCCCAAGAAAGGAAATTTACAAGAGTGCACAAATTATAGAGGAATAAAGTTACTATCAGTGCCAGGAAAAGAATTAAACACGATTATCCTTGAGAGATTAAAAGAGTCCATAGACAAGAAACTGAGAGATGAACAAGCAGGTTTTCGACAAAACAGATCATGTACAGACCAGATAGCCACTTTGAGAATAATAGTTGAACAAAGTCTGGAATGGAATTCAGCACTATACATCGGATTTGTGGACTACGAAAAGGCATTTGACAGTGTAGACAGAGAATCACTTTGGAAATTGATGAGGCATTATGGAGTTCCCCTGAAGATCATTAATTTAATAACGAAAACATATGAAGACATGACATGCAGAGTTCTTCACGAAGGACAGCTTAAAGAACCGTTTGGGATAAGAACAGGAGTGCGACAGGGATGCCTCTTGTCTCCATTTCTTTTCTTACTAGCAATAGACTGGGTTATGAGATCATCGACAACACACATCAGAAATGGAATGCAGTGGACTCTGACTAAGCAGTTGGATGATCTGGATTTTGCTGATGACTTGGCTCTTCTGTCCCATATCCGTAATCAGATGCAGGACAAATTGAAAACACTCGATGAGAAGTCACAGCAATTGGGTCTGAAAATACATAGGGAAAAGACAAAAGTAATGAGAACAAATGCAGGTAATGATACCAGGGTTGAACTTGAAGAAACACCAATACAAGATGTAGAATCATACACATATCTTGGCAGTTATATAGACAAAGTTGGAGGGACAGACAGCGATATCAAAATAAGAATACAAAAGGCAAGAGGAGCTTTCATTGCATTGGGAAATATATGGAGATCAAGAGAAATCGGATCCAACACGAAAATAAGTATCTTCAACTCATATGTGAAGTCAGTTCTATTGTATGGCTCTGAGACATGGAGAACAACAAAGACAACAACCAAAAAGTTACAGACTTTCATAAATGGGTGCTTGCGTAGAATAGAGGGATTAAAATGGTATGACAAGGTTACCAACGTGGAACTGATGACAAGAGCTAGACAAGTGCCAGTGGAACAAGAGATGAGAAGAAGATGATGGCGATGGATAGGACACACACTGAGGAAACCTGTTGATTGCATTACAAGGCAGTCCTTGTTCTGGAACCCCAGGGCAAGAGAAGCAGAGGTAGACCAAGAAGCACATGGAGAAGAGAGCTGGAAACAGAGGTGAAAATGATGAGGAGAACGTGGAAAGAACTTGAGATGATGGCACGTGACAGGAGGACTTGGCATGTGTTTGTTGAAGGAATATGCTCCTTTGGGAGTGGAGGGTTATGATGATGATGAAGAGGTCGCCATAACTAATAGTACTCAACATATTAAAAAATGATGGTAGCAATACATGCACTCACATACCTCACACCGTCAAATAATGCCTATCAGTCAAGTGCGGTATCAGTTGTCAATTAATTAATTCATGATCAAGAGCAAAAATGCAAAGCAATAAAGACTAAACAAATATGCACCAGCGTAAATAGATGAAATGAGGCAGACAATCATATTAGTAAAGTGAATGAATGCAACATCGTATGCTAAAAGATTAAAGTCATGTGTACATCTTAAGTACTTGTCATAAACAGTGTATTGTATTGTCAATACCAAAAAATGTAATCTTGCACCTAACGGAGCTGTGTGTTCAATCAGGTAAGAATACGTTGATGTATGGTACACAATGATAATAGTATTGAGAACTATCAAAATGTTCATTCAATAATTTCTTATTCCGCGAATTAGAACTGTTTAACCGCTAATTAAAGCACTGTATTAACAGTAATAATATCATAGAATTATACACAGTAGTAGAATAATAACCCAGTAAAGTAAAGTCCCAAGTTCATGTCCATGATCCTCTGCTACATTCTCGTATAAGTCGCATTATAATGTAACTTTAAGCACACAAGTTCAGTGTTCACCAAAAAACACGATATGATTATAGTAGTTGCGTCCCTTTGATCTTGCGAAGCATTCTTGATTTGTGTCCCTTCATCTTGCGACGCAGTTTCAATAATAGCATAAAACAAGATTTTTCATTCAAAATATATAAAAGTCACCTTATTCTGAAATCATCACTAAATGTGTGTGTTTATGCACATAAACTAAGTATGACAACTGTTCTGAAGGTCCAAGACATCCCTGTAATGAGCTGAGTAAAATGAGATCCAACTTGAAATCAGCGATATCAGCATTCATCAACATTAGGTGCCGAGTGAAACGATCAATATCTGTAAGTACTGTCAAAAGAGTCCTTGAGCGATTTCCTTCAATTTCAGATGCAAAAGTTATGATTGTTCTCAGCCTTGGCATTCATCACAGAGCGTTTGTACAATCATTCCCTGCACAGCAACGATACAACTGGAAATTTCCGTCAGCATCAGCATTGTCAGCAAAAAAGATCATAAAGAGCGGAATGTTCCATTGGTCAACACGTGAGGAAGTCAGTAAATAGGTTAGCTGTAAGCTCACAAGTTACTTGCATCTGCCGTGTTGTCAGGTGATAGTGAGTCTTTTACACAACGGGACAACACATCCGCGACCATGTTCTTATTGCCCTTGGTGGCCCGAATGTCATACTCATAGGGTTGGAGCGCAAGTGATGCTCTGGCCGTCATCTCATTTCAAAATTTTGCAGTTTTTAGAAATGACAATGCCTTCTGATCTGTCTCCAAGACAAATTTTGCACCAATGAGGTAGCGCTGAAGCTTTGAGAAACAATAAACCACAGCGAGTAACTCTCGCTCTATGATTGGATATCTCTTTTCCGAAGGTGTCAATTTACGACTAACATATAAAATTGGATGTAGACAATCTTCAAATTGCTGCATAAGTGTACCACCGATTCCTTACCCAGAGGAGTCGACTCTAAGGATAAAAGGAACTCGAGCTTCAGGCAATCTTAAAATTGGTGATTTTGAAAAATAACACTTAAGTATATTTAAAGCTACATCACACGAATGTGACCAAACAATCTTATTTGGAGTTCTTTCTTAATAACGAAGACAGAACTGAAGTAATTTCTGAAACATTAGGCAAAAATTTTCTATACAATCCGACAAGACCCAAAAGACTACGAACCTGTTTGGTTTTTTTTTTTTTTTTTTTTTTTTGTCTTTGTCTTAGGAATTTCTAGATTCAAGATCCTTGAGATAGTGGAATATTCAGGCTTAAGAAAACCGCTCCTATTTTATGTCCAAGAAAAGAAATTTCTGTGAATCCTATTTTAGTTTTCGAAGGTCTAGCCGTAAGGTGATGGAGACGAAGACTATTCAACAAAGTCTGAATTCCAAGAACATGTTCATCCCAAGATTGATGAAAAAGACAAATATCATCAATATAGGTAATTATGTCATCACGATCAGAAAAAATCTTTCGCATCATGCGAACAAGAGTCGCGGGTGCGTTAACGAGAGCAAAAGACATAAAATTAAATTGGAACAATCCCAAAGGTGTAGCGAAAGCAGTATAAGGTTTTGCTCTGTCCGACAATAACTTTTAAAAATCAAATTTACTGAAAAAAAAATAGCCGTAGATAATCTATCTAAGAGAGAATCTATCAAAGGCAAAGGTTCAGCATCTGAGATCGTCAAAGAATTTAACCGCCTAAAATCAATGCAAATCTGAAGGATTTGTCTTTCTTTCTAATCAGTACCATAGGAAAACTGTGTGGAGATTGAGAAGGATAAATTATGTTTAATTTTATCATATCCTTTATCTCTTCTTGTACTTGTGATTGAAAATGTACTGGGATAGGATAAGGTTTCAGCTTGATTGGTCTGAAATCAGTAAGAAGAATATCATGTTCAATGATATTTGTACGCCCAGAAATATCCGTGAGCACGTCAGGAAACGATTGTAGTAACAACGACATCTGATCCTTCTGATATGAAGCAAGCGTTGGCGAAATAGAAATATCTCTTCAATTCTCAGTAGACAAAAGTGGTACAGTAGGTAGAGACAACAGGGGCTCAGAAATATCAGGTAATTCAGGCAACTCTTCCTGTATGAGAGCTAAGGAACAGCGACGATCAATGAGCTCGTCGATAGCCTCAAAGACTGGTTTAAGATATGGAGGACGAGAAAGGTTTTTTCCTTTCCTTTAACAGATATAATGTAGTCAACATCTGACAATCTTTCAAGTACAGTATATGGTCCTCTCCAAGATACCAGTAATTTATTGTCTTTATTAGGTAACAATACATAGGCCTCTTCACCCGGCCATAATTGGCGCAGTTTTCTGTTTTGGTAAACACAATCTTTCCTTACTTTTAGCTTTTTCCGATGCTTTTATGGCTATCTGGCATGCGTCAATAATTTTTTTTCCTTAAATTAACCACGTATTGGTAAGAGATTTGAGAATCCTCAGGCATGCCAGCTCCAACCAATAAATGTTTCAATATGGACATAGGTCCTCTTGGTTTGGCACCGAAGACTAATTCAAACGGCGCAAATCCAGTATGTTCGTTAGGTATTTCCCGATAAGCAAACAATACCGCTGGGAGTACTCTATCCCAATCCTGCGGGTATTTCGCAGTTACCTTGCCTAGCATTTGTTTAAGAGAGCGGTAGAGCTTCTCTATTTTCCTATTTGCAATGGGGTGATATATGCCACTGAGAGATATGTCTATCTCAAATTCCCTCATAACCTGAATCATAACATCAGAAATAAACTGAGCTCCCCGATCTGATAATATGTTTTCGGGAAACCCCAATCGACTGAAAATCAAAAATAGTGCGTCAGCAACATCTACGGTAGATATAGTTTTGAGAGGAATAGCCTCTGGCCAGCGTATGCACATATCAATGCATGTTAGGACATATGTCAGACTCCTGGATAGGCGCATTATGCTTAGGTCGTTTAGCTGCGACATCTTTGCAAGTTTTGCATGTGCCACAAAAGATTTTTACATCTCTTGTCACCCCAGGCCAAAAGAAATGAGACAAAACCCTTGTTTTGTCCTGGCAACCCCTAAATGTCCTGCACAATTTTACATCATGAGCAAAAAGACAAATGGGCAGAAACTAGTAGGTACCATAATTTGTTTTTTTTTAACTGACGTGGAATCTTGGAAATTTCGAATCAAGATCCCATTCTTTAATGTGTACCAGTGTACCGAATTATCATTATAAACCACATCATCAGACTTGGCAACATGAAAATTTTTTTTAATGAATTATCATCACTCTGCATCTGTATGAATGATTCTTTGTTAATACGTTCAACATGTAAATCATCCTTATCTACCCCCTCCTTATCATTTATCCCCTCATCAGCCATTATCTCATCATTCATCACATTATCAACAACATTCTCCATTGGGACATGTTCATGCATCTCTGCACGAGACTGAGCTCTAATCGTGAAAGCATTTGCCATAATCAAATGTTGCTGTTCCCACTTTACAATATCATCATTAGTGCATTCGTGAAGTCCAGGAATATTTCCCAGAGTTATCCCAGCAATTGATTTGTCCAACAGGCACACAAGAGTCCTCCAAATAAAATAAGGGGTATCCAAGAATACTCCCGCAGTCAGATAATATTCCACTGTGCCACCGAAAGCAATGCACTTGACTTCTTTGCCCGCATAATCAGATTGATCCACCAATGACCTGCGCACTCCAACAGTAGTGCATCCAGTGTCACTGAGCACTGAAACAAGTTGGCTGTTAACAAAACCCCTATTAAACACTAGTGAACCAGTCCCATCATAAGAGGACATGACTGGCAAAGGATGTCCACACAGGAGCCTATGAACTCCTTCTGGTTGAAACAAAGAATTACATTCAGAAAAATTTGTACTATTGGATAAGTCTACACTACATTTGCATCAGAAACAATATTGGTATTTTGAACTGTAATATCGTCACTTTGATGCAGAACTGCATTAGACCGTTCAGGATTTCTAGAACGGTGAAAGTTATTGTTATGTTGACAACTTCTGTTGTTGTAATAATTGTCATTGTTTCTATAACCTGACTTTTGGCCTCTGTTTGATTGGTAATTATATCCACCTCTGTTCCAATCCCTGTTAGGTCTGAAAGATGATTGATGAGGTATATATTCATCATCGTATGAATAGACATTCTTTTGAGGTTCTTGTGAACTATTATTAAAATTATACCTCCCCCTGAAAGATCCAGTATTATTATCTCGATTAAATCGAAAATCTCTGTCCATGCTATATGATCTTTGTCTGGGTGGATTAGAGATCATAGTTCTGGCTGATGCTACTGGCAATGCATCCTTTATGTTATTCCTGCCAAGATTTCTTCCAGGATGTGCAACTTGGCACTGTCGTCCCAGATTTTCTACAGCTCAGGCTTTCTCTCCTGCACCAATCTCTCCTGCAAAAAGGATAAAAAGTCACCACTGACTGAAGACAGCACTTTGTCTCTTAAAATTAAGTCAGCCCTCCCCTCAAAAGTTTTATCAATCTTTGACAAATCGACCCATCTAGAAAAGCAAAGCTTAATTGATGAAATGAATTCAGCAAAATCTTTAGCTGAATCAGGCAACAAAGATTTCAGTTTCAATCTGTACCCATTTTCCACCAGTTGATACTTTTTTTGGTAGCAAAGCCTTAACAGCAAAGATCATTTCTAGTCTGATCATCCATGGTGCAGACTGCAGTAAGAGCCTCACCCACCAACAAACTCATCAACCTACTAGGCCATGTGGCCCTATCAATCTTAAACTCTTGGCAACGTGTCTCATACCTATTTAAGAAGCATGAAATGTCATCGATATTAGAATTAAATTTGGGTAAATTTAGCTTAAAAGTAGAGGCATGGTCTTTTTTCCAGCCTCTTCACCTACAGGATTAGCCTGTTTAAGTTGGACTTTTAATGTTTCCAACTCAAGTTCTGCATTCTTTAAGCATATGCTAATTTTTTCTCTTCAAGTTCTTGTGCCTTTATTTCTGCTTGAGCTTGTGCTTGTGCCAATTTTTTTTCCTCAAGTTCATATTCTCTTCTTTTATTCTCTTGCTCAAGAGCTAATTCTTCCACCCTCTTCTTCTCAGCTAATTCTTCCATTCTCTTCTTCTCATCTAATTCTTCCTCTCTCTTCTTCTCAGCTAATTCTTCCTTTCTCTTCTTCTCAGATAATGCTTCCACTCTCTTCTTCTTCTCTCTATCTAAGAGTTTCTGATCTCTGAGCTCATTGGATGAATAGGTTTTTAAAGCTTCACCCTCCAAACCAAATTCATTTCCAATCTTTACAAAATACTCCAAGGTAGCCATAATTCACATTTATTGTGACTCCAAATTGTCCAATAATAATTCAAATTATATATTATTATTATATATATATATATATATATATATATATATATATATATATATATATATATATATATATATATATATATATATATATATATATATATATATATATATATATATATATATATATATATATATATATATATAAAATGTGAGCAGTCTTAGCAACAATTATTTCACCACTCAATATCAATCAACTGCATGAAATTACAGATGTTATTGTAGGAGCAAAAAAAATAAAGATACCAACAAAATTACAGTATAAAAGATTACAGTAGAAAGAGCAAACTCAAGATAATACTAATGAATAAACCAAGGCAGAAATTTATGAATTATAGAAAAATGAAAAAACGTTTGGCTCTACCACACTTATGACAATACAAGCACGATTTCACAACATATAATACATCTAATAACAGAATGATAGCAAGATTTGAAGAACAGATTTACAAACAATAATGGAGGATGAACCAAATAAAACACAATTAACTTGACAACAACTACAAATTTACAAATAAACAGGGCAAAACAGCTAACACTAATGGTGATGGTAATCTCAGTAGTAGCAGTAAACACACAGCTTTGTAATGCCGGCCTCACTATGTGAGAAAATCATGAACCAAACCTAAAGACCAACCAATAATTCACGACCATAGGATTTGAATTGTTTTTTTTTCCCCCGTACACCCGCTAATACTCGAGGCGAAATCTAAGGTTATTATTAATGTCTAACCTGACATTGATTTTACGTGGGTATCCCTTTTCTTGTACAGAGACAGGTGTCCCTCGCCATTCAGGCAGATACTCGCCGATTTCGGAGGTACCCATAAGAGCTGGGTCGGCTCAGGAGCCGCCAATCCCTGGTCGACGACACTCCTTCAAATGTTCTCGCCAGGTCTCGAGTTAATCCATTCCAAATCCCGGTCGACGAAAAATCCTCAAATGCCGTCGCCCGGGTTTGATCCTGAATCACCCGGTCGCCAGAGCGGGGTTGTAACCACTACGCTAGCGCGGCTCCATTGGAATTGTGAATTAATGGCTTCCTCACCAACCAACCCGCCTATCTCACAAACATTTAAATACAAATATACAAATAACATATAAAAACAGAACCCTGTCAAATGAGATTCTTCAAGCCACACACTGTATGTATCAGTAAATATACTTATCTGCTATAAGAAAAAAATTCCTCCTGACTTCAACCTCTGGCTCATGGAATGACGATTCACATACAGTGCTTGAGCAGGGTTAGACTTAGAAATCCGGCTTGTCGCCGATCTTGAAAAATATTCTGCCCATGCAGAAAATGTTGCCCAACAACTTGAAAAATTGCTGCAACAACATATGTTCATATCCCGGCTTGAGGCCTCCATAATTAGAGCTGTTACGTGTCGTTTTAAATATTAATGTTTAATAACTGGATGGTTCCTGTGGCCAAGATAACGTCTAGGGTAGCAAATCTCTTAGACACCTCAACCAGCCCCACACCACTCAGAATGATTTGAGTCACAATGGACGAAATGGACGATATACAATTTATTTAGTACTGCACGTAGCTCCACGTCGAATACAGTTTATGCCCACATATAATGGCAGATAATATGCAGTAGACGAAATACCGTAGGCGGTCAGTCCATGTCAGGAAGGCTGTCCTTTTTCTCAGTATGCTTTATTCACTCAACACTTGACACTGAGCAATTATACTTCTTGTCCATACAGATACTAGATGACTAGATATATCTCACCAAAGATCTTGATGTACTAGTGATAACAGAACTCCATTTTTAACACTTTAACAATCAAGTGCTCAAACACAGACGTCCACTCGCCATAATACACAATCCTATAAGGCCCCGCACTTCTGCCCTAGAGTCACGTGAGCCAGCCAGCTTAACGTCGCTCACCCGTATTTTTCAGTGACCCGTATAAAATAAACAAACAAAGAGCCATGTTGAGCTAGACCTGTAATAGGCACAATCGTTATGAATTTTAATCATAACACACGTTTTGGACAGACACGGATGACCTAATCGCTTTCTGTCCGACTTGTTAATACAAGTTTACTTTA
Source organism: Oreohelix idahoensis (assembly GCA_024509875.1). Classification (NCBI taxonomy): domain Eukaryota; kingdom Metazoa; phylum Mollusca; class Gastropoda; order Stylommatophora; family Oreohelicidae; genus Oreohelix; species Oreohelix idahoensis. The sequence continues at coordinate 558,020 of JAMPIV010000770.1, forward strand.
CATAGTAATAAATTATTACAACTGAAAGACAAGGTCGTATGAGTTTACAGATGTGTTGGGGAGTTCGTCTGCCAGGGATCGGATATTTTCACGCCATATGTAGGAGAGGTAACCTCTGCCTTACGTGCAAAATTTTTCCATGTCATGAATATTTAGAAATCGCCAACCAACCCCCCTTCCCCCCCCTTTCCCCTTCCCCCCCGCCCCACCCCCCCCCCCCCCCCCCCCCCCCCAACACGCATTTGAAAATTATTGGTGCTTTTGAATAGCTCCATATGCGGGCATGGGACCGGAATATAACCTGACACGATTCAGTGTTAAGACACTGCGAGATTCACGCTTGCCAAGACACAACCACATTTGCCAGAAGTTAGAATTCAGAATTTCTATTTATCAGGCCGGACTTTGTGGAACAATCTTAAAGGACTTACATAGCCCAGGAAACCCATTTTAATAAGGAAGGCTGAGGAAACTGAAACACACGGAGTCATAGAGGAAATTATCTTATATAAAAAAAAGACCCCCATAGTTGTCGGTGGTGGTACCAGTGAAGGTACTAATCTCTGGAACAAAGTGAGGGTAGAAGTGGACTGACGTAGAAACGCAGGACCAGCTTGGCAGTTACTCATTGATTGTTCTGGGAACGTGCTGCTCCTTTAAGCTTAACCAGAGACGTGAGAACTCCAGTGACCTATCTGCACAGAACCCTTCAGCGGGAGCAGAAACTCCTATTGGCAGCTAAGTGAAACTATAAGCTGCCAAAGTGAACTTTTTTCATAAAACTTACTATCATTCAATGGTGAACATTTTCTTTTAAACTATTCAATTATTTTAACCCTTGTTAAAACTAAATGATTATTAAATATGTTATTTGTTAATATACGAATTTAACTTCGATTTAATAATTTTAAATGTACTGCATATTTGACTCAGTCAAATTACTAAACACACTCTAAACAGAGCTATACCAGAATAATAAGAATTCCACTGAGTAAATCAGGGTGTGGCTTAACAAGCTAAAACTAATAATTGCCTAATCCTTCACAAAAGATGTCGGCAGATAATGTAATTAACGTGCTCAGACAATGCAGCATTGTTTTCGCTTTTCTAAGTATCTTGTGAAGACTCCCTCGAGATAGAAGCATCTTTATTCTTCTATCTACAATTCAGCCAAGAGTAATCTTGTGCGAAGGTAGACACCTTTGACGACCCACTTTAGATACTCTTGAATTTTGGCCACTGTTGGACCAAAGTAGGGGATTCAATACCGACATAAATCTGACTTTTTGTATACAGATAAAATGCAAATTACTTGATAACCCCGACTGCATTTTACACAATTAAACTATAAATCAATACATATATATATATATATATATATATATATATATATATATATATATATATATATATATATATATATATATATATATATTATTCTTCTTCTTCTTTGATCCTTAGCCGCCGACCGTCAAAGCAGTCAGTGGCCATCACGCCTAGTGGCGTCTTGTAGGGCAACAACAAATTGATTCCACTTTGCTCGGTCGGTGGCCATCCTTCGTACAGTGCCCCCAACTCTGGTTCGCTCTTTGCATCTCAGCCTCCACAGTCCTCCGCCAGGTTGTTTTTGGTCGGCCTCTCTTTCGTTTTCCTTCAGGGGTCCAAAGCATAGCTGTTCTTGTGATGGCATCGGGGTCTCTTCTGAGGACATGACCAACCCAGCTCCAGCGTCTGCCAACTATGATGGTGTGCATGTCCTCTTGCTTGCTACGAGTAAGCAGATCTTGGTTAGTGATGGTATTTGGCCAAAAGATTCGGTGAATTTTTCTTAGGCATGTTGTGTGAAAAGAGGACAATTTCGACATTTCCTTCTCTGTAACTCTCCAGCATTCCGCACCATAGAGAAGCACAGAAAGCACACAGCTCTGATATAATCTTAATCTTGTGCTTGTGCTGTATTGGGAGGACTTCCAGATGTTGTTTAGGCTAAAGAAGGCTGTTCTTGCCTTATTCATTCTGATGTTGATGTCTTTGCCTGCCCCGCCGTCTGGTGTTACTATTCTTCCTAGGTATGTGAAGGTATCTGTCTGTACCAATTGCTGATTCCTTACTGATATGGGCTCAGGGTTGCTCACATTGAGTGTCATGACCTCTGACTTCTTTAAATTGATATACACGCCCACCTGCTGGCTAAACTTATTAAGTCTATCCGTTTTTTCCTGGATGTGTTGATGTGAATGTGCTAGTAGTGCAATGTCATCTGCATATTCCAGATCTTCCAATGTAGAAAATGTTGTCCATCTTATTCCTCTGGGACAGCCCTCTGTTGTCTGGCGCATCACCCAGTCTATGACTGTTAAAAATAGAGTGGTTGATAAGGGGCATCCCTGTCGTACTCCTGTCTTCACCTCAAAGGTTAGGTTACTCTGCCCAACACTACACGTAAAGTTGGCATAGAGGCTTTTTATGATTGACACTATGCAGCTTGGAATTCCATAAGCCCTCAGTATTTTCCATAAACTGTCCCTATGTATGCTGTCGAAAGCCTTTTCAAAATCAACAAAATTAATGTAAAGCTGTCTTTGCCATTCTGAGCACTGCTCTATAATGTTCCTGAATATATATATATATATATATATATATATATATATATATATATATATATATATATATATATATATAATCCCATCTTTTTCTGTCAGTAACACTAAGGGATGCAACTGTGATTGAAAGTTAGACATTAATTGTATTGTTTCCCTTATATGTACTCTCCCGAAAATAGTAACACTTACTTGTAGAATGCGCAAATGACGGTGTGCACAAAAATATTTATAGAATATGTGATCCCGTATACACACATTGGGATCCTCGCTGCTGCTACGTAGTTCGTGTACTGTGGTCAAGAACAGTGGTTTTCTTTAATTAATACGTTTGAATAAGTAAAATTAAAATAGCCGTTAGGTATTGGTGCTTTTGAATTTAATTCCCTTCTTACGGCGCGCTTTTACACTAGTTACTTGATAAACTTCACTGTTTCTGTATGAATTTCATATACATTCCTTGATAAAATGCTTAAAGCTGAATATGTTTTCTCTTCTCCTTAAATATACCTCAATACCGCATACCTTTAGATACGTTTGTGACGTAAGCGTTATTCTTACCTGGTCAAGATTGCTATGAAACAGGATAATGAAGGCTATAGGGAAATTCTTTTCTTCATCTGACACTTTAGGATACCTGTTGTATCCGTAGTTTCTTCTGAAAGATTTGCAGTCCTTGCTGTCTGTGATAATTCTCTCATTGCTTATTCTTTTCACGTGTGGTGGAAATAGTTTGTTATCTGTGCTTGAATATAATGCCTGTTGACAGTTTTGGCCGTCAATATCACGGAAACCGACCCACTTATTTGTATAAGCAAGTGATAAACTTGCTTCTTCAGATACTAGGTCGTTGTCTGTTCTATGATTATTAGTTCCTAGTACATTCAGCAGATGATCAGTTAGGGGATGATTGAACTGCCGTTGAGAACTATCTACGGTAGACTGTTCATGAAACGCCTCATCAGCGTCTTTTCTGTTATGCTGCAATTCTTCAGACTCAATATGTGTACCTTCTGTTTTGGTAACGTTATATTTCCAGTGATTCTGTTGATCGTGTGTTTTGATGTCTACTCTTAATTTTTTGTTGTTGTGCCGAAGTACTATTTCATTCGCTCTCGGATTGGCGGTGGAAACTATTTCTCTTGTAAACCGGACTGGCGAGATGAGTGTCAGGATGTATAGTGACACAACAAGCCATGCAAAGGCCAACAGTTTCCGCCTCCCACATGCTGAAGAAGATAGCAGATTTCAAATAATAAAGTTAATGACAAAATTATTTCATTTAATAAAATTAATTCATACATTTCAAATTCGTGCAGAAATTATATGAAAGCTCATAAACTATAAGATACTTGAAAACAAAAGAAATAAGAAGCTTTACAGTATTTGTTAGCTTAAGCCTCAAAATTCCCGCGGAGAGGCAGCGGGGTTAGAGCCATTGTTATTGTTGATCCGAATCGACATCACTGCATTCCGGGCAAACCCATAGGTGCTCAGTATCGATCAGCGAATGTTGAAGGATGTAAATGCTAACTCCTCCTGTTGCGCGCTGGTTTTATACACGACGGATGCATCTTCTCTTACGTCCATCCCTATAGAGCGATTGATTCTCGAAACCAAGGGGCCGGTTAGAAACAAGATCATGTTAGACTCCATCCTACCCAGCTGCAAAAAGGGCACCTGATTCTGCTCTTAAATTAGATACATCAAAGGCAGCGAGAAGGGGAACCGGTCACAGCACCTGATAAAGCGCAGACCAAGTATATGTAAAGTCTCTAACACTTCACTTCTCTACGGTAGATTCTGCTTCACTATTAATGTTACGTTTATCTTTTTTTTTTAAAGTTATCGCAACATCTGAACTGGGACAACGTTAGCCACGGTTTGTTGCATTTCTTTGATACATGGATCGGAGACATAGGAACGCAAATTTAAAAAAAAAATAGTATGTCGCTTAATTGAATTTGAGTTATCATACTTAAGAAGAATCGTTTGAAAACTATAGGAAAAAAGAACTAGTGCAGAAATCACTAAATACACACAACAGTGTCATAGATGGAAATTGGAGGAAAAAAAAACTGAAATAACTAGAACACACAATAAGAATGCTAAAACTATCAAAGAATGCTAAAACTACCAAAAGAGATACCCGCTTCTCTCCCCAAATAATGACAAAGAAAGTATCCTTCCTCAAGTTACAAGATACACATTCACCTAAAATGATAACACTAATAATGATGAATGTGATCAGCAATAATAAAATTAACAGAGGAAGGCATAGGAGAATCAAACTAACAAAAGACAAGAGGGCAGGAAGATAACCTGGGCAGTTGGCACCTGACTGAAGGGATCGGATTAGCATAATTGAACATTAGTATGTTGCACAAGGAAATGTAGGATAAAGATGGAAATTGTGAAAGACAAAAACAAAAAAAGCAGATAAAAAATATCCAATAGATTGCCAATATTCACATTTTGCTACCAATATTGTATACTTTAGTTTCGGATCTGGGAATACTGAAACTGAAATCACACATGGCGTAAACATCTGTGGTCCTATATGGCTCTTCAGTACAGTTGTCATGACTGAGGACCGAGGAGCTAGGTGATGATCACACTTATAGGAGTGATACAAATACAAGGTGTCCATAAAAGATTGTACCCTTTTCAAAAAATTTATTCTCGGCCCCATGACGTGGTACGAGGATGCTTTCTATCACAAAAGATAATCTCTGCAAGTTTTTAAGCATGCCTTACAAAGACTCAAAAAAGTGCGCATGCGCGCAGCGGGTATTTCAAGTGAAACTTTCTCAGTTGATTTGCAACCTGTAATTGTTACATGTCTCTCAAAACACTGGTCAAGTAGGTGAAAAAAAAAGAAAAATAGGTACATTCTTTTCGAGTCTTTGTAAGGTATGCTTAAAAACTTGCAGAGATTATCTTACTTTTGTGATAGAAAGCATCCTCGTACCACATCATGGGGCCGAAAATAAATTTTTTGAAAAGGGTGCAATCTTTTATGGACACCCTGTACACTGTTGCCTCATAGAAAACTCCATGGCAGATATGACGTTTTGAAACAGAATAACTGTGGAGCTACTGGATGACACAATAGCATCAAACAATAACACCTTTTAAAGTGGAAATGACACTTTTGGAGATACACAGTGTAGTGGATTTTATGGTATTGTATGATTGTGATATTACTTAGTGTGATGCATGAGGTCAGCTGTGAAGGCTCCTGAGATAAATGTAGCTGTGAATTTACAGAAGGCCCTTCTTGCTACCACTACGACCTCACACCTAACTTTTTTTTTTACTAATGAATGTGGCTACGTTAAAATCTAGGGTACTGATATGTAATGTGTTGTGGTAGTTTACATACACACACACAGATATCTTATAAGTCTAATAATATTAATAAAATGTTATAACACACTGAACTAACTCAAGCTGTGTAAAATTTTGATAGTAAATTTTCTTTAAGTTTATTTGTTCTGAACCAAGGTTTTATTTTGGTCAGAACATATGAAAGGTTTTGCAATTATGAATGAAATGCATGAATATATGGCATAATAAATGAAAGGTGTGTACATATGTATTTTACAAGACTAGTTAATATTACTACTGTTTATAGTTGTAATTTATCTGGGAGAACGATTAACGGATGTGCTGTTGGGGTGGCCTCATCACTCCCTGTCTATGGCTACTAAACATTGTCCATTTATTGATGGGAATATAGTTGGTGTGTTAGAAAATAAGTTGGTGAATGTCCAGCAGGCCAGACGCTCACGTATCTTGACTGAGTAGTTCTGGTGCTGGAATCTGGTGGCCCCACCTCTCCGTGCTTGGGGGCAATATAAGGCTGCTCTGCCAAAATAATAGACTGCACGGGTCCACTCTTGTATTATTCAACACATCATTTGACACCACTTTGGTGCCAAATAAAAACTCACAGTTCTGAAATAAAAGTATTGGGTCATGTGTCAGAACTCTACCTCCTGAGCCACTTCTACACTCAACACTACACAACAACACCACATAGACGGGGTCAGATCTCTCTGACCATACAGCACATCTTACCAAGTTGGTTTCACATAGGATAAGTTCCCCCAGACTACATATTCTGAAATATGTTCATTAGCTTCCTGCCATTGAATAGGATAGGTGATATGTTCCACTGATCTCAACACTTGATCCGCCCTTCATAATCCTTGCTGGAGTTTATGTATTTTTATGTCTCTAGACCCTGAACTGGGGCGGGGGGTCTAGAGCGAATCCTTACTTGTTGTAAGAAATAGATTTTGATATGGCAGTATCAATTCACTCGAATCATTAAACAATATTAAAATATACAAAGAAATACTTTCAGTCTTACCAGAATTATGAATAGAGAACACAGTTATATGCTAGCAAAACTCAGCTGAGCTGCTGGCTCTAGTATGGCGTCCCTCTAAATATTTCAATTAGCTTCTGGGAATCACACCACTGAAGAATTACTGTGTCTACTACTGGACAACTTATGATGAATGGCAAAATTGCGCGTCTGAGCGCCAATAATATGTTTATCTGTGGCCAATCACCGCCTTTTTTCCTTTCCAAATTCAAACCTCCTACCAAAAGTCAATTCAGTCATACCTCAGTCAAGTATGTATTATTGTCTGTTGGTCCGTCTGTCTCTACTTGCGTTTCACAAAAAAACACACTTGTTTTTTTAACCAACTCTGCCGTCCCCTACACAATTTTGCCTTTAAAGTTATTTTTAGCCACAATTCTCCACCAATTCCCCTTCTCTTTCCTTCCAACTAGATTTTAGCACTTGAGTCTCAAGGCCGCAATTTTTGAAAATTAGTGACATTTTTTGTTTCAATGCTGTCGCTCGCTGATATGAACAACACAGTCTTTTGTCAATATCTTTCTTATTATCTATCCGTCTGTATAAATGAAAGCATATTATTTCACTGCTCAAGATGGGCCATCAGGCCAGCTAGGTTTTATATTCCTAACATTATTATTAAGAAAAAGTTACTTTTCAAGGTTAGTTGGTTTTTTGAAATATTTTCGAGCATCTTCTGTAATGCGTTTGCCGCTGAATTCAAATAAACGGACTAAGTTATCGCAAAAGCGTCCAAGAAATGACTGTTGCGTATAGTAGCTAAGGTCCCTTTTGTCGATTTCTTTACCTTGTGTCAACTTGGGGACGTGAATTTTTTTCCTTTCCCCACCAATTGCGTCTTTTTAGCCTTGCTAGTTTCAAGCACGTGTTCAGTCATATTTTTTCCTTTTGATCTCCGTTCTCATCCCGTCCCAAGGGTAAACGTTTTGCCTTCACGTCTAACAAGTTAGTTTCCATGGCGGGTGGTGACCCGCGGCGTGGGCGATCATGTCTTCTAGTAGCTTACGCATTTTTTTTATCCCTACATTTTATCTTTGGAGATATTTTAACGTTGTATCACGGTTAATTTTATCACACATCTCCCCACTTGAAAACATGCCTACGGCAAGTTCCAAAACCAGTGATACACATAGATGAAATTACTCCTCACGCCTGCCACTACTTTAATTTTGATCACAGGGGTGCCGACTGAGGAAATCTGCACCGACATTAAATTTGCCTGGGATATATTGGATACTAAAATGATAAGGTTGAAGCAATAAAGACCACCTCAGCAATCTTGCGTTTTCATGCTTAGCCTGAGATAAGAATACGAGGGGCTGATGATCCGTCTGGACCACAAAAGTCCTACCATACAGATAGATTTGAAACTTCTTTATTGCCCAGATTAACGCTAAACATTCTTTTTCGCTTGTGGAATATCCTTGTTCCGCCTTATTCAATTTGCGGCTTGCATAAGCGACTGGGTTCAGTTCCCCATCAGGTGAAGATGATCTTTGCAACAAAGCCGCCCCGGGTCCCACATTACTTGCATCTGTTCTTACGACAAAATCCTGTGTCAAATCAGGCAGTTTGAGAATAGGCTTGCTAGTGAGTTTTTCCTTTAAGTCTTGGAACGCTAATTCACTTTGCGCAGTCCAAATAATTTTATCTGGAAGTCCCTTGCTAGTCAGATCAGTCAGAGGAGCACAAATAGAGTTAAAATCTTTGATGTATTTTTGATAAAATCCGCATAACGACACGAATGATCGCACGTCCTTTTTTGTTTGTGGTCTAGGTGCTCTCTGCAGTTTTTCCAAGTTCTTGGGATCAGGGGTCATGTTACCCTGATATGCAGTGTGTCCCAAGAATTCCAACTCTTTGCATCCAATACAACATTTTGTTGGCCTAGCAGTTAAGTTCGCCTCCCTAAGCCTATTAAATAACATTTTTAGAGCGTCAATGTGTTCTTCAAATGTCTCTGTGGCGACGAGAATATCATCCATGAAATTCGTGATACATGGGTTATTCAGGGGATCCAACAATTTGCGCATCATCCTTGAAAATACACTCGGAGCATTTTTCAGTCCGAATGGTAGCATGTTGAATTCATAATGTCCATCCGAAGTGCTAAAAGCCAAAAAAGGTCTCACTTCAGGCTTCACTGGAATCTGGTAATAGCCTTTACTAAGATCCACCTTTGAAAAGTATTTTGCCTTGTTTAATCTGGCAAATAACTGTTTTGTGTCTGGTAATGGATCCACTTGTCCTTCTGTGACAGCATTCAGTTTCCTGTAATCTATGCACAGTCGGTGTTCCCCAGACGGTTTCCTCAACAAAACTACACTGGAGCTAAAAGATGATTCACTGTGTGAAATAATCCCCTCCTTCAACAAATAATCTATTTCTTCCTTCAATGCCTTCTCCTTCGCGAACGGAATAGAATAGGCTCTCATACAGATTGGGTTTGACTCTACCAGTTTCATGTCATACTGTAGCAAATTTGTATGGCCTGGTTTATCTGTTAATACATCTGTATGTTCCTCCAGAACCTGTTGAACTCTCTCCCTCTGGTTTTTAGTCAGGTGCTTACTGAATTTTACCTGTGCTGCTGTTTCACAAGGATGTAATGGGTATTCATGTGAGGTGAGTGGTTCCTTTTGCATTTGAGTTGCGATAGCCAAGGTCAGTAAGGGGGTGCTTTCCTGGAGTGGTCTGTCCAGATACTTCTTTAACAGGTTTACATGACAAACTTTCTCCTTCCCTTTTTTGTCAATTTTATAGTTTGTTCTAGACACCTTCTCTAGAACCGTATATTCTCCTCTTCTTCTTCCATCCTTAGCCACCAACCGGCAAAGCAGTGTGTGGCCAGTACGCCTAGTGGCGTCTTAGGGCAACAACAAATTGATCAATCTATTGCTGTTTCCACCACGCCTAGTGGCGTCTTTGTGGAACAAAAACAGACCAAACAATCTATCATTGTTTCCGTAATCAGATTGGTTGGCAAGCAGGTGATCAGCCCACTGTGCGAAGTTTTTACGGGATGGGGTAAACAGCCCCATGCCCAACCCTCCTTAGTCGCTTTTTACGACATGCGTTGTAGGGTGCAGTGTTACTATTCTTTGCTCCCCTTTCGGGCCCCGGTAACACACGGGTGAGAACCGTATATGTACCTTGCCATCCAATTTGTAATTTATTCTGGCTGCCGGGTAGTAGAAGCAGCACCTTCTCTCCCACAGCTAGTTCTGTCCTTTGCCTTCCTATTAAAATATGCTGCATGTTTCTTCCTGGCTTGTTTCAAATTATCATTTGCCAGTTTCCATCCAGCTTTCAAACGAGTGGTCAGTTCGTTCACGTATTGATAAGATGAGGTAACAGTCTCTTCCGCCTTCTCATCTGTCCAGGTCCTTAATAGTGCTTCTAGTGGACCTTTTATTGGCCTCCCAAATAGCAGAGATGCGGGAGCCATCCCGGTTGAACTATGTGGTACCTCCCGGTACGCAAACAATGCGGCGGGCAGGAATTGATCCCACAGATCCGGTTTTTCGTGTGCCAGCTTTCTCAGGATAGAAATGAGAGTCCCATTGAACCTCTCTACCTGGCCGTTCCCTTGCGGATGGTACGGACTACAATGAAAGTGTCTGGCTTGAAATAGCTTAAAAACTTCTTCCGTTAGTTTCCCCTTGAACTGAGAGCCATTATCAGTCAAGATTTGATGCGGGAATCCTAATCTTGTGAATATTGTAAGTAGTGCCTCTGCTACATGTTTTGAATCAATTGATGGCAGGGCTACCGCCTCTCCCCACATAGAACAAGTGTCCACCAGAGTAAGGATGTAACTTTTCCTCCTCTTGGTCCAAGTGAGAGGTCCCACAATATCCACTGCAACCCTCTCAAAAGGTGTTCCCACTATGGGCATTTCCCCTAGAGTTGCAGGACTAGTCCAGTGCTTTGGAGCTACCCTTTGACATTCTGGGCAGGATTTGACATATCTTTTTATATCCTCCGTTATCCCTGGCCAGAAGTAATGACAAGCTATACGCTGTCCTGTGGCGCTGATCCCCATGTGACCACTGAAGGGAATCGCATGCCCGAGTTCCATCACTTTATCCCTATATGAAGTGGGAAGAACCAGCTGGTTGTGACCATTTGTTCCAGTTCCGGCCTTCCTGTATAATAGTTTGTTCTTCATAAAATATTCCCCCTTGCTCGGAGGTGTGTGGCATTTGGGCAATTTTTTAAAACATGGCTTGAGTGTCCTATCCTCAGCCTGCGCCTTCCTCATCTCCTCTGGATGAGCATTTATAGGTTCACCTTCTTCCACCTTCTTCTGTGACCTGGTCTGCACTGTCGCCATGATCACAGGTCTCTCGGGATTCCCCAAGAAGACGTATCTACACCCCAATATCAGAGGGTAGATTGGTTCATCTATCACTGCTGCTCTGATTTCTCCTTCCACATAGCGAGTTTTCACCGTTATCCTTGCGATGGGAAGTGTCATGAGTGGTATGTCCTTATTTGCCCCTTGTATTTCCACTGTTTCTGTGGTATACTGACTTGGGTCCACTAGGCTAGACTTCACAACTGAATCATAATCCAAACCTGTATCATAAAGGCACCTTATGGTGACCCCATTACAAATAACATCCTCACAAACTGGGGGGTGATAAGGTTCCTGCTGTCCATTAGGATTAACCTTTAATCTTTGAGTCCCCGACTTCATTGCAGCAATGTTTGAAGGTTTCCTTCTACAAAATTCGGTGTTATGGTTATCTTTCTTGCACCATTTACACCATCTTTTTCCTTGGTTAAACGGTTTTCTTTCATTGGATTTTTGGTCATTGAACTGTGAGTTTCTGTCTCGATAGTCATTTCTTGGCCGTTCAAAGTTTGTCCTACCTTTATTACCCTGTTCTCTATTATCAAATTTATTAAATTGCTGTTGAGCTTTAAAATTGTCTATGTGCTTCTTTTTAGCACCACTTACCTCTGCCTGGGCTTCCTGATACCTCTCAGCGACATTTAAAACCTCCCCCAACTTCTCTGCACCTTGTTCCATGAGAAATTTTCTCATGTCTGGAGCCATGGACTCTCTCAATTGCTCTATCGTGATCATCTCCTTAAGATCTTGGGTCTTCCCCAGAGCCGTCCATTTCTCCAAATAGGTTTCCAGTCAACTCCGCCAATGCCGGTCCCAAGCCCGGATGAAAAAGGAGGAGGGCGGCCTGCATGGAGGCCGTAAGGAGGCAGCCCCTCCACTATGCAAAGGCACAACAGGCCAATCACCTGTTTGCTTTAAATCATGATTACGCGAACTACAAGAGAGAAAACCGGACTGATTCTAAAGGCGACGAACTGGAACGGACTACGGACTACGACTTATGGAACTTGGAACACAAGAAGTATAAATGGGAAGGAAGAGGAGCTGGTGGAAGAGATGAGGAAAGCAAAACTAGAAATCCTGGCTATAACGGAAACGAAGAAAAAAGGACAAGGAGTCATGGATCTCGATGGCAACACGTTGCTCTACAGTGGTGTACCCATATCTGAAAGAGCTAAAGGGGGCGTGGGTTGCATTGTGGCCCAAAATCAAAAAGATAGTATCAAGGGATGGAACTTTGTCTCGGAGCGCATTATGGTTGTAAAACTAAAAGAAGGAGAAACCATAGTCAACCTGGTCATAGTGTATGGGCCAAATGAGGATGAGAGAGCAGAGGTCAAGGAGGAATTCTTCGAGCTGCTTCAAAGGACAGTGGATGACTGCCTAGATGAAGTTATTATGCTCGGAGATTTTAATGCCAGAGTTGGAAATGACCATGCTAGATGGGGTGGAGTTATCGGAAGATATGGAGAAGATACTCTCAATGACAATGGAAAGCGACTCCTTAGATTCTGCAGTGAGCAGAATCTGATCATTACAAACACAAAGTTCCCCCATAAGCGCATACATGCATACACTAGATGTGAACCAACCAAGAATGAGAAGTCAGTGATCGACTATGCCATTGTTCGGAGAAGCTCATTCAGATATGTCCGAGATGCAAGAGTCTGGAGGGGGCCAGAGATTGGAAGTGATCACTACCTGCTAACAATCAAACGAACAACTGAAAGAGTTGCTCAGCCTAGGAACTGCCCAACATCACGCAAGAAACCAAGTAAACGAGCAGGAGAAATGAGCATTAGGACCTACAAGCTGAGAGAGCCAGAAATTAAGACCAGATATCAGGGGCTTATTGCTACAGCAGTGAGCAACACAGAAGAACGACCTGATGACTTGGAAACCCTCTGGAATAAATTCAAGGATATCATAAAGACAGCTGCTGCAGAAGCATGCGGTGAAGTCCGACTTGGGAACCAGAGAAAGAGGACACCTTGGTGGACAGAGGAAGTCAAAGAGAAAATAAGAGAGAAGAAAATGGCATGGAAACAATACTTAGGAGCTAAAAACACAACAGGACAAATGGAAAAATATAGAGAATATGTGACACTCAGAACAGAAGCAAAGAACAAAGTGCTAGCAGCAAAACAGAAGTCCTGGGAAGAATTTGGAGAAAAGCTAGAAAAAGATGCACAAGAAAACCAGAAATTGTTCTATAAGACCCTAAAGAACATGAGGAAAGAAAAACAATGCCCTCTCAAATTTATAAAGGACAAGCAAGGCAAATTGCTTACTGCCCCGAAGGAAGTAATGGAAAGATGGAAAGAATATTTCTCAGAACTCCTGGATGGTGAGCATGGTGAAGCATCAGAAATGATAACCACTAGCACAGAAGAGGAAACCAATGATGGTGAAGATGACATAAAGATGGAAGAACTGAGGGCAGCACTAGAGAAAATCAAGATGGGCAAAGCAGCAGGGCATGATGGTATAACACCAGAAATGGTTAAGTACATGGGAGCATCAGGCGACCTATTACTCTTAAAGGTCCTACAGGCAGCATGGTGCAACAAGACCATACCAAAGGATTGGGAGATTGCCATCATAACACCAATTTTCAAAAAGGGTGACAATCGACAATGTGGAAACCATAGAGGCATATCCCTTCTCAGTGTCCCTGGTAAAATCTACTCTAGAATCCTAGAGCAGAGACTCCGACGCCTAGCTGAGCCACAATTGGATGAGGTCCAGTGCGGATTCCGAGCAAACCGAAGTACTCAAGACCTAATCTTCACACTCAGACAGCTGAGTGAAAAGGCCCTTGAGTATAAGAGTGAGATCCATCTTTGTTTCATAGATCTGGAAAAGGCGTTTGACAGGGTCCCCTGGAGCAAACTTTGGGACTGTTTGGCAAGGAAGAATATTCCAGCACCTCTGATTCATGCTATACAGAGCTTCTACAAGTCTTGCAGAAATTATGTGAGGACAGCAAACCATAAGTCAGAAGAGTTCAGGACCACCACTGGTGTAAGACAAGGTGATATCCTATCACCTTACCTCTTCATACTCCTTATGGACGATGTCATCAAGGCATGTAAGGAGAGAACAAGAAAGTATTCAGTGGGGTACTGGAAGATGAGACAGGTCTATATTTCGGAGCTGGCATTTGCTGATGATGTTGCCCTGATTGCTAAATCAGAGGCACATCTCCAATCCAACCTGCAAGTCTGGAAGGAAGAGCTGGAGAAGAGAGGGATGGTCATAAGCAGCTCTAAAACAAAATCCATGGTGATATCACGAGAAGAAAGAAAACATCAGATTAAGTTGGGAGAACAGGTCCTGGAGCAGGTCGACCACTTTAAATATCTCGGAGCTATTATAGACCGAAAGGGAGGCATCAAAGAAGAGTTGGCCACTCGAAAAGCAGCGGCTGGGAGACTTTTTCAGGCCATAAATCGTGGATTCCTCAGCAAGAAAGAGGTTGGTAAGAAAACGAAGATGGCTGTATACCGCTCCACCTATGTCCCAGTCTTGACATATGGATGCGAGTCGTGGGCAATGACTACAACCCACAAAAGCCAGATCCAAACCTCAGAAATGAGGTATCTGAGGAAAGTGGTTGAAGTAACAAGAAGAGACATGGTCCGCAACCAGACGATCCGTCAAGGCCTAAAATCCCATCCGCTGCAGACCCAAATAGAACAGTCCCAACTAAGATGGTTTGGCCATGTCTGCAGAATGGGAGAAGATCGGCTACCACGACAAGCATGGGAAACAAAGAGCCAGGGATCCAGACCTCCAGGACGACCCAGAGTCCGCTGGGAGGACAACATTAGACAATCTTTGAAGGACCGAGGACTAGAATGGAACCAGGCCAGGAAGAAGACAGCTGATAGAATGGTCTGGCGCTCTCTCTTCCAAACCTCTACACCTCACGGTAGAAGGGGAACGACTAAGTAAGTAAGGTTTCCAGTCTGGCAGAGAATTGGTGGTATGTCTCCCCAGACAACAGTTTGGCATTTCTAAATTTCTTACGATAAAATTCACCATTTTTTTCGTACCTCAATAACAAAGCCTGCTTTAACATGTCATAATTGTCTTGGTCTTCTCTGTTCATTTTTGCGAAGACTTCATAAGAAGTACCTCTCAGCCCCTGTGATAACTTTAAACTCCACCTCTCTCTCTCTAACCCATATGTAGTAGCTAATAACTCAAAACGTCCAAGGTACCCCTCTATGTCATCGTCTTTCTCAACAAAATGGTCTAAATGAAACCCCATAGCTGATGTTGAGGCTCCCAGACTGGGCGTAGCATCTGAGGCAAAAAGGCTGGCACCATTTTCAGGAGCATGGCCTTGTAATTCCAGCTCCCTTAGTCGTAATTCGTGCTCCCTTTGCAACCTTCTATCTTCTGCCTCCCTTTCGGCAGTCAATCTTTTATCTTCTGCCTCCCTTTTGGCCTTTTTATCTTCTGCCTCCCTTTGCTGTCGTTTTTCTTCTGCCTCTAATGCTTTAGCCTCTTTGTCAGCCTCAATCTGCAGCCTCTTAAGTTCTCTATCAGTCTCAATTTGCAACCTCTTCTCTTCAGCTACCTTCCTATCTTCCCTTTCAATATACTTATCACATTCAGCCGTTACATATTGAATTAAAACCTGACCATCCATTCCCATATCCTTTGCCGTTAGCACAGCAGCTGATCTGAATTTGGCTAGCTCCGCCATACTTTTTAGTCAATTTAGCAATGAGCAAGATAAAATTTCCAACCACTAAAGTAATTCTAATTACTATAGTCTAAAGTAATTCTAATTAGCCAGTTAACTAATTAATTACCACTGGCTGTGAAGATTCACCAACTTTTATTTTCACTTTTAATTTTAAGGGACACTTTTAATTTTTTTTAATGTGTTCCCCTAATTTAATTCTCCCACCAGGAGATCCTAATATTACTGTTGAGCTAATGATCCCGGGACAAGAGACCCTGATATGAGTAAATATCATATCATGTTTTGTATTCGATCACTTCCTGATATATATTGTTTACACACGGTATCCCGTGGTTGCAGGAAGTGACGTCTTGACTCCTGCTTTGAACTGACAGCAAACGTGAGTTTCGATTTGGGACAAGCTAGCGTCTCTAACCGGCAGTCTGCTTGTGTCGTTTGACCAGTATGCAAGGAATGTGTCCAGTAGGACCTGCTTTTAAAATGTGTTAATTGCCTTTGGGCATCTTTATATTTCACCTGCAAGATCGATTACCATCACTGCCTTATGCTTTCATCTAACAGTATAATGTCAGATTAGTCTTAGCAGTGTGTATGGAATTCTTGGGCACGTAAGTTGACTGTTCCATTAAAATGGAGAGTATCAGAATCAAGGACCGTAGAGACTGTGGTGAAGTGGGATGTTATAAATATTTATAGGGGGACTTAGTGTACTGACTGAGATCAGCTGTGAAGGTATCTATATCTAATGAGAGTAGTGTATTATAGATAACCTTACTTGCTGCCACATATATATATATCTCAGTCAGAATTATTCTGGAATAGTGTGATGACTACGTTATATGTCTAGGGTATGTGTATGATGAAGTGTAAGTCAAAACAACAACAGACAGATAAACAATTTAATTTATTCCACTACACTTGACAACACTGTGACACTCACATACATATAACACTCTAAGAGGATATCTTAAAGGAGTCACTGATAACTTTTCAAATAACAATATGTATTCATTGCTGTCATGAATGTATATGTGTCCTGATTCAAATACAAAGGAACCAGGAATCACAATCAATTTTAATTACAAGTTATATGTACAGAATTTATCAATATGAATATTGTAGTGACATATATTATTAACAGTATCCTATGTGTCAGTTGTGTAGTAGTAATATGAGGTAATACTGGTTTTGTTTTGTTCAAGCTCTGTTGGTATTTGTCATCATGACTTCAATAGTTTGTCTTTATTGGAACTAGTATTGGAGATGTTCTCAGTTCCTGATATTAAAACAATTTACTTCCCCTCTTAAGTTTATGTTACAATGTTATTTTAAGATGGGGGTACATAATTTTGAGCTCAGCTGGCCACATCAGCTTATCTTGCGTGATGGCGGCAGGAAAGGACTCCTCTGCTCGATTTCTCCCCTGGGCTCTGGAGACACCTCACTGCTAGCTAAATGGACCAAGGAGTATGCTGTCCGACTCTGGATTCAGCAAAGCTCTGACCAGGTGCTGCTCAATACCATCAAGACCACGGTCCCTGAAAACAAGAAGGATGTACCTTCTACTTCATAACTAATTTATACTCTCTTTTTACACTGAGCACAATACATCACAAACATTGAGTTCAGAGCGTTAGGCCAACTGTCAGCTTCATCTGAAATACTTTATACCAGTATTAACCTCCTTAATGGTTACTACGCCTCTGCACTTCCAGCATTATTTCTTTCTAGTCAATCATCTAGGTGTCAGTGTACTGTTTGGCCATTCCATGCCGTTTTACTTTCCTCCGACACCTTCTGTTCAGGCTGGAGCATTATAGGCTTTACATCATGTTTGCTACTGAACTACACATATATACAGGCATAAATTAACAATTCACATTCAATTTTCATTAAAAGATACTGAATGTTTCAAGCTTACCACAATTCATAGAATAAACACAGATACGTTGATTAGCAATGAATTCTGGCACAAATACTGGCACAAATTCCCATCTGCTTATGTTCCAGGCTTTTATTTAGCAAAAATATGAGCTGGCTTCAACGCACTGTTGCTTTATCAAGCTTATTTGAACTAGTGGTCTCGAACTAACGCTCCTAAGTGATTATATCAGCGAGTCTGGCCAATGGAGCCACGTTTCGACAAGTGTTTGAAAAAATGTTACCTTCCTACGTCTCCCCTAACAACCAAAGATAGTATTTATAGTCCGACCAATCGTGTTTAGTCTTATATTTGTTGCGCTCCAATCAATTTGGAGTTTACATGGTAGGCTATTTCCGTACGTAAGGTTTTTTCAAACACGTTAAAAAAAATTTTATGAGCAGAAATGATTTCATGCTGTCAGGCATCCCCACTATTTTATTTTGGTTATAATTTGTTAATTCCTAGACTATTTGCGTAACGTTTTACATATTCTTTGTCAGCAAGCCCTAAGGAACCCAAATATACAAATTTAAAAGAGCTAAGTGGCTGCGTTCAAAATATGCAATCTCTTCTACCTCCTGTTTCGAAGATGTGCTGTCTGGGTACTGCTATGTCTCCAACCGCAAACCCATCCAATGTTATCTTCTCCAATAAGAGTTTTTTTATGATTTAAAAACCTAACTCTGGGAAGGGTAGTGAATTTATCACTGTCCGTCTGAAAAAGTTAGTGCATGTGGCCTTACACGCGTGATAGTAGTAATTGTGTATCGCGTTACGCTTGTTGGGGTGCATTAATAGCGAGACGCGTGTTTAATTTTGCATGCGTTCAGCTTTCTGCCTCTCCCTTCTCTCTATCCTGCTTTATCTGTCTTTTAGTTACGCCGTGTATAAAATGGAATGAATGAAATATTAAAATTAGGTCATTGAAGAAAGCGGGTAATAATACAGTAGGCTTTTACTATCAACGTGAAAGCGTTACAATTTGCAGACGAAGCAGAAAACAAGGGGGATTTCGAGTACAGTCATTGTGACAGCACTGTTCTTTACCATTCTTCTTCTTTTCTTTATTAATTTTATTTGTTAGGCTTCATATTTACCTAATAATTTATATATGTGGATTAGAATATTCCACGACACCTCCCCTCTTAAAACGGACATTATATGTCAGTCCTTTATTCTATATACACATAGAGAAATTTATTATTATTTCTGGGGTTTACGGTGATTCTCATCACACGGATGGCGGCTTAAAAAATCCGCTCCCAAATTTGTTTTTCCAGATATATACTCAATGCTAAAATTATATGGAGCCAAAAGTAAAGACCATCGGAGTAACCTAGAGTTCTCATGCCTAGCCTGTGCTAGAAACGATAAAGGTTTGTGGTCTGTTTGCAACTTAAATGCCTTCCCATATAGATAAATATTGAATTTCTTTATCGCCCATATTACTGCAAGACATTCTTTTTCGCTAGTTGAGTAGTTGATTTCAGCTTTATTCAACTTTCTGCTAGCATATGCCACTGGGCTTAATTCCCCATCCAATGCATCTGATTTCTGTAGTAGAGTTGCACCTAACCCAATATTACTTGCATCCGTCCTTACTATGAATTCTTGACTTAAGTCAGGTAATTTCAAAATGGGTTTACTTGTGAGCTTTTCCTTCAATTCTTGGTAAGTCATTTCACATTGTGGTGTCCATGTAATGCGATCTGGATGTCCTTTACGTGTCAAATCAGTTAACGGTGCACATATGGAATTAAAGTTTTTGATATACTTCTGGTAGAAACCACATAATGAGACAAAGGATCTCACGTCCTTCTTGGTTTGTGGTCTCGGGGCTTTCTGTAGTTTCTCTAAATTCTTTGGGTCAGGGGTCATGTTTCCCTGATAAACTGTGTGTCCCAAAAATTCCAATTCTTTACATCCAACGCAACATTTGGTTGGTCGGGCTGTTAAATTTGCCTCCCTAAGTCGATTAAACAGCATGTTCAGAGAGTCAATGTGTTCCTCAAATGTTTCTGTTGCTATAAGGATATCATCCATAAAATTTGTTATACAGGGATTATTCAGAGGATCCAATAATTTTCTCATCATTCTAGAGAAGACACTAGGCGCATTCTTCAATCCAAATGGCAATCTATTAAACTCATAGTGTCCTTCTGAGGTACTAAAAGCTAGGTATGGTCTAACCTCAGGCTTTACTGGAATCTGATAGTATCCTTTACTCAGATCCACTTTTGAGAAATATTTAGCTTTATTTAGTCTGGCAAACAGCTGATTTGTATCCGGCAATGGATCCACCTGTCCTTCTGTAATAGCATTCAGTCTCCTGTAATCTATACAGAGTCTATGTTCTCCAGAGGGCTTCCTTAAGAGTACAACACCGGAACTATACGAAGATTCACTGTGCGAAATAATTCCTTCCTTCAACAGATAGTCTATCTCTTCCTTCAAAGCTTTCTCCTTAGCAAACGGAATCGAATATGGTTTCATACAGACAGGTGTGGGGTCTATCAGTTTCATATCATATTCCAATAGGTTTGTATGCCCTGGTCGGTCTGTTAACACCTCTGCATGATTATTTAGAACCTGTTGCACTCTCTCTTTCTGAGTTTTCGTTAAATGTGTACTGATTTTCACCTGTGCTGCTGTCTCACAGGGGTGTAATGGATATTCAAATGATGAAAGTGGTTCCTTTTTCATCTCCATGGCGATGGACAAGGTCAACAAGTGTGTCTCTTCCTGATGTTCTCTTTCCAAATATTTCTTCAGGAGATTCACATGATAGATTTTTTCTTTCCCCTTCTTATCTATCTTATAATTTGTTCTAGACACCTTCTCTAAAACTGTATATGGACCCTGCCATCCAATTTGTAACTTATTCTGACTCCCGGGCAAAAGAAGCAGTACTTTCTCTCCCACAGCCAAATTTCTGTCTTTCGCCTTCCTGTTATAATAGGCAGCATGTTTCTTCCTGGCTTGTTTCAAATTTTCATTGGCAAGTTTCCAACCAGTTTTTAAACGAGTGGTCAGCTCATTCACATATTGGTATGAAGATGTAATGTTTTCCTCTGCCTTTTCATCAGTCCACGTTCTTAACAAAGCTTCGAGTGGACCTTTTATTGGCCTTCCAAACAATAATGTTGCCGGGGCCATACCGGTTGAACTATGGGGTACCTCCCGATAAGCAAAGAGGGCGGCGTGCAGGTACTGGTCCCATGTATCTGGTTTTTCGTGTGCCAACTTTCTCAGGATCGACATCAATGTGCCGTTAAATCTTTCCACTTGGCCGTTCCCTTGGGGATGATACACACTACAATGGAAGTGTTTGGCCTGGAAGATCCTGAAAACTTCTTCAGTTAGTTTCCCCTTGAACTGAGAGCCATTATCAGTCAAGATTTGATTGGGAAAGCCTAACCTTGTGAAAATTGTGAGCAATGCCTCTGCCACATGTTTAGAATCAATCGATGACAGGGCTACTGCCTCTCCCCACATAGAACAAGTGTCCACCAGAGTCAGAATGTAGCTGTTCCTTCTCTTGGTTCGGGTGAGAGGTCCCACAAGATCCACGGCAACTCTCTCAAAGGGTGTTCCCACTATGGGCATTTCCCCCAGAGTTGCTGGTGCAGTCCAATGTTTAGGTGCTACTCGTTGGCACTCTGGACAGGATTTTACATATCGTTTGATATCTTCAGTTATTCCTGGCCAGAAATAGTGACAAGCTATTCGCTGTCCTGTTGCGCTGATTCCCATATGACCACTGAAGGGAATCGCATGCCCTAGTTCCAACACTTTAGTCCTATATGAAGTGGGAAGGACCAGCTGTCCGTGACCATTGGATTCAGATCCAGCCTTCCTATATATCAGTTTGTTCTTCATATAAAACTCTCCCTTGCCTGGAGGTGTATGAGATTTGGGCAACTTCTTGAAACATGGCTTGAGTGTTTTGTCCTCAGCCTGTGCCTTCCTCATCTCATCTGGGTGAGTATTTATTGGATTATCCTCCTCCTTTTTTGACTGTGATCTGGTCTGCACTGTTGCCAATATCACAGGTCTCTTGGGATTCCCCAAGAAGACATATCTACACCCCAATATTAGAGGGTAGATTGGCTCATTTATCACTGCTGCTTTTATGATTCCTTCCACATATCGCGTTTTCACTTTTATTCGGGCGACGGGAAGTGTCATGGTAGCTACATCCTTGGTTGCAGTTTGAATCTCCACTGTTTCTGTGGTGTATTGATCGGCCTGCACCAGGTGAGAACTCACAACGGAATCGTAATCTAAACCGGTATCATATAAACATCTTATAGTGACACCATTACAGATGACATCTTCACACACTGGGGGGTGGTATGGTTCCTGTAATTCTTCAGGTTTGCCCTTCTTTTCCTTTTTCCCCGATGTCATAGCAGCAAAATGAGGAGGTTTCCTTCTACAATGGTCAGTGTCATGATTGTTCATCTTACAATTTTTACACCACCTTTTTCCTTGGTTGAAAGATTTTCTTTCATCATATTTCCTTTCATCGAATTGTGGGAATTTATTTTTATTTTCATACCGTGGCCTATCAAATTGGTGCTTACCTTTGTTTTGATCCCTAGGATCAAATTTATTAAAGTTCTGTGGTGCCCTAAAGTTATCCACTTGTTTCTTTTTATTACCTGTTACCTCTGCTTGAGCTGCTTGATACCTTTCAGCAACATTTAGCAACTCACCCAGCCTCTCTGCACCTTGTTCCATGAGAAACTTTCTCAGGTCTGGAGCCATGGACTCTCTTAATTGCTCTATAAGGACCATTTCCTTAAGATCTTGGGTTTTCCCCAGAGAAGTCCATTTCTCCAAGTATGTCTCTATTCGTGCAGAGAACTGGTGATAGGTTTCACCTGACAGTAGTTTAGCATTCCTAAATTTTTTCCTATAAAATTCTGCATTCTTTTCATATCTTAACAAAAGAGCCTGCTTTAGCATGTCATAATTTTCCTGATCACCTCTGCTCATTTTTGCAAAAACTTCATAAGCTGCCCCACGAAGTCCCTGAGATAACTTTAAGCTCCACCTTTCTCTCTCTAACCCATACGTGGTAGCTAATAGTTCATACCTATTTAGGTAGCTCTCTATATCATCGTCTTTCTCAACAAAATGATCTAAATGAAAATTCATAGCTGAGGTTGAGGCTCCTTGGCTAGCAGTAGCATCAGAGGCAAAGGGACTGGCACCATTTTCAGGAGCATGGCCTTGAAACTCAAACTCCCTTAGTCGTAACTCATGTTCCCTTTGTAATCTCTTCTCCTCCTTTTCTGCTTCCCTCTCTGCAGTCAATCTTCTTTCTTCTGCTTCCCTTTCTGCAGCTAATTTCTTTTCTTCCCTTTCTGCAGCTAATTTCTTCTCTTCCCTTTCTGCAGTCAATCTTCTTTCTTCTGCTTCCAATTTCTTAGCCTCAGCCTCAATCTGCAACCTCTTAGTCTCAGCCTCAGCCTCAAATTGTAACTTCTTAATTTCCCTTTCAGCCTCTAACTTTCTTTCGGCTTCAAACCTTCTTTCTTCGCGTTCAATAAATTTGTCACATTCCGTAGTGACATAGGCAACCATAACTTGCCCATCTAATCCTAACTCTTTTGCAGTCTGAACAGCAGCAGATCGAAATTTGGCCAGGTCCGCCATTGTCTATCAGGTAAATTTATACAATGTCTAACCAACAATTCAATCTCTAAATATATATCTAATGGACAACACAGGCACCGTGAGCTCAACCTTATTTAATTCCACCCAAGGATACCTTTTAATTCTTATATTCCCTGAAGTGAATTACCCCCAATATTTTTAATAGGGAAAGATTCAAAATCCCAAGAGCGAGACCCCAATATATGTGGTGAAGTGGGATGTTATAAATATTTATAGGGGACTTAGTGTACTGACTGAGATCAGCTGTGAAGGTATCTATATCTAATAAGAGTAGTGTATTATAGATAACCTTACTTGCTGCCACATATATATATATCTCAGTCAGAATTATTCTGGAATAGTGTGATGACTACGTTATATGTCTAGGGTATGTGTATGATGAAGTGTAAGTCATAACAACAACAGACAGATAAACAATTTAATTTATTCCACTACACTTGACAACACTGTGACACTCACATACATATAACACTCTAAAGGATATCTTAAAGGAGTCACTGATAACTTTTCAAATAACAATATGTATTCATTGCTGTCATGAATGAATATGTGTCCTGATTCAAATACAAAGGGAACCAGGAATCACAATCAATTTTAATTACAAGTTATATGTACAGAATTTATCAATATGAATATTGTAGTGACATATATTATTAAAAGTATCCTATGTGTGTCAGTTGTGTAGTAGTAATATGAGGTAATACTGGTTTTGTTTTGTTCAAGCTCTGTTGGTATTTGTCATCATGACTTCAATAGTTTGTCTTTATTGGAACTAGTATTGGAGATGTTCTCAGTTCCTGATATTAAAACAATTTAATTCCCCTCTTAAGTTTATATTACAATGTTATTTTAAGATGGGGGTACATAATTTTGAGCTCAGCTGGCCACATCAGCTTATCTTGCGTGATGGCGGCAGGAAAAGACTCCTCTGCTCGATTTCTCCCCTGGGCTCTGGAGACACCTCACTGATAGCTAAATGGACCAAGGAGTATGCTGTCCGACTCTGGATTCAGCAAAGCTCTGACCAGGTGCTGCTCAATACCATCAAGACCACGGTCCCTGAAAACAAGAAGGATGTACCTTCTACTTCATAACTAATTTATACTCTCTTTTACACTGAGCACAATACATCACAAACATTGAGTTCAGAGCGTTAGGCCAACTGTCAGCTGCATCTGAAATACTTTATACCAGTATTAACCTCCTTAATGGTTACTACGCCTCTGCACTTCCAGCATTATTTCTTTCTAGTCAATCATCTAGGTGTCAGTGTACTGTTTGGCCATTCCATGCCGTTTTACTTTCCTCCGACACCTTCTGTTCAGGCTGGAGCATTATAGGCTTTACATCATGTTTGCTACTGAACTACACATATATACAGGCATAAATTAACAATTCACATTCAATTTTCATTAAAAGATACTGAATGTTTCAAGCTTACCACAATTCATAGAATAAAACACAGATACGTTGATTAGCAATGAATTCTGGCACAAATACTGGCACAAATTCCCATCTGCTTATGTTCCAGGCTTTTATTTAGCAAAAATATGAGCTGGCTTCAACGCACTGTTGCTTTATCAAGCTTATTTGAACTAGTGGTCTCGAACTAACGCTCCTAAGTGATTATATCAGCGAGTCTGGCCAATGGAGCCACGTTTCGACAAGTGTTTGAAAAAATTTTACCTTCCTACGTCTCCCCTAACAACCAAAGATAGTATTTATAGTCCGACCAATCGTGTTTAGTCTTATATTTGTTGCGCTCCAATCAATTTGGAGTTTACATGGTAGGCTATTTCCGTACGTAAGGTTTTTTCAAACACGTTAAAAAAAATTTTATGAGCAGAAATGATTTCATGCTGTCAGGCATCCCCACTATTTTATTTTGGTTATAACTTGTTAATTCCTAGACTATTTGCGTAACGTTTTACATATTCTTTGTCAGCAAGCCCTAAGGAACCCAAATATACAAATTTAAAAGAGCTAAGTGGCTGCGTTCAAAATATGCAATTTCTTCTACCTCCTGTTTCGAAGATGTGCTGTCTGGGTACTGTAATGTTTTCAAACGTAAACCCATCTAATGTTATCTTTTCTAATAAGCGTTTTTCAGGATTTAAAAACCTAACTCTGGGAAGGTTAGTGTTTTTATCACTGTCCGTCCGAAAAAGTTAGTGCATGTGGCCTTACACGCGTGATAGTAGTAATTGTGTATCGCGTTACGCTTGTTGGGGTGGCATTAATAGCGAGACGCGTGTTTAATTTTGCATGCGTTCGGCTTTCTGCCTCTCCCTTCTCTCTATCCTGCTTTATCTGTCTTTTAGTTACGCTGTGTATAAAATGGAATGAATGAAATATTAAAATTAGGTCATTGTTCAGCTTGCGTATCTCAAATGTTTTTCCAAGAAATACAGCACACGTTTCATTGAAGAAAGCGGGTAATAATATAGTAGGCTTTTACTATCAACGTGAAAGCGTTACAATTTGCCGACGAAGTAGAAAACAAGGGGGATTTCGAGTACAGTCATTGTGACAGCACTGTTCTTTTACCATTTTTCTTTTCTTTATTAAATGTATTTGTTAGGCTTTATATTTACTTGATAATTTATATATGTGGATTAGAATATTCCACGACAGAGACATGTGCTAGTAAAAGCTACGATGTCATATCATACTCAAATGGAGTAATGTGTTAATAAATATTTGTGAATCGTGCCAAGAAGTTAGGCCTTATTAATGAGTACCTGAGGTGCGGGCCAGGGAGATTGTGTGTTACTGGCCAAACTTAAATATACATACTTTAATTCCTCAAACGGAATATGCAAGGAGAACCCTGGAGGGTACTCAGCAGGCCACAGTAATACGGAGTGTCAAGCCTGAAGTCTAATGCACTCTTACCACAGGACGTCGGGAGGACAGTTCCTGGAATAATAAACATTCTTAAAATTTACCCGTACCAGTTTCTGGGGGCGAAAGCCATTGGATGCCTTACAAGCCTAAGAGCGCCTAACGAATCTAGGACTATTTTTTCAGAATGGCGGCACGCATCGTCTGCCAAAAGTTTTTATGAATGGAAGGGATTTCCATCATCATGAATGTGCCTCAAGTTGTCACTAAGTTATAAAAGTGACCTATTATTACACAGAAGTCATAGGAACTGACTATCTTCATTCAAGAAGCAAGTATTTTATCAAAAATCATGGACCATATCGATGTCCTTCGATGTCAGCATGAAGCAATTCTAAGCCTAACCAAATACTAGGCTACAATCATCACTACATCCTTTCCTTGTCGAAGTCTCAAGAGGGATTGTTTTCTTGGCAACAGATAAGTCTATTTATTGTTACATACAGCTTGGCTGTGAATATAATCTGTTTGCCTGATATCTGACTTCGCCATATGTGTTTTCATTACGTGTTTTTGCTTTTGTAACTAGCGGGCTGGATGGAGGGACTTGGTTTGTGATCATTCAATACCGCGAAAGCTAGGTCGAATGAGCAAATCAAGCGTTCTATAGGGCAGTATCTGTGTGATTCAGATAGAGGACCCAGCATACTCTGCTGGTTGTATAAAAGTTTGCCTCTATTGAATTTAACAGATCCATTTTTGTTAGCTGTGTAGTCATGTTTATCTATTGTTTGTTCTCATAAGTACTGTCATTGTTATATTTTATTTAGTTCATTGCATTATTGTTTGTAACATTGTCTAGCCTCATCTTACTATCATTCATTTCATAGATG
The DNA here is from genome assembly GCA_024509875.1 of Oreohelix idahoensis. Taxonomy (NCBI): domain Eukaryota; kingdom Metazoa; phylum Mollusca; class Gastropoda; order Stylommatophora; family Oreohelicidae; genus Oreohelix; species Oreohelix idahoensis. The sequence continues at coordinate 585,442 of JAMPIV010000770.1, forward strand.
TCATAATTGTTGTGATATGCGTCTTGTCTTGTCTATTTGTAATAGAGCATTAGTTTAAATTAATTCATATATATTTTATAATTATTCCTTTGTTTCCCATTTGTATTGCCTTTAGTTGCTCGAACCCTGTCTTGCTGTTCTTACTTGTTGTGGTTCTATTTTTTTCATTACTCCATATTGTATATCTGAATACATCTACTATTGCAATTATAAATTGATCTGAGATTGGTGGAGTGAATATTGAATATAGCTGACATATTCATATACATAAAAGTTAAAATATTGTGTATCATTGATAAACACAAGAATAAGCAACCATGACTTCATTAAAGGATTTATTGAAGATTGGAAAGGAACTTAATTTGGAAGGTCCAGCTTTGCAAGCTTATATTGATAAAGAAGTAAACAGACAAGAAGAACTTCGCAAAGAGGAATTGGCTGAAAAAAGGAGACAAGAGGAACTGCACAAACAAGAAAAAGAAATTGAATTGGCAGAAAAAAAGAAGACAAGAAGAACTGCACAAACAAGAAAAAGAATTGGAGGAAAAAAGGAGATCAGAAGAGTTGGCTCTTGAAAGGGAAAAATTAGCCTATGCCAGATCTCAAGAAGAGATCAGATCTCAACAAGCTCAAACTATAAGATTAGCTGAGATTGAACTGGAAAAATTAAAATTACAACAACCACTGTTGCATCCTGGGGTAGGTGAAGATAAAAATAAAGATCATACTACTGCCATAAGGATTAATTTGCCAAAATTTAACGCATCCATAGATGACATTTCATGCTTCCTAAATAGGTTCGAAACTTATTGTGAAGAATATAAGATTGACAAATCTACATGGACATGTAGACTTATGAATTTATTGGTTGGTGAACAATTAACTGTAGTCTCCACTTTGGATGACCAGACTAGAAAGGATTATGAAGCTGTTAAGGTCATTTTATTGCAGAGGTATCAATTAGATGATGAGGGCTATCGTCAGAAATTTCGATCTTTGTACCCTGATTCTGGAAAAGATTTCACTGAATTTATTTCAGCTGTTAAACTGAATTTTTCTAGATGGATTGAATTATCCAAAACTGAAAAAACTTTTGAGGGTTTGTCAGATTTGATTCTAAGAGACAAGGTTTTGTCATCGATTAGTTCTGATTTTCTTGCGTTCCTACAGGAAAGAAAACCAGAGAACCTGACTAAATTACAAACCTTAGGACGTCAATATCAAGTTGCACATCCTAATAGAGTATTGAGCAAAAACAATGTAAGGGACTCATTACCAGCTGCATCGGCCAGATCATTCCAAGACAATGCACCTAGGTATAGATCTAACAGCATAGATAGGAATCAAAGATTTAAACCATCACATAATTACAGTCAAAATAGAGGTAGATACAATTTTAATAAATACCAACCTCAAAGACATTGGAATTCATATCAGGAGGATAACTTTTATCCACAAACCTCATTTAAGTCCAATAACTGGCAAAATAGAGGAGAATATAACTCAAAAGCAAATAGAGGTCAGAAATCATTTTATAGAGGAAATGATCAAAATGCAAATAAAAGATCTTATCATAACAATACTTCCAGACAATCAAGAAACACTGAAAGTACTAATGCCATTGTTCATGATAATAATCAGAACCATAATGATATTGTAGCACATGCAAATTCATGCAGTGTAGACTTAGCAAATAGTGATAACTGCACTAATTGCAATTCTTTATTTCAGCCTCAAGGAGTGCCAAGATTATTATGCGGACACCCTCTCCCAGTCATGTCATCTTTTGAAAGTACTGGTTCATTGATCTTGAACAGAGGTTTTGTCAATAATAAGTTAGCATCTTTACTCAGAGACACGGGTGCAACCACTGTTGGTGTGCGCAAAGCCTTGGTTGATAAGGTGGATTATACAGGAAAATAAGTGAAATGCATAACTTTTGGTGGAACTGTGGAATATTACCCCACAGCAGAGGTATTTTTGGACACACCTTATTTTACAGGACGAACACTGGTATGCCTCTTGGACAATCCAATTGCTGGAATTATTATGGGAAACATACCTAAATTGCATGAATGTACACAGGAAGATATTGAGATATGGGAAAGACAACACTTATTATGTTCAAAAGCTGTGACTACCAGAGCTCAGTCTCGCATGGACAATGATCATCACAAACCAGTCATTGATGTGTTACCTGAAGATATAACTGAAGATATCACTTCAGAAGATGAAGAAGAAAAGGAAAATAATGATGATGATATAAGTCATTATCAACAGGAAAATAATGATGATATTAAGGTAATCAATGATGTGAATAATGATGATGACAATTTATTTCAGATGGAGCTCATTGATAAGGAAACCTTTATACAAAGACAGAAAGATGATACTTCCTTAAAAAAATATTTTCATATTGCTCATTTGAATGATGTAATGATAGATAACTGTGCAAAACACTGGTATACTATCAAAAATGGGATTTTAGTAAGAAACTATCAATTCGCTAATTCCTTAAAGAAACAGATTATGGTACCAGCTTGTTTTCGACCATTCATTTTACGACATGCACATGACATTGAATGTGCAGGACACTTAGGTGTTGCTAGAACAAAACAAAGAGTTTTGTCATATTTTTTTTGGCCAGGAATTACGAAAGACGTCAAATTATTTTGTCGTACATGTACCATCTGCCAAAGTGTAGCAACCAGAAAACCAAAACATGATGCGCCCATTCAAGCATCTGATATTTCTTTGCGTCCCTTCGCAAAGATGGCCATTGACATTATTGGCCCTTTAAAGGTAACATCAGCCAGAGGTCATCAATATGTGTTGACCTGCATAGATATGTGCACACGCTGGCCAGAAGCTATTCCTTTAAAAACCATCACCACGGTAGATATTGCTGATGCATTATTTTTGATTTTCAGTAGAATAGGCTTTCCTGAAAACATACTGTCTGATAGAGGAACTCAGTTAGTTTCAGATGCTATGAAACAGGTTATGGATATGTTTGGGATTCAAAGATCCCTTAGTTCTATATACCATCCTCAGTCTAATGGGAAAATAGAAGTCATCAACAGATCTTTAAAACAAATGCTACATAAGGTTACAATTAAATATCCTCAAAATTGGGACAGAGTCCTGCCAGCTATTTTATTTGCTTATCGAGAGATAAAAAATGAACATACAGGCTTTAGTCCATTTGAATTGGTTTTTGGCGCCAGACCACGCGGCCCAATGTCTATATTAAAACAACTTTTAATTGGTGCTGAGATGAACAAGGAGGTTCAGACCTCATATCAGTATGTAGTCAATTTGAGGAAAAAAATAATAGACGCATGCCAGATAGCAGTAGGTTCATCTGAAAAGGCAAAGCTTAGGGCGAGGTTATTTATTAACCAAAACCGCAAATTACGCCAACTTTGGCCTGGTGATGAAGCTTACGTATTATTACCCAGGAAAGATAACAAATTATTAGTCTCATGGAGAGGACCTTACGGGATTGTGGAGAAACTGTCTGTTAAACTCTGTTTAGTTGTTAACTCATACTGGCTACTAGTTGTTGAATCACGCTTTATTTGTTAAATGACGTGAATGTCCACCAGTTGATAAATGTAGATGTTGGGACTGGTGTAGTAAAGTGTAACGATTGTCAACTCATTAAACCCAGCACAGTTTTGGTCATACAGGTCATCTTGTCCTGGAACGTGATGAGGCTCCGACAAGAATGTGAGTGTAAACAATGAGTGTGTATGTGAATGTCAGAACGCGAATGGTAGAATGATTCGATAGAGTTGACAGGTTGGTAGTACATCACTCATACTCACACTGTTCGAATTCAAGAAGTACTGGAACTACGGTGGTCTTTTTATAACATTTAATGGGACGCACACTTGGACAGTACGTGTATGGTTACAGGAACAAATGTCGACATAGACAGCATAATGTTGATCACAGGAATATCATCTTAAGTTAGCATTCATGCTTGGCAAATATCATAATGGAGCATTCGTAAATAAGCATTCAGAGTTCCATCATGTAAATCATCTGGCTTTACTGACTGGGCACGTCAGACCATAACCAATATATAGGAAGGCTCCTAGACCTAACCTCGTCTAGCGAATATCCCTTCACGTAAAGTTCAATATATATATTTTCCATAAAGATATAGGAATCCCAGACATGGGTTCTCACATGTAGCAGTGATCTCTTGGTTCATCGAGCGATAGTACAGGCATCCCTTTTTCTCACTCGATAAATACAAAGTATATGAATTTCAACATGGCTGTTCTTCTCTCGTGAGTTTCACTCACTATAGGATACAGACCAAAATTGGTCATTCGTTAAATGTCCTCATTTCTTCATAGCTTCTCTCATAGAGGTAATTGAATAATATCATATAATCTAGTGCTGATACATAGGAATGTCGTCTTCCTTTGAATAAATATTCTTTTCAAAAGTACCACTGTGCATCTGTTTATCGACAACGATGGCGAAGCCCAAGTTCATAATAAATTGTGGTTTTACCTTTCTATGCGAAATATAACTTTGCCATTCCTTGGCAAAAGAGAATAAACACTGGGGTAAAGTACATACAACATGTCTAAATGACTATCACTTTTCCCCATTACTTATAGATCACTTTTTCGGCGATAGGCCTGCTACAACAAAATTCGACATCCAGACAGGATGACAGCCATGAATCACACCCCTTGCTAGCGATACTTCCGCTGCATAGCCTTTGACCTTTTCTAGCGACAACCAACATAGTTCGACTTAGAAATGTAAAGATATCCATATATAAGACAGACTCGTCCTACTCATACAAACACTACGTATAAATTCAGGCCATAGATATACTGAAGCAAGAACAATCTATTCCTACCCAGCCAAAGAATAAATCGCAGTAGGCCTAGACTCGTCCGCGGAGTCCGATCGAAGATGACGGAACTACTTTCAAGGGAAGTAACTCAAAAATGACTTCTCCTTAAGCACTTAAAAAGGAAATACTTTGATTACAAAATATTTGCGAACATAATAAGTATATAAATGTATTATATTGCAAGATAGTAAAAATTGCCCTTTACAGTCTTACCACACCTCCCGGGAAAAAAAAAATTTTATTTTTTTTTAAATACATCTAGGAGCACGTAGAATAGGCTCACAACGCAAGAATACTGCGCAGATGAAAATATCAGGAATAACTATAATTCCTAATATGACCGGTGAGAATATATCTCAAAATCTGAGAGAAATTGTTTCTCTACGAATAAATGTTTCCAGGAAGGTGTGATGTACGTATAATACAATTCTGGTAATTATACAATGCATACCAAAAATTCACACTATAATCTTAAATTTATGATTTATGAAGAAACAATCATCAAAGAACAGCGGTGAATAAACATCAATAAACCGCTAAGTAGCGATACCATCATTCTATTATTAAATTACAAATGTGTATCTTAGTAAAGAAACAAAAAATAACTGTTGTAAAGTTATACATATTAAAAAGATCCAATATTTAACAGTTAAGTGGCATCATGTGGGCATCTGGACAGAATGTCCGCCATCACATTTTCTGAACCACGGATAGCTCGTACCGAGAAATGAAAAGGTTGAAGAGCGATTGCGTATCGAGTTGATCTCGAGCTCTTCAAGTTCTTACTTTGGATAGCCGTAAGAGCTTTTTGGTCAGTTTCCACTACGAAATGCGCGCCCAGAAGGAATCTTTGGAGTTTGAGAATTGACCAAACCATTGCCAATAATTCACGGTCTAAAACCGAGTAATTCCTTTCTGCAGCATTAAGTTTTCTGGATATATACATTACAGGATGCAGAGTTCCAGAGTACTCTTGCATTAGTGCCGCTCCAATCCCAGTGGATGAAGCGTCACTACGAAGAACAAATGTCTTATCTGTTGTAGGTAACACTAAAATAGGTGGTGATGAAAACATAGTTTTGATCTTCTCTAGTGAAGATTGGCATTCATGAGACCAGTGAACCATGTTAGGCGACCCTTTCTTTAATAGTGTAGAGAGAGGTGCCATGATAGAGGACAGATTCGGAATGAAACGTCCATAAAATTGTATGAGACCTAAAAGACTTCGCACTTGCTTTTTAGTCCTAGGGATAGAGATGTTAAGTATCTTAGTGATATTATGGTCTTCTGTCTTCAAGAAACCGTGACCTACTCGATGGCCTAAGAAAGCAATTTCGCTAAAGCCAATACAAGCTTTAGATGGTTTTGCTGTCAGGTTATACTCACGCAGAGTTGATAATAATTCAACTAACCCTGAATAGTGATCTTCCCAAGTATCGCTGAAAAGACAGATGTCGTCTAGATAAGCAATGACATCTGACCGATACGATAGGATTCGACGCATCATGCGTACAAATGTAGCTGGTTCGTTCATAAGGCCGAAAGGCATAAAATTCCAATGGAAAAGGCCTCTGGGAGTAGAGAAAGCGGTAAGAGGTTTGGCGCGTTCGGATAATGGAACTTGCCAATATCCTTTAGACAAATCAAGTTTAGTGAAAAAATGCGATTTAGAAAGACGAGTAAGTAGCTCTTCTAGTAAAGGCATAGGTTCAGCATCGAACTTCGTAACTTGATTCAATTTGCGATAGTCAACGCAAAGACGTATGTTATTGTCTTTTTTTCGAACAATAACCATCGGCGAAGAATATGCAGAAGTGGATGGTTCGATTATTTGTAAATCTATCATTTCATCCAACTCCTTTTCAACCTGTGTTTGGAAATGTATAGGGATAGGATAAGGTCTAACCCTAATTGGAGTATGTTCAGTTAGAACAATGTCATGCTCAATGACATGAGTTTGTCCAGGGATGTCAGTGAGGACATCCTGAAATGTTTGTAACATAGACGAAACTTGTCGCCGTTCTCCTAGAGACAAATCAGGAGAAACAGTAACGTCTTTCCATGATTCACTAGAATGAAGTGGGATCATTGGAAGCGGAAGATTAACATCCGAAAAACTTGTTTCCTCATCCTGTATTACAGACAGTGATGAGTAATGACCATGTTTGACATGAGAATCGTCCGTTGCCTGGAAAATAGGCTGTAGATAGTCAGGACGTTCATGGAACTCCGTAAGCATATTGATGTGGAAGGTTTTATGCTTCCCGTTAATATCGACGATGTAGTCAACATCTGAAATTTTCGATATTATATCGTACGGACCTTTCCAACTAATAAGGAGTCTATTTTCACGACAAGGTAGCAAAACAAATGCTTTGTCACCAGGACAAAGTTGTCGTAAAGTTCTCTTCTTATTAGCAAATTGTCTTGCCTTCTGCTTAGCAAATTCAGAAGAGGACGTTGCCAATTTGCATGCTTCGATAATCTTTTGTCTCAGCGCGATGACATACTCGTAAGAAGATTTTGTGTCATCGTCAATATTGTCAGCTGTTATAAGATCATGCAGCAAAGACATTGGGCCGCGCGGTCGCGCGCCAAAGACAAGTTCAAAGGGAGAAAACCCTGTATGTTCATTGGGGACCTCTCTGTACGCGAAGAGGGCCGCGGGTAAAACCCTATCCCAATCTTGAGGATGATCCTCAGTTATCTTCCCTAATAAGTTCTTAAGTGTTCTATTTAGTCGCTCGACCATCCCATTGGACATAGGATGATAGATGCTACTCAAAGATCTCTCTATCTGTAGAGTAGACATTACTTGAGACATGGTATCCGATATCAGTTGGGTGCCATGATCTGATAATATTTCTCCGGGGAATCCCAGCCGAGAAAATATAAGCCAAAGAGCATCTGCAATGTCAGCGGTAGTAATGCTCTTTAGAGGGATAGCCTCTGGCCAACGTGTGCACATGTCTACACACGTTAAGATAAACTGATGTCCTCTAGCAGATTTGATCTTGAATGGACCAATGATGTCTATCGCCATTTTCTGGAATGGACGAATAGGAATATCTGCAGCCTGAATAGGCGCAGCATGACGAGGACCTTTGGATTTGACTTCTTGACATACTTTACAGGATCGACAATAGATCCGTATGTCCTTGTTCACAAAAGGCCAAAAGAAAGCCGCAAGAACTCTTGACTTTGTACGGGAAAAACCCATGTGACCAGCACACTGAGAGTCGTGTGCATGTTGTAAGATCTTAACTCTCAAATTCTTGGGTACAAGAATTTGAGAATGACTTGACTTAGTGGAGTCTTGCACCATACGTACAAGTACGCCATTCTTCATTGTAATCCAAGATTTACAATTTGAATCTTTATTCGGATCACCTTTCGTTACAAGAGTGAAGAATTTCTTAAGAGTCGGATCTTCTTCTTGTTGTTTTATAAACGAGTCACGAGAAATTACCAAGGGATCATCTTGGTTATGCACTTCATTATCTTCAACAGATGAAGTTTCAGGCATATTGAGAGCTTGAGCTCTAGTGACTACCGCATTAGCAGATTGCATATTTTGATTTTCCCAAACGGAAATTTGCTCCGGAGTGCATTCTTTGACTCCGTGAATGCGACCGATGATAAGATCAGCGATCGGATTCGGCAAAAGACATGCGTGTACATCTCCTGTGAAGAAAGGAGTAGCAATCCTAATGATAGCGGTAGAGTATTTCTCTATGGTGCCGCCAAATGTTACGCATTTGACTACTTTGCCTGTAGAATGAGAAGGATCTATGAGTGACTGCCTAACCCCAATAGTTGTGCATCCAGAATCAAAAAGTACTGAGACTGGATTGTCATTTACTAAACCTTTGTGTAAGACAAGAGAACCTCTCCCATCATGCGCGATTGACGCAGGAAGAGCGGGAAGAGGATGCCCACAGCTTAAAGTAGACACTGTGGTTGGCTCAAATAATGTTTTGCATTGGGGGCACTGAGATGCTCTCCCAAAATCAAAAGCGGCACATGCCATATTATTAGAGTCATCATTATCTTTATTTTGTTTATAGGCTTCGTGGGACTCTTGCTGTGCAGAGTTCGCCTGGTAATGAGCTTTATGTTTTTTGAATTGTGCTCTACCTCTGTTATTATTGCCTCTGTACTTATCATTGTTTCCACTATTATAACCCTACTCGGGTTTGAATCATAGCTCCTTTGGTTACTATCATCATATTCATTATAATGAGTATCTCTGTAATTATGATCTTGTTGTCTCCATGAAGGAAAACTTGGATAGTTTCTAGAATGACTTCCTTTGCGAAAGTTCCTGTAATTATGACCACCCCTGAATCGAGGGCTGTCAGCTCTTCTCCAGGTATTCGAAGAAGAACCCTGAAATGATTGGTTACCTTGGTTCTGATAACTGTAATAGTTACCTTTTTTATTAAACCTATTTTGAGGTCCTTGGAATTTGTGAGAGTGATTAGGGTTGTATGGTGTTGCAGAAGCAACTGGCATACCTTCTTTAACCTTACTGTTGCTAATAGCTACGTCCGGATGTGCAGTGACGTATTGGGTACAATACTGTTCCATTTCTTTTAGAGACTTAGGTTTACGCTCATGTAAGAATTCGAGGAAAGGTTTATTTATACTTGACATAATCTTGTCTCTGAGTATCAAGTCCATAAGGGCTTCATAAGTCTTTTCTGTTTTGGATAGCTCAATCCAACGATCAAATGTAAGACGTGTCCTTGCAATGAATTCTGAGAATTCTACACCTGCCTCAGGCACCATTGTCTTAAACAACTTCCGATAACCCTCTTCAGACAACTGATACTTCTTTAATAAGGCTGCCCTAATAACATCATAGTTATCTTTGTCAGCCTCTTCAACCAAACTTAAACTAGTCAGAGAATCACCTTTCAGATTTTCTGATAACTGGTTAGCATATTGTGATTTGTCCACATTATGTGCTCGACACGAGCGTTCAAATCTATTTAGCCAGAATGTTATGTCATCACTGGAAGGGTTGAACGCTGGTACCTTGACCTTGTAAGTAAAGGGTTTACCATTACCACCAGATGCTTGATTACCATCACTTATGTTTGTTAACTTTAACTTTTCTAACTCAAATGCTAAAAGTTCTTTTTTGTGTTCATGTTCTCTTATTGCTTTTTTCTCTTCTGCTTCAGCTTCTTTTTGTAATCTTTTTTCTTCTGCAGCAGCTTGTAATTTTTTCTCTTCTGCAGCAGCTTGTAATTTTTTCTCTTCTGCAGCAGCTTGTAATTTTTTCTCTTCTGCAGCAGCTTCATCTTTTCTTTTCTCTTTTTCCATTTCCATCTGGAATCTTTTTTCATCAGTCTGTATCTGCAATTTCTTTTGTTCATACTCTCTTTGTAATTTTTTTTCCTCAGCTTCTAATCTTTTCTCCTCAATCAATGCTTTTCTTTCTTCAGCAGCTAATGCTTTGTCATATTGAGCAACTGCCCATTCTTCTAATTGCTGACCAGTCTTATCAAGAGCCTTGCCTTGTGTGATAAAATAATCTAATGTAGACATCTTGTCTAATAAGATCAGTAATTTGCAAAAGTAAATAAATTCACTTTCTTAGTCTTAATCAAAGACCTTGTATGATAACTTTTTAACCTGTGGAAAATAGTACTTAACTATCCCAATCACTGTGGGAAACAAGCCTTACAAAGGTCTTGTATAAATCCTTATATAATAACAGCTATAAGTTGCTGGTTCACTCTATAATATAAGTGCAGTGCACCAGAAATAGTGTTTTATATCATCAACTGTGTACCTTTAGTAATAGCAATTAACTATCAGTTGATTCTTGTACATCAATTTATATGATCAACTATATTTTAAATAGTGTATGTCGATCAGGCACAAAACAAAACAGTTATACAGAAGAACATGAAAACATTTGCGGAAATGAAATAAATCAAATGGGAAAAACAATAAAAGATAAACCGCAAGAGGATAACAAATACAAATAACGCCACAGTATATAAATATAAATTGAGAATAGAACTGAAAGATAGAATAGGGTAGACCAACAAATTACAAACAAATCAAAACAAACTAAAGAACAGAGGAATATTACAAAAACAACAATGAGTACAGTCTTCACAGCTAACACTAATAGCAACAGCTGTCGCAGCAAATTTTCAATCAAGAAAATTGCACCTATAGAAACGCACACATCAGACCCTCTATTACGTGGGATACTCTGTTGTGTGACACCGCCCAACCAAAACAACAACCCGCTGGATACAAACAAATATCACATATAAATATTTAAACATAAATACATAAATGCATAAATAGTATGGCAATATGATGTAAATAGAGTGTTGCAGAAAGAATGTGTTGTAAAGAAGGCTCAGTTACACTGCCTAATAGTACAGTACTGTGGTACTTTATTAAACAAATACTTCTGGTCTAATTATTTTAAATTCAACACAGAAATAGAAGCTCCATCGTTGATGTGAATGATAACAATCGATGTAGGACTTCTCAGTTCAATAACATTTCCTTTCGCAAACACTGTCAAATATTCTCCAGTCCTGATGTGTAATGTTCTATGTTTCAACCAAGCTTGCTGTGTAACACTGTCAGTTGTATGGCAAATGTCCAACGAACCAAATGTCAACAAACGCTGACCTAGTTACTGCATACTGTCGACAGGACAGGTCACGCTGACATCACTGTAGAGTTGTACTGTTGATGTATTTGTGTGTCGTAACAGACCCCAAGGAACGTCTGGTCTCAGTAGTTTACTTCTCAATATGGTCACTGTGCAGGTTGACCCAGGAAGCTGGCACACCAGTTGTTAAACTCTGTTTAGTTGTTAACTCATACTGGCTACTAGTTGTTGAATCACGCTTTATTTGTTAAATGACGTGAATGTCCACCAGTTGATAAATGTAGATGTTGGGACTGGTGTAGTAAAGTGTAACGATTGTCAACTCATTAAACCCAGCACAGTTTTGGTCATACAGGTCATCTTGTCCTGGAACGTGATGAGGCTCCGACAAGAATGTGAGTGTAAACAATGAGTGTGTATGTGAATGTCAGAACGCGAATGGTAGAATGATTCGATAGAGTTGACAGGTTGGTAGTACATCACTCATACTCACACTGTTCGAATTCAAGAAGTACTGGAACTACGGTGGTCTTTTTATAACATTTAATGGGACGCACACTTGGACAGTACGTGTATGGTTACAGGAACAAATGTCGACATAGACAGCATAATGTTGATCACAGGAATATCATCTTAAGTTAGCATTCATGCTTGGCAAATATCATAATGGAGCATTCGTAAATAAGCATTCAGAGTTCCATCATGTAAATCATCTGGCTTTACTGACTGGGCACGTCAGACCATAACCAATATATAGGAAGGCTCCTAGACCTAACCTCGTCTAGCGAATATCCCTTCACGTAAAGTTCAATATATATATTTTCCATAAAGATATAGGAATCCCAGACATGGGTTCTCACATGTAGCAGTGATCTCTTGGTTCATCGAGCGATAGTACAGGCATCCCTTTTTCTCACTCGATAAATACAAAGTATATGAATTTCAACATGGCTGTTCTTCTCTCGTGAGTTTCACTCACTATAGGATCCAGACCAAAATTGGTCATTCGTTAAATGTCCTCATTTCCTCATAGCTTCTCTCATAGAGGTAATTGAATAATATCATACAATCTAGTGCTGATACATAGGAATGTCGTCTTCCTTTGAATAAATATTCTTTTCAAAAGTACCACTGTGCATCTGTTTATCAACAACGATGGCGAAGCCCAAGTTCATAATAAATTGTGGTTTTACCTTTCTATGCGAAATATAACTTTGCCATTCCTTGGCAAAAGAGAATAAACACTGGGGTAAAGTACATACAACATGTCTAAATGACTATCACTTTTCCCCATTGACTTATAGATCACTTTTTCGGCGATAGGCCTGCTACAACAAAATTCGACATCCAGACAGGATGACGGCCATGGATCACACCCTTGCTAGCGATACTTCCGCTGCATAGCCTTTGACCTTTTCTAGCGACAACCAACATAGTTCGACTTAGAAATGTAAAGATATCCATATATAAGACAGACTCGTCCTACTCATACAAACACTACGTATAAATTCAGGCCATAGATATACTGAAGCAAGAACAATCTATTCCTACCCAGCCAAAGAATAAATCGCAGTAGGCCTAGACTCGTCCGCGGAGTCCGATCGAAGATGACGGAACTACTTTCAAGGGAAGTAACTCAAAAATGACTTCTCCTTAAGCACTTAAAAAGGAAATACTTTGATTACAAAATATTTGCGAACATAATAAGTATATAAATGTATTATATTGCAAGATAGTAAAAATTGCCCTTTACACTGTCTGATGTTGATTATATTGTCTCAGTAGAGGGAAAAGAAAAAACTTTTCATATCAATATGTTACAGCAGTTTCATACACGTCCACCATATCTGAGACCAGTCTTTGAAGCTCTTGATCAATCTGTCTGTCGTCATTCTTCTTTGGCTGTCATACAGGAAGAAAATTCGGATTTGACTGATGGTAATGACTCATTATTAGTATTACCTAGTCTTCACTACTTGTCTACTGAAAGTTGTAAAGATGTTGACATATCACCAACTCTATCTTCTTTCCAGAAAGAACAGGTTACTTCAATCTTACGTTCTTTTACTGATGTCCTTACTGATGTCCCAGGACACACTGATATCATCGAACATGATATCATTCTGGCAGACTTTCAACCCATTAAGTTGAAACCTTACCCTATTCCTATACATTTACAATGTCAGGTTAAAGAGGAACTAAAACAGATGGTGAAATTAAACGTCATTTCTCCATCTCATTCCCCTTATAGTTTTCCGATGGTTTTGATTCGGAAAAAAGACAAATCTATACGTATATGCATAGATTTTAGACGTCTAAATTCGATCACCATCCACGACGCGGAACCACTACCCGTGTTGGAATCTTTATTAGATAGACTAGCTACAGCTACATTTTTTTCTAAATTTGATCTATCTAAAGGCTATTTCCAAGTACCATTAACGGAACGATCCAAGCCTTATACTGCGTTCGCAACCCCATTAGGACTCTTTCAGTTTAACTATATGTCTTTTGGTTTAGTTAACGCACCTGCGACCTTCGTTCGCATGATGAGACGACTCTTCTCTGACAGAGACGACCTTATTACTTACATTGACGACATTTGTCTGTTTCATCAATCATGGGATGAACATTTGAAGGGTATTCAATCCTTACTTACCACTCTACGTCGTCATAATTTATCTGCACGTCCATCTAAGACTAAGATTGGATTTCAGGAGATTTCATTTTTAGGTTATAAAGTAGGAGGAGGTTTTTTGAAAACAGATGATACTACTATCTCTAGGATTCTAAACCTTGATATACCTAAGACCAAAAAACAGGTTAGAAGTATTCTAGGGCTCCTAAACTTTTATCGTAAGTTTATCCCTAATTTTGCAGAGTATACGTCTGTGTTGTCATCACTGGTGAAGAAGGAGTCACCAAATAGGTGTATTTATAGTCATGATGTTCATGTGGCTTTAAATAGATTAAAATGTCTGTTTTCCAAGTTGCCTATATTGCCTGATCCTTCTAAACATTT